>JAGUQL010000001.1:1442585-2042585 GCA_018410145.1 Penicillium corylophilum
GATTAATGCATATTACCGGGGCGCGAGATGGCGCACCTGTGAAAGTAGGTGTCGCTGTCACCGATCTAACCACCGGCCTCTATACATCGAATGCTATCATGGCTGCTTTGATTGCTCGAGGTCGGACTGGCAGGGGCCAGCATATTGATGCCTGTCTCAGTGACTGCCAGGTTGCGACATTGTCGAACCTGGCCTCCTCTTCACTTATTAGCGGTCAGAAGGATTCTGGACGCTGGGGCACGGCGCACCGTAAGTGAACAAGCTCCCGATTTGTTAGCAAAAGCTAATACTCTTTAGCGTCTATTGTACCATACCGAAGCTACCAGACCGCCGATGGTGACATACTTTTCGGTGGCGGCAACGACCGCCTGTTCGGTGTGCTGTCCGACCGCCTTGGATTTCCCGAGTGGAAGACCGATGTCCGTTTCGTCACAAACAGTGATCGAGTGAAGCATCGCGCCGATATCGATGGGATGATCGAAAATATCACCCGGCAAAAGACGACGCAGGAGTGGCTGGAGATCTTCGAGGGCAGTGGAATGCCGTATGCGGCTGTCAATGACATCCAGGGAACCTTGAACCACGAGCATGGTAGGTTTTCTTGAAAGTGCTTGTATTCAACCCATACTAATCTTTATCAATAGTCAAATCACGTGGCATGGTTACCGAGGTCGAGCACCCTGAGTGTGGCCCTATTAAGCTAGTCAACACTCCTATCAAGTACTCTGAGGCGACACCCGGAGTGCGAACACCACCTCCCACACTTGGTCAACATACTGATGAGATCTTGGGAAATATGCTGGAGTATGGAGAGGCGGAAATCGCTAAGCTCAAGGCAGAGGGTGTGATTTCATAGAGACCCGTATGCATTTAGAATAGTCTATGTTTCGATGTCGTCTGCACGTCTGTACATAAATCTCAAATGTGACATCTGAATAATCAGTAGCCCCAAGACGAATAACGTTGACTGGAGCGTCGTGGTATAGGTTTGTATGGGTGTGTGTAGGTGTTAACCGCTGCATCTTCATCGCATCATAGCTTAGCCCCCGGCGAATTGAACAGCTTCTCCAGCCCGCTCCGCACATTACTCGCCATGCCACCCTTTTCAACACGCATAGTCTCCCGCATGACAAAGACATGCGTATATGTTCCAACCATCTTGACATCCTCCTCGCCCTTTCGGAACACGCCGATCTCCCATGTGACACTTGACGAGCCCAGTTTGGCCACGCGCAAGCCCACCTCTAGGGTATCCGGGAATGCAACAGAGGCAAAGAAGTCGCAATTTGTGTTGACAATCAGTCCGATCTGGTCTGTGCCGACTGACAAATTGGAGGGTTGACCTTGGGAGCTCTTGGGGGTCGGGTTGTTGACGCTGAAGGGATTCAGGCCGCAGTGCTCGATCAGGTAGGAATTGGCGATAGTATCAAAGAGGGCTGTGTAGACGGTGTTGTTCAAATGGGCGTACATGTCGTTGTCGAACCTGAAAGTTAGAGTCAGTTCAACATTCATTATGCGGGCTCTTATCGTTGCGATTTACCATCTTGTCTGGTGAAGCTGGTGGTAGCCATAGTCGCTGCGCTTGCGGAGCTTCTTGGCTTCGAACTCGGGAGGCGCCATGGTCAAAGGTCAGCAATGCTAGATACTGTCAAGTAGAAGTCTTCAGTTCCCCAGAATCAGAAGGCTTGCCCACATCGCGTCTCCACAGCCGATGGACCGAGGTCTGCCGGTGATTAGGTAAGCTATTCATGCAATATTCACCTGAAAGTTCGATCCAGATGATATGAGCCTGATGAAAGGCCAGCTTTGGCCCAAGAGCCAGAACCCAGCATGCAAAAGAAGAGAAACGTGATTATGAGATGTATAGGCAACGTGGGGGAGATCCACTGCGGTGCCTGAGCTTATCGCTAATCGCTCTCCATTTTTTTTTCCCGCCCAAACTTTCTGCCCGCCACATTTTCAAAGATTGTTCATTGTTTCTTTGAACACCATTCCCCCTGGCTCCTTCACCCCGAGTAACGGCATATCTTCTACGGCGAGGCAAACTGCCCCTGCCCCCGCCGCCCCCAATGTCCCTCGTCACCTACAAACCTCCCCCTCCCGACCCCGTCAAGCCGCCTCCCGAAGTTGTCGTGACTCCGTGTGACCCATGGCCTGCGCCTTACTACATGGAGGGTGGCCTTCGCCGTGTCAAGCCCTACCACTATACATATAACACCAACTGCAAGGAGCGCTGGCGTGGTCGGAATCTGGAGGAAATCTTCCTTTCAGAATTCCGTGACCGAAAGCCTGAATACTACAAATGGGCCCTTGACCAGGGTCTCGTCGCAGTCAATGGAAAGCCTGCTGGTCGGGATACCGTGTTAAAGAACGGACAAGTCGTTTCGCATACCCTTCATCGCCATGAGCCTCCGGTGACCGGAATGCCCATTGGTATTATTCACGAAAGCGAGGATTTGATCGTCATCGACAAGCCAGCTGGTGTCCCTGTTCATTCCGCTGGTCGCTACCACTACAACTCGGTTATCGAGATCCTGCGCGCCCAACGTGGCCAGGGCTTCATACCTAGACCATGCAACCGACTGGACCGTTTGACTTCGGGTATCATGTTCATTGGCAAGGATCCCAAAGGCGCCGAGAAGATGGCAGAGGCGCTGAAAGAGCGGACTGTGCAGAAGGAGTATCTGGCCCGTGTCAAGGGCAAGTTCCCCGATGGCATTGTCGTTTGCGATCAGCCGATTATGCAAGTTAGCCCCAAGTTGGGTTTGAATCGTGTGCGGGCTACCGGCAAGACTGCCACTACCAAGTTCCGCCGTCTGGCTTACTATCCTCCCGAGGCAGCATTAGCCTCTGCCGAGGAGCATGAGTCTGGTCGCGCCGCCACCCCACCCCCGGCCGTCAACAATGAGGACGAGGGATACAGTGTTGTGCACTGCTTCCCTCTCACGGGCCGGACACACCAGATTCGCGTGCACCTCCAGTTCTTGGGTCACCCGATCAGCAATGACCCAATCTATTCCAATCGCCGTGTCTTCGGTCCAGAGCTGGCCTATGGTGAAACCAGCGGAGAGCGCGATGATGAAATCATGGAGCGCCTTCACCGGATGGGCAAGACTGAAATTGCAGACACGACGACGCAGACGTACCGCAACCATTTCACCGCTGCTCCTAACGTCCCCGTGGATACCGATCCATCTGTCGTTGCAAACATCATGTCTCGCGAGCAGCAAGCTGCCGCGGAAGACTATGAGAAGCGCAAGGGAGAGCGTCTGTCAGGCGAGATATGCGATGTCTGCGGCACAGAGCTGTATTCAGACCCGGGTGTCCATGAGCTGGGTATTTTCTTACATGCTGTCGCATACTCTGACAAGGATGGCAATTGGGGATACCGAAGCCCGATGCCTCACTGGGGAATGCCTCCTCCCGGCATGGACGGACCTCGCGAGGTTCCTGACTGGGTTCCTGGTGAGGAAACTGTCATCGGCCATGGGACCGTCCCCGAGATTGATAACGACGACGATGCTACCGGTGACAGGAAGCCTGCCATGAACGGCACTGTCCTCGTTGAGGGTGTCGGCATGGTCAACCTCGACGACCCTAGACATCATTTGAATGAAGCTACAGCTAGTGAAGTGCCCCAAGCTGAAGCAACTGCTGCATCTTAGGGCCAATGAATTCGGTCATTCTCCCCCTCTTTGTTTGAGTGGTTGCTGCCTTTTGAATTTACGATACCATATTATTGGCCTGGCATCAAGAAGATACCCTTCCTCAAGTGGACATCGAATACTGAATTCGATCATAGCATTTCAGGTGCATAAAATTTGTTTATAATGCTCATCTTACAAGTTCTCATAGAATCTCAATAGACGTCAACACTTTGATATCAGTGAATGATCTCTACCTCAATGATAAATCGAACAATCAATTCATGATGAGTGAGATGATGGTCGTCAGCTCGGGGCCACGAAACTCCGCCGGAAGATTTTAGCTCGCGACCCGAAAACTGAGTATATAAGCTGAGGAATCCGTCGCAGACCCAAAGCCCATCATTCCCCAAAAGAACAACCCACGCTGTAGAGTTCAAATACAAAATGTCAACCCCCCCTCCATCCAACATCCTCGTGGACTTCCTCAACGGCTCCTTCAACGGCGACCCTGCCGAAGCCCGAGCATTCTGCGAACGCGTCTTAGCCCCCAACTACCTCCGACTTTACGCCGGCGGCGACCAAACCGACTTCGAGCGTGCCGTGGAGAAAGTCACTTATTTCCGTGCAAATGGCAAATTGACTTCGTCGTTGAAGTTCTTCATGCAGGACGGGAACAAGGTCTCTGGGCGACTTGTCGGTAATATGAAGATTGGGGATGAGCCGACCAGGACGATGGAATTGATGCTAATGGCGGAGTTGGATGACCAGGGGCGCTTTGTGAAGGTTTGGGAACAGGCTTCTGAGTATGCTACTGGGGAGGAATAGATTTGTCATGTATATGCACCTATACATAGTACGTATCGGATTTTCCCTGCCAGGTGGGGGCTTTCATATTCTAGCCGTCGCCGTTTTTGTGAGGGCGCTCAGGTTCAGGCCCAGTGAGGCCGGTGAATGAGATCTACACCATCTTGTCGAGGCAGGCCAATAACCTGTGCATAAAGCCCTGGATCCCGGCAGGATTATGTTGCCCAACTACCGTTATGAATTGGGTAGATGACTCTGCTATCTTTTCTCCTCCATGAAGAGGATACTACATGAAGAGTCCGAACCATCCATGATACCTCAGGCTACAATCCGAACCATCCATGATACCTCAGGCTACAACTACATCTACCTTGTCACGTAGTTTCCCACTACAGTACATACGCAGTGTCTCTTCCAGAGCAGCCTCCACCCGCTTCATACAGAGCTTGGGAGTGATGGTGTGTGTGTTTTCCTAGTTGGTGTTGTCCAGTCTGCAGTGCTAGACAGCCGTCGAGCCGTCCCCATTTCACTATATGCTTTGCCCAACGGGGCCTGAAAACCACCAAAGGTCATGAAGTATGCTGAGCCGTACCATGATACTTTGTCGAGACCGTGAGATTGGTCAGTGGTTTCGGGATCAAAGTACCGGCAATTTTCTGGCGAAGGTTCAATATCCTTGGAGATGGAGACTCGTTTTTGAATCTGACTGGTTACGGAGACCTGGGTGTTTAAAGGAGATAATATCAGGGCCATGGGAAAAGTAGGCTACAGACCATTGTTAATAATAGAGAGCGCTAGATACTATAGGGAAAGATAGAATATAAATTAATATCGCTTATATAAGCTTACCTTTTGAGCCGGTTTTTGACTTCTAGAAGTACCTAAGTTGGAAGTACTTGGTATAAAGGGTTTAATAACGCTAGAAATATCTATGACCCCGACTGTACCAGATACCTTAATAGAAACAGAGAGATTGTGTGTCTGAAAATACATGCATTTAAGATGTGCCTTTACGTCATGGGATGGAGTTGAATTTTCAGTTGTGCAAAAGTTTTCCCTCGCACTCTTTATGGTCTCGTGCAATCAGATTCTAGGTAGTCCTTACCGCCAGTTACTTATAACAAAATAAAAACATGATGTATTAGGACGTTGACGTGCAAATCATGGTCAATTTCCGAAGCCAAAGGAATATCAAGCTCTCCAATTCCCGGCCTTTTAGCATTTATTGAATTCATCCAGAAAAAAAAAGCTCATCGAACTCTTCCAACCTCAATTTGCTCTGTGCTCGGCCAACATTGTGTCTATGAGACACCAAAGGGTTCAAATCAATAAGTTGGTTCCTTGCAAATTATCTTATTGGACTCAGTCAAAAAGCCAATGGTTAACGGGTTGCTAGAAACATATATGGTTTCTCTGTGGCTTTCAAAGCCATTGAAACTGGTTGCGAGGCATGTAGAGTAGGCTAACGGTCTTGAATTTAGCAAAAGACAGCATTTAGAAAGCAGATAAGACTTACCACCCATTCCTGGAAAATAAAGCCAATCCCCGAAGGTCAAATATTCTGGTAACTCGACGCCCTTTGCAATGCAGTCTGTCCCGTCACAGGTTGGTCCCCAGATTATGAATTTGCCGTTATCGCTCGCAGTAGTTTGTGGATAGAATATTCCCGAGGAGCGAAGAACTCGAGGAAGAGGGCTTGGCTCAAAGAGACTACAAAGAAAAGTTCCGTATACGCCATCATTCAGATAAAGCATGTTGGTAGCTTCCTCTGTGGACGGAATGCTTTCCTTCGCATCTCGGCGTGCAATAATCTCACATGCAACCGTCAGGGCGCCTGCTGCAAAGTAACGCCCTGGCTCGGCGATAAGTCTTGCCTCAATGCCGGAGAAGTGAAGGTCTAGGGACCGCTGGATTGACTCAGCCATGTTGTCAAATGTGCTCTCCGAAAATCCTCCTCCAATATCTAGCAGATGCATATTGTGACCCATGCGTAACCCTGCGTCAAAGACCTGACGGCTAGTCTGTATGGCAATTTCAAAAGCCTTTGGGTCTTTTGAGCTAGAACCGACATGGAAGCTCACACCAATGATCTTCAATCCCAAAGCATTCCCATACTCCAAGAGGCTCAGAGATGCCTTAGTATGAGCTCCAAATTTGGAGGAAAGGGAGTATGTTGCGGATGGATCAGAGGCAAAACATCGCAAGATCAGCTGACTCTCAGGAAACAACTGCTTGATTTTGCGAAGTTCAGCCTCGTTATCGAATGTCATGCTATTCACGCCCGTTTTCCGAGCAAATTCAATGTCCGACGGCTTTTTGCATGGGTTGGCGAAAATTATCCTCGTTGCTGGTATTCCCTGACCCAATACCAGCTCTATCTCACTTCGAGATGCACAGTCAAAACCGCATCCGAGCGACCCCAAGAGCCTGATGATCTGAATATCTGGATTGCACTTGATGGCTGCACTCTCAAAGAATTAACGAGCGGAAGAATATCGAGTACTGCACGAGAGACATACCATAAAATGGCTTCACAGCTGGGAGAGTTCTTTTCCAATGCTCATATTGATTGTGAACGTAGCTAAGATCCATTACACAGAACGGCTCGAACTTGGATTCCTTGGACTGCGGAGAGAGTCTCCATTCCATCGCTTTCAGAACGGCATCTTTGGCTTGTGGAATCCTATCCCCATTCCAGGGAGTCTTCACTTCCAAAGACAAGTCCTTTGGCGGGGTGACAGATTCATAATATGGCATTGTAATGGGTAGCTTTGGTTATATTTCACAGCCTGTCTGCGAAGAGTCCAAATGGGAAAGCAAGAGAAGAAAATTGTGAAGGAACAATAGATCGAAAGGGAGTTCGACTTTCGTTGTTCGAAACTGAACATGCAGGGACGGGAGAAAAAGCTAGTTGCATGGACCTTTCAGCGGTCTACGTATAACGAGATACGTACGATATGCTGGATGAAATAACTTTCGCCTAATAATGGTCACGACTATGTACAGTATGTGTTTCGCCCCACTACTACGGGGCTGAGAGTGGGTCTGTATTGCTGAGGTACTATGCATACTTCGTATAGGGATCAGCTCTTGGGATCAGCTTCGCTCTCAGCCACTAACGACTTAGTTACGAGCCCGTGTATCTAGAACCTACGAAGATGTGCATGTGCAAAAACAGAAAGTTCTGACTAAATAAGTACATCTTCCTGCAGAAGCAAGTGCTGATCAATCTCCACACCCGAAGGTTTCATTTGGTAGCTTGAGTTGTGGCGATTTATTCCGTCTTTTCTGATACGTACCAATCAATCAATCTTTGATCACACTCCGGTCTACTTTGAAGTATCTACCTACATGTGTACCGGTAGCTTTCTCTATAGTCACCCTGCAAGAGGCAGCTGCCGGCAGCGGTGGGATGGACAGCCAGCCAGCGACCAGAGTCGAGAAGTAGTGTAAATACAGTAAATTAGAAAAACCAAGTTCCTCTCAAACACCATCTTGAAGTTTCGGCCAGACCTCATTTCCTGCTTCCATTGGCAGCCGGCCATCAGCCAGCCATGCCACGGCTTCTGCACCTTTTTCATCCCCTGAATCGAATCCACTCTTCTTTCCCAATTCGGTCTCTCCGAGGCGTGAATCAACAGGGCCTGGCTACCGAGACCAATATCCTCTACACTCTTCTAAATCTCTCACTTGTTCCCCACCCGTCGGCCTTTGTCGGCTCGAGATCAATTTCAGGCAACAAGGAGACAAGCTTGACTTGTGATACGTGTCAAATTCTAGAAATCCGAATACGCATGCTGGTCAAAGCTCGTGGCGAGCACTTTAGTCCCTGATGACACCACATGCTAGAGTTTGTTGTTGCAACCCACAAGTATAAATATTGTCAAGCAAAACTTCCTAAGTCACTATAGCAGTACTCAACTTCCCTCCTTCTCTCGTCCATTCTATTTCTTCGTGGTATTTGCTCTTCTAAGGCTGGTTCCTGAGGGAATTCAACTTAAAGATACAAATCTGACTCTTCAATTGGAAATTTACAGATATTATCCATATCATATACATCCTTCACCATGGGTGCAGAGTTTGTCCCTACTTGGAAGCAGCCAAGTCACCCTGATTTGCTGCAAGTGATCAAGGGCGCCGCTGCCTTTCAATCCAGCGCCCGGTCCCTCGTTGCGCTCCCGGCCGGCGCTGTCTTCAGCAAGATCACCACTGCGATTCCTGCCCCCCACAAGACATATACCTCTGTTCAGTCTGCACAAGGCATGAACATCGAATTGTGCTCGGATCTTGTCTACTGCAACCACTCATGCTCTCCCAGCTTGGAGTTCGACATGTCGAGATTTGAAGTCCGTGTTGCCCGTGACCGACCCTTGTCTGTGGGAGACGAACTCACGTTCTTCTACCCCAGTACGGAGTGGGATATGGTTCAGCCCTTTCGTTGCATTTGTGGGACGGAAAAGTGCCTGGGTACAATTGCAGGCAGCGAGAATATTGCTCCGGCGGTGCGTCGACAGTATTGGTTGAACCCACATGTCGAGGACTTGGCTGCAAAGCAGGAATCTACTGCAATGAGTGAGGGTGATCGCGAGGAGGTCAAAGTTAGCCTTTGAGTCAGGAACAGGCATTTTAGGGCAAAAACACAGCTTATATGTGAAATATTCGCTCGTGCTGACTATAATGAAAATATTACACCTGTGCATAGAAAAACAAAAGCAGCAAATTGTGCAGAATAATCTAGAGCAAACCTGAACTGAGTCAAATTTCCTTGACACCACCTCTGAGCAAATTGCTTCAGAATATTTACAGCCAGCATTAGTACGGCTAAAGTAAGGAGACTTGCAAATGATGCTCATGTGATTAGAGAATGGAGAGTAAATATTCGAACGAAGTGAAATCGTCTAAATGACCGATTTGTCCTTGTCCGATTGTCCCGGAGGATTTCACAGAAATTCTCGACAAATTTAACTTTCTCGCCTCGGGTCCGACAAATACGACTCATCTCAGAGAAAATAAAAATTCAGACAGGAGTGCCACCGTGCGTGTCTTGTTTTCCTACCCGTGTTGTGCCTTCCATACTTTCAGCGACCCCACGCCGCTTCGGGAAGATCGGAGCGGCTGGAGCTCCCATTGTTGCTCAACAGGTCTAGCGCCCTCGGATCGGCGGGTGAGATCGTGCTAGCCAGCTATGGTCCCCGGGCCCATAACCCGGGGACCACACAGCCACAGCGCATGATTGAAGGCGCAATGGAAACATTGTCCATACGCCTGAGTTCCCGCCTCAAGACAACTATACAACTGCAGATCACAATTTCGAGATATCCTATCAACTGGTATCGACCAGCGGATATCTGGTGATCTCCGATCCGGATCATGATGGCGGCGATTGCTGTCGGTCAAACACTTGCTTTGTCTTGGCGATTCGCTTTGGCTACAAGAACGTCTGGTGGTCCCAGCCTTGGCAAGCGGATACATATCACCAAAAGGATCCATGACGGCTATTCGGACGGAGAACAGACCTCCTTATAGTTAGGTTGCAACTTTGTTCTCTGCAGATCGATCTCCGCAGACCTGGCGGTGTGATCGTAGTTTATCGCAGTTGCAGACGGGAATCGAGAGTCGCCCAATAACCAATAATTACGGGTAACGCGTGCGCCACTGCGCGGTGTCGGAGCGATAGATTTCGGTATAGGCTAGTTAGTATGTGGAAGGTCAAATTGGCATCGGGATTGATGATGAGACTAAGCTGTGAAAAATATTACGCCTTTCTTTGTCCGCTGGGGTGTTTTATTTCCCGAATAGACCCAGTTCCATACAATTTACCAAACATTACTGAGTACTCGCTGAATACAGCGCCCCACACGTTGAGTTAGCGGTATCCAAAATCCCTTTCCGATTGAAACGCCATTTTAGTGCATGTCGAATCGCGGGATATCCGCAGTAGTTAGGACATGTTATGATGCAGGGTTTGGATGAATTGGCCCAGTTTATCATTATGTATCCATGATCTACTCCATATGGAGAGACGGGCAGACACAAAGTCTCAGCCCAAAATACAGAGGAAAATACCATTGCTTCTTATAATTCAGCAATTCACTTGCCCTCGGATATCACACTGGTGCCCAGATCCGCTTTACCTGTGAATCACCACAAAACCAACCAAATGAAATTCAGTACCGTCGAATTGCTGCTGGTGCAAGCTGCACTATCCTGGGCTTCCCCCCATCAACAACCTTTGTGGGCGCCCTCTAGCTCCACCTTCCGTCAGCTTGAGGTGGCCGCAATCCGGTCCGAGGTTGCCCAAGGAGTTAGCTTGTTCTGCTTGCTAGTTGATGAGCACCGGTTCACCGAGATGGACAAGGTCTTCACTTTTCCGGAAGTCTACATCAATTTGCCCGAGGATGGCTTTCGACACCTGACCCGGCTGGATACATTTGTGCAAAATTTGTATACTTACGCTGACTATCCATTTCAGCATACAATTGGAGTTCCAGTTGTTGAGGTGGAGAAATCTATGACGGTCGCTCATGTCACGTCTCCTTTGATTGCGACAATTTTTGACAGCTACAATGGCGAAATGGCCCGTCCCAATGGGGCAGAATATGGATTGTATGTCGCCGAGCTCCACTGCACAACCATGGGGGTGAACATATACCGTGTGACAATTAGAGTCCTGACATCAAGATGCAGCTATATTACAGATCATATTCTCACCAATGACGGCTGGAGGATGCAAAATATGACAGCAAAGCCACTGGGAATATATCAGGAGTGATCTTTCTTCGGGCTTTGGAAATATACGTTTCCCTGCAACTGGCCAAAGGCAATTGCTATGTATCTCATAGGAGAGCAGGTACATACATATAGGAGGAGCTAACAGCTCACCGGGGCTTTTTGGGTTCTGTACCTGTAGATAACTGGCTTTAGAAATACATCAGGATCTAGGCTTTTGCCGGCCATGCTTCGCCCGTAGCTCTTAAAAAGGCCATGCTTCGCTTGGATTCGATACTTTGCTTTAAACCTCCCCAGCAGCCACTGCGTAAAACACGATTTTGTTGAGATTCTCTGCACCCCCTTCCCGTTTCCATCCCATAATTTTCATCATGGGCAGTGTCGAAGGTACCACCATCACTTTTCTTGGTTGTGGTAAGTGGCCCTTCGCCTCTACGAATTACGTTTTGTTGGCACAAATTGACCGAAAACAGGCGTGTTTGGCACGGCCATCCTGCATGGTGTTGTCGGTGCTCTTGAAGCCGAAAAAACAACGCAAGATGGTCCCGCGAGAGTATCCACCATCCAATCGCTCTATGCTTGTGTCCGCAGCCCCGCGAGTGCAGCCCGAATACGATCGGAGCTAGGACCCAGTGGCTCCAGCCGCGTCACAATTGTCCATGGCGACAATGGCCCCGCTATCGAGGCAGCCGATGTCGTGGTCTTGACCTGTCGACCTCGCGATGTCGTCAGTTGCCTAGGTTCGGATCGGGTGCGTCATGCGCTGCAGGGCAAACTGCTGGTCAGTGGAGTGGCAGGCGTCTCGATTTCGGACCTGCGTGCTCTCCTCGCAGGGACCCACAATGTCAGCTCGACAGAGATGATGCACGCACAAGCCACGTCTGTGAATCAAACTCAGGTGGTGCGTGTGATGGCGAATCTGTCCGCTATGACGCGTCAGTCCATAACTGTGGCCACGGTGGAGGAGGGGATGTTCGGTGCTCCGCATGGATTCAGCGGCATCGTAGAGTGGATATTCGCGCAGGTGGGGACGCTGCGCTGGGTGGAACCAAGCCAATTCAACACCTGTATCTCACTCTGCAGCTCCGGACCTGCCTTCATGGCCACCTTCATCGAGGCCTTGGCCGATGGAGCTGTCGTCCTTGGCGTGGACCGCAAGTCGGCCGTGGAGATGGCGGCCCTGATGGCGCAGGGCACGGCCAGTTTGATCCTGGCAGGCCAATCAACGGCTGAGATTCGAAATGGCGTTTCGACTCCGGGTGGATCAACAATTCAAGGGATTTTGGAGATGGAGGAACGAGGGGTTCGACCCATGGGGGTTCATACTATTGGTCGGGCTACAAAGAGGTTGACGGAGCTGTCCGGGAAAAACTAGTGCAGAATAACAATATGTAGTTTCCGAACCTGGAGGATTGATCGGCAACAAGAGTGTTGCCCGACACCCTGGATCTCTGGGGGGGCGGTGTAAGGCACAAATTAGGCTTTCTTGGTTCAGATCCAATGCTCTCAGCCCGTTCAATTGTTATTGGCCTGCAACAAAAAGCAAATGTCAAGAGCGCCACTTGGGCGAACTGCGATCGGCAAACACATAGTAGTGTACGGAATACTAGTGTAATAATGTACGGGAAATGTACGACGTACGGAATCAAGTGTTCCATACGGGTCGACCTTACAATACCGCATTAGACCGTCTATGTATGTAGCCTTGAATATTTCAATATACCGTAGGCCACAAAGAGACGCAAAGGAGTATCGAGCATCTATACTCCGTACCCTACTCTTCTAAGTTAAAGTTATTTCGACATCTCCCTCACTCCCAAACCCAGCTTCCAGACTCAGAACTGGAATAACTTCTCAACATTATCTTTACCACTATCTCACCTTCACGCAGGGGATCAACAATATCACCATGAAGTCCCCGGAGACGGAATTTGATAACATATTCGACTCCAGTGTGAACTCTACTTCCAGCAGCTCCTCTTCTCTTACCCCGACATCCTCTATATTCTCAACAAATGACAAAAATGGCATTAATACCATTTGGAAATGGAATGCCATCGTCCCTTCCGCCCTCAATACCTGTGTCCACGAGCTGGTTTCCAATCGAGTGGATTTGGCCCCAGATGCCCTTGCTATCTGTGCTTGGGACGGCGAATTGTCCTATCAACAATTGGACTTTCATAGCTCCAGAATTTCACACAAGCTCGCTGGTTTGTTTCAAGTCGGGCCGGGAGAAAAGGTCCTCATTGCTGTGGAGCGTGGCCTTTTGATACCCATCGCATTGCTGGCAGTGATCAAGACAGGCGCCACCTTGGTTCTTCTAGACACTTCATTACCAGAAATTCGACTGCGACAAATAGCAGAAATAACATCTGCCCGGGTAACTATCGCATCCGAGGATATGATGCCATTGGCTCAAAGGTTGTCCTCGACAGTGATGACCATCTGCAAGCCTGGGAAGGAGTGCTTATCTACTACAATCTCCGATCCGATCTCCTCCTTCGCCCCCGTTGATCCCTCCTCAATATTGTACGTCTTTTTTACATCGGGGAGCACAGGGAAAGCCAAAGGTGTGGAAGTTTCCCATTCCAATTTCGTATCTGGACTGGAAAAGCAGAGTAGCTTGTTCCAACTGAGCCAAGACTCACGGTTTCTCCATTTTGCTTCCTACAGCTTTGACGCCTCCATACACGAAATTCTCCTGTCTATGATACAAGGGTGTTGTCTATGCATTCCGTCGGACACAGACCGCATGCAGCGTCTCTCTGCGGTCATGAACGAGATGCAGGTCACAATTGCCCAAATGACCCCTACTAGCTCAGAGTTGATCGAACCAGATCAGGTGTCATTTTTGCGTACCTTGGTTCTGGCGGGAGAACCTTGCTCCCGCGCCGTGATTGAGCGCTGGTCACCCCACGTCCGCATAATCAACGCATATGGACCCGCGGAGTGTGCTGTTTTTAGCACAGGGCATGTTGTTGACGCCAACCACGACCTTGAGACAGGATTCGTCCCCATCGGCCGCGGCCACGGTTGTATAACATGGGTGACCGATCCAGATGATGACAATTGTCTTCTACCCATTGGGGAAGTGGGTGAGCTGCTCATCGAAGGCCCCAATGTGAGCTCAGGCTATTTGGAAGATCCGGAAAAGACGGCGATATCATTCATTGAAGACCCACTATGGTTGGTAGAAGGTGCACCCGATGTTGGCGTTGAGGGTCGCCGTGCTCGACTGTACAAAACCGGCGATCTGGTGCGGTATACAGACGACGGGGAACTGGTTTTTGTTAGCCGCAAAGATACCCAGGTCAAGCTTCGCGGCCAGCGGATTGAGTTAGAGGAAGTGGAGCACCAGATGCGAAACCTTCTTCCTGACATGAAGACTGTGGCAGAAGTTATTCAGCGAGGGGGTCAGAACAGGGCCGTACAGTTGGTGGCCTTCATTGAGACCCCAAACCAAGAACTGGTTAAAAATGATGAGAGCACCACGACAGACGTTTCTTATGGTCTTGGTCATATTTTCCCTACGGCGGACGTTGATTTCCAGCAGCTCGAGGAGTCGTTGCTCTCTAGCCTCTCCGAGAGGCTTCCGTCTTATATGGTTCCCTCCGTCTGCATCCCAGTGACTCGCTTTCCTGAGACCCCCTCGGGTAAATTGGATCGTAAATATCTGCGAGAAGCAGGCCGCACCCTGTTGGACCATTCCCGCCAGAACCGTGCCTCAGATGGTCGATCTGAACTTCCATGGAGCCCCGAGCAGGTCGTTCTGCGTGAATTGTGGTCATTTAATCTGGGTATCGGCGCTCACGAAATTCACCTTGATGATCATTACTTCCGGCTTGGAGGAGACTCTGTATCTGCCGTCAAGCTGAGCGGCGCGGCTCATGCAAAGAGCGTGTCACTAAGTGTGAAGGATATTCTCGGTCATCCAACTCTGTCTGCCATGGCCACAAAGATTCGCGAGGACAAGAAGTTTGACGAACAGACTGATACCATTGCCCCGTTCTCTTTAATCTCAAATGTACAATCAGTCGCTCGAGAAGCTGCCAAAGCCTGTCAAATCTCGGAAGCTCAGATTGAAGATATTTACCCTTGTACACCGCTTCAAGAGGGACTCATGGCTCTTTCAGAACAGCAGTCTGGCCAATACACAACATGCGAGGTTCTGAAAGTCCATCCACAAACAGACCTTTTCCGCCTGTGTTCTGCATGGGCTACAGCATTCAATCTGAACCCCATCATGCGGACAAGGATTTGTCAAACGTCTGCAGGGCTGGTCCAAGTCGTGGTTCGCCATGATTTGGACTTTGCCAGCCGCAATACACTCGAGGCCTGTACCTCTCACGATGTGGACTTCGGACTTGGATTGCCCCTTACTCGGTTGCGGATGGTTCAGAGCTCAGGTCCGAGTGAGAGCTCGTACTTTGCTCTGCTTGCACACCACTCGGTTTGTGATGGGTGGCAGGCCCAGTTGGTGGGTGATCAGGTCGAGCAAATATACCAGGGCCGTTACGGGGCTGCCGCCCCCGGTTTCAACGCGTTCGTCCAATACCTGTCGTATGTGGATCAAGAAAACGAGACCGAGTATTGGCGGAGAACCCTGAGCCAAGGCGATCTGCCGACCCGTTTCCCCACGATTCCTCCTGGCATGGCGACCGGGTGGGCCAATCAAACCAGACAGCGCGATATCTGTCTTGACATTGAATCCCCAAACAAGGGCACGGAATATACCCTTCCGACATACATCCGACTAGCATGGGCGTTCATATCGGCTAAATATACTGCATCAGATACCGTTGTCTTCGGTGCAACGGTTAATGGCCGGAATGCCCCGGTTGCTAGCATCCAGGATATCATCGGTCCTACCATTGCCACGGTTCCACTCAAGGTGCATTTGGATAAGAACAGCACTATACGGTCCTGCTTAAAGGCCATGCACGAGCAAACCGTCGATATGATTCCCTACGAGCACACTGGATTACAGCGGATCCGCAAGCTGGGCGAGGCGGCCGAGGCGGCCTGTGACATTCAGTCGCTTCTAGTCATCCAGCCTACTCCCACCGCGCGACGCCCCATGGCACCTCAAAAGCGAGTAGATGACGAAGATGACTTCTTGCTCGCCTTCAGCAGTTATCCATTGGTTATAGAATGTACACTGCCGGGACCAGCGGCTAGATTGGGAGTGCGTGTGGCCTTCAACGACAAAATTATTGGTTCAGCACAAATAGACCGAATGCTGTTGCATCTAGAGCACGTCCTGGAGCTGTTTACCCATTACCCGGACTCTGTCATGCAAGAAATTGATATTATCACCCCGCAGGAGGTGGATCAGCTGCGGGTGTGGAACAGCCCGCTCCCCCCGTCAGAAGATCGGTGTATCCACGACTTGATCTGGGAGCAGTTGGCCAGTCAACCTTCAGCTCAAGCTGTGTACGCATGGGATAGATCACTGACGGCGGAAGAGCTTGGCAGCCTCTCCCTGAAGCTGGTCACTTACCTGCAAACGCTTGATATCGGGCCCGAAGATTATGTGCCACTCTTTTTCGACAAGTCTTCTTTAACTATCGTCAGCATCCTTGCGGTATTAAGCAGCGGCAATGCATGCGTTACGTTAGATCGAAGACAACCAGACCAGCGTCTCGTTGAAATTGTCAAACAAACTGGCGCGAAATACATGCTGGTATCAGAGAAGCATAAAGGAATGCTTAAAATTGAGGGTGTGGCGGAGATTGTTATCACCTACCCCGAATTAGAGAAGATGCCCCTGCCTTCAGTTGGGGAGGTCTTCTTGTCTCCCCTATCTACTCCAGAAAGCCCTGCATTTCTAATCTTCACCTCTGGAAGCACGGGCAACCCGAAGGGCATCATTCTCGAGCACCGAAATCTCTCTTCGACCACGTTAGCTCATGCGGCGAATATGAACATTGTACGCGGTGCCCGTGTCCTTCAATTCGCCTCCCCGTCCTTTGATGTTAGTATTTACGAGATACTGATGACATTAGCGATGGGCGGATGCCTCTGTGTCCCATCCGATGATCAGCGCATGAACACTCCTAGTCAATTCGCAAGAGAGGCTGAGGCAGATGTCACAATCATTTCCCCCACAGCTATCCGGTCCATGAGTCCCGATGAGGTCCCATCACTGAAAACCGTCGTCTTGGTCGGTGAGGCCATTCCCCGGGATATAGTGGAGACCTGGAGCCGCTCCACTTTGGTAATGAATGGATACGGCCCCGGTGAGTGTACCTTCTGCTCCACCACTCTTATTGATACCCTCAAATGGCCTTTGGCAACCGTCGGCCGTGCTGGCGGTTGTGTGTTCTGGATCACGGATCCAACGGACTTCCACTATCTAGCGCCCATTGGGGCGGTTGGAGAGATCCTTATTGAGGGCCCAGTGGTCGGCCGTGGCTATCTGAACGACCCAGAGAAGACGGCTGTCGGCTTCGTGACAGACGCCAAGTGGTTAAGTCACTTCCGTGAAAATGGTCGCGGGAGACTCTATAGGTCAGGAGACTTGGGGATGTACAATCCAGACGGCTCAATGGTCTACATGGGTCGTCGGGATATGCAGGTGAAGTTACGAGGCCAGCGTATCGAGATGGGAGAAGTAGAATTTCACCTGCAGCGCCTGCTACCCAGTGCTACAATCATCGTCGACGTGGTGAAGTATGGTGAGAATGAGCGGGTGACAGCGTTCCTGGCGTTGTCTGAGAGGGAGGCTTCCACAACTGTGACCACGTCGGGAATATCTTCGTCTATCCTGCTACCTCCCTCTCAGCGGATCCTCCAAGCAGCACAACTGTCATCCGACCTGGGCAAGGTCCTCCCTTCATACATGATTCCTTCTGTATATCTTCCCCTTGCACGGGTTCCGACAACCTCATCTGGCAAGTCAGCCCGAAAAATACTGAAACAGGCGGCTAGTAGTCTGTCGCCGGTTGACATTATGGCTTACAGCGACGAACAATCATCCACAACAGAGCCATCAACTCCTGCTGAATTGGCTCTCCAGAAAATCTGGGCAGGCTTGCTGAAAATTGACCCAGGGGCAATCAAACGCGAGACTGACTATTTCCAAGCTGGCGCTGACTCGGTGGAAGCAATGAAGCTGGTCAGTATAGCGCGACGAGAAGGGCGGGCACTCAGCGTTACCCAAGTCTTTGCCACTCCTCGATTGCGTGATATGGCCATCCATTGGGACTCTCAGCGAAACGCTGGTGAAGATTCACTGGAGAAGGAGTGGCCTTCATTCACGTTGTTGGAAGAGCCAGACATCGAGGCATTTATCACTAATCGCATTTGCGAGCCATACTCGATCGGTCGGGAGAAAATCAAGGATGTCTACCCGGCTACCTACGATCAGACAGTGGCCTATAACATCAATCATTGTGTGTATGCACACTTCGAGGTCGACGGACGATTGGATGGGGCTCGCATCATCGAGAGTTGGTCGCAGGTTGTCCACCAGCATGATATTTTGCGCACTGTGCTCGTGCCAGCCGGCGATAATCAATATTGGGCCGTGGTGCGAACCAGCGATGTCTTCGATGTGGATTATCGAACGATCGAGGATGATTCCGAAATCCAACACATTATTGATGCCGACCACGCTTGCGGGCTTCAGCCCAGCTCCTTCCTCGGCAAGTTGTTTGTCCTCCATCTTGCCAATGATAGGAGGACCATTATAGTCCTCAAAATGAGCCATGCTATTTTTGATGGATCATGTTTCGCATTGTTCTGGTCTGACTGGCAATCGGCCTATGAGCGGGGCATGGTGCCCGCCCGCTTGCAGTACCAGGATGTTCTGTATTCGCGCCGATTGAATGACGCCCATTCCGCAGCCAAACGGTACTGGGACAACCTGCTGCACGGACTAGAACTGTACGATCTACCAACCATCAACGAAGATCCAATCCCAGAGTCTACACGAGGCCCCCATAAGATCACCCAATGTCTCACCCACATCTCACCACCGGCACAGGTCGTCCTCGACTCTTTCCTCAAGGCCGTTTGGGCTGCCACCTTGGCGACTTTATCCGGAAAGACTGATATCGGCTTCTACCATATCTCAAACGGGCGGCGGCTCGGCGGCAAACTGATCGAGGGCGCCGCCGGCCCTCTGATGCATTGGTTCCCCATGAGAGCCCAATTGCAGCCTGAGTGGCGGCTGGTTGACTTGTGCCGCGTTCTGCAGGAGCAGGACATGAGGAGTCTCCCAAACGAACTTCTGACAAGCATCGAACTTTGGGAGGTAGCTGGATGGAACGATACGTTTTCGGGAACTCTCATTGACCATGTAAAAGATGATATTGAGTCCACTTTATGCTTCGACGGGATCCCCTGTGGGCCTTCGATTGAATGGCGGGGTGAAAGTGCGGATGAAAACATCTGCTTTGTGAGATCCAAGGGCGACTGGGTAGAGGTCACTTTGTTCACAGCTCAGAATGTTCATCGACTGGTGGCAGAACAACTGCTGGATTTATATTGTGAGAAGTTGCGGTATTTCTCGAGCCACCCGGAGGCTTCTATCTTTTGAATCTTGTTCATTTTGCCCTTTTTTGTTCCCACCCGTTCATGTGGTTTTATGTTACAGAGTCTCGGGTCTCTCTCGAGGAGAATTATCTTCCACTATCTCTAAATAGATACTTATGGTCCAAGCCTCACATACAATTTCCTCGAATCCCAATTGTTGCTAGGGTCGGCCAGGGTGGGAAAGTAGGGGATCAAAGGAGTGTTCCCTGTAGAATGCCAGCCCCAAGAGAACCAAGCAGGCTTCGAATAAGCCTAAGTGGGGATTAGACGTGAAGACGCAATCACGCTAGTTGAAGTGTACAAAGTATAAATACTCCGAAGGTGGGGACTAGTAAGTGGGGGTACGAAGAGCTGCGAACTGGATCGACATATGTCTGACCCTTTGAATCAGATTTACACAACTCGTAACTGTATTACCATTACGGCCTTGTCCCGTTCATGTTCATGCACGTCGGTGGACTACTGGATAATGACGAATGGACCGTGACGAATAATAAACCGGGGGTATGTACAATAGTACAATGTACCCTAGGAAGGTCCACAATAGCAGCAAGTGGAGTCCCGGCAAACCAGCCACTTTCTCATCACTTTCAGCTCGCCTGTGCAATCCCCGTTTTGCACTGCACAGCCTCGGTAAATACACGGTCTAGGACGAGGTGCTCATCACATCCCAACAATAAGCCACTTTTCCGCCAGTCTTGCAATACCCCCTTACCTGAATGACGAAGAAAACCAAGGCTCGTTTCTTCTCGTGGTCTTTTCTCCCTCATCTCTGGATTCGAGGAGACCACGGCCCGACCAATTCATGATGACTGATTCCGAGACAAAGCTGGGATACACATGGCGCTCCTCCAAAACGTTGGTGATCAGCTGTATCACCATCGCCTTATTCTCCGGTAGGCTCACAAATTCCTCCTTTCGCTCAGTCTATATCGAGTGGAGCTGACAGTTGTTGAGACACTTTTCTCTACGCCTTCATGGTCCCAATCCTGAGCCACATGCTTGAGGAGCGCCTCCATGTTGATCGCACCCACACGCAAGCCTACACTTCCGCGACCCTGGCCATCTATGGCTTTGTTGGGATTATTGCGAGTCCAATCATCGGTCATTATGCAGACAAGATCCCGAACCGAAAAACGCCCCTGTTACTGTCATTGATTGGGTGTTTTGTGGGAACGGTGATGCTTGCCTGCGCGCGCTCCCTTTGGATTTTCTTCCTGGGACGTGCTCTGCAGGCTGCTGCGGGCTCTTCTATCTGGGTGATTGGCCTAGCCACTGTCGCGGATCGAGTAGGTGAAGGGGATGTGGGGAAAGTCATGGGCGTTGTCATGTCCTGCGTTACGGCCGGTCCGATCATGGGACCAACGGTCTCCGGCCTCTTGTTTGAGGCGCTTGGATACTGGCCAACGTGGATGGTCCCCTTCTTCGTGTTGATTCTAGACTTTATCGCCCGTCTTCTTATGGTGGAAGAGCCAAAAGAAGCCACGCCAGATTCTCTAAAGGGAGTTACCCAACCGGATCTACAGGAAGCGGATAACGAGGATCGCGCCCTTCTTTCTGGAGTCAGAGATGCCTACCAGACCATCTCCAAAGATATCCAAGCCCAGGACAAGGCTGATCCTATTACCATACTTGGCTTCTATCGCGAAATTCTGAGCAGCGGGAGTGTGGTTTTATCTTTGATAATTTCTATTCTTGCGATGTTTATCATTTCAAGCTTCGACACCACGCTTCCTCTCCATGTACAGGAGGTCTTTGGCTGGGGTACATCTACGACTGGCCTGATGTTTTTCTGTCTCCAAGCTTCCTCTCTTGTGCTAAGCCCCCTATCTGGATGGCTCTTCGATCGTATTGGCCCCAAATACCCCGTCACAGCCAGCCTTATCGCCCTCGTACCACTAATGTGGCTGCTCGGCGTTCCAGGCTCTCAGCAGTTTGAATGGGCCAATATAAATATCAGTGGTCCAGCCATCTACATAACTGTAATTGCTGGTATTGGAGCTACTTCTCCATTTACCGGTGGTATCGGGACATTAGAATTAACAGGTGAGTTCGTCTGTATCCTGATTTTGGCCACTTGACAAAAGAAATAAGGAGCTGAGTCTGCCGATTCTCGCAGCCTTTGTCCAAGAACGCCAAGCAAAAGATCCCAACGTGTTTGGGCCCCACGGTGGTTTCGCTCGCGCCTATGCCTTGAATGATGTACTCACGACGATCTCCATGATGGTGGGACCCATCGTCTCTGGCGCTCTGCATGAGACGGTCGGTTACTACTACATGAACATGATTTTTGGTAAAGGTTCTTTCCGCCCAGGGCACATTGGACAGAAATTCTAACACCCACTCTCCAGCTATCTTGTTTATCCCCCTGCCCTTCTTTTCGCTTTGGTTTTTGGGGGGTAAGAAGGTCCGGCAAGCCGACGTGCCTTCTGACTCCGAGTCTATTTGTGATCACAACTAAGGACTATAGACGAATGCTGAGCTAGCCACCTATGACAACCTACCCTCATGCCCGTGGGCAAGAACCTCCTAGGTGATACACTAATCCAGTTTATTCTGTATGCAGACATCCTACCTACTGTATCATATAGCAACCTTGTATAAAATTGACAGTTTGCATCTTTCATATATATAGACGAGCTGGAAGTGCATTAGAGAATATAGACAGACATCAGAGAACAAGAGACTTCATGAGGTTTCGTCAAGCTAGAAGTTCAAAGTTAAGAACAGAAACGCAAATGACAGGTGAGAGTGCGACTCCAGCCTCGAGCCTTAATACAAATTAGAATAAACTCCTAATCTATATATAAGATAAAGATTTAGCAGATTCCTACTACCTATACTCTATATTTAACTAGGGTAAAGGGTTTATCCTAGTTCTTCGCCCGGTTATTAGCCCGTTGTGCGTGCTCCCGCGCCTCCTCGTGCTTGGCTAAATCGCGGGTTTTTTTTAACCCTATCAAAAACCGATAATTTTCAGTATATTCTGATTGTGGCAATAATCAATTGTAATTTCGTAAGGTTTCGTTTAACTTGTGACAACAGCCAGCTTCCCCGCCGTCGATACATCAATTCCCACGGCGACCAGTGATCCCGGGTTCGTCTACAAGCCAACATATCTCCCTACGGCCCCGGACACGCTTACTAACTACCAACGATACGCCAACTATAACAACACCACATATAACCTCAACTCTTTTAAGTAGGTTGCGTGGCTGAATGAAGTCACACCGGCCGATTTCCTCGACTAGAACCCTAGTCTCAACACTAATCTGAGCTTATGTGCCATACAACCAGGGTACAGTTATTGTGCTATTCTCAATAGTTCTTACAGTAAGTGATCTTATTGCGCCTTTTACCATTTCTCTCCGGATCTTTCTCTAATACCACGTCTTTTCTTTTGCGAAAATAGCAACCGGCATTGACGACACCAGCAGCAGTAACAGCGGGCTTGGCTCTCTCTGCTTGTCCCTCAATGCCACCGAGTCTACCACTGTCTCAAACTACAACTACTTCACCGGTGTCAATGGCTACGATAAAGGAGGTATGGATGACAACGGACAAAAGAAGTGAAGGAATAGGGCGCTCGCATTCCATAATACTAATTTTGCCTAGAATACCAATGTGCTAATATTAAGGAAGACATCGATATCACGGAAGCCCAACTCCTTACGTGGAACCCTTGGCTCGGCACAGACTGTGACACAAATCTGTACGCTAATCTTAACGATACCGATACTCGTGCCGTCTGTATTGGGGTGGGTTCGAGCACGACAACTACTGCCACCACAACCCCTAGTAGTACTACCGCTACTGCTACGTCGGTAGCCCCAACACAAACTGGATACATCTATGGGTGCCAGGAGTTCTTCACCGTCGAGTCGGGAGATAATTGTTCGACAACGGAGACTGAGTTTGGAGTTACTCTTGCCCAACTCTATGAGTATTTGGATGTTGGCTATGCCATTTGTGTTGGCGTTTCATAGACCTGCACCAAGACCAGAATAGCAGGGAAAGAAAATATTAGTTACAGTAGAGGTAAAGAATGATCAGTAATATACATGATTCTTGTCCAGAAAATACATCGCTCGGGCGTTGGGACCGGTCCCCGCTCAAAAGTGAAAACCAATGGCCGGTGGCCGTCGATACTCAACGCTCCAATCCCCATCATCAGTCATGCGTGAGGAGGCTCCAGTCTGCGCCTCACCATATCGAACCTTCATCCAGCCAACCTCGTCCAACGTACAACCGTACACTGGCTCGTGTCCATCGTCTGGCCCCCCTCCTGCAGCCAACTCTTCGGGGTCCCACTCTAGGGGCCACCTCCCATTAATCAGAATCACAAATCCAGTAGTATTATACGCTTCCAAGTCCTCGGTCGGTATATCCAGCACAGACTGTAACGCCTCCTCGTCAACCATAATACACAGCCGATATCGGGCCGAGTACGCCCACTCTGCACGTTTGTATGGCACCCCTTGCTCCGTCTCGCAAGCCACCCTCGCCCACTCCTTGAAAGCGTCCCGTATTTGATCAGGCGTGGCCCCGTCAAAGCGGCGCGCATCTTCCATCACAACAGGCCGAAAGGAATCCAACATGTCGAGCCCATCGTCGCTTTCCAGTTCTGTGCGGACACTGCCCATGAACCGATCGAGGAATTTCGCCCAGTCCGCGTCGCTCTTGTAGGTGGTTCGGTACATGGTGATACCCCAGTAACGGAACCCGTCCGTCTCCAAATTTCTCTCAATGAGGTCTGCCATGTTGTCGCACATTCGACGCCATGGGGTTCTCTTGGAGTCTTCGATGACCATGGTTGCTGATGTGGACGAAAATGGCCGAGGTAGTGATTCCCCCCTGACCCGGGGAAATCGTTGAGTCCTTGGCTTAGTGCCCGGATATGGTATTTCCTCTAACCGTGAGGCGAAGACGGCTTGTCCAGTGCAGCACGTAGACAAAGATGCAATGCTAGAGAGTGTTCTCGTAGGGGTGCTGAACAGGTATGTTGAGCTTCTGAGGAAAACTCGGGAAGAGAATGAGAACGACATTGAATCATCCGTAGCTTGCCGAGGAGATTAAAGAATTAAATTCAGATACAGAAACCGGGAAATCGCGATTCACATCCACGCTTGTGCGCTAGTCACTTGAGTACTGTGATACTTGGCGCGTTTGATGTCCTGGCCTTGGAGCCTTACTGCCTGAGAGCCTTTTTTGATCTGTAAGCAAACATGTGCAACTGAGCGTCAACTGCGCTACAAAGACTGCAACTATGCAAGCATCACGCGTGTATTATGTATACTTTGCCGGTATAAAATTTCCTGGTTCCACTAACGCAGTTGAACTCGAAATTTCTAACGCCAGCGAAAATCACCCTCGACGTGGAGCACTTTTTCAAGTCGATCTTCCGTCTCTTCTCGTGAATAGCCAGCAGGTTCCTGCTAAACCTCGCCAAAGTCCTCACGATATTCTAGCAGGGCGTATCAATGTCTAAGATCTTGTCTATTTATACCAGATTAAAAGAGTTGTGAACTTCAGCATGTGGATCATGAGATACCGAGGACTATCATTGATCGATTGAATCTCTCGAGAGCCCGGTACATTCCAAATCAAGTGAAAGTTATATCAATTTCACGACAGCCTCGAACAACGCATTCCACCATCATAGTCAGCGCGCCAAATCCTGACCACCCTAAAGCCAGCCCGCTCCAGCAGATCAACCCACTGCTTCTCAGTCCGCTCCAAAGCAGCAAAAATATTCATCATATTAATATCCAACGACACCGAGAAGCTCGACGTGCCAACCTCAGGCAAGATATTCTCATTAATATCCAGAACAAGCCGATCTATTCGGAAGCGTCCCTACGGGACTTTGAGCGCGACACGGTCGACAACTTCGTCGAGATGGTAATTGAAAGTTACGAGACGATGAAACTCTTCGACACGAGTTTGGCATCGTATCCTAATCCTTAGGCCACGTTGGAGATGGCGTACATCCAAAAAAAGGGGATTTCGAAGGAAGCTCCAATCTGCCCTCGTGGCCGTGGTATGTCTCAACACCGGCAAGCGACCTTTAAGAAAGGGTAGCAAGGGGCCCGTCAATACAAAAAGTGTAATAGTAGTAGCCCGCAAGGTTGTCCGATAGCCATATGTGTTCAGCAGCCTTTTAAGAACGAAAGGGAACGCTGCACCTAAAAGTCCGGATGCACTATATAGTATCCTATATGCCATCCCTCGTCGAGAAATTTAATATTCGTCAACTATGCTGAGGATCGGGTAATAGAGAATGAGAAACCCGAGTCTATAGGTTACTCCCTGTGTCAGGATAAGGCTTTCTAGAGTTGAGGCAAAAGAGCCGGAGATCAGTGTAATAGTGTAAATCGACCCTAGTCGCACGTATAAGATAAGGTGATAACAGACTTGAAAATAAGAGAACTTATATCTAATCTAGATTATCTGTCTCTGGAACCTTTAGTACCGCTTAATAAATAGAGCTGTAAGAGGAGCGCCTAAGTAAGGGATTCCCGAGGCGACTATACCCACGACTGAGATATAGTGGTTTTCAGAAAACTCGGGAAGCTTAGAATAATAGTTCTGAAAAACTCTAAAAGAAAGAGGGAAGCCTGGGATATGTCAGTCTAAGAAATACTATTCACCATCGTCATTATCTCTTACCCTATAGTAAGGATTCAAAGACAAACGCAATACAAAGTAGTCTCTAAGCGGCAAGACCATGATCTGTAGGTTCAAGTTGCTAGTTGTTCGATTCCACTCTTTCTTGTAACTCAATCATTTCGATTTCGTGCGAGGGCGACCGCATCGATGATCTACCGTTGTTTGATATTGTGGACACTATGATAGAAGACGCGTGTGGATAAACAGAGAATGTATGAACCTTTAGTCTATCTAGCTCTGTAAGTACGAATATAATAGAATCTTTTGTGTAAGAGCATAGGGACTGAGCGGGGATAGCATTGCTATCATGCCGAGGTTCACGGCCGATCAGTAAGTAAGATGGGCCAATGATAAGATCTTTATTATCTTCCCCCGAGAATAAGGCCAAAATGTACAGTCAGTGCCAAATGCTCGTATCATTCAACAATAGTAAACTCGACAAAATTAGATGACGGAACCATTATGACCGGCCTTCCATCATTATCAGCGGGGTCGACGACATAATCATGCAGCTAACATGGTAATTTCACTACTGTCTTAGCATGCTCTTCGCAATCACCCCAAATCCACCAGTCAACGCAGCCACCCCAGTACTGGTATCGATATGTGTCGCCGACAACTGTGTCGGGATGCAAGTCGAGAAAGTCAAGGGTTTTTTTTCTGACAAAAGTTTCCCCTGGCTTGAGACTGCGGAAAAATCGAGAATCCGTGACGTTGACCTCAACGTCGGGTTCATCGACAATCCTCCAACCCGGATTGTCTTCGTCGTCAAAATAAG
This sequence comes from Penicillium corylophilum, assembly GCA_018410145.1. NCBI lineage: Eukaryota > Fungi > Ascomycota > Eurotiomycetes > Eurotiales > Aspergillaceae > Penicillium > Penicillium corylophilum. The sequence goes on from JAGUQL010000001.1 coordinate 1,469,751, forward strand.
TCTTCCACTGTGTAGGATCCTCGTCTGAATTCTTCAACGGATCGTAATCAAGGCAGCGGCGTTGCAGTCGAAATTGATCATGAGTAAAAGTGTAATCGTGTATGATGATCGGCTTTGTATCATCATAGATAGCCTCGTGTTCCTCATTCGTCAGACCATCATAGGTGATCTTCACTGTAATAAAAATCTTTTCCGTTTTAGACATTTCCGATGGGCCTTCCAGAAATACACTTATACAAGGGGCTCCAGGGCTGTAAAATGTGTATCAGTCAGGATAAAGACGAAAATCATCTTAGAGGATTTCTCACATTCGTTCCGATTTCTCCACCCGAGGGGCGTCGTACGGCTCAGGCTCTGAAGTTTCTTCCACCTCCACGCAGGGAAAAGAACAGCGGGCTCCCCCCGGGATGACAACAGGGGGTAGCCCCGAGTTAATCCCAATTTCTTGATCCCAATGCTCGCGTAAGGTGCCCCAAGCCCACAAGGAATATTCAGCCCCGGGCCAGAATAGCTCATATCTCTCGCCAGCGACCATGTGGTCCAAGAAGGGATCCGGGTCGCCTATGTTTCTTCTCAGAGTTTGGCCAGGAAGAAGTTCTTCTGTCTCAACTTCATATCCTGTCAGCTTGAAAGTCTGGGGAGGTGGCGGCTTGGGCGATCCCTCGACCCTTTTTAGACCATCTGGCGTGTGTTGAAAGAGCATGAAGCCAGAAGGACCCCATCCATCACGCAGGAAGTTCCAGCGGAAGATACAAGGCTTGTCACAGTCATCCTCTGCCCGACGGATAGTGATAATGAACCCTCCCGGATTAGCTAGAGACATAACTGGGACTGCAGGCTCAACCTCCATGGAAAGTCTGGGCGTGTTTAGACTAGGAGATTTGTTAGTTTGGAACAATGGGGCAGGTAGGGAGAATCTCACCGTCTATCATGTTCAAAGAATCTGATATTTGATTTAAGCTCAGGGTCCATGGCAAATTTAATGGAAGGTATGGGGCGAAACAGGGAAGGTATGAATAATCAAGGAAAGAGAGACCCGTTGAACTAGTAGGTTGAACTAGTAGGGTGGGGTGGCGGGCAGAACCCTTGTTCTTAGTAATTTTCAATTTCAAATGTTGGCACATGTGAAATAGCGGGTCATATTTACTGAGGGAACATGGCCAAAAGAAAAAAGGAATTCATGAATATCCTAACAAGAATAACATATCACTGAAAAGGGTCTATGTGAGCTAAAAGCTAAAAATCAAGATGTGGTATAAGAATCACACCAAAAGCGGCTGTCTTTCTCGTTCCTCCGCACGTCTAATCTGTCGCAAAGACAACCATAACAACAATCCTTGCCCCAAAGCAAAGAATACATCGTTGACAGCGACAAACCCAACCATGTGGTACCATGCATTGATAATCAGAATGATCGGGTGTTCACCATCTAGGTATAAATCCCATGGAACAGAGACTCTGGTGACCCAGGAAATGGCTGAGAGCATGAAAGCCGCTGACTGAAACTTCAGTCCAGTCAGACTTTGAGTTTGTAACGGCATGCGGGCTTGTTTGAATATTCCTATGACAACTGGTATAGTCGTCAGAAATGGCAGAAGTATGATGGCATAATATATCACCATTCGCACACTGTAGGGGCCAGCGAGACGAAGAGAGTGGGGCGATCACGCTAATGCCATGGTAAACACGGTATTCCAAAATTCTAGTATTGACATGAGATTTTGTCTTCTTTTTTTGTCTATACCCTAGGCTATCTGAGTGTAGTTATATGCATTGCGCCCAAGAGCGGCCTTGATTCTCAGGAACCAACCAGGTCACTGGATTCACAGAATGAATGCAGTTCCCCCACCACAGCATATAAATTTCTCCTTATATGAAAGTAAAATCTGTTCAAAAGCTTAGTTTTATAGAGAAATATTTTCCAATAGAGAGGGAAACTCCTTGTCGCGTTCTCGGCTGTTCAAAGCTTGTTAGGAAACTGGTTTCCCGCAGGATGGCCTCCCGCATGGTGGTGGCCTCCCGCATGGTGGTAGCCTCCCGCATGGTGGTGGCCTCCCGCATGATGACCGCCAGCATGTTAAATTCTGTGCGAGAAAGGAGAGCTAAGTCGTAAGGTGATCTTACAACTTATCAAGGGTAGTCCCAGTCCTGAATATATTTTAGGAGTCTCAAATCCCAATTCTCGGTTGTTCAACTCAAACTTGTCGACAAGTCCAAATTAAAAACCCCCAATATGGATACGAAAAAAAGTGAACCTATGAATATTATGCCTCATCTTACTGGCCCTCTTCTATTTGATGGAAATTCGAGTTTATTGGCTTGTTTTTATGAGGTGCTTTTTCTTTCACGGATACTGGGCCAGACGAGAGGTTCACATACACGCCAGCCACACATAGCCAACGCTACCGCGGAGGCAAGACGGAAGTTTTTGCAGAATCTTTGTTTCATTTGTGATTTCAAAAAGGGTGGAGACTCTTGTACCGCAATTGGGCTAGAGGAATGTACAGGTAAGTACCGATTCTGGGTTTCTTCAAACAAGAAGACCGCAGAGATAGTCATATTTCTCATTAAAGCGCTCGAGCTATTGCGCGTGATTAGTCTTCAAAGGGGCCCCAAATCGGGCGCCAGGGAGAGCGAATTCATCGAAGTATGCACTGGTTTTGCGAAGACCCGCATAAAAGAGGAGCAGAGAATGTTGCAAACTCAAGCGACAATTTGTGTCTCAAAGCTTCAGAAACAGAAGAAAAAATTAGGTATGTTGGATGGCCTTGACATGGGCATTTTTCAATGGTTAACAATTTTAAAGCCGATAATCTTATCCAGTGGCTACAGAAAATGATAGGAGAGAATGACCAAATCAAGCTTTGCGAATTTACATACATACACCGACGGTCAAAATGGATGAATGAACTCAGGAGTCATGCTTCAAATGAGGAGTTTGGACAGAGTCCACAGGACGAAAGGTCGTCATTCTTTCTAGTTCGGCACTACATCGGAAGGCTTTCCCATCATATCAGAGCACCATCAGAACTTGTGAAAGATTCTACAATTATGTCGCACATACTACAAACTCACGTAGTCTGTCGAGTTGAGTCACTACCCAGTGTGCAACTACCATCACATGATGGCCATGCAAATCTCAGAGGGATTGCGAGCCGCATATTAAAGATAAACACCAGGGAAATGGAGCGTGTCGAAGAGGTACTCAGCTATCTGAACTCAGTACCTAAAATATCCGACGCCTTTCTGGATTATTACCATCAATCTGACCTTAGAGTGCACTCGGAGATTGCAGTGTTGGAGCATTTCTACCAGAAACAACTCGACTTCGCGGGAAATGATCGTTTTATTGCTTGCAGTAAGCCGGCTTGCTTATGCTGCAAATTGTACTTCAAATACCATCCTGCTCAAATGGTGGTCCCACAATCACACCAAAAGATTTGGACGAAATGGAGCCCTCCGCGCATCAGGAAACCCGACAAAGAAGAGATGGGGATGCAACAAAGGCATGTCATAAGCAAGATTACCGAAGATCTTCGCAAGCAGATCATTGACCAAATCCTGCAACGATCAAAACAATACTCCTGGCATCCAGACTCTGCCTCAGATTACTCATGCCATCAAGAGGACAAGGCGTGTTCAGATTCTGAAGATGGTGGTGTGTCCATTTCAGTGTAATATCTAGCCCGACTCGTGATTGGAGGCAGATTGTTAAACGCTTGTTTTTGGTCGTTTTCGGCATCGTTTCACAGGTCCTCATATCTTAGCAATGTTGCCCGAAGCGGTGTGGTTTACTCTCTGGACTGTTTGTTGTAAACGGCGGACCTGTGAATTACCGTATGCGGTTAGCTTTGCCTTTTTGGGTTAGCGCCCTAACACAACGTTCTGGAATCTCTCCTTCACATCGCCGCGACATAAAATGTCGGAGCGAATGCCGCGGCGTATCGGAAATACTGATATTCTGCCTAGTTTTATTTCTTATGTAATCTAGTTCCCTTATAAATTGCCAGAAATAGGGGTAATACAATTCAGAGTTATTGACATCGTTGATTGGCTATATACCGTACGTTTTAACACTGCGTCCCGGGGACCACAGATCACTGTGCCTGAGTCCGTGATAAGATTTACTCACTGAGCCTGATCCTGAGCGCCCTCACAAAAGCGGCGACAGCTAGAATAGGAAAGCCCCACCTGGCAGGGAAAATCCGGTACGTATAGGTGCATATGTAACTTGGAGACGGACGAACTCGCTTCTCTCTCTCGAGCGATTGGTGTCGCCCCTAAACAATAAAGATATCGTGGGGGCCGTGGAGGCCATTCGCTATGAAATGATGAGATGAGGTCATGATGTGGCTGTACAGGGCCACGATGTGGGGAAAGTTGCGGGGACCGTGCAAAGACCAAAAGACCCCGGGTAGATCGTTGGGGGCGTATATAATGCACAACCCGTTCCGATTACACACTATTCATCGATCCTTCATGCATAATGCCTACTCAGTTTCATGTCTCCGAGGAGTCTCTAGGCCACCATTATAGCGTGGTTACGGCCGACGAAGAAGGGCGCCAGCATCAATTATACATAGAAAATGCCCCGAGTGCTTCAGAAAAGCCGCATCTCACGTTCTATGACGGTGCAGATAAGAATGGCCCAATTGTTGGTCTCTCCAGGTTTCCTCGCGCCACAAACAACTGTGAGGTCAGGTTGAACGATGAGCAACTAAATGAGGACTGGGTACCTGTGACGAAGAAAGGTTTCGTGTCTATGAAGTACACCTTCCAAATACCAGGCGGAAAACCGGGTACTCTCGTGTGGAAGAAAACACGGTCCATGGGCAGCGGCTCCAGTCCATATGGAAACATGAAGTTAGTTGACGAGCAGAGTCGTGGGGTTCTTGCTGTCTTCTCATCGGATCCTTTTTCAGTGGTTACTGGTCGTCTCGATATGCGTGAAGATTGTGGTAATTCATTCGATCGATGGGCCCTTGTCACTGGAATGGCCGTTCGAGAAAAACAGCGGCGTCGTAATATCAGCTCTGTGAGGGCCAAGGAGAATGTGTACACTATGGGCGCGGCAGGTGGTGGTATGGGAATGGGTGGGACGGGTGGCGGTGGGGGGTGCTAGCCCTTGCAATAATTTTTTTGCAATTATAAAGACAATGAGAGGACATGATACATTGAGTCAAAAGATACAGTCTTTACTATCTAACTCAAGATTGTATGTAGAAGTGAAAGTGAAAATAGCGAAAGCACAATCCTCCACCAACGGCATCTAGCTTTTCCCTCTTAGTTGTTCGCGGACTTGCAAGATGTACAGTAGTTGAGCGTGGTATGGCAGCTGTTGGACAGATAAGTCGAGCCACAATGGTTGACACTGTCGTTATCCTTCATATATTCGACACTAGTCAAGAAGTCAGTATCTATCAATGAGGAGGAAGTCGAATGACTTACGCGTCCTTGATTTGAGCTCCGGTCATACCAAATTCATAATCATCACACTCGAAAATGGCAGTACAACCCGCCTGTCCAAATGTGAAGGCACTCAGGATACTACCTTTGAGGCTGCCAGTGTACGCAGTATACTCATCGTAGACACGGTCATTCTAGTATTTTTCCCAGGCCCTGGTACAGGCATCGCCGATGGAGCCAAAATTACTGGATCCCTTGTCGTTACCGGCAGTTTGGCTGGGGTCGAGGTCACCAGAAGGTCAAATCAGGGCTCTTGCCTAGCCACAGGAAGCTAGGCTCCTATTTCCATGTTTCAAAGCTTTTTTTGCAGCCCCTGTGGCAAATTGCATGTATATTTTACTGCTTTCCTGCAGATCAGACCTTATCCCCGAAGGATCGCCATCTAGCCCTCTTCATCGGTTAATAAGAGTAAGATCTAGCTGCAGCTCCACCATGGCCCCACTCGTTTCATTCATCCTTTCGCACTGGTTATCACTACTTTGGGCACGATTTAACTGTCCTTCTAGCCCTGGTACCTTAGCCCCGATCATCGCGAAGCCCCCTGGCGGCTAGTGCTTATTCGACAGCTAGCTATCTAGACTATGCACCCCTGGATCTGTGACGTTACGGGCCGCATGTATATCATGTGGAAGAAACAGTTGAATTCCATACTAAATTCTTGAAAAAAGCACACTTTTATTCCATCTTTCTCACTAGCTCAACGATCATTTGAGCTGCTGCTTCGAAATCGGCGTCTACGATCACATTATCCAAGCCCGAGGTTTCAATCCACGACAGAGTTAGTCCCATCAATACTGATGAAACAAATATCCGGGTCATACTTACTAGATTCAGTGCTTGGTGGCAATTCGTACCCTGGAGACGGACCACAACTGGGACTTTGAAGCCACCTGTTGCATCGGCGGCGGCGACGATGGACTCGGCGATCATATCGCAGCGCACGATTCCTCGCAGTCTGTCAGTGAAGGTTTCATGATTCCGATTGAAATGTATACTCACCTCCGTAAATGTTCACTAGAATACCCTTAATTCGCGAGTCATTGTTGAGGATCTCAAAAGCCTTGCTCAACGTCTGTTTAGTCGCCCCTCCGCCGACATCGAGGAAATTAGCACACTTTCCTCCGTGCAGTCTAATAAGATCATTGGTAGCCATCGCAAGACCAGCCCCGTTAACGATGTTTCCGATGTTGCCGTCTAGGCGAACATAAGACAGACCCAGCTTCGAAGCCTGGTACTCGACTTCTTCTTCGGGGGATCTTTCTTCAAGACTAAACAACTCTTCTTGCCGGAACCTTGCAGAGTTGTCGAAACTGAACTTAGCGTCGAGACAAATAAATTTCCCATCATAGGTGCGAACGAGGGGGTTTAGTTCAAGAAGCGTTGCGTCTTTCTCTCGGAAAAGCTTGATCATTTGATGGAGAATGACGTTGACAACGATCATCTCCTTGTCAGAGAAGCCGAGCTGCGCTTGAATATATGAGATTATTTCGGTGGTCAGGCCAGTCGGCAGGTGGAACCAGAACTTTTGCAGTTTGTCAATGTTGGACTCAACGTTGGTGCCTCCGACATCCGATATCAGGAGGACTGGCATGCCTCGATCGCGATCAAAGGTTAGTGCAAGATAGAATTCATCGGAGACATCAACTGCCTTGTATATATATAGCTTTTTCACAAGTAGGCCGCCTGGTGGTGTCTGCTTTGTCGTTAGATAGTAGCCGAGCATCTGAGAGGCATTTTTGTATGCTTCGCTGGGCCTGGGATATCAGTGAGCCTTGATCCATCGCTACTTGATCCGTAGGCTTACCAAGTAACAATTCGAACTCCTCCTTTTCCGTCGCTATCGTATTTCCCTTTGCCTCGCCCGCCGGCTAGGATTTGGGCTTTGAGGACTGATGGCGCAGCTAGTCAAGTAAGTAAAAAAAAAAGAAAACCATATCTCAGGAGAGATGTCCAAGAACTCGGCTCACCTATATCCGACACTACATCCCGAGCCTCCTCTGCGCTGGTGACAACTGATCCGTTGGGCACAGGTATTTTGAACTGACGACTGTAAGCCGAGTCAAACAATATGATGAGCCCCCCGTCGACCGCTCACATCTCGAAGGAGTTTGTGCGACTGGTACTCCAAAAGGTTCAAGTGCCGCACTTGCATTTTGAAAGGACCATGATGCTATACACCGATCAGCAGTTCTCTTCTTGAGGTGGAAGATATACAGTACCCCTTGGAAGAGACGCGAAAGTGCGCGTCGGCTATACATCTAGACTCTTGTTGAAATTCGAATCTTTTACCAGATATCTTTTCGATGAAGTCCTTGTCAGGATGGATCGAGGTGGTCTACGATGACATCAACACAGAGGTCATTTGGCGTCTTTTGAGTTTGTGGGGTAAAAGCCAAACGTCGAGTGAAATTTTACTGCTCGGACCATTTTGACATGACTGGCACCCCATTAATGCCAAGAAGAAGCTTGCGTATCTCACTCTTCCGATTCTTGATTTCCTATCTATCATACAGCTTAAGCCGTGGAAGATCCTTGCGAGTGCAAAGTGACGTGTAATTGCGAGATGCGGGGGGACTCAAGGTTCACAGCAACGCCAAACTGCAACGACGAAGCGAAACACCTGTATCAGCTCTCCAATGTGGAGCTTATCTTCCTCCATGTGTATCAACGACTCTGATATTGGCATGCACCGTGATCATCGGCTAATATGAGAAGTCACATATGCACTCCGTCGGGCATCAGCCGTTGCAGGTTCATGTAGGTATGACTTGCAAAATAACGACCAGACATGCTTACCAATTCAAACCCCCCAATTATCCGAGCGGAAACCTCATAGTTTGAACGTCAATTAACATCACTTTTCAGAGAATGCAGGAACCCAGTGTTAATTGACTGATAAACGGCCCGCACGAGTGATTAGGTTCACGCCGTGTCCCAAGCATCCTCGATTAGTCACGCACGAGGGAAAACAGGAATGTGTCATCTACGCCAATTTGCGCGTCAATTCTCTTACAAAAAGGTTCTAGACTCTGCATGCCGGTACGTGCACGGAGGAATTAGGAGATCGTCCGATGTAAACGATTCGATCCGAGGATCGCGCCCCGGCTCCACTTGCTAGTAGCGATGCAGCTCAACATACTAGTTTATGGCTAGCTGGTTAGCCTGATTGTACTTTTGTCATATCTAATTTGATATCTCATTTCAGGTCCAATCGCATTTGGACGTGGGCAAGTGGCGGTGTGTCAGGCCCGGACTCAGTGTAGGTTAGGTTTGCGTTTATGGTCTTACTATTGACTAAATGTGGAGCTGATGAAGGATCCAGGACCCGCGGGATCGCTTTAGGTAAATGGCTTGTCCTTCTGTTCTTAGTGGGGTATTTTGGTGCTCCCCCTATAAATACACCTGAGCAGGGAAACCAGTGGGATATTTTCGAGCCCGGCTGTTTAAATTCTTCCCGGTTGTTAGAGCCTTCAATTGCCGATTCGTTATGAGATTTTCTTCGGGTTCGGAGGCTACTGTCCCTACTTCCCCGGCTTCGCACAGGGAAGACACTCTGCGGTCGTGGGCCAAACTTGATTCGGTTGTCCAAAAGGGCTGTGTTGATTTGGACGGAGAAGCTCTCGATATCGCAAGCGTGGCTGCTGTTGCTCGGTATCCAACCATCTAACCCTTCTAATCATCAATAGAGTATGACTGACGTCTTTGGAAGTAACGGCTGCGGTGCCCAAGTATCCAATGAGCCCCAAGTAGCTCAGAAGGTTCTCGCAGGCGTTCAGACTCTGAACGAGTACCTTGCTAAAGGATACTCAATCTATGGTAATTTTACAGATGGTTATCACGATAATGTCCAATGAACTCACGTATCCCTAGGAGTCAACACCGGTTTTGGAGGAAGTGCAGATACCCGCACAACAGATACCATGCGACTCCAAGAGTCCCTCCTACAACTCACCCAAGCAGGTATCCTGACAGCCAGTGACTGTACTCCCCGAGTGGGGGATTACAACCTAAATTCACACGCGATGCCAGTGGCATGGGTACGAGCCACCATGCTCGTACGATGCAACCACCTTCTAAGAGGCCACTCGGGTGTGCGACTAGAAATTATCGAAGCAATGTTGAAGATGCTACGAGAGGGCTTCACACCCATCGTACCCCTGCGAGGCTCGATTTCAGCTTCTGGAGATCTGATGCCTCTCTCCTATCTCGTTGCGGTGCTGGAAGGGAATCCCGATGTCCACGTTCACTGGGATTGTAAGCCAGAGGCAAAGGTTGTGTCGACGAGCACTGCATTAGAGATGACTGGGATCAAGCCATTCGTGCTCGGACCGAAAGAAGGACTGGGTCTTGTGAATGGGGCTGCTGCCTCTGCGGCTGTTGCGTCTTTGGCGGCGCATGAGGCGAGTCAGCTTGTTGTTTTGGCTCAGTCTCTCACGGCGATGACATGCGAGGCGATGATGGGGAATGCAGAGAACTACCATGAGTTCCCTGCTCGGATCCGGCCTCATCCTGGGCAGATTGAGGTCGCGGCCAATATTCGCAGAGGATTAGAGGGGTCAAAGCTTGTTGAAACTTCCGATAGAAAGGATCGCTTCAGGCCAGGACTTATTCAGGATCGATATGCTCTTCGAGGTGCATCGCAGTGGCTTGGGCCTGTGGTGGAGGATCTCGGGTTGGCCGTGCAGCAGCTTACTATTGAGCTCAATTCGACGCAGGATAACCCGGTCATCGATTCAGAGACACAAGAGGTGTACTCTTGCTCCAACTTCCAGGCGGCTTCTGTTTCTGTGGCTATGGGGAAGGTTCGCGAGGGCCTGCAGATGGTTGGCAAGCTCTTGTTCAGCTACTCGTTTGAGCTGATCAACCCTGATATGAACAAGGGTCTTCCGCCAAACCTGGCCGTGGATAATCCCAGCTTGTCATTCACAATGAAGGGTGTTGATATCTCCATGGCTTCATACATGTCCGAGCTCGGATTCTTGGCCAATTCTGTGACTTCGCATGTCCAGTCTGCTGAGATGCACAACCAGCCGATAAACTCCCTTGCTCTTATCTCTGCTCGCTACACGTTGCAGGCTGTTGAACTTGTTTCAATGATGAGTGCGGCTCAGTTGTACGTCGTCTGCCAAGCTTTGGATCTACGTCTGCTGCACGAAACTTTCTTGAACGAATTGGACAGTGTGTTGCAGACGGCGCTGCGAGAACTGTTGAATTCAACAGACAAGGAGACAATAGAGCTGCTACAGGCCGGTATCATCAAGGCCATTCGAGCTTCATGGAAAGAATCATCACGAGCAGACCTATCATTCCGGATTCAAGGATTATCTAAGGCCATAGCCCCTGTCCTACTAACACAAGCCAAGGGTTTGAACGTCGAGGACCCTATCGCTACGATCGAGTCAGTGCAGAAGCGCATCTCCCAGGAAGCACAGTCACTATACGAGGCAACACGTAGTCGGACATTGTCCGGCGAACTGAACGCTGAATCATCGCTCGGGTCAGCTTCCAAATCTCTCTACTGCTTTGTGCGACGTGATCTGCACGTTCCATTCCATTGTGGACTTTTAGAGCACCCTACCATTGATAGCATGACGCCTGGTGTGCCGCAGCGTCCGCGGAAGACTATTGGGTCGTGGATTTCGATTATCTATGAGGCTATCCGCGATGGGAGGATTCGATCTCCGCTGTGTTGAGCGGTGATAATGATCTCACATTCAAATTTTTATACATGCATGATAGAATTTCCCATAGATCGAATATGGTCCAAGATTGGATGTATAGATGAAATCAAGCCTGCAGTTTACCATATCTACCTGCCAAGTTTTTCAAAACCCTTGTATGAACAAATACCCAGACCCAGGAGTCCAAATCAGTACCGTGCGCCCCATCCGATGTATGTATGGCCCAAAAGCAAAAAAATGTGAAAGAAGGAAGAGTATACACGAGATCCAATCTCGCTACTTGGTGACGAACTTCGGCCTGTGACACCTATCTCTGCGCTTGATGGCGGCGTCAATCCGCCACAACATTGTCCCTGACATGACACCCGGTTTGGGAAGTCCACGCAGGGCCCATCCGGAGGTTGTGCAGCGACCGTACTCGTCGACGCGATATTGCATGCAGTTTGATGAGCCGGCACAGTGCTCGGCACATTCGTACATGGAAGTGGGTGAAGACGGGCCTGTGTAGAAGGCATCGTTGTCGCCATCGGGGGCATTGTTATCCCAGTCATCGCTAAGGCTTGTGAGCATGGGGCGGATGAAGTTTTTGAAGATGTCGCCGTAAGTGAGGACGGTTCGATTTTCCTATATCAAGAAATGTAAGCAACCAGCAAACAAACGAATAACACAGGATCACGGGGATCTTTACATTTGAGAACCACTCCTGATCAAACTGCCACATTTCGTCGACGTCGGCGGGCGTCATGTGATGGAATGTAAAAGGAGGATAGCACCATTGCGGTGTGCCGAAGTTCTCGCCGAGAGCATCCTGCTCCCAAACAGACTGGGTGGTAACATGGGGCCAGGACCAGGTCAATCCGATGCCTGCTTTGGCGAGAGCCATACCCAGCACGCAGTCGCCCGCCCATTCACGATCGGTAATCTGGTTCCATTCTTCTGCATGCTCGGTATAAAAGTCCGCGACAGCATGCATTGCCGCATTTGAGATTACGAAGCCCGACCCGCCATGCGCAAAAGTAGCATCCCCGATCATCATCTGGTTGCCGAGATACAATTTCTCGCTGGAGTGGTAGTTCTCCAGCCAAGCCAGCAGATTCGGCCAGATCGGGTAAGTGTCGGCTTCGAGGAAGACAAACCACTTGGCATCGGGCCGGTGGGCCCGGGCCTCTTGGATCATCGGCAGGAACTTCCACTTGTCCAGCTTCCAGCCAGGGTTGTCGCTCATGCCAGCGGCACTATTAGCGACTTTGGTATGGTCCTCATTGGTCAGAGCTGCACGACCACCTTCCCGGGCGCGGTTATACAGGGCAAAGTCGGTGTTGGAGTAGAGAGATTGGGAGACGTTGCGGAATACGTCCAGCGTTCGCAGGCCATCAATCTCTTCCTCAAAGTCCGATACGATCAACTTGTTCGGAATGCATCGGAGAGTAGTGCGAATATGCACTGGAAGTTTGTGTTGAGATTCTGTAATTCCGGTCTTGACCACAACTAGGATATCTTCAATACCCGGCAGTGGGCGGCATGTCGGCGAAGCTTTCTCGGCAGGCGGGGCTTCGGTAGCGGTAGCAGTAACGGCGGAGGTAGTAGCTTCCGTTTCGTTGACGGTTGCGAAAGAGGCGGGCTCGAGTACAACCCGTGTAGTATCGCCAAAGCCGGAATTCAAATGCAAGAACAGAGTAATTAGAGCGAGTGGTATAAGGATGGGCACCCAACGTCCATAGCGAGCCGGGAGGGTGACCATCGTGCGGGGAGGGAGTGGCATGGAGAATCAAACCCCCATATCGAATCCAAGAGCACAGGACACGAAATTAGAAATAGGAATGACGGGTATGACAGGATAGTCAAGACCCTTTAAGTCTTACGGTCAGTCCGTGGGGGCTTGTTTCGGGGCCCTGTCTGAGCTGACCTCTGGCGCGACTGCCTACGCTACGCTCGGTTCAGTAATCGATGGGTCAATCCAGAGGATCCGGCTTTTCTTTGTATCTGGGTACTTGGTTCCGGTGAACACAGAAAATCTCGGCTGTTGGGGCTTTGTCCAGACTGGACCATCGCGATTGCAACCGTCTCCTGTGTCCGTTCCGGGAGAAGTCTGGCTTCATCTACCATAGTATTTCTCCCCGTGTTACGTAGGTCACGCCACGAGGGCCCCTGGATGTGGGTCTGACGATCGATAGTCGTCATTATATCCCGAATAGCAATCCAGTAACTTGAGTTAGTTAAGTCCGTTCAAGTAATTGGGACCATTTCCGGCGATTCTTCGTGGGGATCGGGAGGTTCGATAACACGGGAGCCTCAGTACTACTTTACATTTCTGGGGTACACATCCGGATGCTACACGGCTTCGGACCAATTTGGCAGATATGGGGAGATCATAACAATTGATACGTTTATAAGACATCTTAAGACATCCAACCGGATTTTTGAATTTTTGTTCATTTCAGAGAAATTTCTCTTGCTTCGCCCGGTGACCAGACGTAAGCTGCACATGGCATGCCATGCACAATCCTTGAAATTCGTTATCGCCAGAGTGATATTATCACTACCGTACAAAAACCCCGACCCTCTCGTGCTCCTGCGAATACCACACCGAAAAAAGGAAACAGAACTTTTGGGTTCATTCCATTTAAGCCTCGGTGGTGACACGGCCCTTGGGGTTGGTGACCTTGACACCGAGAGCCTTGGCCTTGGCGAGGATGTCGACGCGCTTGCGGGAGGAAACGGCGTGGCCGATCCTATTTCGCTGTTAGTCTTGTTCTTGTTTCCCGGTGGTAGTCTCGTAGACTGGACGTACTCAGCAGCGTAGGTGCGGTTGTGCATCAGGAGGAGCTCAACGTCCTTGGGGTTGTGGACGAGGAAAGCCTTGTGGCCGGAGGGCATCATGTGGCGGGTCTTCTTGTTGGATCCGTAACCGATCTAGGGTTTCCGATTAGCGATGGTCGAGCAGATTCTTCATGGAAGGGATGCCTACGGAGGGCATAGCAATCTGGCCCTTGAAGCGGCGGCGGACAGCGTTATCGATACCCTTGGGCTTGCGCCACGAGGGGTCGACGCGCATGAACCGATCACTCTGGTGGCGAGTGAAGCGGTTGGTGCCTATAGCAATCAATGTCAGTCCTTCATTCGGCGTCCTGGATCGTTGTCGTATTTTTTTTTTTCAAGGTCCGTGTATAGTATCGCCCTTCAACCGTAAAGAGTGTGCCGCCTTGCCAAAATCTTCCCCGGTGGTGTCGAGTTCCTCCTCTTACTCGTTCTGGTTTTTCATCTCGTTGACGGGTCGAAGGGCGATGCTATCCAGGCTGGAAATTGGGGTCGGTCGGGGATCGGTAACATACGCTTCTTCACGATGGGAATGTGCTTCTTTGCGGCGACCATCTTGGGAAAACTGTCAGTATGCAAGTTGAGGATGGCGAAGAAATAATAACGGAACTCACTTTGGCGGTGTTGTAGGGTCTCGCCGGGCGTTCGAGAGTTGTCGAGTCGGATTGAAATCAATCTCGAAAACTTCACACTGGCGCGGACGAGTGGGCGGTCCACACTAGTGCGCTTCCAGCGTTCTAAGCGAACAAGGTGTGCTTATGTCAGCGTAGGGCTCGGGTGGAGAGTGCCCTGCCAAGATTTCCTATTTGGGATGCCGCCTGTTGTATAGATGAAGTACTCTGTTAAAGTAAGGCATTCATTTGATTTTCTTGCTAGAATTACATTCAAATCTGCAATCGAAGGCTCAGTCTCTCGCCCTGTCGCTCACCACTCTTCAGCATCTGCTCCAAGATCTCCAAATCCGCCAAAGCAGCCTCGGGCGACTGTCTCTTCTCAACCGGGCGTCCATTCATAATGGCCGTAGCAAATTCAGTGACTTCAGGTCCAACTCCCCTACCATCGAACTCGATGTGATGAACTTCATCATTTACGGTCACATCATCGCCTTTCAATATCACCACACCCTTCTCGCATGCAAACTCGAAGGTGCTATCGCTAAACGGTGAACCCCAAGACAGAGAAATGACTCCCGTAGCACCAGATCCAGTTTGAGCGACAGCGTCCACCGTATCAACCGGAGGAAGGTAAGCTTGCTGCAATTGAGAGTGTGCAGACAATGCAGTGATATGCTCTGAGCCCAGCATCAGGCGCAGGCCAGCAGTCACATGCACTCCGCCATCCAAAAGGAAGCCTCCCTGGTACTCAGGCACTTTGCGCCAGGCAGTTTCTAACACGATGTGAGCATATATATGCAACCAAACGTTTGTGAAAAATAGGAAATCATCATAAAAGACTTACGGAAGTACTTATTATCCTCCTTCATGAAGTTCTGGAAATTGACCCGGAAATGCTTGACTTTGCCCATCTTCTGCACCTGCTCAGCTGCGAACAGGAACTTAGTCATATACCGGAAGTTCTCGCCCACAGCCCAGAATGTCTTCTTGGGGTCAATGTTGGCCCCATACCACTGCAGGAGCTCCTGTGCAGTGGCGACATCCTTAGCAATGGGCTTCTCAGACAGGACATGCTTGCCAGCGAGAAGAGCCTTCTTGATGAATTCGGGTTGAATCAGAATGGGGAGACTATTGGCGATTAGCTTGATCTAGCTCGGTCTCTTCAGAAGTCGGCATGTATGACGTACGCAATGATTACGGCGCCGATTTCAGATTGAGCCAGCAGATCATCAAAAGACTTGCCAGGTCCAGCATCATCCGAGTAGAGATCAATGCCGGATGTGCCGTTTGTAAGAGTCTGTGCCGACTTGAGAGAGCGCGAGTAGACGGCCTTGAGCTCAAAGTTCTGGGCGGCTTGGACCGCGGGCTATACCGGATGTTAGTCCTGTCGGAACTAGGGTAGACCTTAGGTTTCATACCAGGTGCTGCTCTTTGGCGAAAAGGCCTGTTGACTTGGTTAGTTGAGATGCCCATGGCGATGTTTTGAAGACAACTTACCACTTCCGATAATTGCTACACCGATAGACATCTTTCAGCTGGATTTCAAAGTTATATAATGAAATGCAGAAGAGTCAAGAGACAAAAGATTCAAGGCTGTTCTATGAAATGTCATGCAGGGACTGCCCTAGAGAGGTGGGGTACTTTGTCCACCGGGAACCAGACGTGTCCACCTCGCGGGGCCTGGGAAGGTCCAACCTGTTCCCGAGTCTCGGCATCTTTATGTTAAAGAGGTTCGAGATGAAGACTACGGGTGACATCATTGCTCTTGTACTGTAATATAATGAACAGTCAGGACTCGTCATTGTCTTGTGCGAAAATTGTTGCTAGTTCCGCATATTGCTTGGGGTAAATAACAGCCTTGGAGATAAAGTCTACGCCACTCGAAATACGACATTCGACAAGCCAGTCTCATTCTAGCACTTGAATCTTCGATACAATATGTACATTTGTATACCAACTTTGAAACCGGCTTGTTCAAATCATGTCTCAGGCTCTCTTTCCACGGCTGGAATGGTCCAGACGTCTCGCATGACGCAAGGCTTACATACATTATAAAGCTACCCTCGAGATGCCCTGGGTGGGTTAACGAACCCAACACATGGCTTTCCTACAGCACCCATTCGACTTGCTGGACATTCAATACATTCATACCGATCAATGACAGAAGGGGAATCAATACCACAGAATTACTCTCGTGTTCTTGGAAATGGAAGCTTCCCTGTTCTAGACCTCAAAACCGGAGCGTCAAAAAATTAACTGCTAATATAAAGCACACAAGACACAAGACACCGTCCACCACCGGTGGACAAATCCATAAGATAAAACGCCAACCAAAAACCAGAATGCAAGCTGGGAATCGAAAAATCAAGCCCAAGACGCCCACCATTACCCATCATGAAAAGAGTCCAATCATAGCAGTCATAATGCAACAGGGAAACCGCAACAGGGAAACCCCGTACAACAAAGACCCTCACTTATTTACCAAAGCCCTCAGCCTATCCACACGGGCCATTGCCTTCTCCAATCTCTCCAGCCGACTCCGCTTCTCGACATCTCTCTGCTCCAACACCGCAACCCGTTCCTCTAACTTTGCGCGCGCCTTGCGCTCCTGCGCCACCATTTCGTTCGCCTGACTGAACAACTGAACTGTCAACTCCTCCAACTCCGTGCTCGCCTGCGTAAGCTGCGTCTCCGCCGCCTTGCGCAGCCCTTGCTCGCGCGTCAACGCATCCTGGAGCTCGGAGGTACTGTCGCTGCTGGCTGGAGATGACACCCGTGGGAGCGGGGTTATGGGGACGGTCGGAGTACTTGGGACAGGCGCGCTGGTAGTGGAGCTACTGCGGCGATAGGGAAGCAAGGAGGTGAGGGTCGCGAGGCGGCTCTGCTGCGCTTGCGGAGATATATGCGCCGAAGTCTCGGGGGATACGGGGGTCGGGACTTGGGTTGGTGAGAGGACACGGTCTGCGTGGGAAGATGTTGGTGGTCGGGAGGAGCTGCTTCGGGGCGAGGTGTAGGCGGCGTGTGCCGAGCGTAGTCGGAGGACTTCTTCTTCGTAGTCGGCGAGTTTGCCGGCTGTTTCGAGTTAGTGAATTGGTCTTGTTGGGTATGCGATGGAGAGCTGTGAATATGCTGGGCCTCTGTTGTGGTTCGGGGTATGGACATGCGCTCAGTGATCGAGGTATGGGGGCACACTTACCAGTGAGCGCTGCGCGCTCGTTCAACTCCTGGACATGCCTCTCTAGCTCCAGGATCCGTTGCTGCACCTCGGAAGGATCACGGCAGTCACCGCTGCCTCTACAGGCTGGACATATTTCAGTCGTCGAGACATTCGTCATAGCAGTGGGCGATCCGACAAGGGTGGTGGTGGTGAGCGTGGTCGTAGCTGACATGACAACATGGGGAGATTACCCCGACTTTCAAACAAATGAATAAACCGAGGTTTACCAGGAAGAGAAGTCGCAAGCACTTGAAATGCTAAGTCGCCAGAAGATAAAGTGGTCAGAAATCAAACGGTCGTGAAACACGATTCATTTGCAGCGGGCGAGTCTGTGAAGGGGTCCATTAACTCCATACCTGCGCCACCTGTTTATTTGCCCCATGCGCTGGGGCTCCCCAGCTATGTCTCAGGCTTTTCAATTTTTCTCTCTGTAACCTCTAGAATTTGTTATTGTCCTTGATGTTTTGATTAAATTTACGAATTTACAATTCATAAATTTACAAAGACCAAGTTCTCAAGTTCTTGTGTCATCAAAGCACACCACCGTGGACCCCCGTGGCCTCGGACATCAACTGTCAGAAGATGCACCACATTTCTGCGCTCGTGGACGTTGGACTATTCCGAATTTGCATATCGCTGGGTCCTAGTGCCCTCCACGGCTATTTATATCGCCCTTGCTGGGCGCGCTATCTATTGACCAATTGTCGCTGGGAAGTGTACCCCTTAAGACCCTAGAGTACGGCTCGATTATTGACATGCGGGGAGGATGCATGGAAAGTTCAGTAGTTTCCTCACCCCTGTCTGTTATATTTTTTTTTATTTTTTTTTTTTCCCTAGCAAGGGGACAGGCTGGCCCACGAGGGGATTGGCGCTAGCGTGTGGTCGGTCTATTGGGACTCCACAGTGGAAAAGCGGTAGGCACGTAACCCCGTCTGGGGGTGGTGTATGCTCAATCTTGCATCTCCAACACTGGAGACTTGAGGCGCTCTGATTTCGCTATAGAAAATAAATTGCCTCTATTTATTTGTCATATTCGAGAAGTTCCCCAGTCTGTTGTTAGTTTTTTTTCTTTTCATTGTTTCCTCCAGTCGCGAGCTTTAAGGGCTACGGGAAAACTGATCGTCTCCGTGCGAGAGTACTGTGTCAATGAAGACTGCATTTCAATCTAAAATGAAAACTAGGAAGCCCAATGGCTCTATCATTCCTCGGGCGAGTGAGATGACCGAAATTAGATGCACAAGGCTGGGGCAATGAGAGGAAAAACTGAAAGGGAACATAGAGATTCATTGTCAAGTCATCACAGCTGCGTGATCATGGAAAACTGCTCATGGGGACTACCTCGTCTCTCGTAGACTCGTTCGTATTCGCATCGCTGACCGAGAGGAATCAGGGTGGACGGAGTATCGTGGACAAAGGACATGACTCCACGCCCCAGTGCCCACAGTGATCCCAAGCACGATAGACAAGGGACAAAACAAGATCACCCAAAGACGATCAGAAAGACAGGAAGGTAAAGGAAAGGAGAAACAGGTAATCTTCAATTCGCAACGGCTGTAATGATCATAGGCAAATCACTGTAATCACGCATGGGAATAGAAGCTAGATAGCAAGCAAGAGGTAAGATAAACCGCGGAAGGAAACTTTTTCAGACTGCCAAATCATCAGGAGCGAGGACTAGATGTATATCGAAGATCTAGCCTGAGGAGAAGGGGGGAAAGACCATAAGAACAGGGACAGAGAGGAGTGAAGATGAGAAAGAGGTCGGATAGTGCAACCATCACCCTCCGTACTCGGCGTGCAATGCAGATGCAAGATATGATTCCCAGGGTGAGCACCAAACCGGAGAAAGCAATTCCCTTCCCGAAGGCGTGTGCCGGGATCAATGGGCGAGATGCATCCTCGAGTTCATCTGCATATTAGAGGCCGTTGTTCGGGTGGAAACGGCGGTTGCTTTGAGGGTATCGAGATATCTATGCACGACCAGCCTGGCCACGACGGTTGTTGCGCTGCTTAGGGGCGCCAACAGTGCTCCATCCATCGTCATCTTCAGTAAGAGCGGGAGCGGCAGCAGGAGCCTCGGCAGCCCTCCAGTTGCCGTTGGCGGACTCCTTGGGAGCCTCCTCGGCAGCCGGGGCAGCGGCGGGAGTCTCCTCAGCGGCCTCCTCATCAGCAGGCATGCTCTCCTCACCACCAGCGCGTCGCAGAATCTCAAAGTTCTTGGCACCCTGGGGAGTGTCGACACCATCCTTGTTGGAATCGGTACCGGGGGTCTTAACCTTAGCCTTCTCGGCCTTCTCGGTCTTGGCCTTCTCATCGCTCTCCTTCTTCTGGCGGACAGCGAGCTGACGCTTCTGCTCAACCTCACGCTCACGAGTGGCAGTGTCGATCGGGCGAGCGGCACCGAAGGGGCTAGCCTTGGAGTCACCGCCAGAGGCGGGGCCGGTAGGTGCATCGGCAACAGTGCGCTTGGCCAGGTTCAGCTTCGGGCGAGTAGCAGGAGTGGTGGCAGGGTCAGCGCTGGGGGTCTCATTAGCCTGGTCGGGGCGCATTCTGGCGCGCCACTGGTTGTCCATATCAGCAGCGGTGGGGGCGGGAGGAGCGCGCTCCGGGCGCGGAGGACGAGATCCATCATCCTGCGAGCGACCCTCACCCCAAGCGGGAGAGGCTCTGCGGAAGCCAGAAGAACCAGGGCCATCGTTGTCACGAGGACGACCACCCTCACGAGCGGGACCAGCGGAGGGAGAAAGAGGTCCCTTGCGCTCCCAGTTGCCAAAGTCACGGAACTTGCCGTCACTCTCAAAGTTGCTACGACGGCCACCACGGTCGCTGCCAGCGTCGGAGCCGGCATCCATGTTGCGGCCAAAGCTGGAACGCTCAGGCACGCGGCGCTCAGGCGGTCCGGGGAGGGGTCCACGGCGGGTCCAGTCGACATCACGGGCTTCGAAGCGGGACTCCTTGGCTGTAACTGCATTAGTTCTTGATGCATTTGGCAGAAAGATTTGAACTCACGAGGCTCTGCGACGCTAGTGCGGATGGTACGGCCCTGAAGGGAGGTGCCAGACAGATCCAGGGCCTTCTGCAGACCCTCAACGGTCTCGAACTCAACGTAGCCGAAACCCTTCGGGGCCTTGGTCATCTTGTCCTCCACAATTCGGACATTGGTGACACCACATCCAGAGAAAAGATCGGAGATATCATCGGCGGTAGCATCGAAGGAAAGGTTGCCGACGTGGCAGGTGAACGGAGGCTCGGTGGGAAGGTCGAGGGGCTCGCGAATGGAATATCCACCGCGCTCAACACGGTCTAAATCACACAAGTCAGATATTGTCCTTTCCACACAATAGCCATATCTCTCTTCAGATTTTGAGGATCGCCATACCGGAGAAACCACCACGGTCACCGAAGCCCATGCCACCGGAGGGGCGGCTGGCACCAAAGCTGGAGGTGGCGGGAGCTGTTCAGCAGATCAGTTAGTTGTTCGAGAAACTAATCGGGGAGCACGGGCGGTTATTCGGGGCGCAAGACATACCGGCTATAAAGATTGTCAGCAAATGGTCAACAAGCGTCGCGGGATTCGTTTGACTTACATGGGAGGGGCATATCCTCCATCTCGTCAGCCCAAGAGCCAAGGCCTTTTAGCGGTCAGTATCATGGTCATCTCGATAATTATTAATGTTTGCAATAACTCACTCTCATCAGCCAAGAAGTTCCCGAGGGACATCTTCTGGGCCTTCGACTTAGCGGGCGCTGGTGGGGGAAAATCGTCAGCTGTGCTCAACCACCATGAATGCGCCGAACAGCAAGATCACGCTGCTTCCAGCAGTACTCGATCGGAGAAAGAGAGGGCATCACGAACCCATGATTGCGGTTAAAAGAAGTCAAGAAACGCGCGAGCGGAGTCTTGCGCGCTTCTCACACAGACGGGTTTGGAGAGAGAAGAGAGGTGGAAAAAAATTCGGAGACACCCGGTGAAAAGGCCAGGGGTCGATGTAGGTGGAAGGAAAGAATCAGAGAGACGTTCCGGTCAAGAGTCAGGATAGCAGTCCACCGTGGAAAAGTTGGTTAGAGGGGAAGTCGGCAATCGGGACTGCACCAAGCGGCCTTAGTTAATCCGTGATAATTTTTAGTTGAGTGCGCTAGTCCAATCATAGCCGTTCCCCTTGTATACTGAACCTTCTCCGATCTATCCTTCCAAGCTTTCGAGACATCGATATTGTTGATCATCTGGCTTGATAGTCGCGATTCACATTCATGCATATCATGCATATGTGCAAATGTGCTATCCTCTGTTCACCGGCCTGGGAGGATATTTTAGACATCTCCGGTTCATTAACATTTCTGCACTTGTGGGCTTTTTCTGCGCGGCTGCTTAATGTAGAGCAGAGTTCAGGGCTTCTAAAATATATTCTTTCAATCGAGTGGAAACGGTAGCCACCTAGGCAGTTCCAAGGTTGTTGACTTGGCCCTGGTTATTGCTGTGCCTGAGTGGAACCCGTCGGATATATATTTGCTCAGGAAAGCGCGCATGTCTTCACCCAGGAAATCTACATGCCCCTGAGCATATATCACAACGTATCTCCCAGACTCATACTCTCATTAATATCGTACTACAGAAAGACTAGATATTACTACATAGGATTATGTCAAGCAACAACCTAGGAACAAAGGAAGAACAGTTAAAGGGAATGATATCCCATCCACGCATGCCTAAGGCACATTACATAACGTGTCACATGATCGGCACCTGTCGTCAATTTATCGATCGCCTTGACTCTTCACTCTCGACCAGGGAATGCTCATGCGTCTCTCGGACCATTTGCAAAATGAGCAGTCAAAAAAGCCCCAGCAATAGTGCTGGGCGCTTCCTTGAGGACTCAATTTGGGCCTCGGCCAAAGTGGGAGGCCTGACTGGTTAGTCTGCTCTTCTCCAGATTGAGGACAGTTCTAGGGACGCGATCTCTAACTAGTTTCACAGGAGCTGCGGGAATCATCTATGGAGGAGCCGCTGGTGTCATCAGGTCCCGGCATCCACTGGTGCACTCCCTGGCATACGGTATTCACTGGACTCTAGCCGGTTCAGCTTTTTGGTGTATGTCCGGGACATCTCTTTCTGCTATTGACCCAAGAAATCTAATTATGCACTGAATATAGTTCTACGAAGCAGCATTGATCACGTCTATTTCAATGATCAAGCTTCTGCTCGAGAGCGGGCCTATGCCAGTGCTCTCTCCGGCGGTATCACCGGTGCAGCGGTAACCAGGATTATGGGTATTGTTCCCTCCTGATCCATTTTCAATGCAGACTCTGAACTTCATCTATAGGAGGCCGCCCATTGCCTGGTCTGATAATTTTTTCATTACTTGGCTACTGCGGTCAAAGTGCCTTCAACAGAGTTGATAGATGGCAGATGGAAAAGGCCCAAAACCCCGGGAAACCAATTCTCCAGCGAATGGCTGAATCGAAATGGATTCCACTTCGACATCTTTCGGATGAGGACTACCGGGGCATCCTCAGCGAGAAGCTACTCAGCATTGAGGCTGAAATTGCCCTCCTTGACGAGAAGATCCAGGAGCTAGAGAAGACCCGGCCCGCGCCGCAGACTCCGGACACTCCTGTCAAATAACGGAGGGTTCGATGCCCTACCCACCATGGGCCTGGTGCAACCCTGCCCCTCAACGAGTTGGGTAATAGGAGGCCTGGGCAGCGCACGGACAGTAGCGTGCATAGAGCTTTCTTGATCGAAGGCGTGTCAGATTGCGACCCTCCCCCTTTAACAAAACCACCTATTGTGCACACGTGCCCATGTCCACAGGGTCATATTTTGTACAAATACGTGATACCATTGTAACATTATTATTCCTACCGATCTTTTATACCCGCGTCAATCTGTCAATCCACTCCACCGGATTATTTGCATACAGTAAAAATAGGGGGTCGAATCAGGGAGCGCCGATCGTAGTCAAGAAAAAAAAAGGCCCCACGGTGGCTCTGCACTGTGAAATCATGAGAAGTTCCCAACACGGGGCCTTTGTGTGAAACAAGGCAGGATAAAAAGATAGTCAAGCGAGCACACATGCAGCCGATGACAAGGACATGCATAGTTACACCTTAGAAGTAGAGACAGACAGAATAGTAGAGATACCGATAAGAAAGAAGTGACGGATGCCGAGAAAAGCCGGTTTGGGAGGGAGATTAGCCTTCCGCTCACAGGTGTTTCTCCGGCGCGCCCGAACCATGACTCTGTCTTCTCCAGACTCCACGTCGTGACCTTGACAGCTCCGACATGCTACACCTGCACACTGTCATTCCCTCCGGTGTGTGCGGCCCAAGCTTCTGACATTGCGACTTTCGGATTTCGTGGAGTTTTTTCCACGTCAACCGTTCGCTCGCCCCCCCCCCCTCAAAGGTCAAAAGTTGGGATCGACAACGGGAAGCTTACCAAGTGAACCGACACAATTGATTTCGATCGTGCGACACTCGATGTCTTGTGAGGTGCTGCTTCTTTCAGCTCGACAGATCAGCCCCTGCTGATCGCGACTCGCGATGACCCTCTTCAACCCGACCTCCATCCTCGTTGGATTCCTCCTGCTCTACCTCTCGTCCTTCTTCGTCTTCGCCATTGTTCGCATTGCAACAGGAATATCGATCCAGCGCATCGGATATTTCTCTCTTCGCCGCATCGCTTATGCCCCGAAGGAAGGTCTCCACATTGAAATCCGCGGTCTCGGGTTCTCTATACATCCCCCGTCCTTCGCGCAGCCGACATGGGTCAGTATTCGGTTGACGGATCTGAAGGTGACGTTGGACACGGCCACTCTGTCCAAGGGAAAGTCAGAGCCATCTCGAGATTTTTTGGGATCACCGATTCCAGGCAGCCCCTCCTTCGAAGACAATACAGCCTCCGATCCCTCCACCCCGCGGAGCAAAACATGGAGGACCCTGACTCGGATAAAGGAGCGTCTTAAGAGTCTCCATAGGCAGATTAACTGGCTTGCTTTAGTGGACCTCAATGCTGTCAACACCACCGTTGCCTTCTCCGATGCCGGTCAGATCCAGGTTGGATCACTCACACTAACCGTGGACACCCGGAGTAAGATGGTGGAACGGGGCAAGCTCTTCCGCCGCAAGAAGGACATGTCTCGTGAACAGCGCCCGGCTGAATGGATTATGAACGTACAAAATGTCCTCCTTGCCGTCGACAGCCGCGACCCAGTTGAGATTTTGGATAACGTTGGTGTGAATCTGCACGGATTACTCTACAAAGATCTGGAGGGCCTTCGGGATGCCTCGGTAGCGCTCAAAATTGGACGACTGCACGTACCATACGATGACATTCGGTTGTTGATGCAGCGCATCAAATCGTCTCAGAAATCGATGCAAAAGGAGTCTGCGACTAACGAGACGGACAACAATATCTCATTTGCGGACTTTGTGGAAGAACTGGACAAACCTGGTAGTCGAGACGATACAATTGTTCAGACAGTCGCAGATTCGAAGGAGTTCGCCAGCTCTCTGCTTCGTGGTATCCAAGAGATTCAGGTAGCATTGAGTTTCTTTCGTCTCTCTCGTGGTCTCCAATCCCTTTCTGCCGGTCAGAACCCTGTTTACCTGAACGTCGTTTCACACGAGATTGGTGTCGATCTTCACCGGATGGACCACAAGAGCCCGGAGCATCGCATGTACTTCCAGCGAAACGATGTTGCCCACCAAGCACTGCTCGCTGCCATTTCCCTTTCGGTCAGCTTGGATGACGACTCCGGAGAGACTGACAACATTATCTACATTCCTATGGCCACGACAACCATCAAAACCACGCTCCCGGCGAAGACTGTGAGCGCGTTCGAAGAAGCAAACGCGGAAGAGCGTAACTCCAATGTTTTCTTTGCCAACCTCGTCATCACTTCACCCTCTCTCGACATGCAGCCCCAGCATGTCTCTCGACTCTTGAAACTGGCCCAGGCGCGGGCGTCTTATCCTCGGTCAAAGAAGCGGAGCAACCACCATCTTATCTCTCGACTGTTACCAAAGGCTAGCATCAAGTTATCCGTCCATGAGCCCGTTCTTCGATTTGTCTTGCCCATTGAAACGGACTCTGGCAAAACTGACGATTACAACCTCCTGATATCCTCCGTCTCTTCGATTTCTCTCGATATAGAGTCCTCGCATTCTTCTGAGGGAGGCGCACACTACTCTCTGTCGGCTGTCTACCGGGTGGCATCTCATAAATTTTACTATCAGACTCCTACCGGCGACAAGCACAATCTGTTGACCACCGAGAATATGGAGCTCAAGGCTCATCTTAATGCAAGCCCAGAGCTGTGTGTCATTGCCTCAGGAAGTCTGAACGAGTGTTCGGTACATATGATCAACAATGAAGTCAATCGGGGAATCCGCCAAGTCCTTGAGCAATTCCGAACCCATCTGCAGCCACAGAAACGAGCGGCAATGTCATTTGAACGCAAGGCCAGCCCACTGCGACGCATTCCCCCTTGGCTGCTTCAGTTTTCATTTGAAGCCACGGGCTTTAGCTTGGAAGTTGCTGGTGTCGACAAGACGGTCTCCGAAATCTCCCGCGGTGTTTCTTTGCAAATGCAATCGTGGACAGCTGAATACAAGGCCCAGAAAACTGAGCATGCTACTGGTAGCATCGCTCGGCGACGGACTTCCAGTCATTCTACAATCGGCGACGAATCTCCGTTTAGGTTCACCCCAACGTCGCCCCCGAGAAAAACGTCGCGCGGAGCCACAGACGGTCGACGCCTGGCATTCCATGTGCGTGGGTTTGATGGATTTGTTATTGAATCGGACGATTATCTCGAGCCCGAGCCATTCTTCTCCCTTCCTCGCTTTGAAATCGCGCTGAGCACACAGAGCGATCGCATGGGGCCGATGCTTCATGTCAACTCTACCTTCAAGGGCATCTATCTTCAATACTCGCTCTATCGATTCTATTGTTTGGGCGTTGCAACTTCGGTCATTCAAGATGTCATCACACCTTTGCCCCAGCCCGGTTCAGAAGCTACAGCGAAGCATAGAGGTGCCCCGAGCATATCAATGCCTCCACCGCCGCTATCGCCTCACTCCGCTCAAAAGAGTGAGCTGATTACTCTTGATGTTAAGGCGACAGTCATTCAACTCAAGGCGTACTTGCCTAATGACCCTCCAATGATGTTGCAGATCTATGGATTAGCTGGTGGCTCCCAACGCCTTTCCACACCTCATATTAAGGCAAATCTTGTTCGTCTCCACGCCGAGGCGCCCAAGCTCAAGGGTGTGTGGGCAAGAATTGGAAGCATGAACAATGTGCGACTTGATTTTCGAAGGATGAAAATGAAGCAGTCCGGCTTGTTCACCGAGGAGAGGTCCATTGATCTAGCGGCCGACTTCATTCGGTTGGGTGTTCCTCATCATATGGTAATGCACCGCATCTTCGACAATCTGATCAACACAGCCAAGGCATTCAAGCAGCTGCATCACCGCTTTAAGCACCGCTGCAGAGATTTTGGATCTGTTCGAGAACCCGAGGGACCAAAGCACGTCCCCAGAATTTCACTTCGCAGCAAGGCTCTCCTGTTCGAGATGGAGGACGATGCATTCGAGTGGAAGCTGGGTCTCATCTACCGGACCGGTTTGATTGAGCAGTCCCAGCGCATTGCTCGCGAAGAGGCATTTTCGTTGAAGGCATCTAAGGTCAGGGAATCGGATCAAAAACGTTCCTTGTCAAGACTTCGGGCCAAGTCAAGCAACCGAACGCTGCGCAGTGAGCGAACAAGTCAAGAAACTCGGAGGAGCAGGAGCGCGGATTCACGACCAAGAAAGGAGGATAAGCATCAGCAGAAGCATCAGGGCCGGGGCCGAAAGTTCCGCTACGACACCGAAGGTGCGACCTGTCTGTCTTCAGAATACAAGATCTCCACAGATGCGGCTTGGCATCGGCTTCAGCAGTATAATGCGCAGGTCTGGAAGGGGAAGATTGATGCCGCGCTCAAGTTCCAGGGGACTTCTATCAAGGAGGTGCGCAACTTGTTTTCCGGCGCCGATGAGCCACCGGACGACGCGAAAGAGACCGAGACCATTCTTGCTATTCCGAATAGACCTGGTCTGATGTCGGTCCTCATCAGTGACCTAAATCTTATCATCGACAAGCCTTCGTTCCCGATTGGCGAGCTCCCCACATTCCTCAACCACATCGGGAAGGGGATGCCCATGGATATGAAGTATGGTTTGCTTGTTCCAATGAGTTTCAATCTTGAAATGGGTGAAGCTCGAGTCAACCTACGAGATTATCCTCTGGACTTGCTGCATATTCCAGCTCTGCGACCCGGGCAGTCTCCAAGACTCCCCAGCTGGTCATTACGGACGAACTTTGTCATCGCCGAAGAATTCCGAGACCATGAATCTGCAAGACAAGTGGAAGTGGAGCTTGTGCCTTCGGCTGAATTGCCCGACAAATCTCACACTGATCCCTTCCATATCAAGGTCTGGCGCTCTGTGACACCGGTCAAAACGTATTCGGATCCTACCATTGAAATCAACACAAGCTTGCCAACAAGTATCTCATGGGGCGTGTCATACCAGCCTGTCATTCAGGACATGATGAAGATCATCGAAGGCTTCACCAAACCAGAGATTGATCCATCCGAACGGGTTGGTTTCTGGGATAAGATTCGCCTGAGCTTCCACTCACGGATCAGAGTTCTCTGGAAGGAGGACGGTGACGTGCATCTGCGTCTAAAGGGTTCTCGTGATCCTTACGTGGTGACTGGATTCGGAAGCGGCTTTGTTATGTGCTGGCGAAGAGATGTCAAATGGGAAATTCATACCAGAGATGATCCGATGGAGTTCATGAGTGTCACCAGTGGTGAATATGTGCTCGCAATCCCCGACTATAGCGCAGAAGCTCGATGGGCCAACGAGTCAACATCGGCGGAGGATGTGGACAATATCTCGGCATCCAGCGAGCAGAAGAATGCAGCCAACTTCAAGAAGGTTGTCATGAAGCTTTCCGGTGACGTGAAGTGGTCAGCCGGATTAGTCTTTGAGCGCGACCTTCGCGACGATTCACGGTCCTTCTCATTCCGACCCCACTACGATGTCGTCCTCAAGAATCCCAAGTTTGTTGACCCTGAGAAGCGCAAGGATTACGATGCATTCCGTGGCTTCCGTAGTAACCATATACACTTATCTGTTTCGATCATTGCGCCTCAATGCAGAAATTGGGCCGTCGATGATGTCCAACCATCGTCAAGCTATAACACCATACATCTTAGCCCTCGCTTCTTCACCCATTTCTTCAACTGGTGGTCGCTCTTCTCCGGCGTCATGTCCCTCCCTGTTCGCCAGGGTCCGCTGTTCCCGGGTGTCACCAAGACAAGCAAGAAGTTCAATCGGCATTTGGCAACCGTCAAGTACAAGATCCTTCTTGCGCCCTTGTTTGTTGCCCATATATACAAGCACAAAGATCGCGAGGACTACTCCGAGAACGCTGTGACTGCTACCGGTCTTAAGGTCCGCCTGGACTCTTTGAAGCTTGACATTCACCAGCGACGCGAACTAGTCAGGACGCACACTCGTGGCCGCACCAAGCAAACCCAGACAACGGCGATGCGCATGAATCAGGCTCTGATCGATTTACAATCTGCTGACTTCCGAGCTGTTTCCGCCACTATTGAAGGGACCTCGGCCGACGATATCGAGCAGAACAAGAATGATATTATCTCAACGTTCCAGAATCCACTGCCATCTGTTGATCTCTCACGGTTCACAATTCCAGACCAGAACTTGGATTGGATCGACATGGACGATTTCGTGGAACCTGACTGGATTCTTCCTCAAGAGTCAAACCCGAAAACCCAGATTCTCCCGCTTGCCTTCACTCCTCGGTTCACGTACTTCCGTCAAACAGACCATGGCGATATTGAACCGGGACAGACTGGCTATAGCACATTTGGCCACGAGCCTACCCACGAATGTGTCATGTCTGAGACCAACGATCCTCGCCGCGTACAGATTGAACTGACCAAGGATCGCCTTGCTACCGTTGAAGGCCAAATCTGTAATTACGAACGCACTATTGGCGAACAGCAGCTCAAGCTGATGAAGGACGTGGACCATGATCCGGCCCTGAAAGAACAGCATGAGGTCTACCTCCGTCAGATGGAATCCCTTACGAGGCGGCGGAAGTTCTTGACTTCCACGTTGAACCGACTCGAGAGACATTTGGCGCGCGACGAACGGACGCCACGTCGCAACAACCTTGGCGACCACCCAGCTCCTAGCAATGCTTCTTCTCGTACGGGCTTGACGGGAGAGGGGGAAGATGGCCGAACTTCCGGGCTTGACGGTCTTTATAACTCCGCAGCCGATGACTTCTCCAGTGACTTCAATAATCGTTTCATGATCCACAATGTCCAATTAAAGTGGAATAATTCCCTTCGAAACATAATTCTCCGATACAGTCATCAGGTCAGCCAGCGACGTGGTTTTGTCTATTACATGTCTCGACGTGCAGTCAAGTTCATCCTCGACATCGTGGAAGAACAAAACAAAAATAAGCGGAAGCACCCTAAGATGTCCAAGACACAGACTCGCAGTGACAATGATGAGGAGGATGTGGACGGTCGTATCGAGCAGCTGCTCAACGACGCCAACCGATATGTGAATGCCGACGAGAACGAGCCCTCTGACTCGAACACCCAGTCGCCCGAAAACTCGGATGGTTCCAGCGGGAACATTGCACCAGAGTTTACGCCGCAGAACAGCTACTACCTGCGCCTCATTGCTCCTCAAATTCAGCTTATGAGCGAAAAGAACCGCCGATCCGTTTTATTGGTGGCTGCCAAGGGTATGGAGCTCAAGGTTGTATCCATCATGGACAAGGAGCGTGTCTCGGACGATGTCAGCGGCTTGGTACAACGTCGATTCTCTCTCGAAATGGACGGTGCGCAGTTCTTTGTCGCAACGCAGAAAAACCTCATGGCCAATCTGCAACTATACGCCGGCAACAAGTACGGTAATGCGCCTGGATCCGCATGGCCTCCTTGGTTGACCCTTGAGGCGATGTTCGACTTTGAACTCAATCCTTTCGGCTTCTCTCGCATCGTGCAAAAGACCTCCGCTAGTCTTCGTTACGACAAGTACAACAACTTGCGCTTGAAGTACAATGAGGAAGTTGCCAAGGGCCATCCGGGGCCCCACCC
This sequence comes from Penicillium corylophilum, assembly GCA_018410145.1. Classification (NCBI taxonomy): domain Eukaryota; kingdom Fungi; phylum Ascomycota; class Eurotiomycetes; order Eurotiales; family Aspergillaceae; genus Penicillium; species Penicillium corylophilum. Next base: position 1,500,745 of record JAGUQL010000001.1, read on the forward strand.
GGGCGGCGACGAAACCCGCATGGATCAGATCAGTGTCGATTTCCCTCATTTCCGTGCGATTTGTGACTCGGCAGAGTACTATTCCATGTACATCATTGCCTTGGATCTTATGCTTTACAGCGAACCACTCGAAAAGGTCCGCAACGAGCGCCTGGAGAAGATCATGCTCACCTCCGACTTCAGCGACATGCGTGGTGCCCCAGAAGCCGTGTTCAAGCTTCAGGCGCGCATTCGTCAGCTCGAGGAGATCAAGGAGTACTTCCAGATCAATGCTAAGTACCTGGACAAACAGGGCTGGGAGGACCGACTGGCTCTCGAGCGCGACCTTTCTCAATGCGAGGATGAGTTGTTCTTCATGATGAAGGCGATTACCACCTCCCAACGTCGTGCTGACCCCAGCTCTTCTACTGATGGTGTCTTACGCTGGAACATATCCGCGAGTGAAGTTGTCTGGCACCTGATGAAAGAGGCATCGGCACCTCTGGTTGAGTTCCAACTGAAGAATGCTCAATTTGAGCGTATGGACAATACTGATGGTTCCAACCACAACTTGGTTGCCATTGAACGTATTAATGGCTTGAACTTGCTTCCAGAGGCTATCTACCCCCAGATTATTTCGCCATATGAAGAGCAACGACCCTTGGATGACTTTATGCTTCGAGTGAAGTGGCATATGCTTGAAGCCGTCGCTGGAATCCCTGTCGTTGACAACTTCGAGGTCTCATTGTTCCCACTGAAGATCCAGCTCGAACGTGAGCTTGGTCAAAGACTCTTTGAGTACATATTCCCGAACATGGGCTCTGGCGCATTCGAAAGTGGCGGCTTCTCGCCTTTCATGATCAAAAACATGAAGGCGCCTGAAGGTGGCGGCAACGGAGAAGAGGACGACGAGGACGAGGACGACGACGATGATGATGATGATGGCTCGAACAACCCGTCACTGGCTCAATCTATGACTACTGACGATGACAGTGTGTTGATGGATGATATGCAAGGTTCCAAAGGGCCCGGTTCCATTGAGTTGAGACTGCAGCCAACTTTGTCCCTCTCCGAAGCGGGCAGATCCAGTCGACGCTCGAGTCAACTCAGGGGACTTGCCATGACGCCCATTCAGAGAAGCAACACTGCTCTATTGGGAGTCTCAGATAGGTCTCGCCAACTACCCCGTCCAGCAACCACCGGCGGTCTCACCAAAAAGAAATCCGCCGACAGTCTCCGCATGCTGGGAAGGCAACCAACCGAGAGATCTTTGTCTGCCCACAGCACAAGTGCGGGTGAAGAGAAGAAGAAATTTGGGTTGGGGAAGGGCTCTCGAAACAACAAATCCAAGGAGCCCACAGACGACTTGTCGCAGATGATGTCCCGAGCCTCCAACTACATGACCCTGGCCCGAGTCAAGGTACATGACGTGGTTTTGTGCATGAGTTACAAGGGCAAAGGCGAACACAATCTGGAAGATCTGCACGACTTTGTCTTCCGCATGCCAGTCCTCGAATACAGCAACAAGACATGGTCGAACCTGGACCTGGCTCTGCGCCTCAAGAAGGATGTAATCAAGGCCCTCATCTCCCACGCGCCCGCGATTCTCGGCAACAAGTTTTCGCACCACCGTCCTACCAAGCAACAACAGAGAAAGTTCCGCGAGCTTGCTTCATCATCGCAACTCCTTCCCAACTCCAGCAATGTTCCAAATGCCAAACAGAGCCAGGCTTCAAGCCTGACGAGTTACGACTCAAACAGCGAGTACTCACCGTCGCCGTCGCGAAAGTCCCTGCAGTCGAATGCCTCGCCGTTGGCAAGGTCAACGTCTCTGAACTCAGATGCGCGTGACGAGTATGATGCGGATCCCCGCGGCGACTCTCGATCTGCCAGTGAAGTGGACGTGGACTCTCGATGGGAGGAGTCACGCCGCTTTGTCAATACCAATGTTCCCCGACCCATGACTTCCAGCCAGACGGTGACCACAGTCCAAGCCAACGGGACTGAACCAGACGACAGGTAAATATGATCTGCTTTCCCCACAATCCAGCAGCAACAATGCTAACATTGCCCCTTAGCAATAAACGGACAATCCGCAGTTTTGGCCGTCGATTGATGTCTCGGAAGTGACCATCTTCCACCGATACCCAAAACACATCTGCCCTAATTCTAATCCTCCTACCCTCGATTCGTTTCACCCCCCCCCTTCTGTGACCTCCACCCTCGGGTCACGCCCTCTGTAAAGCACATGTTTTTGCGATTTGTCTCCAGGCCCCGTGACTTCTCCAATATACCCTCTATGTACTAGCGGGTCCGTACATAGGCGTTGGGATCTCTTGTTTATTTGTTCTTGGGTCTTTTGAGAGTGGAAAAAGAGGACATTGTATTTCCGTTCGGTCTGCATACATAGAGGGAGTGGCGGGCTTTTTGTTTCTCATTTAATACATATTACAAGATATCATTTTCTTCGTCTTGACGGAGTGGGTTTGGCATCTTTGCTTCTTTGGTCTTAAGTAAGGTACGCGGAATTGAGAAATTTTCAGGTTGGTTAAGGCTTAGAGGGGCCAAGAAAAAGGGTCTCTTCCGTTCGGCGGTTTACCTGAAGCCTAGGCCCTATGTCTCTAAAGTCGGAGGCATCGGTACCGACCCGCCGAATTATGCACAAACCTGGAGCATGCCACCCCGTATATCCTCCGAGTCAGATGTGATGCAAGTGCCGGATACCATTCCATTCCAAAACTGATCTAGCTCCCTGTTGAACTAAACATTTGATAATTTGCATTCGAGACGGGCCATTCATTGTTTGCTCCCCTGAAATGTCTGTCGAGCTTCTCAATAACAAATTTAATTTCTAGCTGACGACGATTATGCACACAAACCCAAAAATGGCTGGACCGGCTTGATCGGCAGTGAACGTTTGGCTGGGATCGGCGACCGAGTTGCGTCGGAGATCCGGGTCTCACTATCCCGATATCCTGTTTTTTATGCATCGACGGTTGGGGTTTGGCATTATTGGCAAAAGGGGCAGAGCGTTATCCCGTTTCAGTGGAGTCTTACTTGCATTGTCTTATGTATACGCACTTTGTGTTGTCAGGGCTTCGCCAATAATCGGGTGGCATGCTGAGTTGATACCGCCGGATGTAGTAGGCATGCGCGTCAGTCAGACCACGCCTGGGCATCACCGCGTCTTCATGAAAAGGACTAGGGCCGAGGCCAAAGAAATACCAAAGAAATACCAAAGAAATACCAAAGAATAGATAGTTAGGTCACTACTTCGTAACAATTAGAACTATAAGAGAAAAACAGAACCGAATAGTGAGGTGAAACAAATAACTACAAACAATCAAGTCGAGGCAAAATGACATCACAAGGCTCACCTTACGTCAGGTACCTGCTAGCGCAGCCAAACTTGTATGCACAGTGATGTACCCGTGCACTCCGTCGTTTCCGGCCAACTCAAAAACTAGTTTTAGATGTCCCTAAACCCCCTTATCGCCTCTTTCTTCTCGAATTCTTGATCCTTAATCCTTAATCCCTTTTCCACTGGTTGGCATATCCCTAGCTGTCAAACATAACATGTCCTGAACCCCCTTTGACCACACGAACCTCGACCTCGAACAACCTACTTCCATATTCTTCCCACTCGAGCCGCCTCACCACGCCAATGGAGGAAGGAACCGGTCCTCTCCCCTCCGAGCCCCCTCCACTCCCCTATTCGCTGCACACGCGAAAGAAGTCCATCGCGATATTTTGGACCATCTTTGTTATTGATACATTGGGCCAGCCTCTGATCCTGTACTGGACACTATGGTACCTCACCGATTTATCGCACAATTTGGGTATGTCTTGTCCGTGGGTTCATACGTTCAATTGCTGATCCAATCCAGTCTTTTCGATCGTGACCGCATGCTTGGGAGGTGTCTCGGTCTTTGAATACTTCTATCGTCTCTACAACCTCTTCCGCAAGCACTCCCGCGCCCGGCCGCTGAATGCAAAGAAATCACGGGTAAGATGCAATTTGTCGAGCCGTTTATGGTCGCATTACTGACGGGCTATTAGCTGGACTTTTTCCACTGGAACTTTACCATTGTTTGGCTATTCCTGGCCGTTGAGCTCATTGTGTAAGCGCTGGGCCCAATTTTTTTCCGAACCGTGGGCGTCAATGCTAATAAGAACCTAGTGGTACCGTTCCTACGGAACCCTATGTCCGCCTCGTCGCCATGATTCTCCCAACCGTCATGTTCTATTTCGGAATCGTCCACCTCTCCCTCGACATCCTGCGCATGGCCGGGGTTAAAGCGCCCTTCCGAATCTCCTCAACACCCAAAGGCTCCGTCATGCCGACCGCGCTATATGCGCTCATCGAAGACGTAGTCGCAGTCGACGGTGGAGGCGGTCAAATCTACCGATACGCTTTGCGCGTGCGGTACTTATCAAGCCCTTACTTCCGGCGGATGCTTTTCGAGATGAATTGTTTTTGGAGCGGAGGATCCATTATCTGCGCCGCGGCCATCACGGCCGTGGTCTTCACGGTCTCCGAACCGGTGGCCTTTACGGTAAGTAAAGTTGCGTGTTCATACCAGGACCTGAAACAGACTGACGTCATATGCATAGTTGGGCTGGTGCCTCCCTTTCGCCTGGGCTGCGATTTGGACCTTGATCACCATTCCGTGGGTCCAGAGTGACCTCCGCCGTGAGAAGAAGGCCTGGGCCGAGAACCGCGGCCAGGGCGGTATTCCTTGGGTTGATGATATTACTGCGCCCACAGCGCGTACTCGTTTCGCGTCCGTTCAAGAACGCTTAACACCGTGGACGCGCGATAAACATAGCGCACCCTCCACACCCTCGGTCGATGGCGCGAATGGCCCGTCTCAAAGCCCCGAAGTGACGACTGACGCTACCGATGGCGCTTCTCACGATACTGAGAACATGCCGGACGGGGTTGATGCTTTGAACAAGGAAAAGAAGGAAGAGGCTGGTGACTTGGAGGCTTGAAATTAACCTGTACTATTTATGACTTGATGATATATTATCGACCTTGCAAGACTGTGTGAACATTCGCAAATTTGGGTTGGATTACATTTTACAATTTGGTTTGGCATTGGCATTCATGTTGGCGATGTCATGTGCTTTTGGTTCTCAGTTGTGTTAAGTATATAGATACCCTCTAGCAAACGTGATTTCATATCCTTGGATCTCTCCGAACCTCATAGTTTACACAGTTTTCCATCCGAGCCCAAGGTCGATAGTCGCTCTGAAGTAATGTCGGCGATCGTTTGACATCTGATTTCGTGGGTACATGAACCTCCAGGAATTGACATAGCTCCACTTACCCAGGCGAAGCCACCGTGTTTCTGAATTCATTGCGGGGAATTTCAATCGCTCTTGCCACTCCTTCCTCACCTCCAACTTATTGATAAATAACATAGTCCCAGGACATCTTGAAAACAAGTATCACCCACACCTGCGCCTCCAAGGCAATCAATTGCCTTGAAAGTATCCGTGCATCTTCGGACCCCACCATCAACCACAACCTGAATCATTAGATTTGGCTTCTCCCCAATAGAAGAAGAGAGCGCCGCAGGCACACAGTCCCGTAGGGCATCCAGCTGCCGACCTTCATGATTGGAAATCATCACCCCATCAAGACCGTACTTAATGGCCATACGAACATCTTCCGGGGTATATTTTCCCTTAGCCCATATTTGCTGCTTTGTTTGCGACTATAACCACGGGGTGACACTCCCAGTTTTGCGCATTGTCGCGATATGATCGGATAAGGGGCTTGAATCCTTTTAATGTCGGAGAGACGGTGCTTGAGGGAGCTTTTTCGCCGAGAGAACCAATTTCTTCATCAAATATCGCGTTGGGGAATTCGAGACCCCCTGGGGTGTTTATTGGTTCGGTGTCCGTATAGCCTTTGACCGAGGGCCGGGGAGTCGACTTTTAAGAATGGGTATCTGTACTACCGTGAGCACTTCGTAATCAATTTTCTCCTGGCAGTGGGCTTACTCATAACTCTTCTGGCCGTTTACAACGTTAAGCTGCGATTATTCAATACAGTTAGCTGCATAACATAGGGATTCCCCAGTGCCTGCCCAGCCACATCTTCAACAGACGTGTTTGCATATGAGGACTGGCCCATTGGGATTCCAGCTTTTGCTGTCGCTCTCGAATTAGCGACTCCAATATCGGGGTTAGCGAGCTTGCTTCGCTGCAGCCCGTGCCAAACTCAAGGCCCCAAGGGGAAGGGAATCTAAGGTATTTTGGTGTTAGTGATAGAATTCGGACCATGGCCAAGGAACCTGTCATATTTTGACTCCCAACATCTCAGTGCTCGGATCAGCATTTGAGACGTTGATCAGAATCCGCGGTCGGATCCTGGATCGGTTGTAGGCTTCTTCGTTGTCGCGCAATCTGTCCTAATTTAGTATATCGGTGTTTGTTATCACGCTGGGAGAGAGTATACGGACGTGACCGTATCATCGGCACCTTCATTGAAGTAGTCTGAATTTATAAGATGAGCACCATGTTAATCCCAGATCCTACTTCTACGATCGTACCCCGATACACCCTGGGCACTTTCGAGGACGCGATCTCGCGCAATTCTTTGATGGTGAAGATTTGATCCATTGTAAATCATCTCTTCCGGGCAGAGAAAATGAGCCGAGTGAATATCGAGTCTGTTCTGGTTGCTGTATCTACTAAATACTTTCGGGTATGCCACAGCTCAACCACTGGTTGGGAAGATCCTTGTAAAAATGATCGTTTTGCTTCTAAGGGGGAAAGGTAATAAAACATGAGCATTTTATCAAGCCGGTTCAGAGTTCGGGGCCGTTCTACGGCACCGAAGCGGGGGTTGCCCCTACTCTCAATTGATAGTATCCTTGTAAGGCTTTTACCTTTCTCCAAAGATAGGCTGAAATAAAGGTCTATCCACGCGCCGAGCCGAAAACCGGGCTGCAAGGATCTCGATCATCCAAGAATCCGGAGCTCGAGTCCACTGAGAAATACCGGAATGGGATGAGATGACCAGCAATCAGTGTCACTGTTCGAATCCCCATTGCATGACTATTTTGGATAGAATGGAGCAAAAGGTTAATAAAGTTGATGAGCATCACGTTTCATATAGTTCACCGCATTGCGGTTACGTCGATTGGTCCAGTTTGGTTTTGTAGTTCGAATTGTTGGCCTGGTTCCCAAGGCATCAAAGACCACACACGTGACTTTTAACGGCCGGAATCCGAAATCCAAGTGACGCGAGTTCGAAGCACACTTTTCACTTTTTTAAAATCCATCCCTGGCGGACCTGTTCATCCTGAACACCACTCTCCACCGCATTATCTACTTCTCTCCCCATCATGGGCTAGCCATGGCGCCCAGCCTACAGGAGTTGATAGATTTCTTACTCAACGAGGTCGCGCTTTGCGGAAATCAAGGTGCGTGCTCTATACCTGCACTCCAGAGCCTCTCAGACCCACTTTACTCAGCACGATGGTACCCGTCGTGTATGCACCTGGCACATTTTCTTCAGTCGCAAAAAAGAGGAGTTGCTCAAGTTGCTCAAGCTGCTCGGGACTTGGCGGTGCTCTTGAATGAACTTTCTGAAAATTTACTGATCATATTACAGGCGCGACCTTGTCAGAGGTTCTCAAGTCTATTGACACTTTCTATCAGACCCACTCGGGTGATTCTCAGCTGCAACAGACTGTCGATCGTCGCTTCAAAGTGAAGGTCTGGTCATGGCTGACGCGTAATCCCGAGGTGTCTGTGGGGAAGGATGGTCAATGGAATAGTCTCAGTCTCGACGAAGCGGAAGAGCTGGATGCCCAGTCCAACAGACCCTCTCAAGCAAAGCCGGAAGTGGGAAATTCCGATGAATCCCAAGATGGAGCGGCTTCTGGACTTTGTTTTCATCTCCGGATCTTTGTGTCCACGGAGAGAATGTGGTTTGCGATCGCCGGTCATGAGCCTGATGACAACAAAATCCCACATTCAGAGTTCGGCTTGCTCTCTATCATTGCCTCGCACGGCGTTAATGGCGTCGCACAAACTGAGCTGGTGAAGCTTAGTGGCCAAGACAAACGTTCTGTCCCGAAGCGAACCGATGCATTGGTGCGCAAGGGATACATTGAGAAGCGAGCAATCCAGATCAAAGCAGCGCGAACCAGTCTGTGCACTCTTCGTCGATTTTCCCAGTCTGTGGTCGGTGAAGCGAACGATCAAACCTCCCAAGATCGTCCCATGATTGATTTCGCGGACTTCATCAAGACTTTGTTCAATATCCTCAAGACATATTCCATCATCACTCGCAATGACCTCAAAAGAAAACTGGACTTCAATGACAATTGGCGATGGAGGATTCTCTCTCGTGCCCTTCGCAAATTCGAACGTATTGGTGTCCTCAAGCGGGTGAGAGCACAGTCTCAGTACGACCGGCTCCACCCATGTGTCATGCTGCTTCGAGAACCCACAGAGATAGACATGGAAAAGTTCCATGACTACAGCCGGAACGACATGATCAAAGACGATGGTGATGTAGTGGGGCTGGACGACGACATGGAAATGGATGATGCCGACCAAAACACCCCCCTAGACGCAGAGGCAGATGAAGTGGTTGTGAAACAGGAGGAAAATATGATCGATGCCGGACGTACCATACCGGCTTGGACACCAGATCGTATTGCGGGAAATCAGCTCTTCGACCTCATTGACCGGGCTGGAACGACCGGCATAACCAATGCGGTATGTGTGAACTGATCATCACACTGACCCATGCTAATTCACTGTGATCAGAATATCAACCGTATGTTATTTGGATCATTTTACCGGAGGCCCTCTGAAAGTATTTTGCATCGCTTGACCGATTGCTGGCAGCTTTCTCAGCCACTGCATGTTCGCCACCTGGCAGTCGTGCGAGATACAGCTATCGAAAAGACTGTGTTCTACTACATTCATTATTCTGCGAGAAACTTCGCCAAGATGGTCGAAATGGGCCAGTCCTCATGGGAAGCCGTGGAATTTGCGGGCAGCAAAAAAGGCAAAGCAAACAATGCCCGGCTTCCACCTCCCGATGCCAAACCAGAAGTCGATCAATACGGGCTCCCTTTCGTACCGCCTCCGAATCCAATGATGAAGAATGGAATGGCTAGTTTGTTTGAATGCGTCGCTGCTTGTAGGCCGTCAAATTACCTGCTATCGAGCGCCGATCCCAAGGCATTTCAGCTGTCCAATGGTACTTTTGGTAAGATTTTCTTCAATTTCCCAATCCGTGATCGGGAAACTTGTTTATACACTTATCGCTGACAAAACCAAAAAGCTGTTCAATCTGGTTCAAGAAAAATTCTCAACGGAACTATGATCCAATCGCCAATTCCGAATGGCAATGCTGGTCGTCCGAAGGGGTCTTTAAACCGATCAACTCGAATCAAAATGGCTAATCAAACTCCTCAAAGCTCGGACACTCGAGTGATTGAGGAGCCTCCTGAGGCAATGGATTTCACGCCTTCCAGGACGGTTAGAAGCAAGCGGCGACAAGGGGAGGGCCTCTCCAAGAATGAAAGATTGGAGGCTAGAGGAATGGATGAGTCGTGGACTGAGTACCAGGTTATGACCATGGACAGACCCACCGCTGGTGTATACGTTACGCCCCAGGGTAAGAGGAGGCCAGCGGGCAAGAGACAAGGTCGCCCGAAACAGGGACGGATCGCAATTTTCAAATCAGACAAACTGGTGTCTTTCCCATGGTTTGTCAAAGATCACGATGATTCTGACAATGACAAGACGATAGGCGCGAGCGTTCCATCGCCTGTTGCTCATGACCTTGATCCCGTGACGCCCACCCCATCAATCACGAGACGGTCCAAGCGATCCCAAGCTGTTCTGGAACAAAATGATTCTCCTACTCCATCCATGGGGGCCGATGCCGGACGGTATCGTGGGAGGAACACCAAGAGACCCCGTACTGATGACGATGGAAATGACCAGGCCGAATCTGTTGAGATCGAAGCCTTGCCTGAGGATGGGAAGCTAATACCTCAAGCAAGAACAATTTCGGCTGATGGCCGGGACAAGAGTGCTGCTGTGCACCCGCTCAGCGTTGAAGTGGATCAAGAGACAACGCCGAAAAGACGTCGAATTGCATCTCCGGATCGGCTCAACGCCGAAGTTGGCTCGTCTGAACAACCAAGTGGCTCCGTGGAACAGTCCATGAAGCCTACTCAGTCCATGGAGACTTCAGAAGATATGTCTAGGCAGCCTACACCATCTGTTGTACCAGAGTCATCAAAGAGCGCAAAGAGGCATGCTGCGGCCGACAGAGGCGGCTCCATCTCCCTCATTCGGCGGAAAATAATCCTGGAGCTTGTGGAAAAGGCTGGTGGCGCATATCCATCTGGCAACGAGATTTGGTATCCCTTTGTGACTTACTGGATGAAGTTCAACCGAAAAGAAAGGCCAGACATGCGGACTATCAAAACAGCGATCAAGAACATTGTCGATTCTGGCAAGCTTCGCCAATTGACTTTCAGTGGCAGGGACAACAAAGGCGTGATGATCACGAGGACCATATTGGCGAAGCCTGATATGTCCCCGAATGATCCTTTGATCAAAGACATGCAGCAACAAGTGTTGGCAACCGACCCCCGCAACCCAAGAATCTCCTATTCTCCTCACGTTGATGTGGACCCTGTTCTGATTAGGACGAACGTGCCAATCACCCAGAGGTTCAAATTGCCAGTTGTGGCCAGTGCCACTGTCCAATTGCATCACAAACCTGCGTTCGCTATCTATGAAGAGAAGAGGCAAGAACGCCAGGTCAATAAAGCCCTGATGAGACAACTGGAAGGAGATATCGAGTCCGGGAAGACGAAGCGTCTTCTGACAACTCAACGTCGACTGGCGCCACATCCATCAGGTTCCACACAGACATCGATTTCGCGGCCTGCGCCACGACCAAGAGGAAGGCCGAGGATTGAACGACCAGCGAAGATAATTTCTGCCATTGGGTCTACGAGCCTCTTGATGAATCCAGGTCAGGCGTTCCATCCGCAGTCTGGAACTTTCGCTACGGGAGCTCGACTTGCCAGAAATCGGTTCCCGAAGATCAAGCCGCTGCCTATGCAACCAATTGAGGTTGCAAACTCTATTCAACACCTGACCCAGCTGGCGCGACAGACAGAAGACCCATCGAGAACATCGGATAGGATCCTTAAGTGGGAGCTTAATAACGAGAATTTCTTTGACGCCGTTCTTCAACATCGCCCATATATCGACCAGGCCGTTGATCAGAATACCTTCCATGCAGCTCCAATGGAGGGTAACATTCGCTTTGATTTGGACCAGCCAGCTACGGCTAGAGCTAAGGCACCTCAAGCAGTTCGCCAGCCCAATCAACCCAGAAAGGCCCGACGATCATTACAGTCTGCGCCGAGACGACGTCGCCTGGATGCGGTGGACACATCACTTGACGCCCGCAAAGAAACCCAGCGAGATGCCTTGAAGGCACCTCTTCGCCGTCAACGTATCACAGCCACGATCCCCGACGCACTCTATCGGAAAATTATGGCGGCCATCGTCGTCGTCCGCGTTTTGGCCGGTGGATGGGAAGCCAGAATGGTTGATTGGGATCTTGTATCCGCAGCATTTCCCTCCGAAGATCCAAATTTCATCCAGGATCGAGCAAAAGCGATTCTTAGCAGGAACCGACTACAGATCCTCAAGATGCAGCGTGATTTCCAGGAGAGGTTCCTCGAGGCTTACAAAAAGGGCCGGGTCCCTACAATCGACTACTCAAACCTCGAGGCATACAACTGGCCGGCTGTCGTTGAGTGGGCCAACATCGAGCTCGACGTTACGACATCCGAAAAGGCCCCTTCTTTACCAGCGACCCGCGAACAATTCGATAGCATTTTCGAACTCCGCGAGGATCCTGTTACGAACGGTGATGAGCTGTTTGGTACAACAGCGATGATGACCACGGTCCATAAGCGTACTCTCGCAAGCCGTGTGCCGTTCGCCATACCCCTGGACATCAGCAGCAACCCAAAGACAGGGCCTCGAAAGACAGAGCTTGCGCGCCTAGAAGTAGCCAAGTCATGGGTTCGTGCGAATATCGTGACGCCGGAACAGGCGTACCGCCCTGAAGAAGCGAGGAACACACTCAGCCGCTTCCGCGGACCACTCGTCGAGTCCGCCACACAGGCTCTACTGACCGAACGAATTATTGGCATGGGCAACCGGGGCCGCATTGTGCCAGGTCGTAATTACGATATCACCGATCACCTCCTGCAGCAATTCAACCGGAAGCGTACGATCGAATGCACAATTCTCCGTCGTGCAGTGCACTTCAAGACAACAGTTCTGGATCCCCAGTTCCAAAATGGAGACAGTGCCGAGGTCAAGTACAACGCTGAAGATGGCGACATTCTGGCGCTCATCAACCTTGCCGCTGCCGGTCATATCACGTTCAAGCCCCGCGATCCACCACGGGACAGATGGGGTTTGCTCGACGGCAGCGGATATCTCACTCGGCAGATGGACAAGAACAAGCTCCGTTTTGCCATTGACATCTACCCGGCCACTTCATACGTCTACGGGAACCCGGTACAAGCGAAGATCCAGTCTGTCGGTCCTCCACCGTCACCGGTGTTCCCAGCCGACAGCCTCCCGCAGAAGATCCCCTTCTGGTTCGACATCCACGGGGACCTAATCCCACATATCTGGGATATGGCAATCGCCTCCGTGATCGGCTGCGTTGCCATACGAGAGGGCGCAAGTGCCGAGACAATCAGCGGGATGATCAAACCTGCTTTAGGCGCTTGGGAAATCGAGTTACTGTTATGTTGGCTAGCCGATGTGGGCGTGGTATCTCGAGTAGAGACTGGAGGTTATGCGGGCTGGAAGGTCCTCGAGTTCTGGTGGATGATTCTGGCTTGAGATCTGTGCTGCCATTCATTTTTACTTTATTCTCATGTATGAATAGGATTTCAATAAGCAATAAACTTCATGTACTTGTAAGGTATCTATCAGATGGAATCCTGAACGCCGATTTCAGTTCCCGTAACGCCGTGCTGTACTCTATAAAATTGCGTATGTTGATGGTGTGGATCATAGTTCATCGGCGTCGGTCACACGGCGCAAAACCAGAAGGATGAGGGCGACGACGACACCGATAATAGCTCGGTCCAACCATGGGCTGTTCGCCGGCTCGGTAATCGGAGCAGGAATGGTTGGTGTTGGTCTCGGGCGCGAGACGGCCGAGACTGGACCTGGAGCCGGCACGGGCACTGGTGCAGCAGCTGAAGGTTGTGATTGTGATTGAGGCACTTGAACAGGCGCAGGCGCCAGAGCAGGAGCGGAAGTAGAAGCAGAAGCAGAAGCAGGAAGAGAAATCGGAGCAGAGGCTAGCTCTGCAGGTTGTGACGGCGCCTCCGAGCTCTGAATAGTGTCATCCTGCTTCTCCTGCGCATCTTCCTCAGACCCCTCAACATCGACCTCAACACCCTTCGCCTTGCACATGTCCCAGTGCTCCTTCATAGCACCCTCATTCTCAACCCCGCACTCGCGACATATCCACTCTCTCGAAAGACGCGCATATTCCTTTCTAAGCGTCTCACTTCCCTCCATGCCCCCAACTTGCCCTTTACTCTCGGACCCGAAGATCTCACTCCGAATAGCCAGCAGCGCCGTCCGGACTCCCCAAGCCGGCTGCCACGTTTCCTCGTGGTGGCCCGAGATGCTAAGACATATTTCGCGGTTGACTTCGAATCGCGCGGAGGGGGTCAAGAAGCGGAAGGACGGGGGGCGGAGGGGGTATGTTGGGGGGAAGGTGATGCGGCCGTGGTAGAAGCCGCCGGCGTAGGGGCTTGGACTTGGTGGCCCGGCGAGTGTGAAGTGCCAGTCGTGGAGATTGGATTCGTCGACGGGGCCGGCGGTGAAGTAGGGACTTGGGTTTTTGTGGAGGTCTGTTGATTCTTTGAGGAGTCGGCGTGTTGATGGGGAGGTCATTTTTGGGGGTGTTGTTGTTGTTAAGGTTAATGATGGTGACGTGGTGGAAGGTTTAAGATAAGATCGAGATAACTAAGAAAGTGGAGTCTTGTTCCAAAAAGAACTCGGTTCCTCTTTTTCCTTTTTCTTATACTTCGTTTTATTCCGTTGGAATTAATGCTTCAATTCTCCTTTCACTCCAATGTACATTTAATTGGGGCAGAGTCGTACAAAATATGGCCAACCTGGCCTCTCGGCTCCATTACAAACTCCGATCTATGCATGGAAAATACAGCTCAATCCCAGTCGCGCCATTCATCCGTCTCTTTACGCCGTTGATGCCGTCCACTCTCTGGATCCAGTAATCCATTGCTCTCAAGCTCGTCCTCAAAATCACTATCCCCAGGTCGTGGCCGTGGTGACGCGGGTGCCAAGGTCTGCATAGATACGCTGGTCGGCGGGCGATCGGGGGTATCCTGTCGTCTAGTCGGGGTCCATGTAGGTTGCGGGCTCGCGGTGCCTGCACCGCCGATCCAGTGGTGCGCATTATTCTGGTTGCGCTGGTACAAGTCTCGATAGTATTCTTGTTCGTTGTGCGCATCCTGTTCGCGGCGTTGGCGCATTCGCTCTCGCGCCTCGAGGAATTTCGTGCTAGGCTCCCAGCGCCAGCCATCGCCGGTGGTGTTGCAGACCGGGATACCCCAGAAAAGTGGGCGTTCACCGAAGAGGTGGACGAGATTGCGCCGCCAGCCGAGATCGAATGCGTTGGGCATCTTCTCGCTGTCTTCATCATTGAGATATTCTTGGTATCGTTCGCGTTCGCGCTGTCGTTCATTCTCGGCGTAGGATCGAGACAAAGCTTGTTGTGCAGGTGTAAGGTTCTGGTTATCGCCCAGCATTGGTCCGTGACCCGGTGGGTGAGGTGCGGGAGAGAGGCGCTCCTCGCCCTCTTCAGCGCGAGTAACCCCCGGAATAGCATTCGCGTGTGCGTCTATTATTTGGTTTCCGTAATCATGAAGTCGGTGGCTCAGACTCTCGTGGTTCGCGCCTCCATTTTGGCCATTGAGCGGCTGCTCGAATCGTCGGTCGAGTGCTTTGCGGAGCGGCGAAACGTACCGCGTCTTTTCGAGACACTCAATAGTTGTCGTGCCCCGTACCGCAAGACTGATATGCCACGCCGTGAAACCGGTCAGTACCAGGCCAATAATGCCGCCGAGTATAGCCAGGAGAACCACGTTAACGGGTAGGTATGTGTCCATATATTGTGTATCGTTAAGGACCTCTGTCCACGTCCACGTAGCCGCGACCGCGAAATCCACCCAGCAGAAGAGGCAAGTATAGATCAGAAATAGCAGAAACGCCTTGTAATTATGTAGTCCAACACATGTCGCGAGCCAGGGGCAGTGGTGGTCCATCTTCAGGACGCATCGTTTACACGTCGAGCAGTGGTGCGCACGATCTGGCTTTGGGCACTGGCATTTCTTACAATACCGCGATGAGCCCGTCGAGCTAACCGTGTACGAAGTGAACTCCGGGAACTCGGATTCAGTAAGTGGCAGCGCGCTGTAGTTGTGCCGGTTCTTGCCGCGGCGTGTAGACAATGGCGATCCGGGGTCCGCGAAGACGGCGACTGTATAACAGACATTGAGGAGAGCGTAAAGAACGACTCCGAGGATCGAACTGGGGATACCTGCTCGTCACGAACTAGGCGTTAGCGATCCGACCTTCACACCGGTAGGTGCTCCTTCCGTACCTATCCAACCGTGCCTCGATCCTTTCCTCGATTCTTTGAATCCGATACTAGCTTCCACGTAGACGGCCCACGTTGTTAAGCCGTAGACAAATGCGAGAGGGAAGCAGCTTGCCGCGGCGCAGCAGTACCGTTCACAGCGGAGCGCCCAGGCGCGTGTGCTT
Organism: Penicillium corylophilum; assembly: GCA_018410145.1. NCBI lineage: Eukaryota > Fungi > Ascomycota > Eurotiomycetes > Eurotiales > Aspergillaceae > Penicillium > Penicillium corylophilum. Next base: position 1,516,624 of record JAGUQL010000001.1, read on the forward strand.
CGTTTCGGCCAGGATGGCGATGAGGGAGGTGAGGAGGCCAGGGTGGCCATAATGGATGCTCGATCACACAGGAAGGTTGGCGATGGGCATCGAGGTGCTGCTTTCACAGAACGAGCAACATTGTCAACGAGATGGAATTGCGGGTGTCGTCGTATGTAGACTGCGTAAGCGGAGGCACTTACTCAGCCACTCTCAAGGCACCCGTCTCAGCCACTTTATCTTTACTATCTTTAGCGGGAACTACCATAGTACATCATGGAATAAATGAAGACTGTATTTTTTGGACACATAACCAATAAAATCAGTTGTCCAGGTCGAAGGCTCGGGATAAATGAGATTGCATTGAGGTACTTTTCTATCTTAAGATTGAAGTGTACAGCGCGGTGGTATCCTATAATACGAAACTGAAACAACAGGGTTCAATAGTATGTTCTAATATTGATGGCAAAGCTGGTTTTGCATGTATCTTTAGAAGCGCTTTATTTACAGATGTCCCGTGAATGTGGTATCGTTTCGAATAACCCGAAACGCCAAAGAACGATCGGACAAAATGAGGGAGGTTGAGCTTAGGAGCTACTACCGCTGCTGATAGTATCCTGGTCGCACCAGCCATTGACAGGCTACAAGAACTGTTAGCAAGCATTTAAGAAGACCCTGAGAACCATGACTTACCAGACAGCTCAAACGGTAGCACCAGGAGCAGTTAGACGTGTGGTATCTGTAGAAATCGACAATCAACATAATAAACGCAATGAGCACGGCGACTAGGGCGGCGGCGCGGACCAGCCACCAGGCCCACCACAAAGGTTTGCGGCCCTTGAAGAAGTTGAGCGGGCCCTTCTTTTGGTCGGTCTGATCGGCTGACGCGACCATGCCCTTCTTGCTCTTAAAGAAGTCCTTGAAGCTAACCGTCTTCCTATTCTCACCGGCTGCAGCAGCCTCGCCGGCACCGCCGGACATAGAAACGTACGGTTGCCGGGCCAGTCCGATTCGCTCCCGCAAAGAGTTGGGAGAGCGCAGGAGTGAAAGGCCAATGGCCAGACCCATGATGAACCCGCCGATGTGGGAGAAGTTGTCCAAACCGGGGAGCAGGCCGAGTACAAAAGAAACAATCACACCCAAGAGCATGATGAGCAGCTCAATCCAAGGAGATTCACGCTGGGGCCAGTCATAGAACAGATCCAGCAGTTGCAGAGCCAGGATACCGAACAGGGCTCCCGAGCATCCGTCACTAGGCTGTAGCTGTGCGGCGTAGTTTCCACCAAAGACGAAACCGAAGATACCACTAGCCATATAAGTCAGGCCGTACCGCCACCATCCAATCATCCGTTCCATATCAGCACCCATGGTCATCTGAACCAGCAGGTTAAAGCCGATGTGGATAAACCCAGCATGCAAGAAGATAGGGGTGATGAACCGCCACCACTGGTTGGGGGAAGACTTCTCATCCAGCGAGCCGCCGATAGTAGGATTGGGCACGCCGCCCATTCCGCAGGCCTGGGACAGTGTGCATTCGGATGCACCGGTAGTAGTGTTCGGGCATGGGAAGTAGACAGGCACGGTGTTGTTCTGAAGGTTCGGAATAGTCTTCATGCATGGGTCGTATCGGGCGCCTAGGTAGATTTGCACGTACGCCGAAGGACCGATCATGGGGTTGAAGCTGGGTTTAGTTTGGATGGGCGAGCCGGTCAATTCACCTAGCACAAAATATATTAGCTTACTCTCGATCATTTTTGGGGACTCGTGCAACACTCACCAGCCTTGATCAATTCCACGATAAAGACGATGACTTGCGCCAAAGTTAGAATGTAAGTCACCCAGGCCGGCTTCTTTTTGAAACATCCCCTCCTCTTATTTGCACGCGGCCGGCGGTCCTCCAGAGCCCCTGGTGAGGGCGGGTACCGAGTCTGCTGGTGCATCCATTCCGGGTTATTTCCATATGGCATATGTGCCTTTAGCGGAATGTTTTCTGAATATTGATCACCATCTGTGACACGTCCCGCTGTGTGGTAGGCGCCGTTGTATGAAGCCAAAGATTGTTGACTCTCGCGGTTGTGGTAAGGGGCGGAGGGGTCGTCGTGGTCGTGTGTGTTGGCGCCGGCGCCGGCGGCATATCCTGTGGCAGGCAGTCGATCTGCAGAATAGCCTGTGACCTGGTCGTAACTTGGAGGTTCAGGGATGCTCGAGTGGTAATACTCGTTGGCGGCCATGCTGGGCAGCGGGCAGTGGGTGGCCGAGGTTGCGGGGAGTCTGGTCGGGTTCGTGAAATTCGTGAGATGCGCTCTATGTAGTAAAAGACGAAAAGAGTGAAATTTGGGAGACCCTAGCGATTGAAAAGGGCAAAGTGAGTGTGTTGTGTTGCAGAGAAGTCGTTGAAAGAAGAGGCAGGCAGTCACATTTGGGGAAGGCTATTTTAGGGCGATCAACACAGCCGCGCGGCGACTTTGCGTGTGCTTACTTGTACACCGTTAGATCTTCACTTGGCATTTTCATTAGTCCAATCCCCAGTTTCTACATTCCCTAGCCACTTTAAGCCACTTTCAGGCTACTTTTAGGCCATGGCGGCAAGATCCCAGCTCTTACATTGGCTCCTCAGCCTCAGCGCCAAGGCCCTGCTATGGTAGCGCCAATCTTGGCTCAGCCCTTGATGACCATAATTACGGGCAATTGAAGGGTGCTTTCAAATATTTCTCAGTAGCGGGGCAGAAAATTCCAAGTGCGTAGAGATTGACATTAATAATTATATAATAGGTAGCAATAGGGTCACGATGCTGTCCAGGTCCTGTGGCATGAGAAAGCTAGTCTCTATACTTCCTGGACCGAGAGTTCGTGGTGATCGTGTTGGCTTTGTCGACCACCAGACGATGCCGGCAGCGTGCGTCATTATAATCCATTGCGCGACCTGTCACGAACGAATGTGGTGTAGGTTTTCCCGCCAAGCGCCAGATGTAGAAAGCAGTGATCCCAATGCTTGGTCTTCATGCGAAAGCGCTGTCAGCCGCAGATGAGATCAGGGTTTCAAATTAGTCGAGTATACCCAGTGCAGTGCCCACTTCTTGGCCGCTGTGGCCCGTCAGCAGCCATACAAGGCCGCCAGCCTTGTTGTAGAGCATCGACGGGAGGTATAGAAGTGCCCAGAAGAATAGAGCCAAGGAGATGAAAACGAACGCATTGGCCACAATCTTCTCGTTAGGTGTCAGCACATAGAGCCCAAAAGTCACCTCATAGCGGTAGTACTCGAGCTGTACGCGGTCGAACATGCGCTGGAACGGATTTCGCCGACGGTTGCGCCGGGGCGCACTGGAGCTCATCGTCCAGGAGTATTTACTGAGAAGATGGTCCATAGCTGCCGGCGCTCGCGACATGTGGGAGGTTGAGGGGGTATAAAAGGATTGCATTTCGGTCGTCATCGTGGGCATCGCGAGTTTCTCGCCGATCGTACGCGGGATATGATAATTAACGCCTTGCTTTTTTGGTGGATTCGAGGGTTTTCAATGGAATGTTGCCTCAGGAGGGAATCCTCATGTGACAAAGCTGACTCGATTTGCAGGATCACCGGTGCTTCCTGGTTGTTTCCTTCCGGAAGTAGACGGAAGTGCATAGGCCAGGCGGATGAAGGGACAAAGGTGAAAGAGGGTTAGTGACAAGGGCCTTGGGATGGTAAATATAATGGGTAAGAGAGGAAGAATCTAGAATGAGAGGTGAAGAGTCTTATGGGGTCCTAAAGCGGAAAGAACGGAAGGGGAAGGAAAACAAGGACACAAAAGTCTGAATACTCTGAATATTCGGATTCGGGTGATCCGGCAAGGATTTACTTCGGACAGTCGTCCAAAATACACAAGTCAACATGACGTCTTTCAGTAGTGGTTAGTTCATAGATTCCTATAACCTTAATTGCTTGGCTCCCGGACGTCCCGGAGTTTGGCACCCGGAAAAAATCAAGAGGTCCGTATCCATACGCGGAGTATACTTCCAAGAAGGATTTGAGGCTGAATCACGATCCGCACCCGCGAATTCCAGGAACGAAATGGCCCAATCCCGTGCCTACACCGGTACACTGACTTTCACCTTGCTATGAAAGCTTCAGATGTTGTTGATCAGGTTTTGAGATTGTTGTCTATTTACTATTTACTATTTACTATTTACTACTTACTACTTACTACTTACTACTTACCGCGCTGGTGGCTCGTTGGAATTGCAATTCCGGTGCCACACGGGTGGCTGACCTGTGATGTCACTGGCCTCGCTTCAACTTCCCCGCGCCAATTTCAACCTCATCCTTCATACCAACCATGAACCCCGAAGATCCCCTAGTCCAGGCCCTGCCGCCGGCCACCGACTACCTCACTTATCTCACTCTCCTTGAATATCAGTTGACTCCCCAGCGTCTCCCATTATTGCATCAGCTGCTGCAAGATGAGCGCCTCACCACCAACATCGGTTGGGATCTCGTCAAGCTCCTCCTGCCCATGCTCCCCGCATCCACCGAGTGTCTTCAAGATGTCGCCCGACTTGGCAACCCACGTGAAGTTATCCTGCGCGTATCCGAAGCCTTGATGCAGCTCCAGGCCGAAGAGGAGGATGAAGACGATGACGCCACGGATGGCTCGTTGCCGAAACATGTCCTGCAATTCAACTGTCTTCTTTCCATGTTGTCAACTCTTCATGGCCGAATCCAAACCAAATCCCCCAGTCGCTTTATTGCGACCTCGCTCCAGGCCGCACTTGAGGCATACACAGCTATGCCGCGCGATGAAACCACCCTGGCCCTGCTCGAGTTCCTCCGCGACGTATCTCCCAGCAAGCGACCGGCCCCGCCCCCACGAGCGCCGAGCGAGTCGAGCGTGTTACGGACGGCGATAGCTTCTGCTCCAGATCCTGAAGCGGAAGTCACGTCGCCGTCTCTGTCCGCGAATAACGAGACACTGTTGGTTAGGAAATTCATTCAATTCGGATTGATTGAGCTGCTCAAGTCATATCTATTGAATTTCTCCGGTCCAATGGATCCTGGCATGTCCTGGACCGTTCGCATGCAGGAGCATTTGCATCCCTCTCTGCGGATGCCGGAACAATCGCAGACACAAGCATATTCTAACACGAAAGAGCTCAAGGAGCGAGATATGCTTATGGGTAAGATAGTGGTATGTCAGCAGTTTTATTCGTCTTTTCCGTTATATTTACTCACCATTACTCTTTCCTAGGCACTGTCACGAGACGTTGGAATCGACAGTACTGAGCTCTTGTCAATTGTTTCCCGCTCTGCCGATGATCACCTGCCGCCGCTAGACTTTGAAGAACCTCCCATTTCGCCGGATGAAATTCCTTTGGAACGTCACGGTTCACTGTTGCTCCTTGCAGCTCGAGCTGGAGGAAGTACTTTCTTTACATCAGGTAGTCCGATGCCGATGCCACCGTTGTCCGTGTTCCCAGATATAGCAGCGATCTTTACGAATTTCCTGGGCGCATCCGAGACTGTGGACGAAGTGGCTTATGGCCAGCCGCAGGCGCTGCTTGACTCCTTGCTGGCTCTCACAGTGCATGCTATGCAAAACCCAATTGTAACGCCATCTAGCGAGACGGAATTTAAGGACTTTGTCATTGCCTTGACTGCATGCACAGCGCGCCAGACACATGGCATCGTCCGCCAGATCCCAACGTCTATTGTTCACAGCCACCCGTCGTCCTCCACGCGGTTCAAGCTTATCCGTGCCATTCTGGAAGAAAAAGCTCTGACATCCATCCGTGACAGTGCTGTAACATGGCTGAGAGAGGAAATCATGGGCCACGTCCATGAATCAGCCGAGACTGTCTTCCACGATCCGCTCCACTTTTGGATTCTGTTCCAGTCCCTCTTCAACTCGGTCAAACTAGCTTCCTCGGCAAAGATACTGGACAGTTGGACGCGTCTCACCCAAACCGAGGGCCCGGGCCTGCATTCCGCATTGAACCTCTACTATCTACTCCTTTCGTCGCCTTCTCTTAGGGATACTTTGCAACTGGAAAAGACCGTGGTTCTCTTCCGCAGTCAGGTTCTCGAACCTCTGCACCAGCTGTTTCGTGCCTTCGAATCTGATCTCCCTGCCAAGGGCGGAGATGGAGTCATCGAATCGGCCGTTGGCAAGGAAATGTGCCAGGTTGGCAATGCTCGGTCTGTGGGGCTGATAGGACTCATGTTGGATCAGATCGAAGAAGTCATTCACGATGCTTATGGGACCGATGACTCGGACTTGAAGTCTTTCACGCAGGAAGAGGAGACCAGAGTTTCCGAGATACGGAAAGAAACCGAGGGATGGAAATAGGCTGCTAAATCAGCCAAGGCGGATAGCGTTTTTGTTTAGTGCATAGGTTCGGTGCTGGCTCGTCGAATAGTACATACCATTCACTGCAAATCTCGACAAGGATAGTAGGCCCAATCCCTCGAATTTCCAAGCTACACCTTCACATCTTATAAGATCAAAAGATTTTTGGAGACATTCAGTATATCATTCAGCTGCCACGACCAACTAATTCAATATTCCGAATCAAGAACACACCCCAGCACAAGAAAGAAAAACCGAACCATCACCACAAACAGCCAAGCACGCACTGACAACCTGTACCATAGGATTTTTTTTTTTTTTTTTTACAATTAGGAATCATCTCTCGAACAGCGGAAAAAAACAAAAAGAATCACCTCCTTTCTAGATTTCACCTTCACTCGCCCACAACAGACAACGATAGCGGCATCGCACTCAGCCGACATAGCATCCCTTCCTCGCGAGGCAAGCAGGAAAGAAGCATACTCGACGAAGAAACAATACCGCAACATCGCCAACATAAAGAAAGAACTGGGCGGATCCGCAAAAGCAAAAATAAGCATGTTGCTGGTCGTGTTTCGAAAGATGATTGTTTTTGTTCAGATTGTCGATGTTTCTCAGCCATGCATAGTAAAGATCGAATCATTGAGGTTTTGTTTTCAGCCACTCTGACCGGCGAACAGGGTCAGGAGTGGTGGTGTGGAATGCTCTGATTCGGAGGCGTGTATGTAAGGAACTTACATAACAACGCAACCACCACCGGGGGAGGCTGTTGGTTTGTTAGTAAGATGTACAATATAGTTAATTGGGAGGATGCGGCGGTGCTTTACCCTTAACAACAACGGGGGTAGTCTGGAACTCCATTGTGAAGATTGAGGTTTTGCTTGAAAAGCGGAAGTTGGTTTGAGATGGTTGAGTTGGAATGATTGTTTGTGAGCGGATGATGAAGAGGAGTTGTATCTGGCGAGAAAGAAGGGGATACTTATACAGCCCGTTGCCTGGGATGGACTTGAGATCAACATGTATTCACTGCCATGGCATCAATAGGGCTCGTTGAAAAGAGACTGGTTTAATGGGGGATGATATTGTTCTGGTGGCTGGTGGCGTTTCTTAATATTGTTCCTCGGAAGTCAACGTGAAGCTAGGCGGCGTCAGTAACACTTCGGTGACCAGGGTAAGGTACCCCACCAGCAAGGGTAGCTCAAAGGATATCGGACAATATGGTTGGAGAGTCGTTCTATAACTGGTTGGAGTGACTGGAAGCCATCAGGGAGGAGATTATAGCAGATTGATGACTGACATGTTGATATTGTGACTCGCAGGAACAATATCTACAGAGATTTTGAGCCTCATCAAAGGCTTCTTCCGAATAGAAACGCCCCCATGGGGGCACAGGGGCATGAAGTTCCATCGCTATAAGTGTAAATAGTATACGTGATTAGGCTCGGACGAACTCGCTATCGCGAGCTGTCAACAGTCACTCGAATAGCACGGTGAACAACATTAAGTGGAACCCGGAGAAATTCAAAGAATATTTGCAAGGGAATTACATGTAATTCTGATTAGTGTCGTGCTACATAAAGGAGTCGCTCTTTGACGAAGTCTTAGTATTGTTCCGCCGAAGAACAATACTAACGGTATAATCGGTCGTCCGCGTCCCGCAACCATCTACTTTTGAACTTGGGGGAAAGGACCCTGGGTTTTCCGCTAATGTGCTATATGTAATTACTCCATGTGTGTGCTCAACTTCTCGAAATAATCGTAATTCTTGTGTCATGCGAAATTGTTTGTTTCTTGATGCGTTCTGTGGGTCCTCGACCAGTTCCTTGCACCTTGGCACTAAACGTCCTCTTTTGACCTTGGTAACGCACGGCGGCTCGGAATAATGACGCCAATCATATTTCCATCCGTCCGATCTGCTGCCAGCTCGAAAATCCATGCCTCATAATTATATTGGAGGGAAGAGTGCCGCGTCGTGACATCACTCGCGTCTTGACGTCACTCGCGGGGTCTTGGAATCATCCGTGACAGTCAATTTCGGGTCACTTCCAGTCTACAACATAGGTATTACCTTAACATAGGCCAAATCATCAGACAATTTGTTTCAGTGAAGACAAAAAGGTTGATTTCAACCTTCCTCGATCATGCCCACTGCCATCGTCACTGGCGCAACCGGTAAGATAATCAAATCCCTACGGGCAACCTAGCATTTCTGTGCTAATTATAAGTCAACAGGTTTAACTGGAAGTGCGATCGTGCGCCATCTCTTGGAAGATAATTCCTACCAAAAGATCTATACTCTCTCTCGCAGCAAGCCGGGCCAGAATGATGCTAGAATTGAGCATGCCACTCTGGATCTCCAGTCATCAGCAGAAGAGATGGCAAAGAGCCTCTCCGACATCAGTGCCGAGTATATCTTTTTCTGTGCCTATCTTGCCGACCCAGATGAAGAAGAGGCAGCCCGTATTAATGGAGACTTGCTGTCGAACTTTATCCATGCCCTGGAAATGACTGGTGCGGTGAAGCAAATCAAACGGCTCATCTTGACTTGCGGTTTCAAACACTATGGTGTCCACTTGGGTCTTCCTAAGCAGCCTCTTCTGGAGACAGATCCTCGCCTTGAGGGCAACCTAGGCAATACAACCTGGCCCCCAAATTTCTATTATACACAACAAAGGATCCTGGAGGATGCGGCGGCTCGAGGACGCTGGGAATGGGTTTGCACGCTACCAAACGATGTTATTGGTTATGCCACTAACAACTTCATGAATGAAGCAACTGCGTTGGCCCTTTACTGTACCATCAGCAAAACCCTCCCAGGCTCGCAACTCATCTATCCCGGTAATCAACTGAATTACCTTGTGCAAAGTTGCTGGACTTCCGCCGACCTTCATGCTAAATTTTGTCTCTGGGCTGCCAAGGCACCGGGTGCCGGAAACAATATCTTCAATGTTATCAATGGGGACGTACAATCCTTCCAAGAATTTTGGCCGCGACTGGCGGAGCGCTTTGGCTGTAAAATCCCGGAGAACATGTTCAATATGGAACCACGCCGAGAGGGTCAGTCCGATTCCACCGACATCCAGTTCAATCACAAGAACCCCATTGTCGTGCACGCAAAGTCTCTGGGCCTCACTGGTTCCGATGTGAGCACCAAATCGCCAGCTCTTCACCTGCCAATAGACCCCCAGAAATGGGCTCAGCGAGCCGATGTCTTGGCTGCTTGGGATAAGCTCAAGACCAAATACGGCTTAGATCAGGCGGTGTGGGACAAGGCCACCTGGGATTTCTTGACATTTGTCTTGGGCAGGGAGTGGGGCTGTGTTGGCAGCATGAGCAAAGCTAGGAAACTTGGCTGGACTGGTTATGAAGATACATGGGAGTCATTTGAGAGGACGTTTGAGATGTTAGAGAAGAACGGAATCATTCCCCCTGTTGCCCAGCTCCAAAAGGATTTCTCGATCGCTTAAGGTGCAATGAGGAAGCACGAGCTCTCGTCTTCATTCTCGGTTCTTCAGGTTCTTGCCCGAGTCTTCGACGTGAGAGAAAGATTATTAACCTTGGAACGTCTTGTTGATTCCACGAATCTGAAAGTGCAAATGCAAACTTGGGCCTCAGTACCTTGGAAAATTGGCTCGCTTCGGGTTACCCATATAAATAACCTTCGAATTCTCAGTCCCTACTCTTGAATTGATTTACTCGTGCAAAGCTAGAGTCACAAAAATCATGCTCTGCTCAATTGTCCCTTCCTCCTGGAAATATGTTATTATTTCGTTCATCCATTAAAGTCCTATGAGAGTAGTTTTTTATGAACGCACATTGAAAATAGGCCTCTCGTTGAGAAGAAAATCGTAAATCATATTTTGTGCTGTCTTGTAGCCGACAAGCTCCTAGAGCGCCACGAGTGTGAGTTCCAGCACAATTTTTTTTTCATACATCGACGAATACGGCGGTAATTAGCACCACCAGGGTAGAAACAGATTTCGGTGTGCAGGCCCAAGTGGATCATCAAGCTTCCCTCCGTAGAAAGGATATACTTTAAATGTCTCCGGGGGCCATCCAGGAGCCAGAGGGCATGGACAGGTGTTCAAATGCCTATGGTTATTCCTCGTGGCTGAACAATGAACAATCAAGTGGTGATTTTAGTACTTATAAATCTTCATGCACCCATTCACCCTCCAGAACCGTTTCCTTGTTTTCAATCTGTAACCGATCTCTTTGAATGCTCTCATAGGTTGACCACGCAAGACGCGCGCCTCCCTGAGCTTCAAGGGTAATGTCTCCCTCATCATTGCCTCCGATAACCTTGGTCTCGGCATCGAAGCTTTGTCGAACAGCGCGGCTGACCAATGACCTATCAGGCCAGTCTCCAAGTATGAAAACCTTGTCAACAGTTTCAGAGAGTGTGAATAGATCACCGTTCTCATCTTCTTGTATAACTAGTTGTAATATTAGGTTAGTGTGATTGGAGCAACATCGAGAAGCAAAACAGTACCAAACAGGTGTTCCACAAGGAGTGTAAAGAATTCCTTCAGCCAATCCATATACGCAGCCTCAACTTCCTTCACATCACTCCAAGAAAGGATCACATCTCTATCCTCTCCATTGGACCAATTCTTGAGCTTGATAGGCCACTCCTTGATTTGTGAAGTCTTTTCAGGCTCCTCCCATGTTTCATGTCCCATCTGCTCTTTCATTTCGCGTCTTGCCTTCGCCACTGCAAGAAACAGCTTTTTTTTGGACGATTCATTCATCTCATCCTCTGCAGGTAAGCCCTGGCCGCTAGAGATAATCTTCGTCATGGCATTACCAACGTTATAGTGGCTCCCCATAAAATCCATAGGCCACTTATCCATGTGCGTCTTGCCTCTCGTTTGGACTTCGAAATGGTAAAACCCATAGTCAATGATTACCGAAATTTGATCGCACTTCGTTTCCTTCAAATGGTTGACACCAGCAGAGCTTTCATCTAGAATATGACCATAACTAGTGATCATCTGGTGGGGAGTCCATTGCTTGTATACGAAGATACCAGCCTCGTGAGCCGCCTCGACGATAGGCCGATGGGTTGCATACTCAAGCCAAGCTGGATAAAGAACAACGGATGATGTGATATCCACGCCAGTCTCTTCAATCGAAACGTTCTTTAGAACTTGGAATGCCTGTAAAAACACCGCTTTGAGCTCTTCACGGGGCAGTAACTCAATTTCCGATTGGCTCGAGAGATTTAGCCTTGCTAGCACTGGGGCAAGGTGATTGCTGGCGGATATGGCCCATGAGCATATGTGCCAGCACATATTCTCAAGTAGCTCAGAACCAGACAGTAAGACGAGTCCCAACGATACACCCGCTAGGGATTTTGCCAAACCCGACATAGTTTTGAAGACGCTGGTCATGACCTTTTTGGGAAAGCTAGGTCGTTTCTTTAGGTGTGGAGCATCTCGATGGAAATACTGATATCGCATTTGTAACATGACTTTCCCATAGTCCGTAACTTGTAGATCGTCGTCCCAGACCACGACTGTGGCAATTGTGCTGGTGACTGTCCTGGACTCAGCGCATACGGCTGTTCTGTGAGTCTGATTTAGTAAAAGACATGAAATTATTGTCAGATGCCATACATCGCATCTATGCCAAGGTTAATGGCGATTGGTGCTGGATCATCCTTATCGCCGCATGGTGATTGAATCAGGCCGTGAAGAGGGTTGAAGAAAGTGAAGAGAAGAAAAAGTCCTCGGAGGAGCTGTAGGGCTGACATGTCCGATTATTGCTCCGTCCCTCTGCGGTGACTCAATTTTCTGATTTCAGGACTTGTTAGCCCTGATTGGTTTCGCGGTCCTCCTTAGCGCGGATGTGAGTCTCAGTTGGGGGCCAACATACTTAGTCCTTCGTCTTCGGCATTTGTGTCGGAGGATTGAAGATGTAAGCGTGGATCCCGCTGAAGAGCCTCAGGGACCTCAGGGGCTTGACTTTGCCATTAATAAATACGCTAGTCCTAATTTGAGTTCCAATGGCGGCACGGCCCGAAGGATGAAGCAGGTCGTGCCGCCATTAAAGGACGAGATTACCAAGTGAATCGCGCAGGTAAAATCAAGACTCTTTGTTTCTTTGGACTTTGGCTATTCCATAGCCACGAAGATAGAAGAAAGAGAGCTACACGATGGAGGCTGCATACAACCTAGACATGGGCAGTCACTATCTTCAATTTCATCTGCCCATGTAATGATAATACCTCCGTTTTTCTCATCCAGCGCATGCCCAGGCGATACCACTTCTGAGATCATCTAAAGGCTGCGTTCATCGATATGAACACCGCTGTAGCAAGAAAACCTGATTCATTTCGAATTCCAATAATCGGAGTAGTTTAGCCTGTCCAATTCCGTATGGCCCAGAAAAAGTGGGGATTACAATCCCTACCATCAATGAGCTGGCGAATTGTCTGTGAATGTGATTGAATAAAGGTCTGCCTAGACGACTTTTCGCTTCTCTTTGAATATGTCCAGGAATACAAAAGCGTATTAGCTTATTCAGGGTGTCTGTAGATTATCTTCTTAGTTGGGATACAACTTAATCAGGCTATTTTTTCAGCATGAAAAGTCCAAGATATACCTCAGGACCTTCAATGATGTTGCATCTCCGTTAAGACAGGATCGAGACATGAGAATGATGCCACCGAAAGCTTAGTCATCATATCACGCTCCGTCCCGCCCAGGTATCTTCCACCGCGACCAGTCTAATATCACTTGAACATCTCTTGGTCACAGAGCTTCGCCGAAATTGGCGACTGCGTCTATCTTCAATTACTTGGTCACTCAATGACTGGCTTCCTTGCTAGTTAATAATGGCCGGAGATGCAGCAAACGCCGCCTTTGCCTACGAGGAGCCGCCAATAGCGACCGTTCTCAATCAGACAGGGTTTCTCGTAATCTTGAACCTCGTAAATGTCTGTCTTGATAAGCTGCTTTATTGTGGATTGATCGGCCAGTTGTTTGTCGGTATTCTTTGGGGCACACCGGGAGCAAAATGGCTGGATCGCGAGACGGAAACTGTTATCCAGCAGCTGGGATATCTTGGGTTAATCATGTTGGTCTATGAAGGTCAGTAACTAGTTGTCAGTCTCTACATACTGGGCCATCTTCTGACATATCTTAGGTGGTTTATCCACATCAATCAAGGCTGTGAGAGCAAACCTCACCGTTTCCCTATGTGTTGCAATCACTGGGATCGGATTGCCGATGGCCTTGTCATTCATTCTTAAGGAGCTAGTCGGGGCAAGCTCTCTACAAGCATTCGCTGCCGGCGCATCTCTCAGTGCGACGAGCCTTGGAACTACCTTTACAATCTTGTCAACTACAGGCTTGGTCACTACTCGGCTAGGTATCGTCACCACTAGCGCTGCGATGCTGGATGATGTCGTTGGTCTTGTCATGGTCCAAATCATCTCGAATCTTGGAGTAGACTCCTCATTTAATGCCATTACTGTTATTCGGCCTGTCTTTGTTTCCATTGGATTTGCAATTGGCCTTTACCTTCTATGTGCTTTTGGTATTAAGCCGGTACTCAAGAAGGTACTTGCTATGAAATTCAAGACTCCGAGCTTTGTTGGGACCATGCAATTTGCTTTTCTCTATCAAACGGTCATCCTTGTGGGGCTTGTTGCTGGCGCTACCTATGCAGGCACTTCGAGTCTTTTTGCGGCTTATCTTGCTGGTGTTATTGTCTCTTGGCTTGATGAGATACTTATGCACTCGCAAGTGCTGGACAGTTCTGCGAGTCTTCAGACAGGCCCTAGCACTTCAACCCAAGTGAACAGCACCCACACTCATACTGAACGGGCTCGAGCTGGGGCTTCTAATAAAGGGCTAACAGGCGAGTGTGTATATGATAAATATTACAAGCAGCCCATCAAGCGAATCCTCATTCCCTTATTCTTCGTGAGTCTCGTGCCGCGTGCTCAACTTTAGTGTATTAACATGATATGCAGGCATCAATTGGATTCGCGATACCGATCACCGAAATGTTCAAAGGAAGAGTGGTATGGCGTGGCATCATTTATTCAGTCCTCATGATATTTGGGAAGATGATCACTGGCGTATGGCTCGTCCGGTTTTCACCGAGTCCGATATCCAACTTGGCATCAAACATTCGGCACCGGTTCGCCTCTGTGTGTCTGGTCTGTAAACCCACAAAGGACAAAAAGCAGCGAAAGAAGAAGAAAACCGAATCAAAACATCTTCGTTCCTCCAGGAAGAGCACGAGAACGCTCGACGTCGGTTTTTTCAAGAACAAAGGCGCTGGTCCGAGGGACGAGAGCACGAATACTTCAACCGAGAGGACTTCCCGCAGCCAGATTGAAATGCAAGATCACCTAACAATACCGCCAAATCAGCTAACGGCACTGACAGCCCATTCTAAGCCAAGATCTCTTTATCCGTCATCTATCCTCGGGCTGGCAATGGTTGCCAGAGGGGAGGTCGGATATCTCATTGCTTCTCTTGCACAAAGCAAAGGCATTTTCTCAAGTGGCTCCTCAGATGAAATATCCGAGATTTATTTGGTCGTCATTTGGGCTATTTCCATTTGTACACTCGTTGGGCCGATTTGCGTTGGTACTCTCGTCAAACGGGTGAAGAAGCTGCAAACGATGAGAACGACAGATAGCCCGAATCCATTAGGGCTGTGGGGTATCTAGTATCATCGCTTGTCTACTTGTCTAGCTAGCATGAAAGGACTAGATATTGCAGACAGTTGATGGACGATTTAGATGCGCGGCGCTCATAGGCGGTTACGTACGCATCCTGTGTACACCATAGAAACCTTCAAAAAATCAGCAAAAAATTATCAGTGCCCGGTATCCATTTTGTTGATTTGGTGAAAATATTCATTGCAGATTATCCAACAAATTGTAGCTATCTAGCTTAGATCCTAATTCCTTTGCGCCAGCCTTGTAATGATTCCAAGGTGGAGGCCTAGACTGTGGCGTTGCAGATTGGGGGCTAAACCTTACAACCTCAGCCCGCTGTAATCCCAACTCCAAAATCTTGTTCTCTATATAGTCAGTCGCCATTCTTTACATCGCCAGAGGGACAAACCCCCTGTCACTTGTTCAACATGTCCAACCTCATACAGCAGTTCCAATCCCCCTCAAATGCAGATCGAAGCATAACCTACGCCCATCTGAACAAAGGAGCTCAACACACGCTTATGTTCTGCTACGGAGCCGCCAGCAACTCCCTGACATTAAGCCTATTTGAACCCTTTCTCGAATCTCATCCAGACCTCTCACTACTCTGCATCGACCGATGGACCCAAGGCAAAGACGCCGCCCGCACGGGACCAGCCCTTCTATCCGAGCTCACCTCCATCACACTAGAGCTCCTGGACTCTCTCAACATTGACCACTTCAGCATCGCATCCCACTCAGCAGGCGTCTATCAGCAACTTCATCTCGCAGAATGTGCGCCAGAGCGAGTAGATCATGTCTTCCCCATCTCATCGCACATCCCAGGAACATACACCGACTCCAAGATCATGAATGCCATGTGCTCGATGCCCCATTCTCTTTTCAAGTATATCACCAAGCTCGATTCCTCCATGGCCAACACATGGATTGGAAAGGCGTTCGTCAGCATTATGGCGAAAGCCGACGCGGAGAAAGATAAACTCTATGTATCTTCGTCTGAGAAGATGAAGGCGATACATGAGCGAGTTATAGCCGAGCGTGTGGCCCCGGCGCGCGCTGAGGCGTCAGATGTTGATTATCGCTTTGCGTATGGGCGCATCGAGGGGGTTAGTGTTGAGTTCCTGACGAGGCTTTATCGGGTCTGTCCGGTTGGTATTACTTGGTATACATCAGATGGAGAGGTTTTCTTTGGGCCTAAGTGTGTGGAACGGATTGCCAAGGATATAGAAAAGGCTCAAGTGGAAATTGTGAATGTTCCTGGGGCGACTCATACGGATATTTACGTACGAAAAGATGTCTGGGAGGGTATGTATGCTAAGATGACGAAGGGGCGCGAGACAGAATAAAGTTAGGATGTATCCAGATATTGACTGGGAGTAATGATGGCACAAGGGCTGCTAGAATCCAAATTGAATACAGAATACAATCATCAATTGAGGGGATGTAAAGTAGAGTTCGAGGCGACAATGCCTCGAAAACCAGATAGGGGGCGGGTGGGGATGTTTCTAACAAACCCAGGGCTACAGACGGGTTCGTTCCGGCCTGCTCTATTCTCCCGCAGCTCCTCCGCTGCCACCCACTCCTCGAGTGACACCAGAGAGTAGCAATTCCGCTCCTAGGGGGACTGAGGCCGCACACGGGCACATTGCCTTGCACCGTGCCGCGTTATACGGCAACGAGTCCGTGTTAGCCGTGCTGCTCCAAGCTGGTGCAGACCCCACTCTCTCCGACAGCACCGGCTTGACGCCTCTATATTTGGCCGCGCAGCACGGGCACGCCGGAGTAGTGCAGCTGCTGCTTATCAGCGGCTCTCGACCTCATGATAGAGTCAGTCAGGTCACGCATACGGGAGAGACGGTGCTGCATCTGGCTGTCCAGGCCCAGCAGCCAGTGGTGGTGCGCATATTACTCGAACATTCGGCTTGTGCCGTCAATAACCAAGATTGGTGGGGACGCACACCGCTGCATCTGGCATGCGAGTCGAACCAGCAAGAGCTGGTCGAGATGTTAGTCCACGCGGGGGCGCAGCTAGATATTCGCGACTTTGAGGGCCAGGCGGTGTTACATAGCGCTTGCATGGGCGCCGATCTATAAACGACTTGGCCTGGGAAGGGAGACCCCTCTTCGATTCCATTTCTCTGATTACTAGCTACTCTAGTACACGAGAGATTTAGCTTCGTAAGACAGACATTCTGAATGCATCAACTCGCACTATATTCACAATTGCCATATTCAACGTCATAAAATTAAGAGACTACCCATATAGTAGACTACCTTCATCTCTTCATTCGATAGCTGTGCGAAATGCCCTCCTCCAGAGCCCCCTCTCCGGTGGACTGCGCCAGCGGGAACTCGGAGAAGCGGCTGGACGAGCGGTCGCGATTTCGACGTTTGCGGTCCTTGGCTTCCCGCTTCATGAGAGCCTTCTCTTTGCGAGACATCTTCACCTTTTTGGGAAATTCACTGTCTTCGCCTTGGAGATAGCGGCCCGGATGCCATATATTCCAGATGACCATAGCTATGATCATGGGAAGACATTCGAGGCAGTAGAAGGGGGCCTCGTTGACAGTCAGCGGGCTGGTGCCTGCCGTGTCAGTGTCGGCAAATTCAACTAGGCGGTAAATAATTCGGATCTATATTCGAATTAGCCGTCGGTTACTGCACTGGAAAGAGAACACGGGATGATCTACCGTGATACATCCCAGAGTGGCGTACATGGCAAACACTAACGTGCGCCACTGGCGGCCCCGAGAATGCTCATCATACACCTGTTGCATGCGCCGATGGAAGACGAACAGAAGTCCACAGAAGCACACTATGAAGAACTGCTGCGCTGCAATGCCAGCCGTATAGACGTGTAGTCCGATGCGGTCCATCTCATTACTGAAGTCCGAGTCCATAATACCGCCAGTTGCTTGGATGATGAAGGAGCTGCAGTTCGTCAGAGGGCCAGAAGTTAGCTAGTCGAGCGCAAGGAGGAGGACTGAGGGCCCGCCCCGGGATATGGTATGGTCAAGGCTCACCTTACGTCTAGCCAGATAAAGATTTTGGCCAGCTTATCAGCCTGGATGCCTATCACCTTCTTCTCCGGCACGAAGTAGTAGACCATACGACCGAAGATCATATAGACAAAGGCGTTCACCCACAGCGGGGCCAGCAGCACCAGCAGCTGCCCAGCAGTTGCCGTCGTCGACTTGGTCTGATTGATGGTCGAGTAGGTGCGCATGATCAGCCCAATGCATTCCCACAAAGTGCCCACCACGATAACCCAGCAAAACTTTTTGCGGTAGGTCACCACCTGAATCAAATGGACGATCCAGGTCAGTCCGAACAGAACACTAAAGAATACTGCGGCAGGGCCATTGGCACAGTAAGAATACTGGGCGTTCTCGTTGGAGAGATCTATGGAGGTCAGGCAAGTCCCTGGTGATCTCCCAGTAGAAACTTACCGCAATGACTTGGCCAACCCATGACGATGAGACAGTCGGGGATCAATAGATAGCGCGTGTGTGAGGGGAGACACAATTGATGAGCGAACGAGAAAGCCACTATACAGGCTGATGGCGGGCGTCATCTTTTTGATATCTCCACGACTCGGATGATCGACAGCTTGCAGGGTCGACTCATGAAACTGCTGCCTGATCAGCCACTTCTATTTCTGGCCCCCCAATTTAGGCGCGTCCAGCCCCAAGCATGGGTGTTGAGCCATTCTGAACAAAGGATTTGCGGCACCGGCTGCAAGCTCAGCTAGCGTCGCTGTACGGTGAGACGATTAACCCTCAAACATCCCAAGAATCGCCCTGGGCCCACTCAGCGGACCCCCTCGTCGACATGCTGAAATAAATAAAGCAATATGGCTAGTTCCAATGGTCGGCGCGAGAGTATGTCGTAGCCTAAAACAGGCTACTAAGTTCGCTATGTTGATCTCGACCGATGATACTCTACTGCCAGAAGTCTTGTCGGACTCGACCTCTTCGAGTTGGGCTACGCCGGAACAACCACCTCGTCCTCGTCCACAAACCTTTCGGCCAGCCAAATCCTCACCATCTCCTATGGCAACTTTGCACACACTCTCTCTGTCGCCACTGCGTCTTTTCCTGCTGCGCTTCACCTCACGCCATGACCCCGCTGGCAATTCCATTGCCATACTGCACGCCAAACATCTGGTCGGGGATAACCCGGTAGGTGCTCGATTGGCTGTACGCTTGGAGATCATATCCACAATCCGCTTGGGCGATCTCGAGGTTGGTTGTTTGGTTGATACAGATGAACCCAGTTCTTACTTCATAAGTGTCGCTGCTGCCGGTGTCGACAAGAAGCTTGAATGTCTGATTGGCTAAAGTCACGTCGACGTTAAATGTTGTGCCATATTCCGCAGAGAGCAGCGAAGCGGTGTTGCGGGATACTGCGCGTAATGTTAGCGGAAGCGTCAACTGATTCCCGGTGAGAATTGACGAGAGCTTCATATCGAGCGCGGTAAGGCCTATCAATCAAGGATGAAATTGCTCCAATTTAAAGGGGCTGCCAGCATGGATATATGAATCGAAGTAAGCGAAGTTGCCTACGCAGGGAAGCTAGCCCCGCGTCACGCAGTCCATCAGCGAACCGCGAACTTGGCCCAAACCTGCAAATCTCCGAATTACTTCAAGTGCTATATCTTCTAGCTACCCCGCTATGCCACCAAAATAGGCAATATCACCTGGAACTAGTTTCCAGGCATTCCAGCTGGGACTCCCAAACGCTAGTAGTTAATAGGGAACAGGCTAGAATGGAAAAGGCTAGCGCCCGCTAGAGCTCCCGCGCATAAAATCGGGGGTCATTAAGGCCAAGATCATGCGGCTATGTACGTACGGAACGATGCCTGGGAGGGTGTGTATACTAATATGCTAAGATGACGAAGGGGCACGAGGCAGCATGAAGATAGGATATATGGAGATATTGATCGGGAGTAATGATGGCACAAGGGCGGCTAGATTTCAAATTGGATACAGAATACAATCATCAATTGAACGGACGCAAAATATCAGTCGTGTCGTCATTATGCCTCTTCTTCTTTAGGTGTAGATAGGCTCTGTCAGGTCATTCAGGGTCAATCCCTCCTTGGCAATATCCTCCTCGATCAAGAACATCAGGGGCATCTCGACCAGGGTACCCTTAACCTGGCTAAGCAGCTCCTTAACCTGCTTTGCGCCTTCGGCACCAGGTGCAAAGTCATCGCGTACCACATGGCCCCACTGGAAACGAGCTGGACGACCAAATTCAGCTTTGCCTTCAGCTTCCTTGTCCGCTGCGTGGAAGTAATACTCGAAGAACTCCTTGTAGGTGGCCCAGTTACGCACGCAGTCATCAGGAACGGCATGGAACACCTTGCGGAAGACCTCGGTATTGGTGTGTGCACGCGAATTCCACAGGCTTTGCATGGTGTCCGAGAGAGGATCGGACACGATCTTGCTCTCGGGGCAGTCAAAGTCGAACTGGTTGGGGACACCGACGGGCTCGGAGTTTGCGTTGGGGTGCTTGTAGTCCTGAGAGGGCAGAAGGCCCAAGTGCTTTTGGAATAGCTCACGGCGGAGGGAGCTGGCGAAGCGACTGGCCATCCAGGGCTGACCGTTCATAGTGGATTGTACCGGGGTAAAGTCTTCGATGATGACCGCAATCTCGGAGTCGTGGTCGCCGAGCTGCGAGCGGTCGTTCAGGTTCGCGGAGCCGCAAATGACGATGCGGTCGTCGGCAATCATAACCTAGGTTGGTTAGAAAGAAGAAAAAAAAAGGAAGATCTGTGGTGGTTAGTGGGTAGAACGTACCTTGGAATGCACATAGAGCTCCTCGCTCACGAAAGCGTCAATCTCGGCATCAGGGTGCCCATCCCATGGCACATTACGAATGTCCTCTCCACCCAGCATGTAGCACGAGCTGACAGTGTCCCAGCGACCAGCGGATCTGCCACCTGAAGCGCCTTGGACGGTTTGAGCAGCCTGCTGATATTGCTGGAATGGTGCAGAAGTATCGAAAGCGCTTCGAGCAGTGCTTTGAGGATAGCTACCGGAGCCAACGGTGTTGTAGTCATACTGCTTGCGAGCATCCTCATAGTTGACACCGCTCTGCTGCTCAATGGTAGCCATTAGACCGGAATTGTTAATTCGGTCATAGTTGCGGAGGTTGTAAAAGCGGATATAGTCCATGGGGTTGAAGCCCTCCTTGGCAATCAGCTCCATGATACTGTGACCACCACGGTTGATCGAGTTGTACTGGAATTCCATGATAGCACGAGTGCCCAGCATCTCGTCGTCTCTCAGATCTCCGGCAAAGCACGGCACAGATGGGATAATCACGACGATCTTGTACTTCTGACCGGCACGGGCAGCACGCAGGATGCGCTCCACAATGGCGGCACCGATCTTGTTCTTTACTGGGTGCTGGGATTCACCAGTAGAAGTGATGAAGAACTGGTTCTCGATATACACAAAATGCTGGCTGTTCTTGATCACAGCACAGTACGCGTCAGCGATAGAGTGTTCCAGAGGGCTCCCATTGCTCCATTTAGCACAGCTGCGCACGATTTGGCAAGACATGTTGCCACGGCTCTGAGATGTGGGGCGTCCGTATGTTGTCAATTTATCCTGATACTGGTGGATCTGACCAGCCAGCTGACCACGGAGTTGGGTTCCATACTGCGAAAATTCCTCGCGGAAACGGCGTGGAGCAAATCCACGCTCGCCTTCATACTGGTAATCACCCATGCCACGAGTGCTAGAGTGAGATGTTTCCTGGCCTGGCGGAGGTGGGTAATAAGGCGCTTGGCTTTGAGACTGACCCTGATGCGCGGAGCTGTCGGTAGAATGGGTTGGCGGGGGTGCATAATAGGAGGTCTGGCCCTGCTGCTGAGGCTGGTATGATGCATTTGCTGGAGACTGGCTTGAAGGAGGTCCCGATGGAGGCGGTGGGAAGGAATCGCCAGTGTAAGTGTACTGTTGGTGCTGCGGAGTTTGACCAGCCGGGGATTGATTGGTGGGCGGCGTGTAGGTCTGATTACCACCTCCTTGGTAGGGCTGATAAGGTGAAGCAGACTGTTGCGGCTGCTGCTGTTGATACTGTTGCGGCTGCGGGCTACCGGAGGCCTGGCTAGGAGGCGGAGGGTAGCTTTGCGCACCTCCAGATTGATAGGCTGGGTAAGATGGAGAGGATTGCTGCTGCTGCTGCTGCGGGCTAGCGGAAGCCTGTTCAGAAGGTGGATGATACGTTGAAGCACCTCCATGCTGATAAATTTGCGGCTGAGGCTGCGGGCTCGCAGTTGTCTGCCCTGAAGGCAGTGGGTAGGTAGAAGTACCAGCCTGTTGCTGCGATTGATACTGCGAAGTCGGAGCCTGCTGGTGTGAGGCTGTAGAGGTCTGACCTGGAGTTGGTTGGTATGTGGAAGTGCCTCCTTGTTGCTGTGATTGGTTTTGCCAGGAAGGGGTCTGCTGCTGCTGTGGGCTAGCAGTTCCAGAAGGATACGGTTGAGGCTGTTGCTGCTGATTACCCTGGGGCTGCTGCTGACCACCATAGGAACTCGGCCTTCCATAAAGTGCGAGTCTAGCGTACCTCGACTCGTTCCGGAACTTGTACTTAGAATCGTAAATGAAGTTCCATCGCTCAACGAAGTGTCGGCGCAGGTCCTCCACGACAGCACCATGCAGACTGACGGAGATATCAGACCAGCCCATTCTGGAACTAGTCTTTCTGTCCAGTTGGTTCTGTTCCCAGTGAGAGACATCATGGAAGTCGAGAACCCGCGAGTTGTTGTAGTCCTGACCAGGGAAGACAGTCTCGTTGATATCCTCGGGGTGGGCATCAGCAATGGAGTGCTGGTGGGTGTCCCAGCGACCGAAGCAAAGATCCAAACCACCCATGAAAGCGGTTTGACCGTCAATCAGGCACAGCTTCTCGTGGTGGGCCCAGTACAAAATAACATCGTCGTTCATTCCGTATAAGCCTTTCAGGGCGTCCTTGGACATCTTAGTGAGACTAGCCGAGTCAAGCGACATGTGCTGCAGAGATGTAGTGATATCCGACGCCAGCTCCTGGCGATCAGGCAAATGATCGGGGTGGCGGAAGACTGCAATATTAGGGTGGAGGTTTTCAAGAGCATGCTTGGTGTGGGAGGAGGACAGAGTCAAGGCCTGCGTAACTTCCTTGTAGACGATAATGTTGACCCGTACGCCACGCTGGGCCGCCGCCTGCAGCATTCGATCCAAACGGTACTGCTCATTCTTGGTTGGGGGTCTTCTCAGGTACAGCTCAGGGGAGAGCCACCCTACGGAAAATGAAGATCAGATAAACATTCCACGGATCTATCCGCGGGAGCCGAAACTTACAGTCCAGAATCCAAATAGACTCGCGCGCATTCTCCAGAGCTCTGGACACGGCCCAGAAATAGCTGCAGCCGTCGACATACCACTTCACATCATTATGTTCACGGGCCGGAGCAAAGCTGCCGAAGCGGTGCTCGGTAGTGGGCTTGGCGCCATACTGAGCGTAAGCCTGCGGGTCGATGGCGGTGCCGACCTTCTGAGCAAACTCGTTGCCGAGTTCGGCAACGGTGCCTTGGATCTTATCCAGGAACCCACCTAATTTATCCTTCTTCGGCTGGTTATCTTGGTACTGGGGTTGCTGCTGGTATTGTTGGTGTTGCTGCGTGGCTGCGCCGGAGTTCTGGCTGCCGTATCCATAGGGGTTCTGGTTTTGGCTCTGATGATTCTGTCAGCTTGAACGGGCAAGCAACTTGGAAGTAGCGGTGAGCATACGCCTTGTCCCTGATAGCTCGTCTGGTTTTGGGGTTGATCGGAGGGCCGCGAGGAGCCGTGGGTCTTGTAGGTATCGCGGAACTTCTTGAAGGTGTCGCCGAAGCCTCTGGTTCCGTCGCCGGAGCCACGTTCGGAATCATAATAGCGGCCATAGGCCAGGTCGTCCTCCTGTCGAGACATCTTGTATGGGAGAGATGGGTGAGGAAAAAGAAAGCTGGTCGCACGATGGATGCCTAGGTGAGAGTGGGGAGATGTTTTAACAGCTCCGATGCCCCGCTACCCAGCCACGATGGAGACGTACGTGGCTGTGTTTCTGACATGCTCTAGTCAGTTAGCTCTCGTATTCTGGAACCTATTTTAAGGTGCCAATTGTATTTTAATGAACTGATGTCTCCGCTATACAAAAGTTCACGATATCATTACGGTCGTGAGTATCCGTGGATCGGCGCTCCACGTTAGCGCGTGCATCCGCTGACAAGCGATAGCTCATTTTATCGACCTGCCTTTCAAAGATTTATTATAATACTATGAGATACTCGAGAAAGACTGCATAGGCAAGGCCATTGGACTACGGAACATATGCTTGATCTAATTCAAGTAAATTGTTGGGTCTGGAACATTACATTCTACCTTATCGATACCGGAGAAGCCGACCATAATCTACTAGTGCTTTGGCGATGTAGCCCATCGCCCTAGTATTGAATGCTGCTTTGCAAGAGATCAGCATTTGTCCGTTTCATAGATTCCTAGGGTCAGCGCCTTGGATCCAACAGTTCGAGCCGAATTCCAAGATTACACGACGCACCGCTTACCCCGCGATCACCACGCCACGATATATGACGGTCGCACGAAGCCAGAAGTGCTATGCGTGGGTGTTCCACACTCACATAGATTCACCAACTACCAATTGATTCGCGTTGCTGTGGTCAAGTCTCGACCGACAGGATTGTGTTTTGGTCAAGTGGTCGTTATGGGCGCTCCAAGATCGAGTTGATAAGTCCCATGATATTTCCATGGGGAGACTGTCCATTGCTCAAAACAAACGGAATCTCAAAAATTACTATAGACAAGAAAACAACAGAAACAAGTTCCAAGCGCAGCTTGAGAGACGGAGAACCTTGGGAGAGAACTGCAGAATTCCCCGCACCTTAGGTAAGAGTGAGATCAGCCCCGCAAGTATAAAACAGTCCCGACATCACCTTATCCACGCATCCCACCATCTGATCTGACCCTGTATCCTTTACCGTCATCATGTCTCTCGCCACTCTTGACGTATGTCTTCCAATTGTCCCCTGATTCAGTACTGACCTCCATCAGAGCACCCAGCACCCCAACCTCCCCGCAGCATCGCAGACCCTGTTCCACGCCAAGGCCCGCCAGCGACTGAGCTTCGAGCGGATTGCCCAACACATCGGTCGCAATGAGGTTGCTACCGCAGCTATCTTCTACGGTCAGGCCAAGGCCTCTGCGGAGGACATCCACAAGCTCGCTGATCTGCTCATGATTGATCACTCGCAATTGGAGCTGCAGCTCAATGGCTTCCCCGATCGCGGCAAGTCGGTCGAGATGCCGCCCAAGGAACCTTTGATCTACCGTCTTTATGAGATTGTGCAGAACTATGGATATGCTTACAAGGCTGTGCTCAATGAGAAGTTCGGAGATGGTATCATGAGTGCTATCTCGTTCTCGACCAAGGTCGAGAAGGAGACGGATGAGGATGGGAACAACTGGGCTATTATCACGCTGCGTGGCAAGTGGTGAGTCTAGACTATCTGCGGAAGCATAAATTAAAAGCTATGTACTAACATTGCTAGGCTGCCTTTCTCTCGATTCTAAAGCGGAGCGCACTTTATGAAATCTGGTTATTGAGTTTTACTGCTGAGGTACCATGGTTGACTTTCAGTAGAACTTTATTTGATTCAACTTGCCTTACGAATGTGCTGCTTTAGTAAGGATCTCAATAGCTATAATGGGTCCTTTCGTCTTAGAGACACGGGTGGATCCTACTGTATGTTGGCTACGCTAGTAATATCAAGAACGTGACAAGAAACAATAACGGCAGGACATGTCAGTACTTAAACTGGTGCAGTCTACAAAACGATAGCGTAAAGAAATTTACGAGCAGTTTACTCTACAAGGTAGCTCGTAAGTAATCTCACGTAATACTCAATTCAATAAGTTCTTTATTTCTTACTTTTACCACAGCACATAATCACAAAGAAAAGAGTAATTGCTCAGCTAACAAAAGGGTATTGATCCCACGGGCCCCGACTCCAGAGACGAGAGGGGAGACGCCCGCAAAGAAACAGCCGAGAAAGGCATAATCGTAACATGGGGCATCTCGAATAAAAGCGTGACGTAAAAAAAGCGAAAAGACAACTATCACTGTGTTCCCCACATGCCGCCACATTCCGAGCCAGTCCATCGGTTTAGCTATGTGTCAAGGAAACCGGTAGTGCGAGGGTATCATATGGCCAGCGGTGATTATGCATGGGGGACGGTCGGGGCGAGCTACTTAGCAGCAGTCCTCGCAGCACTCGAAGCACATGAGGCCAGCGCAGCTGTGTTGATGTTAGCATGGGGCTTGGATGATGTGAGAATGGTGAACACTTACAGGCCACAGCAGATGTCGCCGGCACCACCACCGCGGAGCTTCATCATGTTCTCCTGGGAGTTCTGGAGAGAAGGGTGTCAGTACAAAGGAAAATCTGGGTTGAGGTTTAAGACAAGGGACGTACAGGCTGCTCAGTGACAACGCGCTCGGTGGATGGAGCATCAGGGCTGGTGGGCTGCTGGTTCTGGACTGAGGCAGTAGCGCCATCCCAGGCAGGAGCAGACTCCTGCTTGGAGGAGAACCAGGATGAGATGTTGCCGAACATATTGTGAATTGAAGTAAATAAGACGAGGTCTGGAGGTCAGGGGGTGGTGAAAGGGAGTGGAAAGAAAGGAGGGGGAAGTGTTTCTTTAATACTCCGGGGACTACAGTCTCACTACGAACCCTTGTCCCTGGGTGATACAGGTGCTGAGCCACTCTCGGTTAAGCCGGAGGCCCTGGCGTCGTCACTGTCGTCAGGGATGACCGTAATCGAGCCTATGGGCCTCCCCTGAAGGTCCACTAGTCGCCCTAAGCCCTGCTACGTTGGCGCTCGGCCATTCACGTCAGGCCTAACAACGCCAACGTGGCTGCCTGAGGGTTTGAGTGATCTCATTCAAATTAGAAGACGGCTCGTTTCCCAGAGATGTGTATCGGCAACTTACGAGAACTAGACTAAGGTACAGAAGATAAAGCCCCTGAGAATGACGGGTGCCTAGACACTCAAATTTGCGGGTTGAAACCCGCCGATTGCACCCCCACATGTGCACTCAGCCCTGGAGCGCTAAGCTTCGACAAGCTTCGTCATTCGCGCACATCCCTTTATTTTTAGTCTGCTGCACCGTGGTTCGCCTTTGTCCCGCATGCCACGGCGGATACAGGATTCAATGAAAACCCAAGGCAACTATGCCCTGGCCAATTATTTTTCCATCTGCTCATAATCTTCCCCGAGTTTCAAAGTTTGAAATCTATTTGAAACGCGTGTTCAGTCACATGACCTGCGCACTTGGCGCTTCCGGCTCCCCGTAAATTTTTCACTCCGTGTAGAATCCGCGCATCAAGACGATCAGATCAATAGCGGCAGAAAACCCTAGCAGCCATGGCCACCCCCACAGAAACCCAAGTCCAGCGCGAACGGGACTACGAGCGCTTCAAGAACTACACCGCCTACGGCCTCCTTATTGCAGCACCGATAATTATCGCCCTCCCCCCACGCAGGCTTGACCTGAACACCGTTGCGCTCGCCAGCGCCTTCGCGTTTTCCGCCAACTACATCACGCACGAACGAACGGGGCGCAGTCTCGTCGAGCGTATTGAATCGCGAATCTTCACACGCCCTAGCATCATGCGCGAGCTTCCCTCCGGTCGTGCCGAGGAGATCCAGGCACAGCTACGGGCTGCGCGGGAGGCGCAAATGCAGAACGCTGCGGGCGAGGAATTGGAGAAACTCAAGGCGCGCCAGAATCAGGAACAGGGTGTTGTTGACCGTGTGTGGATGGGTGGAGAGTCGGTTGGTTGGAAGGAACGCCGGCTGAGGGAAGAGCAGAAGGCTATTGAGGAGGGGAAGGGGTATGGTGATTTGATCATGGATCATATCTGGGATGTTTGGAACTGGGGGCGCAAGACTGAGGAGGATGATGATGATGATGAGTGAGTGCTTGCATTGTGGAAATGTATGTTCCCAAGCACCCGTTCTGTCTTCTGTTGATGGGCTTCTCCTCTCGAATTCTCTTCGACCACCTTCGCCATTTGCTTCACTGCACATTATTGTCATATCTACGGCTCCATATATGTATCACCACTTGTTCGGATTAGCATGGGATCAGGCGTTTGCATATGAATAATATTTATCAATACACCTCTACTCTTAGAGCACCTTAGGCATCTGGGTGTGTAAATTAGATATTGCACATTCTAAAGGTCAATTGGAGTACATATGTAGAAGCTTAATTTCAGTACAAATGTAGTAGGCAACATTATTTTTTCTGATTGATGTCTAATCCATGTGTCTACGGGTGTCGAGGTTGGCTTGTGATATTTGTTGACAAAAGAAAAAAAGAAGTCGCAGCTGATTTCGAACCCGCGCCATCAAGATCACGAGAATTGACCTCATACGGGCTTACACCTCAACGAAGCAAAGGGAAGCAAAAAAAAACTGGTAGCTTCTCTTTGATTGAGCGTGTCATCCTTAGTGCAGGGGCCATGCTAATCTTCTCTGTATATTTTCATTTGACCAAATGTCCCGAAGGACGAAATAGTACCCCCAAAAGTGAGATATAACCAGTGTCGGGAGGCAGTATCTCACCGCCTTTAGGGGGTCTTTCCTTGTTGCCCCTCCAGAATCGGGCGGTGAGTGGTGGGAGAATGCATACAAACGATTTTCGTAGAGGAATTTGCTACTCATCGTGGAAAGCCTGTCAAAAAGGCATGGAAAAGAGCGGTCCAGACTGAGAAGATGAGAAAAGAAACTTGATTGACAGGAACTGAAATGGCTGAGATGAGGGGTGGTTTCGCTTAGCGCATGTGTGGGAGCGCCCAACTGCCCCACGCAGAACCTTGGAATGGTCCGGGGCTCTACCCGCTTACTTGGGGTATGTTATGTGCCATTTCGGCTGGATATGGAGCAGCATCGAATAGTATTCCCATGTATCGGGCCGAGAGATGAAAAGCAGCCCTGAGCATAAGGGCTTTGAGGCTACATATTTGGGGACGAGAGCAAGCAATGGCCTCAACCACAACATGGATCCAAGAATCTATATGTTTCGATTACAAGATATGATAGACAAAGTGTGATTGATGAGATATGATTGACAAAATATGACTGACAAAACATGATTGACAAAGGGTGATTGATAAATTATAACTGAGAAAATATGATTGGAGACAATTCCCAGTGTCATATATTGAAGTGAAGTTGAGTGGCGAGAAGCGTCAGGATCACTTCAACCCGAAGGCAGTGACTTGCTCGAGGAGGCTTTGAGTGATTTTGGCCATCTCGATGGTGCCTTGAGTAACGATAGCGACGAGGTCGATTTCGGGGGCGTCTTCGATGATGATATCTCCGTCACGGTCGTAATACATGCCGTCGAGGCCCAGGACGGGGGCGACGGGAGCGACGGACTCAATGAGCTCTTCGAACAGATCGGAGTCGTCAGAGGAGCTGTGAAGCGAAGTCACCGGGGCAGGCCGCTGTTGTTGCTGCGGCTTGTTTTGATAGTTGCCGCGATGGCGGCCACCACGATGCCCGCGGTTGGAGCCTCGGTAGTTGTCAAATTGTTGATGGTTTTGATAATTGTCCCGACGGCCATTGTTTGCACCAGGGTGGTGATTCGGGAGGTAACTCTGGGCTTGGCCTTGCTGGGATCGGGGCCCTGAGGGAGGAGCTCGCCCGAAATTGTTGCCAGTCCGATAGTTCTTTGAAACGGTCAGCTTGGTCATGTCTTGAGGGGATGGTCAACTCACCTCCTGATTGAGCTGGCGACCACTTTGATAAGGGCTGCTGCGGTAGTTGGAATTGCGGTTGCCGTTGGGGTAGTTTTGATGACCACCGTAGTTGTTCTTTTGATTTTGATTTTGATTTTTATAATTGTTGTAACGAGCATTCAAATGCGAGCGTCGCTCATATCCAGGGATCCGGGGTCCTAAGCCATTTGTGGAATGTGGAATGAAGGCGGCTTGTTGAGGACCGTCCGCCCGGGGCTGGTTATATTGACCCGGACGGCGCCCGTTGAAAGAGGAGTAAACCATCTTTGCTTGATATCGGACGAAAATGATTTTTTGTCAACCCTGTCTCAGTCCCCAGAATCAAACAAGAGAAGCTCCGAACCTGTGATCAAGGACTAGATTTCCACTTCAGAGGTTCCCACGATCTTGTGAATCCACACGAAAAGAATACAACGATTAAACAGTTTCTGAAGTTTCAGATTTGTAACAATTCGCACGCAAGAAGACGATTTGCAGGCAAGAAGGAATTCACAAGACAATGACCCCCTACAAGTCCAACCACTTGAGCAGGCTAAGAAACTTAGGCACACTTGAATGAAACCGGATATGAGGCTGAGGGACTGGTTCCTTCAGATTTTGCGGATATGGAGAGAACAAGAAGCTGCGCAGCAGTGTGTAGTTGGCAATTAGAGTATGCAAGTTCGTATGCAAGTTCGTATGCAAGTTCGTATGCAAGATGACCCAGTTGATGTGCGAGGTGAAGAAGAAAAGGAAAAGGAAAATGGGAGATGCGAGAAACAGGGAGTATCTGAGGACAGGCGTCCGATTCGAATTGAGGATCGGGATGCAACCTGCAAGTCCAATGTCTGGGAAAGGCGGCTGTGTAGATGGTTTGAACGAACCACGGGTTTACAACGGGTTCCTAGACTGTACCGGACAGTGGTCTGAAAGCAAGAGGAAAGTGGTCTAGTGCAGGTCGAAAGCTAGTATATCAGCCTGAACTTGGGCCGAGCTAGTAGGCCGCAATTCGGTTTCGTTAATGCTCGTGTACTCAGTAGGTAAATGGGTGTCGAAAACTGGCCCGTCGAAAACTAAAAGTTGGGCTCTTCCGCAACTCGAAAGGGCGGCAAATTATATAAAAGCGTTTTTAATATGGTCTGGGAGTCTTTTGGCACCGGTGAGGGTTGTGGAAAACCAGGAGAACGTTCGAAGGAACCACGGGTTCACAGCGGGTTCCTAGACCGTATTGGGAAGTGCTTGGGAATCCCGATATTAAGATGGTTTAGTTCAAGTGAGAAGGAACAATACCAGTCCGGACCTAGTCTTAACGGGATGGCGGTAATCCGGTCAGGATAATGCTCGTGTCCTCGGGTAAGTCTCCTGGGACGGTTGTCGAAAGGCGGAAAGTCAAGCTATGGGCTGGACGCAACTCGAAGAGGGCAACGGATTTTCGAGAGATGTCCCCGATGTTAGTAAGAAGCTATGTTGATTAGTATTGTATGACGGGAGGTGAGTATGTCTCTCAAGAAGGAATATGTGTACGATGTAGCTTCGAGAAAAGACAATGTCAAAGCTGTCAAGTCAATATTAATTTTTTACTTGAGTATACAGTGGGACCTCCGTACCACAAGAGCATCTTTTAAGGCGATCGCCATCAAAGAAATGATTATCCTTTGACACCTCTGCTGCTCATGCTGAAACACCTCTTTTGTCCTCGATTGGTCCAGTGTCGGCAAAGCTTCTTCGAATGAACGGACATCAGGATAAATATATCCTTGCCTCAAAATAGACCTGTGAACAAAGCAGGGATAAATGCCTAGAGCACAATAGGTGTCCTGTGCACCAACTGTCATATACAAGAGTAGGCATATGGACAAAGCCATGGACAAAGCCATGGCCAAAAGCGAATAATGATAATAGGTGGGGTATTGTGAACTTTTGCCACTCAATGGCGGGTTTTCTTCTGACTCCTTGTCTTCGTCTCTGTCATCATCTCACCATTCCGTTTCGAGCCGTGTCCTGTCCTGACGCGCTTTTTGCGGTGCTGGGTGTTGCCTGGGGACATGCTCTCGTTGGAGACCATACTTTCTCGCTTGCGTTTCTCAGGTTTGGTGTCATCTTTTCGTCGGCGACGTTCTTCTTTGATTCGTAGTCGACGCTGGACTTCTTCCGAGATATCTTCTGTTTCAAAGGAGCCAGAGGTGTGGGGGAGGTCCTCCGCGACAGGGCGTGGAGCGATGTCGCGCTTCCGCTTCGAGACCGGAAGGTCTGATTGCGAGATTGTCTCTGGCTCTGCAGTTGTAATCTCCCTCTCTTTCTCGGTTCTTGATCGCTTCCTCGGGCTAGTAAAATCGGCATCTGTAGACTGCGGGGTGGGTGTTTGCCGAGCATGGGTCGGGGACGTGGATGACGAGGCGAAGGCGAAAGGATTTTCGTTCGGTTTCTCTGTAGCAGAAGTGTTAAATTCCTGTCCAGATAAGCGCAGTGGGAATTGGCATGGGTGTTTTCGGGGGAAATGCCGATGAACGTACTGGTCAACTAGGACGTGGATAGTGTTAGTCGCAGCGACACAACCAAAATTTAACGCAGTAGAGTGACATACCATATGCTTCTTGACCACTCTAAACTGATTCATCGTCTGGATGGTCTTGTTCACCATGGAGGAGACAGCGCGAAAGGCCTCCCCATCCTGTGCGACATGCCCTTTCACCGAGTCCAGCAATTCGAGATGGGCCGAAAGAACATTTTCGTGACGTGAGAAAATCTGATCAGCGAGATAGGATGTCAGTGAAGGTCTTCACCGGTCGTCAGAGGTAGGCTGTGCCCCTCGCTCGCATTGTTTGCGCTGCCGCTTGCCCACGCGACGGAAATTTAGCAATGATGACATACCTCTGCCCAAGGGATTGAAGCTGTGTCGGCTCGGAAGTCGTTGAATGTTGGATACGGCTGACCTTGACCGGTCCCGCTTGAGTACACGTTTGTGCCCATATTGTGAGGCCTCGAGGGCTGCAAAGGATGTCGAGAAGCTAGCAGGGATCGGCGGAGAAAACGGAGCTTCTCCGCGCCAAGGGTTTCAGCGATCAATTTAGAGCAAGTGCGACTTAAATCCAACTACAGCTGATTCTGATAAGAAATTAAATGAAAAGTATCCATCTCTCACATTCTCCCTGAGGGAATGGTTCTGAATTATTGTGTACAGCCCGGGTCCTTTGAACGCCAACCCATGCGCAGAATCCTTGCTATGGCGCAGTAAAAACCCTCCCACCAGCATCATACAGATACGTTAAATCACCACGCGCCAGCATCGTTGTCAAATCGACCTAGCTCTTTCTGTGAATCCTCCACATCCTTCTTCGCCTTCATCCGCATGTAGAAGATAGGGCAGTCGCGTGATGAGCAAATGACCTCACAGTGAAGACTACCCTGGCAGCGCTGACATTGTGTCCAAAGTCGGCCGAATCGCACTTCGAGATCGGATGTCTTAGTCAAGGCCTTGGTGTAAAGCTCACCGAGACGGGGGCGGCAGTTCTGACACACGGCACCATCCTGCTCCTCCTTGCCCGAGAGCGGCTTCTTGCAGCCCATGCAGGTCTGGGTCTTCTTGGTGAACTTCATCAAACCACCCAAGCTGGGTGCGGCAACGGTGATGGACCGAGTGTGCTCACCAGTCAGCAGTTGGTTGGCCTTCTTCTCACCCAGAATGGGCTCGAAGATACGACCAAGCGGGTTGGCAAGCTGATTGTCCAGGTAGTACTTGGTATCGACAGGGATGTTGTTCTCCAGGACGTAGATGGGGTCCTCGGCCCGCTCGTAACCCTTGGAGTTGGCTGCACCCTTGATCATGACATATGCCACACGGTCACCGAGAGCAGGCGCTGAACCCGCGTCACGTTTGGTCATGCGCTTGGCCAACTCAACGTGAGCCTGCTTGCCAGCGTACTCTTTTTGTGAGAGAGCCTTGGTAATGACCAGCTTCGACATATCAACCTTGTTCTGAAGGAGGTCGGAAATGGTCGACTTGACATAACTGTTTCAAAGTGTTAGTAATTACATCAAGTAATGGAACTGTCATTGACTTACTCTTGGGCACCATCGACATCTCTCTCGATGAGAATCTTGTTCAACACAGTCTCGATGACGTTTTGGACAAGCAGACAATTATCACGACGCACGGTCTCAATACCCTTGGTGTCCATCTTGTCGTGCTTTGTGGTGTTGGTCCAGTAAAGACCGGCATACCGCTTTTTGTTGATCAGCAAATAAGGGAAGTACACCTTTTCGAACTCAAGCTTGATGGGTTTGATAAACTTGGACGACACGAAGTCT
This sequence comes from Penicillium corylophilum, assembly GCA_018410145.1. Lineage (NCBI taxonomy): Eukaryota > Fungi > Ascomycota > Eurotiomycetes > Eurotiales > Aspergillaceae > Penicillium > Penicillium corylophilum. Next base: position 1,550,749 of record JAGUQL010000001.1, read on the forward strand.
GCAGCTTCCTCGCCGAGCTTCATCGCGTCTGCCAACTCAGTTACTCCAAATTTGACCATGACGGAATCAGTATCACCGTAGATGACCTGAGCATCGTGGGAGTAGCCATTGGCGATGGTATAGCGGGATTCCACTTCCTGCTTGGTCTTCTCGATCATCTGACGACCATAACTTGTTGTACTACTGGCAATGGGCAGACACGGCAGCTTTCCGACAGTAGCGCCTGTTAGACCGTACACACTGTTTGCGCTAATTTTCAAAGCAAGCTGACGACCGTTCAGCACAGCCTTTTTGAAGGGATCCTTCTCAGTGGCTAGCTCCTTCTTCGCGCGTTTTCGTGCACCTAAAAGCTCCTCGAGAATCTGAGACAAAAGGCCCTTGCGGATTTTGGCGGTGCAGAACAAATCTCCATTTGGCGTCACGATGTAATCTTCATCTTTCTTGAGGCCAAGCTTCTCAACACTGTTTTTGTTGAGGAGGGTGGTATAGCAGAGGTTGTGCGCTTGAATGATAGAGGGATACAGAGATGCGAAATCGAGGGTCGCAATTGGTACGCCGTAGTATCCTCGCTTCGGTTCAATGACAGTCGCACCCTCATAGTCCTGTTCGTCCTGTGATTTTTGATTGGGAATAACAAGTTGTTCCTCCCGGGCCTTTCGGAACAGTTGACTGATGAACTTGACCTGTTGGCCGCGAGAGAGCAAGTACATGAACGGAACACCCGTGACTCTTGCCATTTCAGTGTAGTTGACAAGACACATCAATTTGTCCATCAGTCGTTGTGGCAGATAAGCATCTTTCAAGCAGTATACCGCCAAACGACGGCGAGAGTCCGGTGTGCCATTGAACAATTCTGTGATCATCGTGTGGTGGACATCTTCCTTCTGCTCGCCCAGGAACTCGTACGACACGGAGTTAAGGGTGTAACTTCGAAGTTGGTAATCGCGCTGCACCAGTTGCAGAAGATCAAGCTGGATTCGGCCGTTGGTATTTGTCGTCTTTGTCTCCCGGTTGCCCATCTGCTTGCTCGAGAAACTGGACTCCTTGGCTTCCGTCTTCGTCTTCTGCAATCGTGTCCAATAAGGGAAGTTTGTGCATTTTAGATGTTTCGCCCGATCCAGAAGGTAGGGGAAATCGAAGTTCGCAATGTTGTATCCAATGACCACATCAGGATCAACCTTCTGCACGAATTCTTTCCAGGCCATGAGCATCCTCTCCTCCTTGTCAAATTCCAAAATCTGTGTGTTGACGATGAGACTGGTAGTGTCGAGACAAAATACGTTCCGAACGAAAGGCTTGCTGTCTCCATATCGAGTGACAACATTGGCGATCTGAATTACGGGGTCGATGTTTGGCTCGGGGAAGATACCTTGTCGTCCAGCGCACTCAATATCGAAAGAGAGAACACGAAGGGGTGCCATCTTTGCCCATTCACCGTTAGGGGCATGGGCGACCATGTCACGATAATCGATGATGGCTTCCAGTTGACAAGTCGATTGCTTCTCGTCTTCTGGGATAAGCTGATATTTTCCGGCCTTCGCTTCGACCCATGACATGCCGTGCAGGCCGGTGTCGATCATAAATCTCAACAGATATTGGATATTGTCAAAGGTGAGAATTCCAGATTCTGAGCTGCTCCACAGGCCCTTGTAGTTCATAGTACCACTGCCGGTTTCCAGAGCGCTACGTAGTCTGGCAATAAATTTCGGGTCCGTAACGGTAATCTTGAGGTACCAGGTCTTCTGGTTACCCTGAAACCCATAGATATTCTCCCGTAGTGTGACCTCCACGCGTTGGATGACTGGGGCATTTTGTGCCAGTTTGGTCTCGAGGAAGGCTTTGAAGGGTTGGCAATCTTCCTTGGTGAAGCCGACGGGGGCGGCAATATAAAGGTAATGTTGGAATCCGGTGACATGAAGCAGAACTGATTGGCCGGCCTATGACTGCTGTTAGATACAATATAACTCCAAAAGACAACCGGCATAAAGGTGGAAATTACCTCGGTGACACCGAAGAGACGGACAGCCATTTTGTCTCCAGCCATTCGTCCTTCCTCCGCATCAATCTGCTGGAAGCAGATGTTCTCTGTCGCTGGATCGAAAGCCCCAAGAGGTGGGCGTTCCCATTGCTGGTCCTTCTCGGCATTGCTTTGTTTGAGGTCGTTGATATCCTGGGTCATCTTCTCGAGAACCTCTTCCTCAAATGCGCTTTTTTGCGGCTGAGTTGAGCCGAAGCCTTTGCGGAAAGCTTTCTGTGAGGGCGGCTTGAGCCCACCGGACTCATTGTCGAGCTTGCGCTTCTTCATCGCGTTAGGAGACGCGAAGCCGTTGCGATCCTTGTTGGTAGCGTCGCCCAGCACCCGCTTCTGGGGCATGATAGCTTCAGGCATGGTGACGACTCGGGGTGTGCGAGTTCACCTTCGAGAAGCCGTGGGGAAGGTGAAGCAAATGGGAGGAGGATGTGTTGGGCGGGCAACTAATCAAGTCGTGTCGCACGTCGCGCCTTCGACGTGCCGCTCTTAACGCGTGGTCGGTCACGTGGAGATAAGAAGTAGGCATATCTTAGTATGAGTTGGCCGCACTTTTGGATTAGTAGCTAGGAACTATGCTTCTCTTAGATGGAATATGATTGTCTCTTCTCTAACTGCTCTCATCTGATCGTATCGACTACGCTCTTCCACCCTCATTCCACCCTCTTTTTAGTCAAACAATGTCTCGGGGAAGGTGTCAATTGCGGCCGGCCGGGAGGGAAGCCTGTTCTGCCGGCAGAAACGGATGACTTGTCGCTTTTTGCCCCTTCGCCTTGGCATCGCCATCTGCGATCTCTATGGTTTCCTGATTTTCTCGTGTTTATGTTTTGATCTCTGACTCCTTGCTGTATACATCGTGCTCTGGGCTGAAACCATTGCCTGTATCGTAGTGGGCTCAAACGCAGCCCGCCTACGCCCTGTCGGAGACACTTGGAATCTGATGGAAACATTGAGTCAATCGTCGCCTGTCTTGGCCCTAGGCTTGTTTACAGCTGGCTTCATTTGACAAGTGTTTACCGTGTCATCTTCGAGCTACAAGGCACTTTTCTTTGACTGTGGTGTGCTTCTTTCATACTTCCGTGCCAGCCTCGCTAGGTTGTGTTCGCGCCCGCCAAATCTATACACCCCACTACGACCGGGTGGGAACATTGTTGTCTTTACAACCACCTGTGCCGTGGTTTCTGAAATAACACCGCGTTGATTTATTTCGTCGACAGCATTTATTTCTATGGCGCTGGCGTGATTTAGACTTGGGTTCCCTCCTCTCATTGGCCCATCAACATCGATACCTACCTACCAGCATGTCAATGTTCAGGTCAGCTGCCGATATATCTTCGTCTGACCCAGAGTCAGAATCCGATCCAGGAGATCAGTATGGGCCACCATCGCCGGTTTCCAGAATTGAGCCTAGCAAGGACCGATCCTCTACGAAGTTTGCATCCAACAGCAGTGTGGATGCTTCAATCTCGCTAGACGAGTTGTCTATATCGCAGGATGCACTGGAACTTAATGTTGAGCACCATGGGAACATGATGACCACTGCCCTGTTGGAGTTTTACTGCCAAACCCGAGCCGCGGAGATTCTCAATGTCCAATCAGGGTCCAACAGGAAATTTACCCGACAATCCCCCGAGGCTCAGTACCTAGGCAAGAAGCTATACAAGTTCAAGTCTCAATTTCTGTCATCTCATGGCGTGCTTGCGGATGGAATCGACAAAGAAGAGCTTGGCGCCACCAGACAGAGCTACCGCGATAACCTTGACTTCCTCGGCCGCTCTGCGCTCGAAGAATCAAACTTGAACGAAGCTCAGCCGCGATCTCCGATTGAGGGTGGCGACGAGATGGCATTGGCAACAAGACATCAAAATGGAATCCATTTCACAGAAAATGGTGTTCATTTCTGGGATGGTAGAAGAACCAATCCTCCTCCAATTGGCAAGGTTGATGTTCTGGATGGAATTTCCACAGGTACAAGACCGTTGCCGCATCCTTCTAGGCCCCTCTTTGGCAGCTCACCGGTGAGCATGCCGTTGTTTAATCAGCCCTCCGCTCCATCTTTGAACCTCATGTCGCGCTATGCGGTCGAGTTTAGTGAGCTCAAAGTTCTCGGGCGAGGATCGTTTGGTGAAGTGTACCATGTCACGAACCATATTGATGGGCAAGACTATGCCGTCAAGAAAATTCCTCTCAGCCAACGACGCCTTGACCAGTTACAATACGGTGGACAGAATCAGTTGGAGACCATCATGAAAGAGATTCGAACCCTTGCCCGCCTCGAGCATACCAATATCGTACGGTACTACGGTGCATGGGTGGAACAGGCCCATGTTGATCTCTCCAAGTATCCCATGGAAGATATTCAGAAGGGACTCAAGAGTGATAACCGAGAATCCTTCGAGCAGCCGACGCAAAGCTACGAGCACTCGCGGAGTGAAATATATGACCCGGGCTCGAACGAACCTAGCATGGGTATCGTGTTTGGACATTCTGAGAGCTCAAATGAGGACTCGCACTCAAGTTGCATGCCCGGCTCCGTGCCCGATGAGTTCGGTTTCCACAACAGAATTCACCGTTTAGACAGCCAGACGACCTCATCCTCTCGCCGTTCAAAGAAAAGCTCTGGTACAGGTCTAGAGGACGATGATGACATCGAGTCTATTCCTCGGAACTTCGACAATCCTTCGTATGGTCAAACGTCTACCTTTGGAGAGACAGACGATATCTTCACCGACGGGTTCAGCCAGGACCAGTCAAGACTTCAGGTGCAATGCCGCTTCAAACCGAATAAGCAGCCACCGCCAGCTGTCATTCTTCATATTCAAATGTCGCTCCATCCGATCTCTCTCAACTCATACCTCAACCCTCAAGCCGTACCTAGTCCAATCGGCGATGCTCCTGCTCGACGTCATTGCTTCCACATGATGCCTTCTTTGAGGCTCATGCTAGATATTGTTTCTGGTGTTGAGTATCTCCATTCAAAGGGGATCGTTCACCGAGATTTGAAGCCCGCAAACATCTTCCTGTCCTTGCCAGAGAATAACGATCGGAACATCTGCCCTATATGCAACCCCGGTCCAAGTTCTCCAACACAGTTCTGTCGTCCTCGAATTGGAGACTTCGGACTTGTTGCTGATATTTCTCATCTTGACGGAGCAGCTGCCGATGGTGCTGTAACACCGTACCACGATGGTCCTAGGATTCAGCGCGTCGTCGGAACCGAGTTTTATCGGCCACCAGCCGTTAGCGACCCATCGAGTCCAGCCTCGGAATATTTTGACGATTATAAGATTGACGAAAAACTCGACGTCTACTCCCTAGGAGTCATCTTGTTTGAGCTTGTTTATCGATTAAAGACGAAGATGGAGCGCCAATTAGTTCTTAACGAACTGACTCGCGGGTCCATCTCATTCCCTGACGATTTCGCAGTGAAGATAGACTTTGGTGAAACGCAGTTGGATACGGGTGGCACAGTAGCCGACGCGTTGATGACCTGCATCCAAGGCATGTTGACGCCTCAGTCGCGAAGACGGTGGAGCTGCCAGGAAGTTAAAGACCACCTGCGTAAGACTCAAAAGGCCGTGAAGCGACTGCAGGCGCGGAATTGAACTGCTTGAATGGTCCTTATTTCATCATTAAACGCTCATATATACCCAGCATAAGAACAATGCATACTCTTCTCTCACAGCAAAAGTGTATGCACACGGATAGGGGCTTTTTCGAATCCCTTCAAATAATGAGTATTGTTCATCAAATATCTTGCTAGATATCTTTGGATTTATAGGCAAACCAATTAAGTAACAAGCAAAAATAAGTCGCCTATATGGTGTGTTCCGTGGCGCGCGTGTAAGTGATCGATACCTTCGGGCCTCGGTCTGGTGGAGCTCTTTCACACGCACCCTGGGCCAAGTCTCCCTTCCCCGCATTTAAATACTATCTCTCGAATAACGATGTGAAGCAATCTGTAGCCAATTTCATCTGCAGCCAGTTTCATTTTAAATACCAGAAAACGACTACATCGAAATGGCGCGTTCTCTCCGTGCCCCAACGGCGCCCTACAGTGAGCCCCTTCTACCGCAGCTCGACGTTCGCAATCCCTACTACACCAACCTGCACCACAACCTCCGCGCTTGGGTCCGCGACTACGTTGATACCTCCATTGCACCTTATGCCCAAGAGTGGGAAGCTGCTGGACAAGTTCCCGAGTCTGTGCGACGCCGCCATTGCGAGCTCGGCTTCGGTATTGTTCATCCACTTACTACCGATGAGAATGCGGCTGGGTTAGTACTCCCTGGTAATGTGCCTCGTGAGAAGTGGGATACATGGTGCTCGCTCATTGTGGGTGACGAGCTCACGCGTGTCGGGTTCGTCGGTGTGGTTTGGGGCCTGGGTGGTGGAAATGGAATCGGATGTCCGCCTATTGCGAAGTTTGGCACGCCGGAGCAGCAGAAGCGCTGGTTGCCGGGTGTTGCAAAGGGCGATATTAGATTCTGTCTGGGAATTACAGAGCCGGATGGTAAGAGAACTGTTATATGGTCGTGGGTGCAAGGAGCTAATGTTTTGGTGGTTTCCTATAGCTGGTTCTGATGTTGCCAATATCAAAACCACTGCTAAACGCGAGGGCGATCATTATATTGTCAATGGTGCGAAGAAGTGGATTACCAATGGTCTCTGGGCAGACTATTGTACCGCTGCGGTGCGGACAGGTGGCCCAGGAAAAACGGGCATCAGCTTGCTTGTTATTCCGTTGGCGGCCAAGGGTGTCACTCGCCGACGCATGTTCAACTCTGGCGTAAATGCCAGCGGTATGTATAGAGTTCCAGAGTTGTCAATCCTTCAATTTAACGTAAAGGCAGGGTCCACATTCATCGAACTAGACGAGGTCCGCGTGCCCGTTCATAACCGCATTGGAGAAGAAAACAAGGGATTCCCTCTGATCATGTCCAGTGAGTTTTGATATACAGCTCAATTATGTCATTCACTAACCATATGGTCAAGACTTCAACCCTGAGCGTCTGACTCTGGCATGTGCCTCCTTGCGGCTGGCTCGCGTCTGCGCTGAAGATGCCTTCAACTACGCAATCCAGCGTGAGACCTTCGGCTCTCCCTTGATTCAAAAGCAGGCGATTCAATCCAAGATATTCAAGTTCGGCTTGATGATCGAGCCAGCCTACGCGTTCATGGAACAATTAGTTAACATTCTGGAGCTCACCAAAGACTGCGCCGTTGACGATGTCAAGATCGGCGGCATGACTGCACTACTTAAGGTAATGTCCACGCGAGCTTTGGAAAAGAGTGTCCGAGAAGCACAGCAGATTTTTGGAGGTGCAGGATACAACAAGGCTGGAAAAGGAGCACGCGTAGAGCAGATCAGTCGTGACGCTCGTGTCCATGTTGTTGGAGGTGGAAGTGAAGAGATTATGATGGGCCTTGCACTTCAAGAAGAGACTAAGGCACTCAAGACGCGGCGGCAGGCGCTGGAGAAGAGACAATCGAAGGTGTAGGCGCACAACTGCGCGCCACGTCGAGAGCTTCCAATTCCATTGTACATATCTTTTACCGTAGTGCGCGCAACATAGTCCTTCCTATATTCAGAAGGTACAAGCCCTAGAGGCAAAGAAACCCGCCTCTTTTCCACGGCAATCAAGATAACAGGACGCAGCTGTGTGCGGGGAATAGAAGTAACTCCGCCTCGGTGCGTACTAACGTCGGCCAGCATCGCCAAACCATTCTTAATCAAGTATATCATGATGATGATCCCCGAGAGGGCCATTTAATACCACTGGCCAATCTTGCGAGTTATCCGAAGTTCATCCGGACCATACGACGTCGCAATCTCCAGTGCGGGGAATGTGGGACCTTGTGCTCCAAACACGGAAGTTGATCTTGTGCCTTCTCAAAAAATGTATAAGAGAAGAACAATCTGACCGACGAAGGATCTTGAGACTCTGAAGTCATCAATTTAGTTGTGGGGCTTGTCATATTCAAACTTCTGAAATGGGACTCGGGATCATCTGGACAATTCTCGGCGCGGCCACGGTCGTCGCGGCCTCATACAGCAATAGACCTGACTACACTGGGCGCTTCCCTTTTGCTGCCCCCTATGATCAGTCGTTCATGGAAGGCTACTCGGTCTTGAAGCACATTGGTGGCCTTGGGCCATATAGCAATCGTATGTCATATGGCATTGGACGAGATCCTCCCGAGACCTGCGCCGTGGATCAGGTCATCATGATCAGACGCCATGGCGAGCGGTATCCACAAGGAAGTGATGAAAAGGACATAGAAGCTGTCCTGGAAAAGCTTTATGGCCTCGATGTGGAGTACTGGAAGGGTGATCTTACTTTCCTGAACTGGTGGCAGTACTATATGGACAGTAAGGGTCTCTATGGACTGGAGACGGAAAGTGGCCCCTACAACGGTCTTTTGACAACGTATAAACACGGTGCAGAGTATCGTGTACGATATGGCCATCTGTGGGACCAGGACCCTGGCAAGACAATTCCCATGTGGACGAGTGGATTCGAGCGCGTCGTGCAGACTGCCCGCAAATTTGGCGAAGGTTTCTTCGGATGGAACTACACCGACTCTGTCGCCATGAACATTATCTCGGAAAGCGAGGAAATGGGGGCTAACTCCCTCACGCCCGAGTGTCCTGGAGATACCGATAGCCAGACTTGTGAGAATCTCAGCCAGGACCTGCCAGCATTCCGCGTCGCTGCAGAGCGATTCAACAAGCAAAACGCAGGTCTCAATTTGAATTCCACCGATATTTACCACTTAATGTGTATGATCGATGAAGCTCCCACATTCTACTCAGTGCTAACAGAATAAAGTCATGTCTGTCTTTGAGCTTAACGTTCGAGGCTACTCTGACTGGACCAATGCCTTCACACTCGACGAATGGAAATGGTTCGGCTATACCCAAGATCTGATGTTCTATTACTGTGCCGGGTACGATACTCATCTTTCACACGTCTGGTGCATTTCTAATTTTTCATAGGCCAGGAGATCCCTACTACAAGGCTGTAGGATCAGTGTACGCCAATGCCTCGTTGACCTTGCTGAACCAAGGGCCGGAGGAAGCTGGCGCCATCTATTTCAATTTGTGAGTGATTTTCAGTGTCTTTATCGCTAGAATGACTCCTAACTTCAATCTACAGTGCTCATGACACCAACATTACACCTATATTGGCTGCCCTGGGCATCGCAACTCCGAGCGAAGACCTGCCCCTTGACAAAATCCCCTTCCCTTCCACATACGAGACCGGCAACATCATGCCCATGGGCGGCCATCTGACTCTCGAAAGAATGAGCTGCAATGCGACAGTAGCCACAGAGAAAGGCATCTATGTTCGGGTGGTGCTAAATGAGGCAGTCGTTCCCTTTACGTCGTGCCAGGAGGGTCCCGGGTTTTCATGCTCGCTGGCGAATTATACTGACATGGTCAGCACGATGCTCCCTGACTTTGCATCCGAGTGCAAGATCAATAGCACTGTGCCGCAGCATCTTTCGTTCTGGTGGGACTATAACACTACGTCGGATTACAACCACCAGACAGCGACGTATATTCCTTACCAGGGTGATGGCTACGTGTAGATAGGGCATGATGCGGTGGACCATATCTGCCTTTGACAGTAGCTGATAACCTTTGTTAGAATCCATTATTAGCCAAAGTAAACAACTCAAATGGATACTCAAGCACCAGATATATTTTTTTTGGCAGGTGGTACGCGAGGTTTTTGTCCTGTAGAGGAGGCATGCTTCCCAGAGAGGAATGAGTGTTCACTCCCTGATGTTCTTACAAGAACTTAACACATATGATATGAGGCAAAAAACTCCAAGAAATTAGCCCTTTGATTTGGTATAAAGCTCAAAGGGAGCGGCAACGTTGATTCGGTGAATAAGTTGACCAGGAAGTTGATTCCTCAGGCAGAAACAGGAGTCGTGGCGACGTCACGGATGTGGGGAGAGCTGTCACCGCCGCTTCTCGTCAACACCAACGCGCCCCAGGGTCTCATCGCCCTCCATGGAGAGCTTTGACGACGTCACCCTAATAGGCACGGTCTCTGAACCGTCCCCCTACGATGAACCCCCTCCTTCCAGTAGCGAGGCCAAGCACTCACGGAAGCCCTCCGATGCGCAGTCTGTCGAATCGAGCACCCAAGCTTCGAACCTTTTGGACGCAGGCCATGCTTCTCAGGGCAACACGGAGATAGCTCAGGATACTGCACTGGCTTCGGTATTCTCACCAGAAGAAGATGATGAAGAGCCTCACATCGCGACATCCTTTGAACGGGAGTCATCACCCGTCTCTGCGCAGAAACACCGCTCCATGGTGGACGTAGAGGATGAAGGCATTAATAGGATACACAAATTCACCCTGTATGAGACTGCGAGTCGATTCTACATGGTCGGCATCAATCTTGCCGAGACACGCTTTCGAATCCTCAAAATCGATCGTACCTCGGAGTCAGGGGAGCTGAGCATAACAGAAGATGACATGATCTATTCCAAAAGAGAGATGGTACATCTCCTCGACGCCATCGACGACGGAAATAAAAGCTCCGGTGGATTGAAGTTGAAGTGTAGTGCATGGGCATTGCTGGGCTTTATCCGATTCACGGGAGCGTACTACATGGTGTTGGTCACCAAGAGAAGTCAAGTGGCTATGCTCGGTGGCCATAATGTCTATCAAATCGATGGAACAGAGCTTATCCCGCTGACGACGGCAGAATCCACGCGGCTGAAATCCGAGAAGCAGTCAGAAGAGGAGAGGTACAAGGCGATCCTGAATAACCTCGACTTGACCAAGTCCTTCTACTTCAGCTATTCTTACGATATCACTCGAACGCTTCAGCATAATATGTGTCGGGAGAGAAAGGCACTCCGGGATGGAGCGCGAGGTCACCACCCGGATTATCACACGATGTTTGTGTGGAATCACCATTTGCTTGCTCCGGCGCTTGACGCTCTCAAAAACCCCTTTGAATGGTGTCTGCCAGTCATCCATGGATATGTCGACCAGTCAAAAATGAGTGTCTTCGGACGCTCGGTCTATATCTCCATCTTCGCTAGACGGTCTAGATTCTTCGCAGGAGCACGCTTCCTCAAGCGTGGTGCGAATGATTTGGGATATGTGGCGAACGACGTGGAGACGGAGCAGATTGTTTGTGAGCAGACAACAACATCATTTCACTCTGCTGGGCCGACAATGTATGCGAACCCTAACTACACTTCGTATGTGCAACATCGTGGCAGCATTCCTTTGTACTGGTCTCAGGAAAGCACTGGCGTGTCACCTAAACCAAGTATCCAGCTCAACCTTGTCGATCCGTTCTACTCGGCTGCAGCACTGCATTTCGACAATCTGTTCGAGAGATATGGCACGCCAATTTACATCCTGAATCTCGTTAAGCAACGCGAGAGGACGCCAAGGGAGTCGAAACTCTTGCATGAATTCGCCAAAGCAGTAGATTACTTGAACCAGTTCCTTCCTGAGGGAAAAAAGCTCATTTATCGCGCCTGGGATATGAGTCGGGCTTCGAAAAACCGAGAGCACGACGAAGTCATTGAGACATTGGAGGGTATCGCTGGTAACATCATACCGAAGACTGGGTTTTTCAAGAATGGCGCAGATGCAGAGTCTGGTCTCCAGCTACAGAATGGCGTCGCGCGAACCAACTGCATCGACTGCCTTGACCGGACAAACGCGGCGCAATCCATCATCGGGAAACGAGCTCTTGGCTATCAGCTCCATGCCCTTGGTGTGATCGAAGGGACGAATGTTGAGTACGACTGCGATGCGGCCAACCTGTTCAATGACATGTGGCAAGACCATGGAGACACCATTGCTATCCAGTATGGAGGCTCCCACCTAGTCAATACTATGGCCACATATCGCAAGATCAACCAATGGAGTAGTCAGTCGCGTGACATGGTTGAGAGCTTCAAGCGATACTACAATAATTCTTTCCTTGATGCCCAGCGCCAGGAAGCATACAACCTCTTTCTCGGCAACTATATCTTCTCGCAGGGTGCTCCCATGCTTTGGGACCTTTCGACCGACTACTACCTGCATCATACCGATCCAAAAACCTATCTGCAGAAGAAAAAGCCACACTACATCAATTGGTACACGCCTGAGAATTTGAAAGAGCGAGAAATGCCCCCTCTACCAATCAGCCCAAAGGAGCCACTTTCTCACTTTGACGACTACTGGCTGGAATACTACCGACCACTTGCCCTCTCCACCCTATCAAAAGTCTTCTCTTGCAAGATGAAGTCCACTATCCCCTACGCTCCCTATCGCCTTGGGCAGGTTCCTCCAGATCTCAGTCCGTTCGTTCGCCGCATCTCTCCAGATCAAATGCAGCGTCACCACCCACCCCAACGCAGTGTAAAGATCCAAGAGCCTTCTGAAAACCGTGTGCGCTATACTCCATCAACACCAACGATTCCAGAAAACCCCTCCGACTGGTCTCGCCAACCACCATCATCTTCAAAACAAGCTCCTTCGACCGGTATTATCAAAGAACCAGCCTTCGAATTGTATCAAGGAGCTCACATTCCTCCGATCAACGCACCGCCCTCTTCAAATACCCCAAGCAAAGCACTTATAGCCCAATGGACCCTCGGACAACTGGTCACCGACTCATTGAACCCATCAGTCACAGCCAACGAGGCCGAAGAGTACGAGATGTACATCAACCATCCCCTCAAAGTTCCACTAGTTGTGACATCCGAAAATACAGATCACGGCTTCAGCGAGGACATGCTCATATATGCCAACAACTGCAACGTGGAAGAAGCGGTCCTCGAAGCCAGAGCCGGGGGCAACATTGATGATTACGCTGAATTCCTGACTGTCTCAGAGGAGGGGCTTACTGTGGTTAGCGAGGATTACGAGAAGAAGAGATACAAGCGGTACCGCCAATGGCTCCGGGGAAAGAGTCTCTTCAAGCAACGCGTTGACGTGTAATGACCCCACTATATCGAGTGTTTACATCTAGCATATATTTGAAAGATTGATACCCTAATGCATTTGATCTTTGGGACTTCAGGCCAATCACTTTACTCTTGTATATTAGAAGTAAATGTATAATATTGGTCCGCTATGCAACTGCCAATCAATGCTCAGCCTCAAACATTCGCGAATAAGAGATCCTTTAATTCCGCATCTGCAGCGACAAGCTCGTCCAGTTCTTTATCAAGATCCTCTTTCGCAGCCAGCTGATCAGCGTCCTGAATGTCTTCAATTATAGCCGGATGCTTTATAGTATGTTTCAGCAGGAACGTTGCAGCCTGCAGCTCACGCTTCAATTCTGCAAGCTCGACGGTTGTCACCTTGCTTGTCTTCTCCTTACCTTCAGCAACAGCACGTAACCAGCACGCCGTCAGCCCAGAAAGAATCTCGGCACGCCATTTCCAGATTCGGGGATGGGCGGTTAAGGTCACGGCTTTGGTGGCTAATACCGAAGAAAGCAAGAGTCGAGGGTGAGCCATGCCGAAGGGATTCGAAAGAGCCGGGTGTAGAACTGGGATTATCTCTTGTAGGTACTTGGTAGTATGGATACCGAGTTCCTTCACAAAGATGGCTAGCCAGTCCAGAAGGAAGGTGGATAGTCGTGGGTGTGGAAATGAGGCTGAAGTAGCCACGGAGATGGGCGTTGAAGTGCTGATGTGGTGGAAAGAGGAGATAATGTTTGATCGGAGGATGGTCGTTAGGTTGGTGGTGTATTCGTCTTCCCTGGTTTGCAATTGCTGTTTCTTAGGAGTTCGGTACGCTGTTTTGAGGAGGGCAAGGAGGGCTGGGTAAGCTACTCCTAGGATCTTCAGGGAGCTCTCCTCGGGTGTGATGGTTGGGAGAGAGAGGAGACACGGTCTGATTGCGTCTTGGAAGACGGAGGCGAGGTTTGTTCGCAGGAGGATGTCAGAGCCACTCTCTTCAATCGGCTTCAGGATACGGATGAGTAGTTTCAAGCCAGTCATCTTGAAGTGGCTGCTGCTGTCGTCTATCATGGCCAGGATGGCGGGCACAAGAAGGGGAAAGTGTGCCTCGAGCTCGGCTTTGTTCATGGGCTAAGTAGCTATTAGCATCTTCAGTATATCAGGTAGTCTAAAGACATACGTTGTATTTCGAGATGATCCAGGACAGCACGGATGCCGCATAGATATCGGTATTTTTCCAAGGCCGGGTGCTATCATCCAGACTGCTCCCATCAAAACGCGTCGGTGCCACAGGATGGAAATTCTTTCGACCTTCACTTGTGATAGCAGGGTTCTTAGTTTTGGCAAAGAGAGGCCTGATCTTTTCTCTGAGAAGACGTTCGATGATAGGCCCCGGCGTTTGGTAGCAAGTCACGTTAAGATGCATGTCGGCTTCCATGAGGGAGTCTTCAGTGGTCCATGGATCCTCGTTCGAGGTAAAGCTAGCCACTGCCAGAATGACATCTGGAGAGGCAGCCACCGAGCGGTCCTCAAGACCTGGCAATAGCTTATTGAGGGAGAGAATCAGCGTAATTGCCAGTTCCGATCTCAGGCGGGATTCTTCTTGGGCTTTTTTGATATCTGTGGAAATATCAGACGAGCTCGTGTATCCGGCGTAAATGGTGACATACCATCAGTAATTTCGGCGTTGTCATCGTAGTCTACTGCGAACGCAGACGAGGGCAGCGCGATTTTACTGGCCCATCCGAATAAGTTAGACACAGCCTCAACCTCGTTTCCTTGCAGCTGCTTGGGACCTTCATCGTTAGGCAGTAACGGATCCCAAGCTGTGACGAATTCAGTTGCCGTCAAGAGACTCTCACAGACCTAGCTTACTAGTAAGCATCGTATCATTATAGAAGGCACGCGAACTCACATTCAGGTTGGTACTGCTATCGTGGGCCGAGACGTTCTGCCACAGCTGGTGGAGATCGTTCTCTGCGGCCGCCCAAGCCGCGGGCAGGTAAGTCGGGAGATTGTTAGGATCCCGTTGCAGAGCCTCGCGAGCCTCTTTCCGTAGTTTATCCATGGTGGGGTTCTCTACAGCAGAAGTTTTGTGGCAGCGGAAGTTAAGGTTGATTTTTTGCTTTGCTGATTCAGTTCCCCCCACATCTTCACAACCCCAACTCTGCGCGTCGTCCCGCAAGCTGCTCCAACGCCGTTTCTTGACTTGTATCTGGGTTTAAGAGCTGCCATTCAAGAACAATAGTGGTCGCCTTGCTCATCCAAGGCCCATTCTTTGCGCCCAGACTCTTCATGATTTCACCTCCATTTACAATAGGCTTCAGCTCACATACACCTTCTAGGTCTTGTTCTACAATATATGCAAGGAATTGGTCGTACTCTCGGATCACTGGGGATTGTTAGTATTGATCACCTTGGTTGTATAGGGGAGCCTTACCTTCAGCGAAGTCGCGCCCTTGCATGACTTCTTGAAGCATGGCCAAGACTACACACAGCTTCCAATCCTTGCTCCAGGTCCGAATCTGCAGTCCGAGCTTCTTTCGGATTTCTGCCGGCGTACCCTCGATTTTGTGAGTGAGCAGGTCGAATTTCCACTTGATGATGTCTTTGTAGTGTGCTGCTCCGTCGCGAAGAAGATTCAGGGTTTTGTTATCAGAGCGGAGGCTTTCTCGGGCAACCTCGACTGCTCGTTGAGGGAAGGACTTGTTTTTGCGGTCTACTCCTTTTCGCCTGGGTACGGAGCACCAAGGGGCAAATGCCGCGATAATCCAGGCATAATAAGTGCTGGTCGCATCGCGCACGAGAATCTGGCGAAGACGGTCCACCACGACTTGAACTCCTCCATCCTCGGTGGTCGGATGCAAGAACCGCGCCAGCGCGTTGTAGCCAATAGACCAAGTTGATGTGTCGGCAGTGACATCGTCTTGGTGATTGGCGAAGATGGTAAGGTAGAGGCCGAGGCGATCGATGAATTGCAAGGCGCCGCGGGGATCGGGACCTGTGATGAAGCTTGTTAGCGATTGACTATCTGCAGTCGCTTATAATACTCACCTCGGAGCATCTTGTCCAACTCGGCCCATACACGCTCTTTGCTGATCTTGAGCTTCAATACGATGCCGATATCCTCGTTTTGCATTGCGGTCTCCGTCCCTGACTCGATTTGATATCCAAGCCTGCTTGCGAACCGAATCAAACGAAGCACACGAAGCGGATCATCCTTGAAGGTCTGGTATGGCTCCATTGGCGTGCGAATAATCTTCTTTTTCATATCATCCAGACCGCGCTCCGTGAAATCCTCCAGCCGGGACTCGTTCAAGTTGTAGAACAGCGCATTGATTGTAGCATCTCGCCGCAGCGCATCCTCTAATGCTGTTCCAAACTCCATTTGTGGATTCCGGCTTTCTTCCGTGTACGTTTCTTTGCGCAAATTGACCAGATCGATATCCATGCCGAAGATTCTCGTGGTCACTGTTTCCAGGTGCTTGGACTTTTCCGGGTTCGCCTCGATCTTGTGCAGGCTTACAATCGCGTCCTGCTGTCCATCCGGCAGAGCTTGCTTGTACTTTTCGAGATTCTTCGATTGATCGAGGTACTCCTTTAACAGGTTACCGAATTGGTATCCTGTCATGTTGCTGATTCCCACATCGATGTCGTGGCTGTCAACACCGAGGAGCTTGTCGCGAACCCACCCACCAGTGAATCGCAAAACGGTCTTGGAGCTATCAGACAGATTGTTTTTCTGATCCTTCTCGTATATGTATTGAGCGACATCAAGGAGGAGTGTTCGGAGGGTGCTCTCAATCGGAGTGAGCTGGATGGCGGGGTGAGATTGATCCATTGCTTTGTTGGACCTTCCCCGTGTCGGGGAGGTGCAAATGCGTCGCCTTTTGGTCGCTCGTTCTGAGAAATCTGAATCAGACTCAGGGTTGCGCATGGAAAGGCGCCAGGTAGTTTGGAAAGTATGGAGGGGAGGGTGGAATGGTGATTGAAGGGTTCTCCGGGCAGCGAAGGTGGAGTAAGAGCGACAGGCCTCAAGTGCAGACTTCAGAGTGCGCAGTCTGGGCATTGAAAGCAGCCCTCAAAGTACTTAAGAAATTCGTAGAGTCATAAAGGAACAAGGTGAGTCAAGTAGCTTAACAACATGGAAAAAAGTGAGTAATCGATAAGCCTCACGTGGTTGCATCATCGCGTCTCAAATGCGCCCGTTAAACTAGCTGTGTGTACACAATACACTCTACACTCTACACTCTACCACTCACTTCAATCTCGCATAAACAGCTCTAGTCCTGTGCTTTTTCCACCTAGCGTGTCGTGCCATCTCACCTCTCAGCTTATCGGCCCGAATCGATCGACTTGGCTTTCTTTACCCAACCACCTCCGAACCGCGCTCAAACCTGTCAACCTAGCCCTCGAGTCCCTCCTGTCTCACACCCAGTCGATGGGGCCTGATAATTCTCTTCAATACTAGGTTCGCAGCAGAAAGTCGGTGTCCATGACATCGCCCGGAGATGGTACTCCGGTGAAACCTCCGCCGTCCTTCTCCCCCGGCGCAGCGCGAGCCTCATCCAAGTCTCGATACCCGGATGAACAAGAGGTCACACATTCCATAGACACCGAGTTGGCGGAGGCTCGGTCAGTGTCATCTCCGACGCGCCCTCTGTCGGCCACAACTGCTGAGCTGCCAATCCGATCAGCGTCACCGCAGCGCTCAGTCAGATCGTCCACCCCGCAATTAGCTCGCTCGTCGCTCGGGTCACCCTTTGATGGACGGTTCGATGGCTCGGAGGATATAAGGTCTTTAATAATTCGCGCATTCTCGCCCACCGTCGCCGTTCACGCTTCCGATGACACCGATGAATTAGTTAGGAATAAGGGGTTCAAAGGGGGATTTTGCGAGTTGATTCGGCCATTTGGGGAGACCGTGCAAGGAAAAGTCGTCATTCGCGACAGTGTGGGATCGAGTCGTGCCTGGGAAGACTTTGGAGTGCGCTTTGTGGATATCAAAGGGTTTGGGCGGAGTCCTGCAGGTCGAGATTCCGGACGGGACTCGCCCTTGGCGCAGATCGAAGAGGTACTGGAGAAGCAGTTGAACTCTGCAGAAGGACCGGGCGGAGGTGTGCCCACGAAAGATGTGTTAGGCTTCCCTGCTACGACATCCTTGTGTAAGCTGTTTTTGCGACAGCTTCTGGCGTCCACTTCTGTTGGACCCCACGAGACGTTCGCCCACCCTGTGGCCAGTGTGATCACCATAAGCTCACGAAATCCCGCGCCATTGGAAACTCTCCGACAGCTATATGCTGAGAGCAGTACGGGCGACAAACGCTTGCCCGAGTGGGTTAACCAGGAGTACCTCCGATACTACGTATTGATACACGACGAAGAGCGTGATGATATTACAGAGTCTACCAAGCTATATGATCAGATGAAGCGACACTTCGGCTTACATTGTCATCTCTTGAGACTTCGAAGTAGTCAGTGTGTCGTGACAGATGATGACAGTGTTCAAGTGCCACAATGCGAATGGTTGTCCCCGCGTGAACGGCTATCCGGGGCAGGCGAAGCAGGTATGTGCAGATGTCCCGAAACCATACAAACCAGCTCTAACTCTCAAACAGAGACATTAGTAGACCTTGGTACAGATGGTACCCCTTACCTCTTCGATTCTGATGTCACCGCGATCAAAACCTTCATTCGTGAACTCATCGTGCAGTCCGTGATTCCATTCATGGAGAACCGAGTGGCCGTCTGGAACGACCAAGTAGCATCTCGAAGGCGAGGCATCAGTGGTCGCTTCATGTCCATGTCGCGAAGATGGGCTGGCTTTGGCTCTAGTTCGCGTTCAGGCATTGGCGGGTCATCAGGTGGTGGAAGCGGGAACTATGACCCAAACCAGAACTTCTACAGCCCAGATTCTCCAGAGGCGATTTTGCGAAAGATGGCCGATTATTCGGTGATGCTCCGTGATTGGAAGCTGTCTGCCTCGACCTATGAAATGATTCGATCCGACTTTAGCAATGACAAGGCCTGGAAGTACCATGCCGCGGCGCACGAGATGTGCGCAGTGAGCACACTGCTAAATCCCATGGCAATGTCAGCCAAAATCAAGCTCGAGAGTGTCGACCAAATGTTTGAGACTGCCTGTTACTCCTATCTCACACGATGCTCGGACTCTACCCACACGCTACGGTGTCTCGCCCTGGCCGTCGAGCTTCTCAAGTCTCGGGGTGGATCTGCCACGGAAAGCGCTGCCAGGTGGGCCATGCGGGTCATGGACTTCGGCCTGGTCGGTTCAGTCGGTCAAAATCTCTTCATGGAGCGGGTGGCAGCATGCTACGCATCCAAAACCCCCGCCGGCGGAGCCAAATGGGGAGCACGTCGCCGCAAAGCCGGCATGTGGAGTATCTTGGCCGCCGATCAATGGCTCAAGCTCGGGAAACCTAACCTGGCATCAGCCTGCGTCGAGGAAGCCGAGCGTCTATACGCTGAGGTGCTCGAGACCGATGGAGTCTTCCCCATGCCCGAGATGCAGACCTTTGTCGACAACTTGAGACATGCAGTGAAAGTTGAGTACCTCGAGGCACGAGGCTTCGATGCACGCGCAGTACCTGTCACACAAGACCCGCCTGGCACTGAGGAGACTGAGGAGACTAGCGAGAAGCTCGAGAAAATCGATAAGCGCAACCATCGGCGTTCGCTTATCGGACTTCCTGGACAACTCGATGCAGGGAATCTCAAAATGACCGCGACAGCGAGGGAATCTGAGTACTCGCCGAACGATGACTTTGAACGAGCTTAGGCATGACATTAATATTTCATCATAGCATATAAGACTAGAGCTTCAATTCATTTTGCTTTACAGTTGGGTATGCAGACATCCATCTCTTTGAGTATATTCTTCCAGACTCACTTTGACTGTCAATGAAGTTTGGAGTGTTTTGCGACATGAAGTGAGCAATAAAACGAGATATTAATGATCATGTACTCCGAAGATCAGCTCTTGTTTCCAGCCGAACTAGGTCTATGATACCAATGACCCTAAATAGGCGGCTGTGACTTAACGAGCAGTTCCTAGTTCAGCATTGCCGCACAGGTGCACAGAGTGTAGAAGAACAAAAATAAAAGGCCCGTTCGGGTCAAGCTCCCTCCCTGGGCCTCTTTTATCAGTACGCTACTCAGTGGTCTGAAATAGCCTCAAAGCTTGTCAATACGTTTAAGTCAAACTCAAACTCATGTCTCAATTCCTGCTTCTTTCTCTGCTCTTGTAACTCTCTGGATTATAAAAGTCCGCGCGATCTCTAAACCCGCCTAGTTATATATGGGTTAAATCTACTAAAACTGGATAATCTTAGAGATAGATGAGTGTAATCATGCCAAGAGAATCCCATGCACGCGACGCTGCTCCTCCCAAAACATAGTTCAGCGCGCCTTGATCCACGAAGACGGAGCCTCAAGATTGAAGCATGGCAGCAAATCAACCTCTATGAAGAGACCTTGTCCGCGCCCAGTGACGTCCCAAAATATTTCCAATTGTAATTCCGTCCGAGTAGTTCGCGGTCACCGACCCGTTGTTATCGGTCACCTGCTCTTATCGATAAAGCTCCATGTGGTGTTGACCGGCGACCTCTCTCTCTCTTCTGGAAACTCGCCAGCCATGAGCGAACTACTCACCTACATCCTCAACAATGAGGATGCTTTCCGAAGGTACGCCGTCTTCGAAACTCGAAGCAGAACTCTTAAATCACCTCAAATCGCGCCAAGCTGACCTATCTAAACCCCCGACAGAAACCGCCTTCCCTCCCTCTACTCCGATTTCGCCCTCCAGAAGAAGACGAACCCAGATGGATATGCCGTCAACGTCGCTGCTTGGGAGCAGGCTCTGAACCACGCCGCTAAGCGCGGGTATACCTCGTCGCGCGGCGTGCGCGTGCGCTCGGGGTCCTCGGCATCGCAAAAGAACGCGGGACCCAGTCGAAAGAAGACCGATCATCTCATTCTACGCACTGATGAGTCGTTACTACGAGACTTGGAGCTTCCGGAGTGGGGTCGACCGGTGGCGCTTGGAGCTGTTTTTGTTAGTGCTATGCAAGGCGATACCCGAAGCTCGAGAGCATGGCTAATGTGATGTGCAGGAGGAAGCGATGAGCAAACGAACTATGGTTCCGTTGCCGGTTTACATGACTGATCCAGGGTGTTTGCGCAAGAGTCAATGGAGACTTATTGATCCCAGCGCGTTGAGTCCGTGGAACGTTATGAGTTGGGGCGCGCGGCAGTTGAAAGGTATGGTGGTGGGGTCTGATGATTCGGCGCCGAAGATCCGAATCCAGGAACTGGTGCTGGTTGAGAATCTGCAGGTAGGTGGTGATCTATTCCTTGCAAGTTGTTTTTTTTTTTTTTTTTTCCTTTTCTAATTTGCTTTCGTTGATAGGAGGCGGCTGCGTTGGCTATTAAGAAGGCTACTGGTGGCACTTCATCCAAGCTGGATCTAATCTACTCTAAAGAGAGCTTCGTTGAGGGCTTCGCGACCATACTACACGATGCAACGGAATTGTCGGATTCTGATTTTGATATTCTTTTGGTCTATTTATCCCGCGACTGCGGCGCCATTGCGTATGATGGCAAGGTAATGTGGTGTCTATATGTATGGCCTGTATTAATACTGACCAGAGATGACCAGACGATCAAGTTCAAATCTGCGGATGAGCCTCCACAGATCACGCAGCAGGACACTACCATCGCATCAATTAAGACACTTGTGTCCACGATCTCGAAGCAGGTTTCGGATCTGGAAAAGAAGATCGAGGGGTTGAATGCATCTGCCAAGGCAGCACTCGCCAATAAGAACCGTGTCTCGGCACTGGCTGCAATAAAATCTAAAAAGATGGTCGAGCATAATCTTCAGCAGCGATTGAACACCCTGACACAACTCGAGGAGGTTTACTCGAGAATCGAACAGGCTGCTGGTCAGGTGGAGATCGTGCAAGTGATGGAAGCGAGCACCGGTGTTCTTCGTGGGCTGCATGCGCAGATTGGCGGTACCGAGAGAGTTGAAGATGTGGTGGAGGAGCTGCGCGAGGAGATGTCCAAGGTGGATGAGATTGGCGGTATCATGAATGAAGCCGCACCAGTCATTGATGAGGGCGAAATCGATGACGAGCTCGAGGCTCTGGAGAAGAGCGATCAAAAGACGAAGGAGGATGAAGAAGCAGAGGAGACGAGGAAAAAGCTTGCCGAGCTCGACAGTATGAAGCACGACTCGGGAGAGAGAGCTCGTCAGGCCCAGGCGGGAAAGGATCTCGACATGGAGTTGGCAGACAGGCTCTCCAATATGTCGGTTGAGGAGCCGATCCGGGAGAAATAGAATCCAGCAGCAGTGCTGTCCTTCGCGGGCTCATACTCTCGGGTTGCTGTCAAGGTGCAAGGCTATGCCTGTTTATCACGGAGGCAGAATGTTGGCGTCAAAAGCTCATGGGCCATCCGAGTCGATCACAACTTGATCACCGTTCCCCAGCAAAGGTTCAATAGATTCCGCGAGTGCTGGCGCATCCTCTTTTAGAGCTTCTGGAACTCCAGGGATGGTGGACCTTACTTGAGCATCGGTCTTCTTGCGCGCATTCGCAATCAAACGCTTGAAATCATCATCGTGACTAGAGGACCATCTCTCTCTGTCGAAATCCTTGCGTGCGATCTCGTCCGCATTCGATGCGAATGGTGTTTGTGCCCCTCCCTGTGTTTTCTCCCAGATGGTAAGCTCCTTTAGAAGTTCCTTCTTCGATTTGGGATTCCGAGAGTCGCAGTTGGCGTTCCAAAGATTCATCCACTCAGTGTGACGTCTCTGCAATAGCGATCTGTGCCCCCACTCAGGGATGCCTAGCTCTCGAAACTTTTTTTTTAACTGGCCATCTTTCAATAAAGAATAATTTATAGCGGGGAGTCTTTCGGGTGGATCGACGAAATTCTGGTTGGCGTGTCGTTGGGGTTGTAGAGATCTATGATAGCGTTCAATGAGACTCGATATGTTTAAACTTCTACCCAGTTGTATCCACGTACCGAATCGTAACCGTCGGTTTGGCGGGACTTGGAGGTTTTTGACCCGTGCAGACTCCAACGTGGGAGAACATAGCTGCCTCCTTCATTCTAAGGCCACATTCGAGAGGACAAGGGTAGAGTCCATCCTCTGTGATCGAGTTAGATACGCCGTGGTAGACAAAAAAAAAGGGACTGACCTGGTACAAAGTCTTCATCTTCATCCTGGCTATCCTCGATGACCTGTATTTCTTCTGTCTGTGTCGGCTTTTCCACCCTCACACCGCATGATCTCGTGCGCATACGCTGCGAACCTGACTCCACTGCTTCGGGCTCCTTGTCTTGCTCCACCTGATCGACCTTCCGCTTCTTGGGCGCGGGTTGCTGAGTATCATCTTCTCCATTCACCAGTCGCGCCGCTTCCGTCTTTGCAAGAGAGAGCATGGGCTCACGCGCGTTCTGAAACTGCTCCACCAATTCTTGCACGATCCAGTTCCTCCGCAGCTTTAGCTCTTGGTCTTGAAGACGACATGTGGGGCACCGTCCCTCGTTACTAAGGCAGCGACGGATGCATAGTGAGCAGAATGTATGCGAGCAAGAAGTGAGAACCGGGTTGTCAAAGAAGTCCTTGCAGATCTGGCATCGTAGAGAGTTCTCCAGTGGCGCGAGTAGTGAAAGTGGCGTATTTAACCAATCCGTGGAGTCTGGGATATCAAAGGATTGCGCCATAAAGAGAGCCGTTGAGTCCCGAGGGCGCAGGCGCAGGCACAGGCTGAATCGGTGCAATAGTGACAGAAGCTCAGTCGCGTGAAGCAGAAGATAAGTGGAGTTGGGGCGGTGCCAAGACCCGCTGACTGATACGCGTTAAGTGGTTTGGCACGCGTCGACCAACTTGTTGCTTCAAACATCATGGACTACAAGATGTATCTTGCTGAGCAGGTGCTCAATGAGCAGCGTACTGTATGTGCTATGTCTCACCGTCTTTGTTGCAGCGACTGATTGAGTCCAGGTCACCTACCGGTCATTGAGCCGCGCCTTGAAAGTCCACGCCAACCGCGCCAAACAGTATGTTGTTCGCATGGTTCTAGATAGAAAACCGGCTAACGAACTTTGGCTACAGGATTCTATTTGAGTTCCACAGCAAAGAGAACTCGAAGAAGCCGCAGAGCGTTCACGCTACCTACATCATCTCCGGCATACAAAAAGCTCCAGAGCCGCCAGCAACGAACGGCCATGCGAAGGGCGACGAAGATGAAGTCATGCAGAGCAGCCCCTACTTGCCCAGTTCAATGCCGAACCAGGATGCTGCATCAGAATCGCCGCGCATCGCCTCGATCATATTAGCCCGGGAGGAGGACCTGGATGGTAGGCATTATTCATCTAGTTCATGCTCGAATCGTTTCACTGATATCTGGGGCCGTTAAAAAGATGCGAAAAATTCATTCCAGTCGATTTCTACGATCCACGTCTACAGCGTTCAGCCAACAGCGCCCCAAGACCTCAATGCGCTGATGGATGTGTATCGGGACGTTGCCACAGCGCACGCGCAAGATGATCCCTTGGAGTGCGGAAAGGATTGGGGAATGATTCAAAACCGCAATGTCAAGGTACAGCCCCTTTGAGCTTAGCTTTACTGTCACATTCTCATCATTTATACAGCGGAGAACGGGAGCTCGCCCACCACCACCCGCAGCTGCTCCGGCACCCAGACCCAAGACCGAATCTACAGTCCCTGCCAAACGACCTTTCGAGAAAACCGCTCCCCCGACAAAGACTGAAAGCAAGGTCGAGGAAACAAGGTCCCAGCCACCATCAGCTGGAAGCTCTCAAACGTCCTCCAAGCCCGCTGCAAAGCCCGCACCCAAGCGCGAGAAGAGCAATTTGTTCAGCTCATTTGCCAAAGCTAAGCCCAAGCAGGAGACAGCGACCCCTGCTGAGTCGGTAAGTATTAATGATCGCTTATACATTGAGATTGACAATTGACTGTGGGATAGGCAACACCAAGTGGCACAGGAGATGGTAAGCTATCTCAATACGAATCTCGACTCTTCGGCTCACAATTTGCAGTTGTACTAGGTGATGCCTCAGAAGAGGAGGCCGAAGAGCTCTTCCCTAATAGCAGTGACAAAACAGCAGCAGCAGCAGCCGGCAACCGTGAAAGCAAAAAAGAGCGGGAAGAGAAGCTCAAGGCCATGATGGAAGATGACGACGCAGACGGTAGGACCCCTGACCCTACACAGGAAGGCCCAAGACCCTCAACTCACGGTGTTATAGATGAGGAAATGCCCGACGCTGATGAAGAGCCTGTGCGCGAGCCAACTCCCGTCGAGCAACCGCCTCCTTCCAAGCCAGTGGAGCTGAAGGAGGAGGTGACTGTACAAGGTGGCCGCCGACGAGGCAAGCGTCAAGTCATGAAGAAGAAGACGCTCAAGGATGAAGAGGGCTATTTGGGTAAGTGGCAGATGCTCTCAAACCACTAGACTAATACTAATTGGCACAGTTACTCGGGAGGAAGCAACATGGGAATCCTTCTCCGAAGATGAGCCGGTGCCCAAGAAGAAGCCGGCAGTCAATGTGGCTAAGGGCAAGGGAGCCAAACCCGGACAGGGGAATATTATGTCGTTCTTCGGCAAGAAGCAGTAACTTAATGTGACTTGGCATGGGATTAGCCTGATCTCTAGGAAATGAGTTGTACCTGAATCACAGTGAAGTAGACAATGCCGATCTTTTCTCCGCAATTGCGGAGTCGAGTGCAACCAAAATGCAACACAGTCCTTGGCCAATGTCACCTCGCGCCCGATATTTCCCCGATCGCGAATCGCGATAGTTCCAGCGTGGAGTCGCGGAAATGTGTATCCAGTTCTCCACGGTCTGAGACTAAGGAATGTGCACCCCCTGGGCCGTAGACGCCGTGGACTGGGGATCGACATTAGCTATGCCTCCCCTCTTATTTACCCCGGCTTTCCCCCCGTACTTCTCTCAACCAACTCGCCTGCCATGCCTCTCTCCACGCTTTTCGTGGGCTCCCTGCTGGCCCTCCAGGCTGGTGCTTTGCCGGGACGCGACAATGCCGCCGTCCTGCGCCGTGCTTGCCCCGACTACACATCGTACTCGCAAACACAACAGTAAGTGGTCCCCGCGCTACAACGGAGATAGCTCCACTCACAACGTGAAGTGGTCCTTATAGCGGCGGTCCTTTGAACCTTCCCTTTCAGCGCCCTGCGCCGGCATGCCGGACATTTTCGTCTCCGACTGTCGAGAAGGTCATTGACGATGTGACCTCGCGTCTTGTTGATAAAGATCTTGCGCAGCTGTTCCGCAATGCCTTTCCCAACACCCTGGACACCACAATTCGTTGGCACCAAAACGGCACTAGCTCCCCATCCAAGAGTCAGAGCAAGCGCGACAGCTCCGTGTGGACTGGCGCGCAGACCTTCATCGTGACCGGCGACATTAATGCGGAATGGTTGCGAGATTCGACAAATCAGCTCACCAACTACCAGAAACTGGCAGCCGATGACAAAACCCTGTATAACCTCATCCTCGGCGCAATTGCGACCCAATCTGAGTACGTCATTCAATCGCCTTACTGCAATGCCTTTCAGCCACCGTCTGCCAGCGGTATCAACCCCGAGAACAACACCCAGGTTGATACCGTTCACCCGGCTTACGAGAAGTCCTTTGTATACGAGTGCAAGTATGAGCTTGACTCACTTGCCCATTTCCTCAAGCTGGGTGCTGTGTTCTACGAGAATACCGGCTCAACCGAGTTCCTGACCGACCGCTGGTTCAAGGCTCTTCAGACGCTCCTTGATACCATTGATGCCCAGTCGCAACCGACTTTCAACTCCAACAACCAATTCGTTACCAATCAGTATACCTTCCAGCGCGAGACTACCATTGGCACCGAGACTTTGAACCTACAGGGTGTCGGCAACCCGCTCAATAGTGGCACTGGTCTTATCCGTAGCGCTTTCCGTCCAAGCGATGACGCAACCATCCTGGGATACTTCATTCCGCCCAATGCCATGATGTCGGTTGAGCTTCAGAAGATCTCCAAGGTTCTCAAAAAGGCCGGTGGTCACGACGATTTGGCCGACGAGCTAGAGCAGCGTGGCACGAAGCTTGCTGCCGCTGTTCGCGAGAACGGCATCTTCAAACACGCCACATACGGCGATGTATATGCCTTTGAGGTTGACGGCTATGGCTCGCGCATCTTCATGGACGATGCCAACATTCCCTCCCTTCTGTCTCTACCCTACCTCGGCTTCCTCGACGCGAGCGACGAGACCTATCAAAACACCCGCAAGATGATCACGGATAAGTCCGGTAACCCTTACTACCTCGAGGGTTCTGCCTTCCACGGCATCGGCGGTCCTCACAGTAAGTGATCTGCATCATATTTACACCTGAAACGTACTAATGAAAACAGTCGGCCTTGAGAACGCATGGCCCATGTCCCTCCTTGTGCAAGCCCAGACCTCCGATAATGACACCGAGATCATGGAGTGCATCAACCTCGTCCGCGACTCGAGTCTGCTTGGTCTCGTGCACGAATCTATCAATGTCACTAACATCAAGTCGTATACTCGCCCCTGGTTCTCCTGGGCTAACTCGGTATTCGCCGAGACCATTCTCAAGGTTGCCGAGGAGCGCCCGCAATTGATCTTTGGCAAGGATGCAGAGCCGTATATCATTTGAAAAGAGTTGTTGATCAGATGTCCCCCTTGGATGATAGAAATCCCAGGGAGAATTAATTCTTATTGTTGTAAAGCGAATCACTGGACCGTAAGGTGGTCGACATGTCGAAACTTTTAGTAGTCCTCTCCCGTTTAAAATTGAGGCCATAAGACGTTATGCAACCACATTCTTCCTTGTCTAAACGTCGGGAAGATTGCCTGTACAGAGATTTTGCGGTTCACATCAAAGCTGCGTGCAAATCCGATATCCAGGGGATAACTCTAATCAAGGAAACGATGGAATCCACGCTGCTCCAGATGCTCTCAAAACTTTTCCTCTTTTTTAGACGGGAATCCCTCGAAGACGCCATCTAGATCTACGTCTTGAGAATCGTCAGAGCTCGGTGAGCCCTACCTCACCATCGGCTTCCCATAATGGCCTCTTCGTGTGCGCGGCCAGATGTGCGGCGGTGGCATACGACTTGCATATAGACAACATTTTGAAAAGGAAACCAGATGTCTCAGAGGAAGGATGGCGATGCATGTCTTCTAAGAAGCCCCCCCCCCGAGGGTTCAACAGCCACCTAAGTCTCACCGGTTCGACCGTTCTGACATCTTCTTTTAGAATTGGTCTTTTGTGTCAAATAAACCTTGAAGTCATATAAGTCACCTCCACTACTGGCCAGCCGTGTGGAAAGAGATGTCGGACAAAGTTGTGATGCCCCTTGTGTGGGCGGGCGAAGATGATAAGAAAGTCTCAGTCAAGACCGTGGTCTTGATCGCCCATAGCTGAATAGCGCCTAATTGAACCGGCCGCTCGTCACCCCTGGCTTAGGGACAACTCAGTATATATGCTTTACATTGATTCTAAAATCATAAAAGTCATTGGAAGTTGTGATGGTAGAAGCAAAGCCTTCAGAGGTAGCAAACGTAGAGATGTCAAAACAAATGAAAGAAACCCATCTCCATCCAACTCGTGAACCCATCCAATCCTCTATTGACGAAGCCAGATCATTTGCTTTGAAGTATTGATTTGAGGGAGCTTCTCCTCAAGAGGATTTCTCGGGGTTGGAAGCTTTCCTCAGACTTGAGGGAACGGCTCGGATCCATTTCCCATCTTTTCTCACCCAAGCTTTGTTATTGACGCACTGGTTGCATGGATATCCTAGCTTGTCCCTGGGCATGACTTGGGTTGCTTTAGCGGTGCCACAGAGGTTGCAGTCGTCGAGCTCCATTAGATGTCCTTCCGTGTTGAGGAGGTGGCGGCATAGATACTCGAGAGGTTGGATGACCAACCGACACATGATTCCTCTAGGGTTTGTTAATGAACCATCGAGCAAGACGGTTCAAAAGGATGACCACATACTCGTAGCTGGACTATTATGTAAGGGCTTGATGTGTTAAGATCTCAGAGTTCGGGGCGTCAGGTGGAGAGTTGGAAGAGTAGTCTGGAAGTAAAGCTATGTCTGATGTTGATGAAGAGAGTCCTGGTCTGCTGACTAGCTGACGATCTGAGGAGGAGAAGGTGAAGAGGTTGTGGAGTGATTGGCGATTCACGGGAACAAATATTCGCTGAGATGTCTGACAAGTTTCAGCTCTAAACGGGGTTGGCATTCACTTAGGTCTGGCAAACTTCACTTCCTCCCAGGCTAGTAAGGCATCTATCGTCCCTGGAAATACTATCCTATGAGAAAAGAACCAATATGTATATGCGGTTTGCAATTTCAAAAGATATCATAGGAATATCCACCAAATCACATCCTTCGAGTCCGACCAGCAAATATCTTAGGATTATCAGGCCAGTCTAGAGAACAAACTGTGCAACCCTCCGCCAGCATTACGACCGGATCAAATCAAGTCTTCTTCCTCCATTTCCCATCCTTCCTCACGTAAGCACCGTTGCCAACACAGTTGTGACAGGGCGTGTCCCGAGTCCCGCTGCCCGTGCATCTGGATTTCTTAATATTTGCACATCCTTGGCAGCCATCAAAAGGGACCACATCGGTATGGTAAAGTGTGTGACGACAGATGTGTTTGGTCTTCTCGATCAGCTGCTGACACATGACCACGCTATATTTTATTCATGTTAACCAGAGAGACCTTGTCTAGCAATAGTCAGCTTACATGATAGTTTGAAGTCGTGGGGTAACAGGCACTGGGCACTGTACCAGCTGAGGGTGGGTGGGTGGGTAATTCCAAAGGAAGCGAGCTATGTGACCAGCGAATCTTGCTTATCGAGCAAAGCAAGAGTGTTGGACGGTAGGAGAGAAGGTGGAAAGAACTAGACGGAAAGCTCTAGTATTCACCAATGTTTTATCTCGTGGCGGTTGACATGTTTTGATAGAAAGTGAACTTTGAACAAAATCGTTCGCATTTCCTTTAGCTTGACGAGCGAGGCCTCTACAGCAGCTTCCTCTCTTTACGTTACTCTTGGTAGCAGCCTTGCGGTTTGGCATCTAGCTAAATCTGTCTTGTCCTATGTCGTTCATGGCCGAGTTGAGCACGCACTGGTCCCGGTGTGATGACATTCAGGGGTTCAAGTTTTGAAACATGTTAGGGAAAATGACCAAATTGTACTAGAGCGACTACGAAGACTTGACCGCCCGACCGAGAAGAGGATACAATGATTTGGAAAGAACACCGTGGACAAAGAACAATAAGAGGTCTAGAAAGAGCTTTGAGAAGATGCCCAAGTACGTGTCGAAGGATTAGTGACGAATTAAGTGCGTAGGCCCCCATACATCACCTTCTCGATCAGGCTGTAGTCAAGACGCCCTCTCGTATTCAGAAGAAAAGGGTGAAGACTCACTAGGTGTATCACACCATTTCTCCGAGCCACTTTCCCTCCAGGATCAACGATCAAAGTAGCGATCAAGGGATCTTGAGGTATCACTATTAAACTGGAGCCGCAAGATCGTGCCTCGGGGAGAGTCGAGCGTGACCAACAACAGGGTGGATCCCATTCTCGGGCCATGATTGGACGGGTCTAAAATAGGGGTGCGGGCGCTATTTTCTGCCGTTCGGGATGCGCCCCACTGTCCAAGCTTCTGTTCCACGACCTCTGATCGGATATCTGTTGTCCGACCAACCTGACTTGGCCGGTCTCTCGTGATTCTCCAATTCCGGACAGCGATATTCGCCTGACTCGCGTTTGAGTGGTCGGCTTCTGTCGCCTGTACCACCATCTTGCAGCCCTATGCCAGGTACTTGGTATGCCCGCAGGGTCCTAGCTCCTTGGGCTAGATCTAGAACATGTCGGTTTCATTTTGATTTCAGGAGCACTGCATCGGGGATACTGACATTTGAAACCCGGTCATTCTGGTCAAGTACGTTGTATATCAAGGGGGAGTACTCGATGGTTGCAATTGACACCTAAACACGTGGAAGTCGGCGTGGTGGTCAGCCTCGGCCCTAGGCCAAGGCCATGGTGCGTAGCCAGGAAACCAGGAGAATGCTTAGAAGGCCATTTAAGACTAAACATGGCCAATTGAGTATTTTTGGGCGCAAACCGCGTGGCTTGAAGAGATAGGGGATCGCCGATGCTTCCCCCCTGGCCCCGGATTCTCCACCCGAAAGGCTATCGTCACCCATGCATCCTGCATGTGCGTTAGCTGCTGCCTCTAGGGAATTTGGAATAGTCGTGATATTTCTAAAGTACTATCTTACCAAAGGAACAAGAAGGCATTAATCCAGGGGGTTTTTCCATGACGTCGTGGCGGCTGGGCAACGCTGAGGCTCCAAGCACAGACCACATTCTTTTTGACTCAGTCGTCCCCGGATCGAGAGCTTCATGCTGCAAGGTAAATCATGTACTTAACAGGAGTCCCATTTAAAGGTTCGGGATTTGCTGCTTGATAAGAGGTTCATGTTTTCCTCTGGGTCCTGCTTGCAGCTTGACAAGCTCAAACCTTTTGCCTGAATTTTAGCATATCAGTCGATTCAATAATTCATCATGGCCTCTTCTCTACATACCATCAACGCCGATGAAGTGGACTCTACCTCCAGTCAGACAGATTGGGGCACTGAGAGTGCATTTTGCCCTTGGATATCCACTCATTGCCCACCTCCCGCCTCCTTTGCGGCCCAGAGGAGCCCATCTATCCACTCGCAGTACTCCGCCGCCATTCAACTCTCACCGGAGCCAGGACCAGGTACCTTGATAACCCCTGCATCTACACAACAGGACCATGGAGGTGTCTCTTGGGTTGGCAGGTCAAGCCCCAGCCAGTACTCTCTCAGCAACAGTGGGACCGGGGAAATTTCCTGGATGAACATCATCGGCAGTCCTGAATTCAGTCCTCCCAGTTCCGCTCAAAACATAGCTCAGCCTCATAGTACAGATACTACGAGTTGCCAGCACCATGTCCATACCCAAGAGCGGTCTCCCACCAGCGCAGAGTATGTTTCTCACCTTTGGATCTATCTTGACACTGCGCTCGTCCGATTTGACATGGGTTTCTTTCCAGATTGAAGCACTATAGTCGCTTCAAATGCCATTGGAAAGGCTGCACTTACCCTGGCACCTTCTCACGTGAAACTTGCCTGTGGCGGCATATCAAGTCGACTCATGTATCCCCGGACGAGTTCAAGTGTCCAGATTCCCAGTGCAACAAAACGTTTGGTCGCAAGGATAGATTCCAGAGCCATATGCGGTCAGCTCACACAAGCCACGTAAAGGGGGATTGTTGCTCTTCCTGTCGATCTTGATGTGCTTCGCCGTTCTATATCTCTTTGATCCTTCATGACATTATCTAATCGTTGTTATATTCCCTTGGCGCCCTTTCCTGAAAAATGATAATCTCCACCAGATCGAATTTTGTGGGAGGTATATGCATTTTCGATATGGCTTACATCGTTATTGATCTCTTGTTGATCTCTTGCCTCGGCACATCTGGAATGTTCTTCTCAGGCCCCGAGATCTAGCTTCTAATATTTTATTTTTTTTGTAGACGACCTTTGGGCTCTGGTAAACATAGATCCACCTCAATTTCTCCGACAGTGTTTGGATCTATCGACTTCTTTAGTGTTTCCAGAATTGTCGGGGCTTGGGAGACAATCTCATTGATCCAAAATAAACAATCATATATTCAAGTTCCTAGGCGTATTTCAAGAGGTCGTTGAATGATAGTGTACCTTAAAATGGCGTAATAAAATCAAAGACTGAATGGGCGAGACCCCGGGTCTTCCTCTTATTGTATGCGCTCATTGGGCATGTCATTCTAGATACGGGGCTGTGGGCATCTGGGGCTGTTTTGCGCGTAATCTCGGGTTCTACAAGCATATGCCATGCATGGTTCCTGGTTGTTGACCGACGATTGCTTAGAACAGCAAAGCGATCGTGCGGTGGCGTAGCGGTACGCAGAGCGTCACCACTTTCGCTTATGAGGGCCCCTGGAACCCGTCCGGGAGCCCATCAGACTGCTGCCCTCTTTCCGAGCAGAGGCGCAGTGTCCCTAGTAACACGATCCGCGGATTTTTCGCGGGAAAAGCGAATCACCCAACGTCGTGCTTTTAGTTTCGTCTGCTTGTGCTATAGGCTGCCCGGTTGCCCTCTGCCCTCTGCCCTCCATCATACTTAAACAACCTCAATCCCCCAAATTTCACTCTAATATAAGCCACAAGCCCTGAACAGGTCATTACATGACTTTGGGTATTGACTCGCTATAAATACATACACTAGACGAGTTCTTTATATTTCATTTGCTAGGAATGGTCATTTTCAGTAAAATTGTATCAACATTGAATTTGGTAGAAATTGTATAAAGTCATAAAGACTTTGATAGGCATAAGAAATCAATCTATTTGGACTTCGCTACAGGAGTGTCGCGGTAGGCAGGAGGCAAGACTCCCGCCAGCGCGGCCTTAATCTGAAGCGCCAGGGTGCGCGAGTGCCAGCGGTGCTGTTGAGTATAACCACCCATGACCCAGAAGTTGTCGAGGCGCAAGTGACGTTTCCACATGCCGCGGATCTCACCCTCAGAATCAATACCCCAGGTCGAATCAACGCGTTCTGCGAGCTCCTGGGGACCGAGCAGATGCTTGCCGTCGCCGTTGGTCGTGCCGTTCACAGTCCCATTCGGCTCAGAGCTACCGCCGAGAATTTCAGCTGCAGTGCTACGCAAGTTTCCATCAGAGAAACCAGTACACCACACGATGGCATCCGCGTCGATAGTGCTTCCGTCGGAGAATCGAAGACCGGTCGCAGTGTACGCGACAGGCTCAACACCCGCCTTGACACCGACCTTGCCTTCCTCAATTAGCTTGGTACCACCCACGTCGACGTAGTGGCCGCCAGACCTCTCGATCAAGTTGTGCATCAAGGCTGAGGTGGGGTGGCTACTATCAAGAACAGGGAAGCCAGCTGCCTCAAGAGCTGCATATCGCTTTGGCTCCTGGGATGCAAACACCGCGAACAGCCCACGAGCCAACTGGCCGTCGATGCTTGAGGGCAACGACAAAAAGAGCTTGTCGGCTGCTTCGACTCCAAAGTCATACGCACCGAGACTCATCTTGTGGCAGACGTAATCTACAGGGACGATGTAGGTGGGAGAACGGACGTTCATCGTCGTCTTAAGTCCTGCAGCGTGGCAGTTCTCGAGCACGTCGAATGCAGTGTTGGCGGATCCAATTACGAGGGCAGTCTAAATCATGGTGAGTTCTTTGATACACCTTGGAGTCGACTGTATGATCGCTTACCTTGGCCCCCTTTTCGGCCAGCACCTTCGCATTCTGATACTGCGTCGAGTGGATGGTGGTTCCCTGATAGAGATCCTTGTCTGCGATCTGTGGCATGTTGGGCTTTTGCGACCCGATACCAGTCGCCAAAACGAGATGCTTGGATACAGCCGAACGCTGACCAGCAGGGGTCTGGAACTTGATGTGCCAGCGCTCCGTGGACGGGTCATAGTGCGTTGACTGAATCTTCGCCGAGTTGATGATGTTGAGGTTGAAGGTCTCGATGTATCGAGAAACCTGCGAGGCCAGATCGCTTCTGGAGAGAAGGTAAGGTGTCTGCAGCTCCTTGTCGTAGCCTAAATTAATCGCGATTGGTAAGTTTTACCCCTGGGCTGAAAGGCTAGAATTACTTACACATATACGGCAGGTCGCAGAAGGATGTCGGGATGTGGAATCGCATACAGTCGTAGCGAAGCGCCCAGTTGTCACCGGGCTTGGGGTTTCGCTCGGCCATAACACAGTCAACCCTCAAGGCCTTCAGCCGAGCCGAGAGAGCAGCGGCACTATACATTGAACCATGTTAGCAAACCATTTGCGACACATCTCAGTCGTTCGACTCACGCATTGCCTCCTCCGATGATGAAGACTTCGGTCTCCAAATTAAGGTCATCAAATTGTCTTGGAGCAGCCTGAAGCAGAGTTTCATCCTCAGCCTGAACATCCAGAGTCTCCAGTCTGGTGTTCAGGACCCAAATCTTCCACTCGAGTGTCTCATTTCCACCTTGCTCGGTCTTGACAGGCAAGAAGAGGATTTTTCCACGGCAGGTAGCGCCAGGGGATTCGGTTCGGAACACGATCGGGCAATCGATGAATTGCTATACGAGATGCATTATAAGTCCGTGCTATATTGCATATTCCTGCAGGATGCACTTACTAGAACAGGGGTAGCTGGGAGGAATAGCGCTGCGCCATTGACAGCAATCCCTTTCGAGACGCTTCTGAGCTTCTCGGTTTCCAAAAGGCTCCCGGCAATGACACTTGGGGTCTTGAAAGTGCGCAAATGGTAGGTCAGCGCGAGCTGGTCTTTCCAGAATGCCTGGTCTGCATAGAAGCAGCTCTCGAGCTCGGCGGCATCATTATTAGCCAACGCGGCATTGAAGCGACTCAACACAATATTCGCCTGCTTGGTGGCTGCATCGCCCGCCATTGATTCAGGGTCAACCAGCCCTGGAGCAAGCGTGGGGAGCGGCAGCTCATCCATCATTGCCCGCAGGTCAGCCCGCCGAGGATACTCCTGCGAGTGTGCATTGCGGTCTGCTACTTTGTGTAAGACTCCACTCCTCTGAGAGGTCGTTTTACGAAGTTGCTGGTTGACTTACTGATAGTCATGGTTCACTTAATGAGGTGCAAGGGTGCTTGATCTAGCGGGGTGAGATTTGAAGAGAAAGAAGCTGGGGGTAAGCCGGGAGCTCGATCGTTCTCCTCTTGAACTAGCATGGTCAAAACGCGCCCGAAAGATCTAGACTACGACTTCTGTAGACTAGTTTGCCTTGCCCTACACGTCGAATGTGCGAACCGGGTGGTCTATTCGACGAGGCGTCTCGACAGGCCCCTGTCTCATTCGCGATCTTACGAACGGTGCAAAAGTACCGCCGGGGCCTCTTCACGATTCCTGCAAGATGCTCTAGTGTATCAATCTGAGTTCTGTCTTCTTGATGGGTGGAAATCATCATCCGATCCTATAGAGGGGCCATAGCGCCAAAATGACAAGCCCCCAAACATTAGTCCAGTGGATCTGTGGCTGTTGACGTATCACAAAACTTGGGTCCGGATGTTTGAAGCGCTTCCAAGGTTAACGCTATTGACATTCGGAGCTGCCCGCTGTCAAGCTGCCCGCTGTCAAGGGCGGGTATCAGACGCTCCAGAAAATATGATCCATAGTTGACTCAACGCGCGCACGGCCATTTCCCCGGTGTGGGGATAGCCACACGTTCGGAGGCTTCAATTCCTCTCTCACCATTTTCGTCCTAGCTTCAGCCACGCCAGCTTGACTTCCGGCTGGGCGTCGAGGCCCAGCCCGCGCCGACTTCTCCTATTGATGCCAATGGACAATGGTGTTGTTGATATGTCCACTCCTACCGGCCCATCCCCGATACCTGTCCAGTTTCCATGATCGCCCTATCACCCAAGAAAGAAAAGAAAATCGTTTTATGCAGAAACAGCTAAGTCAATCCGACCGCCCGTGCACGGAACTTGATTAAGGGTCTTGATCGTCGCTTCGGGCTTTTCGAGGTGTCAAAATAGGTCGATCTTCCCCAATGCTACTATTGCTACGATACATGTGAGTTGACAACTTAGCTTCAATCCGCAACAATGTTTCGTTATTATACCGCGTTGATTCCCCCGTTCTTGTTCTCCAAGTTTGAGATCAAGTCATCAACATGTCGTCTGAAGCACTTGCTAAACTGCTTAATGCGCCGGCTCTGGCGCCGCCGGAGGGTGTCACCCCGAACTTCGACAATCCTCCTAACGCCAATGGCTTGGCTTGGTTTGTGACGACCTTCTGTATGGTCGTGGCCACACTGTGCCTTCTTCTTCGCATATACGTGCGTCTCTTCCTGGAGAAAAAGTTCCGTGCGGAAGAGTGTAAGTTGATCTCCACCCTACATCTGCATACCCTCTAGCATAGCACTAACCTGTTCATCCTAGTCCTGATCATTCTTGCATATGTGCGTCCTTCCATCGTTCCTTTTCTTATTCTTGCTGCCTTCTTTGCACATCAAACTGAACTTTTCCTAACTGTTTACAGGGCTCCTACTGGGGCACAGCATACGCTGGTTACTCATTGATTTTCGCACCTGGCTATTCTGTTCACACCTGGAACCTCAAGAATGGAGACCTAATCAAGCCTCTCTACGTCAGTGTCATCCATTCATTTTGAGGGGTTAATGCGTCTCGAAGTCCGGTGGCTAAACTTCTCTTTAGTATATCCTCGTTTACGGTTGCTGCTATTCCGCAACCCTACCGTTGATCAAGTCAGCCATCCTGATGGACTGGTGCCGTGTTTTTGTGCCCGTTGAGAGATCCAGAAATACTTTCTGGTGGGGCTGCGCAGCCATCATATCCCTTCAGGCTCTCTGGGGGCTTCTTTGCGTCATTCTTCTGAACATGCAGTGCCGCCCGCACGAAGCCATTTGGAAGTTCTATCTTCCAAGCAAATGCTACAGCCTGCCTGATGTAATGCTCACCTCGTCAAGTGTCCAAGTCGTGTCAGACATTGCCATGTTCCTGCTGCCCCAGCGAATCATTTGGGGCTTGAAAATGAACTGGCAAAAGAAGGCCGGTGTCTCCGTTCTCTTCGGCGTTGGTTTTCTGTACGTCCCCACTAGCCACAACACCATCAATCTAAAGCTAACCTTAACAAAGGGCGTGCATTGCAGCTATCCTGCGCCTGGTCAAGACCGTCAAATTTGCCAGCGAAGCTGATACCATGTACCTCATCGGTCCTCTTCTATTCTGGGCCTGTGCAGAAATGACTTGTGGTTTCTTCATTTTCAGCGTCCCCTGTCTCTCCAAGCTCATCATTGAATCTGGGCTTCCAAGCAGAGTGAAGCATTCTCTCGGCTTCAATTCCAGATCCAGCCAGCCTTCGAATGAGGACTCGGGCAATGGTTCCCAGAGTGATTCCCACTCCAATAAGCCCTGGGAAAACGATACTACCTGGTCCAAGCTTGAGCAAGGTACTATCGCCCTTCGGGAGACTAGGTCGGAGTCGCAGACACGTCTGCATGACGGCGTCCAGTCTAATGATCCTAACGCCACTGTACAGGTGACCCGCACAATGAAAGCCACTGTCACTGACGATGCTCACTAGTAGGAATCGTTCCAAGGATGAAGTACTTCACGGTTGTGATGAAGTTACAACTATCCAGACAATTCAAAAATTGGTTCTCGATCATTTCCAATGTCCCATTTGTTCCATGTTGTTGTGTCAAAAAGATATCTGTACTTAATGGACTTTTTACTTAATCTATTTCTCGTCTTACTTCCTCTTGCATTTGTTTCCAATTCCAATGTTACCAGGGCCCCCCCTCATATTAGGGCAAGGATAAACTTCCGGATTGCACTTTATCTCAGACGAGAACCTCAGCAAACATTAACTCGAAGGCGGCGTCATTCGCCCATCACCATTTTCAAATGCCGGTCAGTGGAGACAATATAGATCAGAAACTTTGAAGTACTCATTAGCAGCATAGAAGGGGATAGGAAACCTTAGTTCGAGTGTGGAATCTAACCCCCCATAAATGCCGCAACACTACTCTGTACTTCCTAGTTAATTTGGCATATCATAACTTGGCATTTCTGCGAGATTATTTCTGCCGACGTATCACATATTCTTGCTTTTCTCGTATTTGTTACAGGCCGAGAGGCAACCAATTGCGGGCTTGATCATGCAGTGAGAGACCACCACGAAGCTGAACACCACGCACGAGCTCAACTATGCCCACAGACAAGAATCAGGAAGTTGAGTGCGGGAATTTGTAGAATTGCATTGAAAGAAGAGCGGGAATGAGAGAGATGAAGATCATAGGGTTCAGCTATTGAAGACAAAACTAGTGGGCCACAAGGTATGACGGTGAACGGTGGCATAATCACCATTCCCTACCAGGGAAACGAGTACAAATGTTGTATGATGATTAAAGTGAGCATAAGACTAGCTCAGATTTAGGGCCACTTTTGGCAGACAAATGCTTCGGGTCAACACCAAGCTGGATCAGAACAACAACTTCCTCGAATATATTTCTGAGCGCTAAATCCTATTACAAGAGCATAGCTATCTACACCGGGTTTCTTTACTATAGTCTATATTTGAAGTGATGGTCTAGCAACAATCGCGAAACGAAAAGCCTTTCCAACTATTCTTTAAATTGGAAGCCAGAAAATTGTCGAGGCGATAAATTTACCCGCTCTAGAGTTGGATATATGTATGTGGTATAGGTACAATGTGTATGTGCATGATCAAATCAAGACTCGTCGCAAGCCCTCGGTTCCTCCAAGGACTCTTCGACCAGTCACGGGGCATCTTCCCTTTCCACTCTCCCACTTTCCACCTCGTTTGCGATAGCCCTTTTCTTCGTTATCGTCCGAAGACTTCTTCGTAGCTTCATCATCGTCACCGGTGATCTCCTCCTCCCAAGCTGCACCGGCACCCTCGCCGTTCATGAAGTCCAATTGGCGCTGGTGCTCGCCATTGAGCCAATGGAAAATACAGACGTAACAAAATACGTATCCAGTCTGGCAGGCTGTCGGGTTGGTGAGCGTGTTCAAGCAGACTGGGCAGGTATTTGCGCTAGAGGTATCTGCCGGTGGTAAGGGGACGGTGAAGATAGGTAGATATGAGGTTGCGGAGATAGGTGGTTGGTGTCGGCGAGGTGGTTTGAGGGCAGATTTGAGATCGCCAGACTTCTTCTCCTGCTCTGCTTGTTTCTTTTCCTTCTCTTCTTGGCCAGACTTCTTGCGCTCTGCGGGGTCGGTAAGGCCCGAGACGACGGGTGCGGGCAAGTCGAGGACCTCGGTTGCCTTGCGAGCCAACTGCCGTGAGAAATCACTTGCATGCCACCACTCGAGGAACTTCAGCGCGAAGATCGAGGCGGGTAGGAAGTATCGCAGAGAAGTCAGAAGCTGAGTGTGCATGTTCTGGGGGCTCAGAAGACCCAGCAGGCCCGATCCGGGGCGTTGAGATCGGCCACCACCAGGTGCGGGCTTTGGGTCCAGCACCTCAGCAATAGCACGGTGATCGGCTGCTCCAAGGCGGCGGATGCGGGTGCCAATCAGCCAGAGGAACGGGGATGAGTATTTGGTATTATCGAAGAGATAGGCGAGATTAAACGCCAGAATAGAGAAGTAGTATGCTGCGTTCACGGACGGGTATATATTTCGCAGGAACCACTTGTAGTAGTGGAAGATGCGCTGACGCACTGTTGGGTTGTGTGGTAGGTCTTCACTGGGGTTATATCGCGGCCCGCCACCTAATGCTAGGGCCGCCTGCGGCGCAGCGTGAATGTCGTATCCCTCATCGAGCTTGCGCTTCAGGTAGGGAATGCCGACCATGACGAGCAGATTCTTCCAGACGTCGGCCGAGTGCAACTTGAGGGCCTCGCGCACGGGGGCTCCGGCGCCAACTTGGGCGCGCGGAATCTCGCCATTCTTGGTGCGGAGTACACGTTCGCGCTTCAGAGAATAGAAGTTTTCTGTGAATGACCCGCCAAAAGTGCGCAGGTAGTATCGCTCGACGACCAGCGAGAGGAGCGCGTAGACTTCGTCGTATGAGTTGAGGATCCGGAGGAGGTACCGTGGGTGGCGGTGAGTCGCGACCGCAAGGAGATATCTCAATGACGGAGGAAGTAAATCCGATAGTTGCTGTTCAGCGAGCAGTTCTAAAGTCCGGCGATGTCTTTGTTAGCAACTCCGCATGTGCGCGAGTTCCCCGTGTCCGGGGTGACTTTCCCCGCGAGGGAGAACTTACCGAAGAGCGATGGCTTGAATTCATCGAACTCCTGTTGAAGACTGGGAAGGTACTCCATTGTAAGGAGCACCGGTCATCCTCGACAGAACGATAGATGGATGCAGGTCGGGGAGTCGAGGTGTCGGGGAGTCGAAGAGGCGGAGAGTGTGGAGGAGTCGCCGGATCCAGGGATCGTCAGCCGAGGCCCAAAGTCCAGCGCCGAGCACTTCAACTTACGTATCCATTTGGTAGGACAACCATTTATACTGAATGAAATTCTTTCTTTTGGTACACGCTATGGGCTAGATTATTATACAGTGTTTGTTTCCATTCATTTACCAAGCATCGTCATGGGCTGCGGCCTGAGCCAATGCACTCTGGCATCGAGTCCAAACCTCCGCGAAATAGCTTGGGGAGGCCTCTTCCGACCGATTGTGAATGTCCGGATCTGCAACCAGGAGACAGTGCATCAAAGAGTTGACAAGCGCCCCCTGAAGCACAATCGGGTTTTGTTCCCGGGCCATCATGGGCACCCACGCCGAGAGGCAGTCTCGGGCCCGCAGCTCGTCGCCCAGATCTGCGTGGAGCTGGAACAGTTGGGCATAGTCATCTCGTGTGCGCCGAGCACCTTTCAAAGGTAACTGTCGCCACAGACGCCAAAAGCCATCGTAGTCCTCACATCGAAACTGGGTCACCATAAGTTTGCGAGCCTCGGGTGCGTCAAAGGGAACCTCCGCAGCCGCCACAATCTTCGATAGCCGGGCCAGCTTGTTTCGCTGAGACTCGGTCCAGCGCTTGCTGTTTGTCGATCGTGTAACCGATTTGTTGGGTGATTGCTCAGAAGAAGGGAGTGTAGGGATATCAACGACTTGATAAAGCATGTTGAACAGTTTGTAATTGAGAATCGGGACGCCACGAAGGCTCAGGCGATCGAGAACCTGCAAGGCCAGTTCCATGTCCGAATCCGGCAGGTACGGCGATGGCTGTTGAGCATTGTCTACTCTCGGTGTCAGTAGAGCGGCGAGAATCTCAAAAGCGAGGTCGTCTGAGAGGTCGTGACCATCGTTCAGAAGGCCGGAAAAAGTGCTGAACAGTTCTTCCTTGGTATACGCCGGGTGCTGCCGAGATACCGCGATCGAGAACAGATTCAACCGCAGACGAGTGATCTCCGGTTCGGCCATATCCGGTGGCAAGCTGGCATACAGGAGCTGCAGAAAAAGTGTCGAGCTTTGATCTTCGGGACCAGACCCCAATTCATTCCGGGCGCTCTCATGAGGGAGGCCGACCAACAATTTAAGCAGAGACTCCGTGCTCATATCTTTTCCACGTGCCTGCTGAGAAGTAGATGCGGCAGCCAAAACATCAGACAAGCTCGATTCACCGAAATTGGTATTAGGCGACACATCTTGTCGAGTAGAATGAAGGTGCCGCTTCTGACCGCCGAGACCGAAAGGAGAATCACTGGTGGCAGGAGAATGTGAAGCAGCGATAGATTCCTTCTGTGTGTCTTGAAGCCGCTTCTTTTCAGCCCGTTCGAAAGTCTTCTCCCAAAGACCCTCGAGATCGACATCAGCCCGCTTCTCTTCCGTAAAAATCTGGACCACGACGCTGGTGCCCGCGTCGACTTGACCAAACCCTTCAATGCCCAGATCGCTGAGGTCTGCCCTTGGAGCGTTCTTGTCTACCACGCCCGCATTTACACAAATCCAGCCGGTGGTAATCCCATCGTCTTTCTCGTCAATGAATGCGCCGGCAGCGCTGGCAGCACGCGCGCGCTTGGCCTTGCGACGAAGCTTGATTTTTAACTCATTGCGTCCCAACAGGCCATCCGCGTATGGAGTGAGCTTGTACTTGCTCCGCAACCAGCGGCAGAGGCGATCAGCTGAAACGTTCAAGTGTTTCACACTGCGCGCTGTGCCAATAATCATGATCACATTTGCTCCCAGAGCAGCAGGGATTTCGAGACCACGCAGGTCGTAAAGCTTCAAATTATCCAGACCGAGATCCTTGTATGTATATTCGAGGACGGTGGGGAGGATTTCGGGCGAGTTGGCTGGTAACTCCGGGATGTGATCTCCAGATACTGGGCGAGATTCGGTGGCGGGTGATTCATCCTGAAGATACCATGGAACGTGAGAAGATGCCAACGTATCGTTTTCCAATTCAGTTGATCTTTCTTCCACCGGCGACTCATTGATCCCCGGGGGTTGCGAGATAGGGGGGCGATCAGACCGCAAAGGGCCTATTGCAGAGAAAGTTCTCGAGTTGAAAGCAGGTCGAAGGGCAGAGTTGTATCGCGGCATAGGCACACCAGATACGGCAAGAAAAGACCGAAGTACCTCATGGTGACAGGATTGGCACGCGGCCCCTCGTAATAAAGCTCTCATGGCGGCGCGACGATGTTGAGCTCAAAACCGGCGTAGCGCGCGATAATGATATCGGCGGTGCAAACACTGCAAATAGATGAGTCAGCCGCAAAAAAAAAGATTAAACGGCGGGGCAAAAGTTACAAATCGAGCTTCGAGTATCCTGTCTCTCACAGGCTCTTGAAGTCTTCTTTTTTTCTTGAAGTCTCGTCATCTGGGTCTTTGTTCCAAGATGTCGATGGATCTGGATGCCCCCGTCTACATGATGGCCAGGCAGGACGAGGAGCCCGTCATCGCGACGTGAGTCCTTATCGTGGGGGGTTTTTGGCTAAACTTTGGATCGATACTAACTTGTGGACAGTATTCTGTGCTGCAACTGTGGTGCCCCGATCGATGGAACTACCTCTGCCGGAGCCCTTTGCCACGACTGCGTGAGGCTCACCGTTGACGTTTCTCAAGGCATTCAGCGCGAGGCCGTCCTGCACTCCTGCAGGGACTGCGAGAGATGGCTGCAGCCCCCCAACAGCTGGGTCGTTGCCAACCTCGAATCAAAGGAACTCCTTGCTATCTGTCTTCGCAAACTCACCGGTCTCAACAAAGTTCGCATTATCGACGCCAGTTTCATCTGGACCGAACCCCACTCTCGCCGTGTCAAGGTCAAGATCACGATCCAACAGGAGGCCTTCGAGGGTACCATCGTCCAGCAAACCTTTGAGGTCGAATATTCAGTACATAACCAACAGTGCACAGGTATGTCTACCCACTTCTTCCGTTCGGAGTTCTCTGTCATTGTGGCCCTCCCGTCCTCCTTGGTGCATATCTAACCTTTCCCAAAGATTGTCAAACTAGTTACACCCACCACGCATACAGGGCCCAGATTCAGGTTAGGCAGAAGGTGCCTCATAAGCGAACATTCTTGTACCTCGAGCAACTCATCCTGAAAGCCGGCGCTCACAAGGATACCCTCAACATCAAAGAAGCGAAAAATGGACTCGACTTTTACTATGCCCACCGCAACCAGGCCGAGAAAATGCTTGATTTCCTGTGCAGTGTTGTTCCCTGTCGTCACACCAAGGCTAGCGAGCTTATTTCGCAAGATACTCACTCTGGTAATTTTTGACCCATGTCACAAGATTCACAGCATGCTAATAATCGATTTTTCGTTAGGTACCAAATCGTACAAATTCAGCTTCTCGGTTGAGTTAACTCCTATCTGTAAAGACGATATCATTGCTTTGCCCATCAAACTGGCTCGCCAGATGGGCAATATCTCGCCTTTGGTCATTTGCCACCGTGTCAGCACAAACGTGAACGTTATGGACCCTCAGACTCTTCAAACAGCTGAGATCCCCACCGGCGTTTACTGGCGCTCACCATTCAAGTCTTTGGCGGATGTGACCGAGCTGAAGGAGTTCATCA
Source organism: Penicillium corylophilum (assembly GCA_018410145.1). Classification (NCBI taxonomy): domain Eukaryota; kingdom Fungi; phylum Ascomycota; class Eurotiomycetes; order Eurotiales; family Aspergillaceae; genus Penicillium; species Penicillium corylophilum. The sequence goes on from JAGUQL010000001.1 coordinate 1,595,395, forward strand.
TCATGGACATCGAGCCCGTTGGCAAGTCGAATGGCCGCTACCATCTGGCCGAAGCCACTGTTGCTCGTGCCTCGGATCTTGGCTCTAACGACACAACCTACTTCACACGCACTCATCTTGGCGCTATTCTACACGTCGGTGACTCCGTTCTGGGCTACCACCTGACAGATACCAACTTCAATGATCCCAACTTTGATGCCATTGAAGCCAGTTCACAATATCGAGATACCGTGCCAGATGTGATTCTTGTTAAGAAGCACTATGCGCGCAAGAAGAAGCCGAAGAACCGTGCCTGGCGCCTTCGCCGCATGGCCCGCGAGCACGAGGAGGAGGCTCTGGCCGCTGCTGCCTCTGGTGCTGCACAGAGCCGCAAGCAAGACCAGGAGCAGCAGCGCCTCGAAGCCGACTTTGAGATGTTCTTGCGTGACGTCGAGGAGGACCAGGAGCTGCGGGGTACGCTGGATCTGTACAAGAACCGGAACAAGCCTCAGCCGCACGCTGGTGGTGATGTGATGGATGAGGGTAGTGACAGCGAGGACGAGGTGCCGAAGATCAACATGGAGGAGTTGCTTGATGACTTTGATGAGTTGAACATGAACGACCAATGAGCTTTCTGCGATTGATGTTGATACCGATATCTTTGACGATCATGGCTGGCGTTCATCTTCTCTGTTTTTCGTGTGATCTACAAAAAAAAAAGTTCTGGATATAGATATATGTTCATAGCACGAAGTAGATGCAAATATTCTCATCGTTATGGATATCAAAAGTAAACGTTCCGAATGGGTAATTTATACAACCACCAGCTGGCGATTGTCAGAAAATCTTTCCGAGCACGCGGCGCGTATCAGCATCATCTGCAATGCCACTCTCATCCTTGCGCTTAACAACATCATTTTGCACAAAGCGTCTCCGCACCGGTGCAGGCTTTTCTGAGGCCTTCTTCGCCTTCGCATCCTCCGCTCCGGCAAGATCAGCCTCGGCCAACTTCCTCTTCCTCTTCTCCTCGTTCTTCCTGGCCATACCATCCGCAACTCTTCCAGCTTCAACACCAGCCATGAAGACCTTCTCCTCCTTCTTGGCACGAGCATCTTCAATCCGCTGCCTAGCCTCCCTCTCTGATCTCTCGCGCTGCACCTGCTCCATGAGGTCTGCCCATTTGAAACCCTTGAGATATTTCATATTCCAGACATCATCATGGTACCATCCACCCTTTCGACCGCCCACAATATGCGCATTCAATGTTTCGGCGCAAATCTTGGCGGTTTTTTTCTAGATCACGGTGTCAGTCTAGTTCGTTCGAAGATATTCTTTTGGGGACTCACCGATTGAAATTCAAGCCAACCGTCATTGTAAAGTTGGCGGGAGTTTGACTTTCGTGTAGGACCAGAGTTATTTGGCATTCGCGGACTGAGGAAGACCTTCGTAACCGGTCCGAAGTTCCTTTTTTCTATCATGTTTTTTAAAGCGAAGGGCTTTAGATACGGTGGGAGCGAGGAGAGGTAGACGACGCCGGTTTTGTTCTTCTTGGACTCCTTGAGGGGCTTGGTCGAGAGTGGTTTGACGGGCTTGGTGGGTTTCGTGGTGTCGAGGAATGCACCTCCCTCGTCGTCTTCGTCTTCGTCCTCCTCCTCCGCGTCGTCAGAGGCAGATTGCGTGGCTTTTGATTGCTTGCTCAGCTTGCCCTTGACATCTCTTTCTTCTTCCTCGTCGTCTTCGTCGGCTGACTCGTCGTTGTCCGACTCGACACCGAAAAAGTCCTGGGTGTTTGCTGTCCGCCTGCGCTTCACAGCGCGGCCTTTGCTCTTTGCGACATTCTCCTCGGAATCATAGCCACGATCGCTGGCCGATTCATCGTCGCTCGGCGCGATGTCGAGGAATTCGTTGTGCTTGCGAGTCGTCATATTGTGTTGTGGTGAGACTGACGGACTGGAGTGAAGAAGTCGGAAGTCTCGAACCTTTTTTTTTGCGGCGAAATCGATGGTCCGTGCGCACCTCCGGGCCACTACGCAGCACAAGTTTAAGATTCATACTTCGAATTAGTTCTTCATATTTTGTAGTTGGAACGGAGGGCAATTGAAATGATTCAGAGAAATTATGCTACAACTTGTCATCGATTTAGAATAAAAGCAAACTTCTGACTGATTGAGTCTAACCCTGAATGCACCCAGTACGAGGTATTCATCTTCCTCATCAAGCATATTGTCAAGCTCCTCACTAGAGAATCCTAGGTGAAAGATTTGAGAAAATGAAATATATGTTCGTCTCCAGTGTATTTTAACAGAGCCATGATGGCCCATCTATTGCTGAATAAAAGATCAGAGTCCAGATAGCTTTCCACACAACGCCAAGGGGAATCAAAAGATGCCGAGACGCATCTGCCAACCAAAGTGGTCTATCGCCATATGCAGCGATCAGAAACAAAAGCCCAGAAAATGGAAATGAAAGTAGACAGCCACAAGAAAAGTAGCAAACTAAATGCCCAAGGACCACTTCAACCGCTCATAAACAAAGAAACTGGTAGCCACCATCGGCACAACCTTCATATAACCAATAGTCAAACCAACCCAGAACCCACGGAATCCTCGCTCCAAGTAGATCTTTCGGCCTATTTCGACTAAACCGAGACGACGGCCGTCGCCAACTGCACCGCCGACTTGCATTCGTCGTCGGATCACTTCAAGCGGGTATGAGGATGTTTGGGAGACCAATCCAGCCAGGGCACCGGAGAATAGTTCGGCGGTAGCGGTGAGCTGCGGGTGTCGGGAGCCCTTCTTTGGTTTAGATTCTGAGTCGGGGATTGTAGTATATTGTGCAACTGAGGGGTGGCGAAGCCAATCGCCTACTGTGTCGTGGGTGAGGAAGGACATGCCGGCGTAGGGGAGCATGCCGAGGATGGTTGGACCGAAACCACGGTAGAAATTGGCGAAGCCGGAGCGAGGTACTGCCTTGGTGACCGTTGAAGAAACGGACTCGGCGGCAGCAACGGAAGTTGAGGCATTGGATGCGGCGCCTGTTGAGGGAGGGGTGAATCGTTCGTTGTAGATCTGGCGGCAGATATCCTTGAGGGATGAGCGCGAGGACTTTTTCGTTTCAAAGGCCAATCGCACTCGCACGAGCTCGAGTGGGTATGTGAAGAATACGGAGGTGATGCCGGCCAAACTGCCAGATACTAAGCGGCGGATGGATGTTTCTTGGTCGGGGGATGAGATCACGATTGCGCGGATCTGCTCGTAGGCGAGGAACTTAATGGCGGCGTAGGGGAAAATCCGCAAGAGAGTGGCTGAGTGGCCCTTGAAAAGGCCTCTGGATCCTTCAGAGCGCTTGATGTCGCGGATGGCGGCCACAAGACCGGCCCAACTGCCGGTGTACTTGGCAAATTGGGGGTTGGATGCCTGGAAGAGGATCTTGACGCGATCGAGCGGTGCAACGACTGTTTTAGCCTGAATTCGCATTTTATTAGTATAGGTCCAGAGTCTTTTATAATTTCCGTGCACTTACCGCACAACCGGCCAGTCCACCGGCTAGACCACTCCGTAAAACATAGTCTAGACTGCGAGTCTTGACTACTGTGTTTCCTCCACTGCCCTTCTGCTTCTCTGCATTGCTACCAGTAGCAAGTTGTGCACCCGCGCCGGTGGCAATGGGCCCGGACGACCGCGAATGAGCGAGGTCACTCATCTAAAGGATAAGATTGCCGACTGGGCCTCGGATTTGTTTGAATGAGAGGTTGAGTTATGACAGGACTCTGCGCATGTTCCAAGAAGCCGGTCGACAGAAGGAGGCGAAGAAGTGTGGCCGAGGCGCACTCGGAGAGGGTCTGGGGAAGAACGGTGGTCCCCTCGTGATCACTCGGCGATTCTGGCAGAAAAGTCTCGGGTTACCGGACGTTGATCGACACCCTAGCGAGGCTGCGCAGGGGTGGCTTAAGCGTTGTATGGGATATGTGCGAGGGATCAGTGAGTAATTCTATACAGCATCGACCGGTGTCGAAAACTCAACGAGTGCGTGTTTAAGTCGCAAGTTGGCTCTGACGTCGATTTGTCTAATGTTCGGCGTAAGATCTGACATGCCGATACCAGCCGCACCCCGTGTTTAGCCGCCGGATTACCGTACGGATACCGTGCGGCCCGGAATGGCGGGTAATCTCGTTGAGCGAGTCCCGAGATGCCGATTTGTCAGCCTTACTTCGTTTCGAGCTGTGAGGCCTTCTGCGCTATTGTCTATATGCCATTTCTATTTGCTTCAGTAAAAAAGGATAATCCCCGACTCCCCCCGTGCAGATAAAAGGTGTACAGGAAATAATCATAGAAATAGTACAAATCAGATTCGTGGTCACGTGATGGCCCGTTGCTTTATCCCCGGCCGCGCCGCGATCCGCGGCGGGTCAACGGTTTACCCCGGGTTGCCTTGCTCTCGCGCAAATCAGCAGCAGAGGATGCCCGCTTGCGTTTGAGAGGTCGGTCAGGGTCCACGTGCAGGTGGCCAAGTTCCGTCAGAGCAGTTGTGTTTCGCCAGCGCAGACAGCGGAGACGGTGCTCGTTGGTGTCCACGTAGGTCTTGGTGCGGGTAGTAACACGCTTGGTTGGCATCTCCTCAGATTCGGCTCGGTCACGAGTCTCGTTCAGGTATTCCTTGCGATTCTGCATATGCTTGGTGATGACATCGCGTTGGCTCATAAGCTCCTTGAGCAACTTGCACTCACGGTTACCGCGCGGGTCGAGCCATTCCATAAGCTGATCGATCATCTCGGGATCTTCGTAATAGGCCCACTCCCGTGCGTTGGTGACATGCGTAGGGCCTTCTTCGAGGCTCCTGCGTTCGGCGGGTGTAGTCTGGAAGTGCTTATAGTACTGCTTGCGCTGTTCGTCGGTCAGGTCAATGAAGCCGGAGACTTCCATCTCATCTGGACCCTGGACCCAGACACGGCCGTTGGCATACTTCGCCTCGGCGGTAGAGCTGGTAGGCATACCCTCGTAGGGCATCGCATTGCGCTCAAACCACCAATATCGGTTGCAGAACCGGTCCAGGCCTAGACATTTCGTCCGTGGGCAGTCGGCCTCGCGCAGGTCGTTCTCGCAGACTTCGATCTTCGCTTCGAAGTCCTTGATCAGAGTCTTTTGTTCCTCAATCTTTTTCAGGACCTTCTGGTACGCCTTGGAGCCCTTGGGCTGCCTGGCCAGTTGTTCCTTGCGTTCACGCTCCACCTCTTGCCTGCGCTTCCGCTCCAGGGCACGATCAACTCCACCACGCAGTGCTCGCGGGCGAGGAGTATCCTCGTCCTCGGTATCGAGAGGCATTTCCGAGTCACCTTCGAGGCCGGTCATCTTGGAGTCATCCAAACCCTCCTCGAGTTCGGGGATTGGCGTGGGCGACTTTGCAACAGTGCCCTTTTCGGGCTCTGGTGCGAGCGCCTTCCGGTCTTGATGCAGCAGGCGTAGTTCAGCAAGTCTAGTTATGAATGTTAGTCCACGTGAATTTGAAGTCGGAGCAGATCAAACTTACGCTGCTTTGCGTCCCTTCTGGTGCTCAATTTTCTCTTTGCGGAACTCCGTCATCTGGTTGCTGCATTCCTCCAAGTAGTTCTTGATAGCCTTGGTCTCCAAGCTCAGCAGACAGATCATTTGGAGAGCCTTGACTCTCAAGTTGATATCGAGTGTGCGGTACTGCTCGCGCGCAGTCTTTTGGGTGGGTGGCATATCAAGAGGAGCGAGGTGCTGCAGGATCTCGTTACAAATCTTCTCTGATCGGGGCAGAATAGACAGCTGATGTAAGAGACCGATCATGACCATTTCCCAGCCACCATTGCGGAAGTCTCGCCGGCGAAGACGCTCAATCCAGCCGACTTTCTCGAGCATCTCCTCGGCACGATGAATGCGCTCGTCTTCAGGCTCTTCCTCTTGGTTGTTTGTTTTGATCTCATCCGCCTCTTTTTTGGCTAGACTGCCCCGGGTCGTCATTCTTGTTGCCCTGGGAGCCGGTTCTTCCTCGCCTCCATCTTCCTCTTGCTCTTGCTCGTCTTCCTCTTCAGAGTCATCTGATTCGTCTGCAGGGAAATCGGGAAGAGAAACTTGAATAGCACCGCCGTCTTTGCCTTCTGCGTTCACAAGCTTCTTCAATATGGCACAGTGCATTTCCACGAATAGCTCGCAGTCCATCTCCTCTGATGAATAGCGCATGGCCTGAACAAAATCATCAAAAGTAAACGAATCAAGCTTGTAGACCTCGCAGTAAACATTGAGAGTATTCCAGATCTCCAGGAGCAATCCGACGGAATCGTGCTCCAGGTCGTCTGGCAGAAGGTCCTCAGTATCGTCGTCTACCGACTCAACCAGCTTCAGGAATTTCAAAGTGGGTCGAGGCTTCCTTTCATGAATAGGAGCCAGCTCTAGGTCCTCCATAGGGTACCGAATCGGAGGAGGCGAAGGCGGTCGTGACTCGTTCTTGACAACGACCGATGGCGGATGCATTTTCTTGTCACCAACCAGCGGCGGCTTGGAGGGACGAAGAGGATTATTGGGCGACAAGAATGAAGGGTTGCCGTTGAGGGATCGCTGGTACTCCTGGTACTGCGCTTCGCGGGATTTGGCCATTTCCTGTGCGGACATCTTGGACTTTTGGCCCTTCACAGCCGGCTTCAGTTCCGGCAATTGTTGCGAAGAGAAAATCCCAAAGAAGCCGTCTTCGCCTGCTTTCTTCATCGCCTTCTTCTCGGCAATCTTGGCGCCGTACTGCAGGTGCTTCGGGACCTCTGTGGAGATCTTGTATTCTTCTGCGATCGATGGCTTCACTAGCCAGGGCGCACCAGTCCACGCCTCGCGAGTAACGTTGTTCTTGATAAAGCCGCGAAGCATCAACTTGGTGAAGGCCTTTCGGTCACGCGTGATGTGGTTTTGGTCCAGCAGGGCCTCTTCGTTTCCTCGGTCTGAAACCTTTACTAGGTATCGAGCGTAGGCCGGAGTCTTGATGGTGCCATCAGCGAAGAGTTGTTCGGCAAAATTAGCTTTGTCCCTGATGGTGCCGTGGAGTCTGCTGTTGTCTTCCAGCAGGATGAGAACAGCTTCTCCCGGGTAAAAGTCTGATTTGAATTCCTAATTAATGTCAGCACCTATTAGAACGTGACATTGCCAGTAAAAGGCTGCTCACTTCGTATATTTCGTCCACTGTGAAGAAATGGTTGTTAGCCCAGTCTAATTGAACATCTCGCTGAGAGAACATACCCAAGTTATCAACCCGAGAGACAGTCGAGAACTGAATTCGGCGCAAAATCGGTTCCTTCAAAGCTTCAGGGAAAGTGTTGTTGACCTCGCGTGATTCCTCCGTCTGATTCACCAATGAGTTCATATCCAATCTTTGACTTTGCAATAGCGACATACCTCGCTCCGGAGTGCCTCGAAGAAATTCATGCCCGAATGGCCTGTGATCTCGCAAATGAATCGGCGTTGCTTGTAAAAGTCCATACGCTGGAGGTATGGGTCATAGCTGGTGAAGACCTCACTGGTCTCTGGGATAACCCAGACCTGGGATGGGAATTAATTAAGGATTCGTCCACAGCGCGGGTTATAAGTATCGACATACTTCGGAGCTTTCATCTTCAATGACCGGCTGTGGGAGGTATGTAACGGGCTTTCGTTTGAACAGAACCTGGATTGGAGAAGTGTCAGGCACGATTCTACAGCAACACGTATGCTGCCACCTCCGGTGGCCTCCGCGACCAAATGTCCGCCAGCGTGGGTGTCGCATACCATTATCCTCTATAGGTCGGAGAAGCACGAGCCAGTCTACCAGAGACTACCGCGGGCGAAACAAAACATGAAAGTACTGAATCACACGCGATTTAAGTTAGCGAAAGTAGTTCATCATGTGGAAGATCGTCAGGCCATGACCGAGTCGAGATGAAAGTGATGGGAGATGAGGGGAATGCACGCCATATATGCGGGCAGAATAGACCGAGGAAGGTTCTCAAATTGGACATTTAGAGGGGTCGGGGTCGAAGCGACCCGGACCGGGCACGGTGCGGAGGAAGCAGGAGAAGCCTGGAGTTGGGATCGCGGACTTACCGGGCAAACGCGTCCTGAACAGTGTTGCGAGAGTCGCAAACAATTCCCAAGATTTCAAGACGAAAAGGCGATGGTGGATGGTGGACGCGCAAGTCGCGTTGGTTGAAGAGAAAAGAAGGTGACAGGGGAGAAACAGAGGTAAAGTCAGAGGGCAGAAGCGGTAGATCAACCGCGAATCGGGCGCGGGCTGTGATTGGCGGAGAGGAGGAGCAGCGGGAGTCAGTGCCCCAGCGAACTTTGGGAACTTTGTCGCTTTTCTCCCTCGGGACCCTCCTCGCCCTGCCCTGTGCTGCTCACGCCCTCCCTTCCGCACTCACTCCACCATCTCCCCCAGTGTTTGCACTCGTTCGATTCCTTAGAACTTGTAGAACTCACTGGAGTTATTTTCTAGCTCATTGGATTCCATTATTCCCCTTTCCTACTCGACTATCAATTACTTCGCCCGGGGTGGAGTGCACTCGCCCAGTGTCAACTTGCAACAATGATCGCTAACTGCATCGGAAATCGTATAACTATCCACCACCATCTTTGTAACTGGTAGAAATATGCAAAAGCACCTCTACTTGTCGTCTTCTTCCATTCTATGATGCTTTTGGCACCGTTCATAAAGAATGTCACGTTTGCGAAAGGAGCTACTTCTCCCACCAACCATTGCTACTCCTCCTCCACTATACTCATTTTGAACAAGAAAACACTTTCCTAAAATTGTGAAGTATGCAAATTAAGTTGGCCTTTCCTCTTCTTGTTAGTGAACTAGGTGTGCATCAGTAGCATACGGTCTAGTCTGAGGATACGAAGCCTTCTTGATATGCATCACAGCTAGGGTGTCTACTCGCAGACATGACGAGAACATAGTCGGAAATCCGTACTTAAACTCTCCTCCATCAGACTGAATATGCTATTTTTCGAATCCAACTTTCCCTTTTCATCCCTTTTCGCATCCGGCCACCCGGGGTCAAGCCCCACCTATAACGCGATTTGACACACAATTCCCCGACTTATGAATTGAGTCACCTTCCACCAATTCCTGAGAAATTATAAGGGAAAGAAACTACTGCCTACTATATGCCACTCCAATTAGCCTAAAGAGCTTCAACCTTTTCTTGCCATGTACCAATGCGAAGGCTGTTGTGGTCTCTTGTGCATGAGAAGTAGGTGCTTTGGCACTTATGCAGGACAGAGTACAATTCCATGCACACAATACGACCGGACTCGACTGGAGCTACAATTATGGAGCCTCCAGCTAGGCATATGACTACGTCTCACTTTGAGCTGAGCTCCGTATCCTACTAAAATATCTACTCTGAAACGAGGCTTCATCACAGAAGTTACAGTTGGGCGGAGCCCCTTTTTGAACTTCCCGATGTACTGTCACCTAAGTATCTTCTGTGAATTACTGCATAGCCTACGTTGTTGTGTCTTTTTTTTTGGTTTTCCTAAGCTGCCAACTAGTTGCGGTTCCACCTGGGAACTGTGCATGGTAAAGTCTAGTATAAGAGTTAGAAACAACCCTGGAAGACACCCGCGCAAATTAGTTGGTACTTATCTTGTACTTCCATAGTGCGGCTCACTGCTATGCCGTTGAAGAGTTTTATCTTTCCACCTGGGCAGTTTCGTGGACATGGGGATGCTCCAATCTAGTTACCTTCCCTTTTCATCCCCGGCAAATATATAATCCACGGTCGGATCTATAGTTCACCGCCATGAATGGCGTATAAAATAAGCACAACCAAGATTTAAACAGTGCTCAATCCTAGTATCTTTCCAGAAATCACAGTATCCATTCAAGTCAGTGTTACACTCAAGATTCGTAACGAGCCCGCATCTCGCAGACGGCATTCTGCATGACTTCATGGGCAGCGCTAACCGCATTTGGAACATGCCGCAATAGACTTTTGTGGTTAGGTGGGTCTGGCCCACGTGGATGCAAAAGGGTGCAAACTGATTACGTCACCATATTTAATTGAAGAATTACTGTAGAGTACGGTAAAGATCGATAGAATGAAAGCTTGAATATTCATTAATAGCTTATTTTTGTTCCTGAGAAAGGTACCTATAAGTTGAAGTATACAACCATGAATCCGACCCAGCTCCCGACTACTCCGAGGGCGGAGTAACTGCTCATGAACATCAAAGGTAGGAACTGGAGCCGTTCCCATCCGAAGATGAGGTAGTGGCCCAGTGAGCAGTAGATGATTAGAGGGATGGAAATCGTCAGATATAGCAGGGACAGTCGGTCAAACACGAAGATGCGCGGCCGCTCGGGCACCGGTGCGACACGGTCGAAGACGAAGAGGAAAAGAACGAGCCAGAAGATGGTGTACACGATCTTAAGCGGGAACTCGGCCGCAGTGAACAGAAGCGGGAATAGAGAGACATGGCCTGCTACTGCAAGCGGTCGGAATGCGCTGAAGTAGCGGCGGTCCTTCAGTGCGATGAGACTGAATGGTATGATGATCAGGAGCACGGCCTTTTCATGAACATGCCAGCCGAAAAGGAAGGATGCGTAGCCACAGAGAGTGACGGCGCCAACAAAGGTCTCCCAGTCCGGACGGAACCACAGCTTTACCAAAGGAATCTGGTTGGTGTAAGCGATGGTCAAAAAGAATTGTGACATGGGGACATACCAGCTGGAAGACGAAGGTCAGCAAGAAAGTGAGTTCCTTGGTCACCTCGGGGAGAATTGCAAACGAAGTATCTCCCACGAGGCCACGAGTGACACTGGTGAGTGCTTCTCGGTTCACGGGCAGTCCCAAGCGGGGAGCAACTATAAAATTCAATCAGTAAGGCATCAGGACCACTCCTGCCACTTGATACTCACGTGGAATCAAAGCACGATCGGTGAACGAGTACATGGCCCAAATATTAGGCGCCCAGTACGCGTGGCACAGCCCTCTCGAGAAGGGGAAGAGGCGGTCTTTCAGCTGGAAAATCTGGCCCCATTGCAAGAAAGGCCCAAAAGCAATGGCAAATATGCCGACCACACATACTCCAAGCTTGATGATATTTCCAAAGCGCGGCCGAAGGACATTCTTAGGGTCGAGACAGTAGGCGCGCAACAAATAAACGAACCAAGCGAGAGAGAGATAGAGGTATATGTGCTTGAAGCAAAGCAGCGCGGCAAATGTAATCCCACTGTAGAGGAGGGTCGACTGCTTGCGAGCCAAAACAATAGACAGGACCATGATTCCGTACATAAATCCATTGTATTGGAAGTGGATGTGATCGATTATGAAGAGACCCGGCGAGAGGAGGATTGAGAGACTGACGACGTGCGCAGCTTGCTTGTTTGCAAGGGGAACTGACTTGACAAACCTGTGCCCATTAATGGTCAGCGAGGCTCATACTACCATAGGAGAAGGTGTCGTACCGGCTCAGCGCAACGACGAGGACCAGCTCGGTGAAGATGACGGTGGCTCTCTGGAAGTAAACGGTTTGCCAAGAATCATATTCCAAGTTCTTCACAACTAGCATCGCAGGATCAATGTACGCAGCCGCTTGCGACATAAGCCATTCGAAGGCCGCAAAGAACGGGGGGTAGTCGAGGGTCCATTCCGAGGTTTTCTAGACGACCATTAGAACCGATAATACGGGCCAGAAGCCCAGGAGACCAACCTCGTAGTACCATTCCTGGATCGGGAGCGAGTTGGTTATGGCAAGCCAGTTGCGATGGACCTCGAAGTCCGTCGATTTGCTGTAAAGCGCGGGATGATCAGCACTCAGTGACCGTGCGGGACGACGGACACTCACTATGCAGGAAATAGCAGAACCTTGAGTGCGCCCGCAACGATGGCGCACTGCGCCAAAGACGGGTAGAGCTCAGCCATTGGAGCAGAAGGGCATTCCCGAGTCCAAAAGAAGTTGCGCAGGAAAGTTGAAGCTCCTCCGCACGTAGGTCACGTGTATGCGGAGAATAACAAATCAGGAGAAGGCCAGGTATCACCAGCACTACCTTCCGCATGGACTTCTCGGACGTCGGCATCCGACACACCATTCTCAACAGTGTTCAGTTGCACCACTTCATTGACATCTCACCCTCTGCTGCTGCCATCGCCAAGGAGGCTCGCCTGTGTGTCATTGCTATTGTCGTCGGGTGGATCACGACTCGCGTTGTCGCTAGCCTTTGCGAAAGCTCTCGAAGATCCTGCGATTGCAAATCCCATCGTTCACATAAGGACTCAAGTTTGGACTGATTGATACTGGGCTGTGTTTGTTAGACCTACCAAGTGTCAATATTGCATTGAAGGGGTTTCTTTTGAGGCCTTTCTATTACCCGCTATACTATCTACTCAGCGTTTACTCTACCTGCCACAATGAAGACTTTCTCTTCCCTTGCCCTGCTCGCCGTTGGTGCTGTTGCCCAGGTAATTGAGAGCCAGAGTTTCGGCTATGGTGAAAGGTACGCAACGAGCGCTGTCGCATGCCCTCTTTCCCGTGCCGGATCTGACCAACACCTATCACCAGGATATCGCCGACCGGCCACGATCTTCCCGGATGGAATATTGGCGGAGAGGGCCATGAACCTTCTCTTGTGAGTTATCTGTCCTCTTTCTCTGTGGCAATTATCTAACACTTAAAGCTAGCTCTCTGACAAGCTCATCTTGACGCCCCCTTACCCCGGAAACACACGAGGATCCGCCTGGGTACAGAGCCCGTACGTTGCCATTTGCGCACGAGCCTAACATGGAACAAATGCTGAAGGATATACAGTGCCTCCCAACAAGAATGGGCTGCAGAGTTCCAATTCCGAGCTAGCGGTCCCGAGAGAGCTGGCGGCATCCTCCAATTATGGTACACCAAGGATGGCCAGGCCCGGGTTGGAACCTCGAGCATCTACACTGTCGGCCAGTTTGACGGACTCGCTCTGGTCATTGATACGCATGGTGGACGTGGTGGAAGCATTCGCGGGTTCTTGAACGACGGAACAACCGACTACAAGAGCCATCGTAGTGTCGACAGCCTCGCTTTTGGACACTGTGACTATGCCTACCGCAACCTGGGCCGGCCCTCGGTGCTGAAGATGGAGTACACCAACTCACTCCTTGAAGTGACCGTGGACGACAAGGTCTGCTTCTCAACCGACAAAATCGCTTTGCCTGTTGGCAACACATTCGGTATCACTGCTGCCACCCCCGAGAACCCCGACTCCTTTGAGATCTTCAAGTTCATCTTGAGTTCAGCTTCCGGCCAGAGTGCTCCTGTATATCAGAACCAAGCTCCCCAGCAGCCTGTTCAAAACCAGGTACCCCCGGCCAACCTTCCTCCCGTTGCCTCCTCCGGCAACAAGGTCATCGATGCCGGCATTGCTGCTCAGTTTGTTGATCTCGGTGGCCGCCTTCAGCTTACCAACAAGGCCACCAGCAATATCCTTCAAGAATTGAGAAGCCAGGCCGCCAAGGCCGAGTCTCGTCACGCGGAACTGCAGCAGAACCTGGCCACGAAGGGCGATCTCGCCGCTCTTGACGCTCGCCTGCAGCGCATTGAGACCCTGCTCCAGAGCGTCCAGCGTGACATCCAAGGCCGTGACTATAGCGGCAGCTTCAGCCAGCTCCACGACACCCTGCGGTCGTCTCACCTTAGCTTGACTGAGAGCCTGCAGGGTCACCTGCTGAGCGGTATGTCTTCCTTTACCTCCCAGAGAAAGAAAGAATCGGAACCAACTGACGTTATATATAGCAATCACCGCCTCGACCCCTCGCATGGGCTTCTTCATCTTCCTGGTTATCGCCTTCCAGGTCCTCCTCGCTGCCTCCTACATCATCTACAAGAAGCGCCGCGCCAATATGCCTAAGAAATTCCTCTAAACTCTATATCCGCGTGTAACCGGTTATACTGGAGCGTGATACTTCTGATCTTGCGTGTCGTTTATTAGCTTGCCTTGTCTCAGACACTCGGCCCTTGTTTCGGGTCTTTCATGTAGAGTACGAAATGAATTTTGTTCTTACGATCTCATTTTGACATTCACAAAAGTAGCGTACGGCCTGGCCAAGAGGATGATCCAAATGAGGCCAGGCACTTATTTCCTCAAGGTTTTAAACCTCTTCCAGGCATTCCTTCGAACGCATTTCTAGTCATTTTGTGCAACGTCTCTTTGAATACGACTGGACAGATGAAAGGGTCTCCTTTGAGACCAGCTTGCAATCTAGCTCGGCTGTGAGGTACGAGATCCAAATGAAAAGATGGATATAATCCATTGAGTCCCTATGCTAGATAATCGTACAAAAAAAAAACAGGTTCTTCGAGTCTTGAATGCGCCGTCCCATGCTCGTGTCAATTTCGCAAAAATCCAGAAACAGGAAGATGCAGGACAGTAAAGCAACCCGAGCCAGTGCACAGGAAAAATTGAAAGAAAAAATGTCATCCCTATTCAGACAACTCGAAGAATCCAGTAAGAAACAGGTGGAAATCAACGACCGCGGTTGGCGGTCGCAGAACGAAAAGCCTGAAACAAGGCTCGAGAATCAGCCCTCTCCCTGAAAAACCAAAACGCCGCTGTCCATTGCGAAACGCAATTCTTTGTACTGTGCCGATGCAAATGAAATGCTGGAAATGCTGAGAAGGAATTATGGTGCTAATGTTGGGGGGGGGGTGCGGTTTGCAACCCCTTGATCGCGTCCGACTTTTCCGAGACAAGACACGAATGACCTCATGGAGTCAGATAGCTCCGTGTCGCAGATGGATTAATCGGAGTGGGTGTGCTGGCGCTTCTGCACCGGCTCCCGGTCATCTTCGGTCGGGTCTTCGGAATCAGCGCGGGATCGCTTCTTCTTGAAGTTGAGGGCTGTCTGCTTCAGGGTAGACGACCGGGCTCGGGGAAGGAGTTCCCCATCAGAAAGGCCGGATTTAGAAGCTCGAGGTGTCCGGGGAGTGGCCTTGGGAGTGACCGATTTGCGAGAGGGTCGAGAAAGAGATTTATGACGAGGCGCCAAGGCCGGGCTTTCATCCGGGCGAGATCCAGTCTCGGCAGCGGGAGTAGTAGAGGCGGCGGTATCATCGCCGACCGGAAGATCAGAAGTAGCAGTTTGAATAAATGCCTGAGATTCCTCTTGAACGGTGGGCTCATCAGGCTTGGTGGTGGTGAATGTGTCCTCAGACGAAACGGCGGCGGACTCGCCGACCGGGGGAATAGAAATGGGACCTCCATAATGCAGGCCGAGAAGGGAGGAGGCAGCATCAAATTGCTCCTCTGGAACATTACCAGTACGCATGCGTTCGATGGCATCCACGATCTGATCCTGGAGCTCAGCAGGGAATCCGTCGTCGTCGCTTGAGGTCCCCACAGAGGATAGATGCTCCCTGGTCAGTTGCTTGGCCACGCTGATTGCAGTCTCTTTCACCTTGTCGAAATACTCGCGTTCGCGATGTTGCTTTTTTTCGCGCACGACACCAACAAAGTCAAGGACAATGTCACCAGCCGGAAGACGGGCTCGCTTCTCGCGCCAGTCTTCGTCAAAAGTGGTCTCCCGATAGTCATCAGTAGTAAGGATGTCAACATCAACGGCAACACAATTCTTAGGACGGCGCACACGGCGCTCTTGCAAACGACCATCAACCGTCTTGGAAACAATCATTTCGTCCGATCGAACGTGGTTAGGGCACATCCAACCCTTGGAAGGGTCAGGGGGATTTGCACGGGGCGGGTTCAAACAGTCTAGATGGAAACGGCTTGGGCAGTAATCGCATCTTATGATGGGACGCACATTCTCACTAGACAGACCACAACGAGTGCAAAGAATAATTTGGCCGTTTTCCATCAGCCGCAGCAGGTTGGGATCGTTGTACGCCGGCACACCCGCCTGCTTCGGTGCCTTAGTCAGCCGCGGCAGGTGGGGGACTTCTTCGTAGTATCGCTGCTCTCCCAAGTGACCAGAGTCGTACTGGATCCTTTCACCGACACCCGCAAAGTAATCCTTGATATCGGCGGGCGGGCGGAACTCAGTCTTCGTCTCGCCGTCGGAGCGCCGGATAAGATTTGTTGCGCAGTTGCGGACCATGCAGCTCGGGCAATGCCACTCGCCTTTGGGCGGGTTCTTGGGGTCGATGGCGGGTTTGACACATCGAAAATGGAATGCATTAGAACAGGTGTCACAGCAAAGCAAGTTGCCACCTCGATCACACTTGTAGCAGTTATCACTATTCTCGGGAGGCTCACTGTAGGTCGCCATTAGCATCAAAAAAAAAGGCAGAATCAGAATACAACTTACACTTCGTTAGGCATCAGTCGAGGCGGGTAATCGGCAGTCCAGTCATTCACGCAAACGGAGTAGACAGAATTGGAAAAATCAGAATCCAAGGCTTGATCGTCCGTTTCGAGATTCTCTTTGGCTTTCTGACGTCTTTTGGCAAGCTGATGGCGCTTCTGTCTTTCTTTGATGGCTCGTTGTACAACAGGCGTCGAGACTAATTCTTCAGCTGCATCCGTAGCACTGCTTTTGGAGGCAACAGAGACACGTCGTGCTCTTCCGCCCACCTTGTAAGGCTCCATGATGCTATTCTCTTCACCCCGCTTGGGACGAAGAGAGCTGCTTTCAGGAGTGACCTCGTCGGCCTCAGTCGGCATAGCCTGGGAAAAACGAGCGCGCTTCTTCTGAAGATTCTCGCTAAGAGCAGCATCCGCTTCCCACTCACGACGACGCTTGAACGAGGTTTCGTTGATGGGGCACGGCTTCCTGGGCCGCTTGAGAGGAGCAGTGTTGGTCTTTCCGTTGACAAAGGCCTCTTCAAGCTTTGGCCCACTGGTGTCACGATAAATGTCCGCAGTTTTGAAAGGAGTCCGGCTAAGAGGCTCAGCTTCGAGGGACTGAGCAGATGAAAGCTCAGACTCGCTGTTCTCACGCGTCAGAGCCCGAGCGTGATCTGCATAGTACGATTCGTACCACTTGCTCGCATCATCGATGGAGTGACGCAACATGGTCTTCAATGCGAGTTCAAGATTGTGGTCAGTCTGGTCACGACCGATGTTGTGAATCAGTGACAACTTGAAGTCATCACCGGAAATACCAGACCAGTAGTAAACAAGGCTCAAAGCAACCTCGTTTTCGCCACGCTTGGCAGAGTGAGAGATGGCAAGCTCCACGACTCGCTTGAGCTGCTGGACGTCATACCTGGTGGAAGTGGGGTCGGGGAGCGCATTCAGCACGGCGATGAAGTCGCTATTGACAGTGGTTCCTCTCTTGGGAGCCATACCGTCTGCGACGGCCGTGGCAGGAGGAGACTGAGTTTGGTGCAAGGGGGTATCGAGGTTGGGTGCGGTAAGAGTAAGGACAGGGTCGGTCAAGAGTTCGTCCACGGGTGTGTCAAGGGGAGTTTCTGCTGGAGAAAAAGAAGGGTGGAGAGTGGAGGGTTCAAGAGCATCTGAAACGGGGGTCGCAAGATTGGTGGTGAGAGCGTCCTCGTCAATGTCCTCAGCGAGTATTGTGTCTTCAATAGGAGCCCCGATTGTCTCCCCAACAATACATTCAATAGAGCCTTTCAAGACATCTATTTTATCAATACCAGTCATAAGTCGGCCGTTGTCCTGTGCTCCCATCGCTGCCTCCTCTGCCACCGGCGTAATAGGCATCCCCGTAATGGGATCATCGCCCACATCGCGCGTCGCCAACTTAGCGCGTCTGAGAACATGTTTTGGAGGAGGCGTCAGACCAACGCTCTTATACTCCGCGGGCGACGGGTACTGTCCGATCGGCTTCATGGTCTGTAGGTATTTGTTCTCTTTCGAGCTGATGGAATCGGCATCTGCCCAAATTGGGCGCGCGCGTTCCGCGATAGGTTCTTCCCATTCACGGATGTCGTTCAGCGGCGATGGATAGTTGATCGTCGGCGCATTGCCCGAATCCGACGAAACGCGTATTTGACGCGGGTTATTCTCGTGAACCTTTCGAGGCTTCGCGGGTTCTTCTGCGGGTTGGAAAATGGCCCGGCGCCGCTGGGACCGGAGACAAGGCATGCTGACCGCCCTGGAGTGTAGGGTTAGCGCCACGCGGATCTCTGCCCTAACGCGATCTATACAAATTCACGGTTCACATTCTTTCACGATTGCCTCTGTATGAGCTTTTTCGTGATTTTGAGGTTCTGTAAAGCTTGTCAGTGACGAACAGGTGAAGAAGTAGTGCGAAGAAAGTGTCTGTAGATGGCTCTTTGTTCTGAGGTCTAGAGTACCTGGAGAGCTGTAGACTGGAAATGTAGGACACATCTTCGTTGAGCACGAATACTATCACCAGCTTAAATAACTGGCTTCTCATGCGAATGATGTAAGTATCATCGGGTTTCGAGACAGGTGTGGTAAGCAGGAGAGAAACTGAGGAGCTGAGAAGGTATGAATAATCGTTATCTAAGTAGGTCGGGAGAAGTCAATGACTTACCTTATTGATTGGAAATTCTTGAGCCTATTGATCGGCCGTAAAAACGGGAGGTAGACACTTTGTCAACTGCGTGTTGAAAACATGCATAATTCACTAAATAGGTATTATTGTTGAATCGCCTCATCTAGCGTATGCCCAGGCAGCGAACGAGCAGAGCATCCTGCCCAGGTGAATAGGAAGCCATCGCAATTTTATCAATCTATTCAGATATATCGAGGGCCCGTAAACACCAAACACCCCTCCTATGCGGGCGCTTCGTACTAGCAAGACACCCGATTACCAAGCACGTATGAGTGATATACGCCTTGCTACAGTTCTCTCTGCAGCTCCATGTTGACAGATGACACTCTGAATTTGGGCTGACAACGTCTCCATTTGACTCATGATTTCTGCTGCGCTGCGAGCTACATAAAACGCATACCAGATAGCCTATAAATGCCCTGGCTTGCACTTCAACATTGACTCGGGTCAATATATACCGGAATCCTCACTGAGTGCCATTGCCGCCTCTCCTCATACGCACCATTCATTCAACACCTATTTTCTTTTCATTGCTGGTAAAGTCGTAGGCCCGATGGGCAACTTCATCATTGGATATCTTTTTTTTTGTTGATTTGAAAAATCGACGGAGGGTTCCAGGATCAGAGTGTATTTCACAGGAAAGACAACGCTAGTGTCGATGCATTTACTCCTGGGCAGCGGCCTTCTTCTTGTTGTTCTTGCTCTTCTTGTTACCGGTCGAGCGGGCAAGGGGCTGCTCGAGGACCTTGAGGATCTCCTCATCCTCGATCTTCTTGTCGGACTTGTACTGGGCGGGATCGAGCTCAGCGGGGGCAGCAAGCTTGGTGATACCGTTCTTGGTGATGGCTATCAATGAAATTAACAGAGTATCTTGTCAGTAATGAGAATTGAACTTACCAACGGTGGTCAACAGACGAGAAACAGGGGTATTGTCGGCGGCACCGCTGGGCTCGTAGGCACGCAGGACACCGTTGCGAACACACTCGACAACACCAACCTTGGCGGCCTTCTCATCCTCAAGCTGGCGCAAGCTGAAGGGGAAAGTACCGAAGTGCTTGACAACCTCGGAGAGGGTCTGGCGGGAGCTAGGGCGCTTGAGGTGGTAGGTGGTAGTGGTGCGGCGGTGCAGGGTAGTACGGTGGTCAAGAGACTTGACCTTGCCGTTGCCCAAGCTGAGACCAACCTCAACACCCCAAACCTCACCAACCTCGGGAACACCCTCACCACGGGTGCCATCACCGGGGTTCACGATGATCTTCTTGGTGCCCTCGATCTCGTTGCGGTCAAACAGCCAGCTGGTGGTGTTCTCGATGACGGTGCAGTCGTAGGCCTTGGCAATCTTCTCCAGGTAGGAGGAGAGCTGAGCCTGGGTAGGAGCCTTCTGGGCAGCGGCCTTCTTCTTCTCCTCATCAGTACCCTGAGCCAGGAGACCCTGGGGAACCATGAGACGCAGCATGACCTCGTTGGCGTAGTGGGTAGCAAGGATCAGGTCGGCCTCACGGCCGGAGACAACCTCCTTAGCGGCGTCCTTCTTGGGAACGACAACCATGTCACAAACGATGGTTCCGAAGCCATCGATCTGAGCACCGAGCTGGACCTTGGCGATCTCACCGGCCTTCAGGGCAATCTCGGCCTCGGCGGTATCGGACACCAGAGGGGTGTAGGGAGTAACATAGGAGCTAGGCGAGACGGTAGTGGGGTTGGCGATACCTTTTAGCCGCAATATTAGTTCTGCACGGTATGATATATATGGACGGAAGTAAACCAACCCTTGGCAATCTTCTTGCCCTTGTAGACCTTGGCAATTTCCTCCTCGAGGAGCTTGTCACCCTTCTGGCAAATCTCGACGATCTTCTCGCCCTCGACGCACAGAGCTATAGAAGGAAATTAGAATGCATGGCACCGAGAACAAAACGGAGTGCAACACACCAGAGACGGCCTCGAGCACTTTGTGCGAAATCTGGGCAGCGGTCTTGTACTTGGTCAAGGTGTCGGGGTTGTTGAGGGTGTAGTCTAAACAGAGCAAAGGCAGTTAGTTTCGAAATCAAATCGGGGGGTTTGTCTGCGAGGGCCTCCCAAGGAAGCTTATGCCATTGACCGGCAGCGCCCACAAATGTCAGAGCTTTCGCGGAAGCAGAGTAGGTGTACATACCAACCTCGGGTACTTTGGTCTCCGCCATTGTGATATGAATTGACCTCGCGGTTTGGCGAGGAAAAGGTAATGCGAATAGTTTTTAGAAGTAGATCCTAGGGAAAAGAAGAATGGATCGAGAGCAGGTCGTGTGCAGCGAACGAGAGAGCGTTTAGCGGTGGTGGGGGTGATCCCGCCGTGGCCTGACAATTCAGGCGGAGCACGGCTAGGGTTAGTTACGAGCGGAACAGACGTCATTCGTTGACCTCATGCTCGACCGTCGCAGACCCAGCACGAGCATAGCTGTGACTAAAATTATCGTTGTGACCCCGCATATGATCCTGATCCTTGTTCATCTCCTCGATTCGTGATATTCGTGCCGCTGAAGGTCCCGCGCCTACTACAAGGATCAGGGCTTCTCCAACCTCTTTCCCCTCTTCAAGTTTCTTGCTGCCTCGGAGAATATATGTCAAATTCTTTTTCCATTCGCTAGTTCCATTTACATTGTATTCGTGGTTCAAAATGAGATCAACTCCAGAGCTCCCGATTCGTGTACTTACTCATAACATTCGATACGCGACTTCGTCTCCCTTCAAAGGAGAACGGCCGTGGGCTGAACGCAGGCAATTAATGTTGAATGAACTGGAATATCATACTCGCCATTGTAAAGAGTCATTCATTTGTCTGCAAGAAGTTCTTCACAGCCAGCTTGAAGATATCCGCGCCGGGTTGAATCCCGCCAAAAGCTCTACGCTCCAGCAATGGGCGTATATTGGAGTCGGTCGAGACGATGGCCATCAAGCCGGAGAATATTCGCCCATATTCTATCGCCCTGCAGTCTGGGATTTGCTACATTGGGAGACTGTCTGGCTATCCGAGACGCCTTCCGAGCCGTCGAAGAGCTGGGACGCAGCCTCCATCCGCATCGTCACCATCGGTGTTTTCACTCACCGGAGTAGTGGCAACTCTGTTCTCGCCCTGAATACGCATTTGGATGATCAAGGATCTCGCTCCCGGCTTGAAGCTGCCCGCATCATTCGCTCCAAGATTAAGGAATACCAGCAGGGACAATATGGAGGCTTTATCTCTGGCATTTTCTTGGCTGGTGATCTAAATAGCCAGGAGAACGAAGAGGCTTATTCTGATTTTACTGGTTCAGGAGAGCTGCTTGATACATTCAAGCTCGTCGATGCCGCTCAACGGTATGGCAACATCCTTACCGTGACTGGGTTTGGGTATAAGGGCCATCCAGCGCGAATTGACTATGTTCTACTGGGGACCCAGGGTAACCAGAAATGGCGAGTGGATGGATATTCTGTGATGCCGAACCGGTTCGAGGATGGAGTATTCAACTCAGACCATCGGGCCGTTGTTGCAGACCTCACCCTCGTGGGCTAGCATGCACTTTAGTATTATAGTAGCCATTCATATAGGACTGCATACTCAGGCATCCGACAAAGAGTTAAAGTTTCTCTTCCGGTGTTTCATATTTATAGCTGTGGCTACTTTGGATCTGTGTATCCTTCGGAGGCCCCTGAGGTCCTCCTTTGAGTCCGTTGCTGGAGAGTACCAACGACCTACTCAAAGCCCCCATAAATTCACCTTGTGAGGTGGCATGAAATATTTGGAAGAGGCTTCTACGCTGAGAGCGGCAAACTTAATTGGCACAGGGGAACCATTGTTGCCACTTCCCAAAGCGTGGAGTAACACAGAGTGCGGCCTAATTTGCCTTAGTGCCTCGTTATTAAGGCACCAGATCTCCAGCCTCCCGCAGATCACATGACTCCTAGCATGCCGTCGAATCGGCCCTGGCGCCGTGTCCTCGCGGAGAGAAAGCATGAAAGTAGCTACGAAAATTCCATTATTGACCCCCAGATAGCATCATGTCTCAGTTCGTAGTCCTAAGAATTTGTGAGCGTGGAAAGGGCGCCGAAGCTGTCCTTGCTTTGCCCCGGGAGCGGACACCTCGTGATCCTCCCAATCTCCTTTGAACTTCTCACACACCCGCGCGCCCTGAGGAACCGCCACCAGCCTCAACCTTTGCGCAAGCACAACTCACGGGATCACACCATCATTGTCTCTCTTTTCCTGCGATCTTTTAACAGGTGGCAAAACTGACCTCCCACCACTCATCGGGATCTGGTACCGGTCTGCCTAGCCGACAGCGCGATCCACCTCCTCCCCCTTCGACCTCGGTATGTTGTCATTTCCCCATGATTGCACCATAATCGCTGCTTTGAAACTCCATCCTCCTTCGACTCGAGTTCCCCGCGCAGCTGCTCTTCGCGTCCCTGATATGTCTGGTGCATGCGCCCGTCGCGACACGTGCAATGACTAGTCCGTACCCGACGCCTTACGCTGCGCTGTCGCGACGTGATGAGAGATCAATGCTTGGATGCTATGAATTCCATACTGACATTGATGGAATCGCGCTCCAGATCTCATTCAACGATGCTCTTTTAAATATCTTAGATCTACCTCGATCGCGTTGAGCACCATTACCTATCGACTATCAAGCCAACTACAGCGAATCATATATCCATTCGATCATGCCATCCCCTGAATCGGTACACGACTACCTACCATCGGAGCAGTCTCCAGTAGATTCCCAGTCCGGTGGACAGAACGGCTCGAGCGCGTCCGATACCACGGGAGGTTTAGACTCCTTTGACACCGCCCCAACAGCCGATACGATTCTAGAAGGAAAGCAGAACGCAAAAGCCAAAATGGCAGCCTCGGGGATGTCAGAACCCAATGAGACCAATGGCACGACCCAATCGAACGGCACTAATGGCTCTGCGCAAAGCAGGAAGCGATCCCGTGATGGGGCAGTCATTCAGGCCTCCGATGTGTCGGGAACAATGGCTGTCCGCACGCGCGAGACACCAGTCGATAAGATCTTGCTGGAGCAATATGTGAACCGCGAGTTTGATTACGCAGCTGCGGCTGCTTGGCACAATCCAAGCCAGGAAATTCAACAACAGAAGCAGTCAGAACGCGACTTCTACTTGCGATTACGGCGCGAGTACCAGTCCAACCCGGCTGTTCTGTATGGAATGGGATATGAGGGATTCGGGAACCCACGGACAGATAGGGGGAGTCAGATCCCTCAGCTGTTGTACCCATCCAATAGACGTCGGCCTGGAAACCGAAAGACACGAGAATTGCGAGTTTCCCGTCGAGATATGAAGGTGCAGAGCGAGCAAATCGAAGATCTTGTGCCAATTCGGCTCGACATTGACTTCGAGAAGATCAAGATCCGAGATACTTTTACCTGGAACCTTCATGATCGGGTTGTGTCTCCGGATTTATTCGCTGAGAAGCTTGTCGAAGATTTGGGTCTCCCGTTGGAGACATCTGGTCACCTCATTCGTGAAATTTCCAAAAGCATTCAGGACCAGATCGTGGATTACTACCCTCAGATCTATATGCATGAGGAGCCCCTGGACTCGCATCTGCCGTTCACTGCTTATCGGAACGAGGAGATGCGCATTCTGATCAAGTTAAATATCACGATCGGACAGCACACCCTTATCGATCAGTTCGAATGGGACATCAACGACCCCCAGAACTCACCTGAGGAGTTCGCTCTGCGCATGACGGACGACCTCTCCCTCTCAGGTGAATTCACTACCGCCATCGCTCATTCCATTCGTGAACAGTCCCAAATGTTCACCAAGTCTCTTTACATTGTCGCCCACCCCTTCGATGGTCGTCCCATCGAAGACCCCGACCTCAGCGCCTCTTTCCTTCCTACCCCCGTATCATCTGCTTTCCGACCTTATCAGTCCGCCAAGGAGCACACCCCATATCTTTACGAACTGAACGAAGCAGACCTCGAGCGAACGGAGATCTCAATCTCACGAGATCTGCGTCGCCAGAAGCGATCGATCAACCGTCGCGGTGGCCCTGCTCTTCCCGACCTTAAGGATCGCCAGCGTACGATCCGAACATTAGCTTTATCGTCCGTCATTCCCAACTCTGCTGCTACGATGGAGGAGAGCAATGTGATTAAACGTTCCGGCTCTGGCCGGCGCCGTGGAGTGACAACGCGGGGTGACGATGAATCAGACGAATTTGATAGTGACGATTCCTCTGTTGGTTCCCCGGCTATCGGCCCAAATCTCGCCCAGGGAACTGCCCGCACAAGAGGCATGCGGGGCGCAGCAACAGCTGCTCATGCAGCCCTGCGTGCTAGTCTGGGCCAATCGGCCACTCCAGAGCCGGTCCTTCATGAGTCAAGAACGTCTTCCCGGCGGCAAACATACCGGGAAGAAAGCGTCGAAGAGCCCGAAAAGTTGATCGTGAGGTTCAAGCTTTCTCGAGACAGACTCGTTGCTCTTAGAAATGGACAGCGCATCGTCGGCCATAGAAATGGACAGCGCATCGTCGGCCCTCCGTCTTCCGCCCATGCCGCGAACACCATGGCACCACCGTCTGCCCAATCTCGACAAGCTGCGGCGCACCACCCCCGACTACAACAAACCGGAGCCGTGGACGCACCGAACCCGCCCCAGGCTGGGGTACCAGGTGTGAGTAGATATTGAGAAAGAGAATCCTCGGATTTTTGGTCCCTGGCTGACCCGTGTGCGCATTCCAGCCCCCACCACCAAGCTGGCTCCAGGCCGGCCTCAACAAGTTGAAACAATCTCACCCCAATGATTCATTCGAAGGTGTTATGCGCTATTCCGCCGTGGACATTGAAACTCTTGCCCCCGTGGCTAACCCGAACATCCTGTCATCCGGCCAGAAGATCAAATACCAATATCTTCCTCGCATCCGCTGTCATGACTGCCCCGGCAAACTTTACACCCCCGGACCGGGCATGACAGTTGATAATTTTGAAGTCCACCTCCGCAATCGACAGCACAAGGAGCGCGTTGAGGAGCGCATCGTCAAGTCCGGTGGTGTTCCCATCCCCTCCAGTGGCCATAGTGCTAGCGCTAGCCCTGCACCTGGCGCTGGTATATCAGCAAGCGCAAGCCCTGCTCTAGGCTCAGCTCCCTCCCCTGCACACGGACCGCAGTCATAGTCATAGATTTCCCGATGAAGTGATGGCTTGACAAATCCGTCTCGTGTGCGATTTGACTCACCCTCTTTCCAATGGGCTGTTTTCTTCTTTCTTTATTTCACACCATTTGATCCTCCCTTCATCTCTAGTTCTAAGAACACATCTTTTCAGCCTTTTTATCAGTGTTGGTGTATAGGATGTTCTCAAGTCTGCAGCGGCAGAGCGAATTGATTAGTGAATTCTTGTGTTCCAATATCGCTGATACCTGAGCATCGTGGTGTTTATCAGCTTTTGTTTGATATGTAATAAACTGTGACAGTAGGATTCTTAGTAAATACGAGCGCTTCTGTCTGGAAATCTTTGCCTTGCCTCGAACGGGCTTGCATGGGTGCTGGACCATGTGAAGGTAGCAGATGCAAACCCAGGACAATGATTTGTAGATTTGGCTCTGTCTCAATGTACAAGATAATCCGGATCCAGAAGCTACCGAGCTCTTCACGCGTGTTGCAGAGTGCTACGTGACGCTTGACAGCATGGTGCCGGTAGGAAATCTGTGTATCCGGGAGGGTCATCTCCCGTTTACACCAATGTTTTTCTGATTCGATTCTCAAGAACCTCCCGACCAACCTGAAGTGGCGCCGTTGACATCGCTTGGCTATCCAGGCGCTTCAAAGGGCCCCGCCCTGGTCAAAGATTGAAACGCAGAGGGATTTGCCTCTTGATTAATCTGATCCATCATCAAGGGGTTTTGGCAAAAGCCCGAGCTCGAAGAGCAATTCAAGCAGTAGCTCTGCGAACCAAACGAGGACCGGAATCAACCGGATTCGATGCCATACGATAGCTATATGGAAACTAAACTCCTACGTATCCCCCAGACATTATTCACTGAGCCGGTCGATGACATTTGGAGTGCTTTGTAATGAATGGGCTGTTGATTCTACGTGATCGACCAATCTACTTGTATCTAAATATGTTGGCTCTTCTAACCTATATTTCGACTAGTCACTGAACTCGATTTTCACTAATTAGGGAAACCAGAATATTCTGGTCATAATACATCCCGCGCACTATCTCTGTATTCTAAGAATCGTCCAAGCTCATCGATGATCGAGTATCTCTTCCTCCAGCAACACTCCAACTCTAAGGTCCGAATGAAGATAATGAAAACAAACCGGATTATAGGTCATAACTCAGCTGATTGATTATATCATCAGGTCGCGTGGTCTAATGGTTATGATTTCTCGCTCACACTTCATTCTGTGATGGCTTCGGCGCTCCGAGAAGGTTCCCGGTTCGATCCCGGGCGCGACCATTTTTTGTTTCGCGGGCCTCATCCTGTGGCTTATTTTTGCGCTTCGTGGATTTCACTAGTTTCTCACTAGTCTGGGAGACTAGTGGGCTCGGTACCTTGGGACGCAACGTTTGAAGAATAATCTAATAGGGGTGATAGGATCTAGCATCTGGAGATTGTCTGTTCCTAATTTACGTCTTGTGTCTGTCGCCCTAGTCCACTGCTAGACGGGGGATCAGCCAACCCCCCCTGAAGGGTTGATCACTATTTACCATTTGTCCGTAGCTACGCCAAGTACCACGAGCAACACTATCCACTGATACACATTCAGAAGTACGATCAGAGAGGATTATGGTCAATAGCATTAAGTATCCAGTAAACAATCTGAAGAATATCTGGCACGCAGGAGGTCGTCAATCTCAACTGCCCTCGGCACATAATGAAGAGTGACTCAAAACAAAAAAAAACGCCAACGAGGTCCCGCATGGGACGAATGTCCTATGTACGTTAAGAGAGCCGAGTTTACGAGATGAAGGTTGACTCGGAGAACATGGTGCCCTCCTCAATGGTCTCGGTCTCGCCAATCTTCAGCTTCAGCTTCAGCTTCTCCTGGGGAGAGTACTACAAACAAAGGTTAATGCCAGGAAATCATTCTGGAGTGTAGGGAACGACATACTTGGAAGATATAGGGCCTAGTACCGGCAACACTGCCAGCAATGGTCTTGATGAAACCGGGAACCTCACCCATCACATCGACGCGGTCCAAACGCTTGCCGAGAGGGCCGTCAACCTCGGCGGTGACATACTGGCCGTCTGCGGTCTTGCCGGACCAGGTCCACTTGATAGAGGTGGGCTCAGGCCACTGGCTCTCGGGATCCTGCTCCGAGGCAGTGTGGGTGCAAGTGTTGTCGGCCCCGGCGTAGATGATCTCGCCGTCCTTCAAGAGACCACCAACGTTGACCGTGGTGGAACCATAGGAAGGGGGAGTGGTGAACTCCATCATGATGGCAGAGAAGGTGGGGGTCTGGAAGTTGATGAAGTTCCAGCGGGCAGCTATTGTTTCATTAGCTTTCAGCTTTTCTGTGCAGAGTAGAAGTTGACTTTACCAGCGTGGTGGGGCTTCATGCCCTGCAGAGCGGGGATAAACACTCCGCGGCCGTCCAGGTTGTAGGTCTTCTCCTTGGTGGTGATGGAGCCCTCCACGGCGCAACGGGGCCAGAAACCGTGGAACATGGAGCCCCAGGGGTTCTTTGGGTCAGTACCGAAGTAAGAGGTACCGTCCTTGCCGACGACGAAGCCGGGAGCCTTGCGGGTGAACTTAAGGTCTACGATGCTGTCGGGGTTGACGGTGGACTTGATGTGGTATGCGTCACCCTCCTCGTTGAGGGTGATAGTCAAGTTATCAGCGCCGAAGGAGTGCATGCCCTCGTCAAACATAAAGTTGGACAAGGGGTTGGTGTTCCAGATGTGCTCGCCATCGCCCTTGAGGTTGAAGATCTTGGTGTTGAAGTGGGCGGTGGTATGGATACCACTACAATTTGGAAGAAAAAAAGGCATGTCAGCGTAGTTCATCATGATACCCCACCATGAAACCCATGATTTATGATACGGTCTGAGGAATGCTCACGCAATGTTGCTGTAGATGACCTGAACCATGACCAAATCGCCGCTGTCGGCCATGATGTAGAAGGTAGCAGTCTCGACATTTGTGTACTGGTAGGCCTTCCATTTCAACTTGTCCTTGGTGAGAACGGTGTAGGGAGTCTTCTCGCCGGTCTGCTGGGCGACGGACTGGATGGCTTCGGGGCCATAGATGGGTTCCTGCGTGCCCACGGCCGCGGACAGGCTGTGGAAGAGTTAGCGACCACCGCACACACAACAGTGGAGAAATGGAGCGTACGTCGACTTAAGCCAGTTCATGGTGTTGTAAAATCGGGAAGATTCAGAAAAATAGAAAGGGGAGGTGCGAGAGGGAGATCGACGCGGGGTCCGATTTAGTTCGGATGCGAATGGGAACCCGTCGGGTGAGCTGATCCACGAAGCAGAACAGCCTTAAATCAGGAGGAACAGAAGGCGGACACGTCGGAAAATCTTGGGACAATATGAGAATAGTTGGAACCGACGAAAAGAACGAAGTTGAAAGACCCGATGACGTTGGGTGATTCTCCTACAGCTCGCTTGGGTCCCCGGCCAATCAGCGGCCGATCCCGAGATGCTGAAAAAGTTCCGTCTTCAGTTCGTTTCTTCCCGTTGCGTCCACCATCAACAATTCCACATCATGGCGAAGAACATTTTGGCCAAGGATCAGTTCGTCAAGCTGATTGTCGGCGCTGGTCAGGCCTCGCCCAGTCCGCCTGTCGGACCTGCTCTGGGTAGTAAGGGTGTCAAGAGCATGGACTTTTGCAAGGTGAGCGCTTTCAGCCCTTGAAGCATCGAGCCGCATCTAATATTCGACCGAAGGAATTCAACGCCCGCACTGCCCACATCAATCCCGGTGTCCCCATTCCGGCGCGCGTCACCGTTCGCCCCGACCGGTCCTTCACCTTCGATCTCCGCACCCCGACAACCACCTATCTCCTGCTCAATGCCGCCAACGTGGAGCCCCGAAAGAACCGTCTACGCGGAGCCATGAACCCCGGTCACGAGACCTGCGGCAAGATCTCGCTGAAGCATGTCTACGAAATCGCCCAGATCAAGCACACCGAGACGCGGTTATCAGGATTGAGCCTGCAGGGGTTGTGCAAGAGTGTCATCTCGCAGGCCAAGTCCATTGGCATCCAGGTTGTCCCGTGATCGGCCCGAGCGGATCGCGACTTTGTGTATCAGCACGGTCATTCGGGCCTCTCGAGGAGGACGGGTGTTTGGATGTGTTTCTATATTGACTTTCGCCGGCGTTTCTGGGAGGCAATCGGTATTACCTTCCCCCACTGTACAATATATACCCGATCATCTCATGCATGCTGTTAGAGCGATGTGTGCATAGCAATTCAAAGGGCATTTTTTTGATGTTGTTTTTCAATTGTTTTTCATTTGCTATAGTATCAACATTAAAGGTGACGACGAAGTTGGCCATGGAAGCTTAGGAAGCATTGATCAGAGAGTACGGAGGCTGGGCCTGCTGATCAAAGACGCCTGTGCGCACCAAGAATGTCCACGTCGTGTGTCAATGCAGTGTGACCATGCGGGCAATCTAAATGTCCGAGAGGGGTTCTCATACATAGCGGAATGGCGGGGGAAAGCACCTTGACGAACCCCAAGTAGGAAAAGTAAAGTGCCAAGGAAGTGTCCTATCTTACTCTGTACGTGCGACGCGCTGTCAGAATCCCGCTGGCTTGGCGGTATGAAGGCCAAGAGTTGATGATCCACGATGGATGATCCCTTGGCAGGTATGGGTATGAGTATGTGCCCTTGGGGGGGGAAGATCAGAGCGGTCAATTCGTAGGAGAGAGGGGAGGGGTGATTTGGGGGATTGATGCAGGCATGACCTTGCGAATCATGCAGGAAGTAGGCCGCTAAGCCTGAAGAAGTAAAATTCCAGATTGTCAGGGAAAGATGGAAGTGACCTTTGAGAGGTTGAAGACCGTTCGTGGAAGAAAGACCGGGAAGTCGGCACGAGTTGATGCGCGGCGTAATCGATATCGACATCATAGGCCCCAACTTTCCCCCTCCGCGCTCTTCCGACTCACCTCTTCCCGGTCGACAGACAGTCATGAGGGCGTCAGCATGGTCTTCAATCATAGCCCTTGCAAGAAGTACCTTGCGCCGCAAGAACCGCTGAAAATAGAAAAGAAAGAGTAGAAAAGACAATAGTAAGTAGTCAAGACTCAAGCACGGGGAGTCACCCCCACTCGCAACTGGTTTTGCCCTTCTGGCCCAGACCCCAAACTCTCCCCTCCTTTACCTTTGATCTTGATCTTGCTTCTATTCCTACCTTTACCTTCACCTGCCTTTACATCGACCCCCTCCCCTCCCCCCCAGGTTTCTTCTTGGGTCTGGTTCTTCATTTTCGACGTTCCCGCTTCGCCCGTTGCGGACGTTCGGCTTATCGCACGGATTCGGCGACCGAAAAGTCAAAAGGAAAAGATTTGCCTCACCCACGTAATCAGCACGCCTTTTCAACGTTCTTCTCTTGACCAACTTCAACCACCAGAGTGAGCGAGGGTTACTGACCCTACCTAATTCTCCGCGCGCCTAGACCGTGCAAGGCATGCGTCCCACTCGGCCTTGAAGTTGGTGTCGAATGAGTATGACGTCTGAAACGGCCGATTCGACCCCCACCGCAAACTCCACGGATTCAGGTATGTCTTGGCTTGCCTGCCACTTCCCCTTGACTCTGGAATTCCTTGCCTGACCCTGCATGTTCGACGTAGTAGCTGCTCAGGCAATCCAAAACCCCGCCAAGATGTCCGCCCAGGCCTCGGGCGCCGATGACCCCGATGCCAAGTCAAGATCTCAACCTGGTCAGGTCCGTTTCTCCGCCGTCACCCAGGAGATCGAACCCTCCTCGTTGCAGTCGCCCGTCTCGGAGCACGACCAGGACGATTCCTTAAAGAAGCCCACCAGCGACGAGGAATTGCGTTCTCTGGCTATGAGCTTGCAAAGTTCACAGCTTCAAGAGTCTCGTCTGCGCAACTTCTCCTTCGACCCAATGTCTCTCCCCGCATCACGAGTAAGTCTACAATTCCTCTCACCTTCTATTCTAGCTATGTCACGGAGCTCCAGTGGAACGCCGGGAGTTTATCATGCTCTTTCTCAGCCGCTCCTCACTTCTACTGCACGCCCGTTGGTGGAGAAAACGGCCATGCTGATTCAAATTCACCATTTTACAGGTCGGATCTCGAGAATCGAGTGACCGTAGTCAACGAGACGGAAACAGCTCCTATGTGACCTCCCCCCACCAATCTCCCCCCGTCTCCGCCGTACAGTCCCCTCCCCTGACCCCCGCCGTCACCCACTCCCGCGAAGGTCAACCCAACGACAGCACGACTTCACTCAACGCCGTGGGCCGAGCAAATGCTCAAGCATCGGCTATTACTCCAGAAATATCGCCTCCAGTCACATCCGGCGACATGTATGGCACCCAGAGAAGTGCCCCAACTTCCCGCCCCTCCTCCACAGATCCATTGTCCGCGAAGCAAAGCGGTGCTTCCGAACCACCCTCTACCCAAGTCACCAATGCACCCAGACACCGGGCTCAATTCTTCATCGGGACCGACGCCGCCAGTTCTCAAGAAGAGAGCCCCCCTGCAACCCCAAGGGAATCGTTCACGCCACCGGGTACCATTACACCAATCGGCGAGCCCAACGACCCATACGCCCGTAGCAAGCGGCTGCCACAATCCAAGAATCTAGCGCAACTAGATGCACGATTTATCTTTGGAAGCCGTGACTCAAAGCGATCATTCCGTCCGGGAACTCCTCGGTCGGCCAGTGCAAGTGATGTCACTAAATCAGGAGACAAGAAAAGCATATTCGGAAACAATAAGAAGGAAAACAATAACTCGAAGAGCGGACATGGTCACCATCATCACGGCTCCATGTCCGAGCTGAAGCGATTCTTTAAGATGGGCCACCGCAACAAGCGACCCGACTCGCCGACTTCTGCGTCCAAAAGGTCCAGTCGAAGCTCGGGCAAGAGTACACCATACCAGGCGGCTACCGATAGCGTGCCTTTCGCTGATGATCACGGGTTGAACTCCAAATACGGTAAGCTGGGGCGGGTCCTCGGATCTGGAGCAGGTGGCTCGGTTCGACTGTTGAAGCGAAACAGTGATGGGGTCACTTTTGCAGTGAAGCAATTCCGTGATCGTCATAGTTGGGAAAGCTTGAAGGAATACTCAAAGAAGGTGACTGCCGAGTTCTGTATTGGTTCCACTTTGCACCATGGCAACATCATCGAGACTCTGGATATCATCCAAGAAGGTAGCCACTGGTACGAGGTGATGGAATATGCGCCATTCGACCTGTTTGCAATTGTCATGACTGGCAAGATGAGCAAGGAGGAGATTGCCTGTTCCTTTAAGCAGATTCTCAGTGGTGTTGCATATCTCCACGCCATGGGCTTGGCTCACCGGGACTTGAAATTGGACAATGTCGTGGTGAATGACCGCGGGATCATGAAATTGATTGATTTTGGAAGTGCGGTTGTGTTCCGCTACCCATTTGAGAACGACATCGTCCCTGCTTCAGGTATGTCAAAATGAAGACTGCAGGCGTATTTGAAACCTTTCTGACCATATTAAATAGGCATCGTGGGCTCCGATCCATACCTTGCGCCTGAGGTGTACGACGAGAAGAAATACGACCCCCGCCCCACGGATGTTTGGTCGCTGGCGATCATCTTCTGTTGCATGACTTTGCGCCGCTTCCCGTGGAAGCAGCCGCGCACTACGGACAACTCGTACCGTCTGTTCGTTGCTAATCCGACTCCCGGTACTCCGGTCCCGGATAGCAACCCCCGGGGTCAGATACGGCCCAAGTCGACCCCCGATCTTCCATCCACCGCCCATGAACATAAGCAGCAGCCTCCCACTTCCGCACCGGGCTTACAAGCGCCCCCCAAGCTTCTCACTGGATCGGAGCAGAACGGCAAAGCCGACTTCGACTCACAATCTCCGACGTCTCCGATTGAAGTTGCAAAGAAATCGAACACCCAGACAAGCAACCACGAAAAGCCGTCCCGCACAACCAGCAAAGAGGCACCGCCTCTTCCACCGGGCTCTGCACCTCCGCCTCCCAAACAAGAAGTCATCAAGGGCCCTTGGCGACTTCTCCGCATCTTGCCGCGGGAAAGTCGCTACATCATTGGCCGTATGCTGAAGGTCAACCCGAAGGAGCGTGCGACCCTCGACGAGGTCATGTCTGACGAATGGGTGCGCAACATTCATGCATGCGAACAGCTGGGCACCGGCGAGATCGTGCCCGCCGAGGGCCACACTCACGTCCTTGAGCCTCCGTCGCACAGTCCTCCCGTTGCCAGCAAAGGCAACAAGGGCAAATGATCCATATTCTGTGTATCAATCTATACTTCTTGTGTGCATAATTTTTCCCTCCGCGGCCAATTGGATCCGCAACTCGTCTTTACCTCTTTCCCTCCTTTCCCTCCTTGCCCTTGTTCTTCCCACCCGCGCCTGTCAACCGGTTTAGATGATTTGTGCGTTCTCCTGTGAAATTTTCAGTGTGGTTTTCCCGGCGTTATGGAGAGCCTCCAGTCAGGAAGGAAATTTCCAGGCCTCCTCTGTTTAGTGTTAGATGTTTCTGCTAGAGGTGGAGTGAAGTGACTAGGAGTCAGTCCTCGAGCGGAGCGTTTTTTTTTGCCCCCCTGGGGCACTTTTGCGTCTGTATAGGGGACATCACAGTAGATACTTCTAAATGGATATAAGTTTTTTTTTTTTTCTTCCCATCCGTCTCGTAAAGATCTTTCTATACTGTTCACCGGGGATCTGACGTAGGGCCAAGATCGGCGATATCGGAATGGCCTGACCGCGGAGCAAAACTTCGGAACTCTGGATCTACGGAGCTCGGTTTATCGCGGCGCTTTCCCTCCGATCTTCCATCTAGTGTTACAGAACCATTGCGTTTGCCATTTTGCTTCACGGGCTCATTGAAAGACACAGCATGTTCTAGCGGTAGACCGCTTCATATCTCTCACCTTATCCCAACATGAGCCAGCAACCCGACGGGGAGCCATTGGTCTCCTCCCTCTGGACGAGGTCACTTCTTGTACGAAAACCACATCTGCAATTGACCTTCCAAGGCTTTATTTTAACCCATACACACCAATCCAGTCCGGCGCCGTCGCAGGCCTAACAGTCGACTGCTCCCTCTACCCCCTCGACACCATCAAAACCCGCCTCCAAAAGGCACGCGACACCACCGCACCCCAAACCAAACTCTCTCTCCGCCAAACAGTCCGCGGAATCTATGCCGGTCTCCCCTCCGTCCTCTTCGGCTCTGCCCCCTCCGCCGCATCCTTCTTCATTGTCTACGACGGCGTCAAGCGCCAGCTCCTCCCCCCAACAACCGGCTCTGCACCCTCCGACCAGCCCTCCCGCGCTCATGTCTTCTTCACACACTCCATTGCCTCCTCGCTAGGTGAGATCTCCGCGTGCGCCGTCCGCGTCCCAACGGAAGTCGTCAAGCAACGGGCTCAGGCCGGTCTCTTCGGTGGATCGAGTCTGCTCGCGCTGAAGGATATCCTGGCCCTGCGACATGCCGCGCCTCCTCCTTCCCCGACCGCTGGAACAAATGCCACCGGCGCCGCTACTGCATCTGTCCCTATGAAGCGGGGCTACGGACAGGTAATTCGCGAATTGTACCGCGGGGCTGGAATTACCATCGCGCGCGAGATTCCCTTCACCGTCCTCCAGTTCACTATGTGGGAGTCTATGAAGGAGGGCTATGCGCAGCGGTATCTCCGCAAAACAGAGGCTGGATCGGGTATCATTACGCAGGACCAGATTCCTGCGTCTACGAGCGCTATGTTCGGTAGTGTTGCTGGTGCCATTGCGGCCGGTCTGACTACTCCTCTGGATGTTATCAAGACTCGGGTTATGCTGGCTCGTCGGAGTGATGGGTCGTCTCCGGTTCGTGTTAAGAAGATTGTGAGCGGAATTGCGCAGGAGGGCTTTGGTGCTTTCTGGCGTGGTATTGGGCCGCGTGTGGCGTGGATTGGTATTGGTGGTGCTGTGTTCTTGGGAAGTTACCAGTGGGCGTGGAATACGTTGGAGAACAAGAAGAGAGCGGAGGATGAGTAATAATTCAAAACCCGAGAGAAATATACTACTGTACAATATCATTTTGCTATATAGAGGGCCCAGTATTCTGACAAATAGATCTATTCTCTATCCGAGACTTGTGGTCAATTTTCGGCCTTGAGCATCCAGCTTAATTACCTGTTCCATCATTAGAAGCTTCTGCATTGCGTCTCGTTGCAGGAAGTTATGACTTTTAGGACTCGGAATTAAGGAGCGACCATCTCGCTTATGAGCAGTCCTTTTGTTGATTAGTTTTTATTGACACTGCTATCATCATAGATTGGCGAAATCCTAGCAAGAAGCTCGCCTTATAGTCTCCCCCGTCAACAACCAATTGCATACTTTCTCCACGTTCATAACCAGGACCGGCAATAAAAGTTACAAGCCGTACTTTCGGCTGTTATTTGCAGGTCTGGCCTTCATTCGTGTTGACAATGACGTATCGCCCTCGCTCATGATGCCAGGCATGGACTGCCCGGCCCTGGGTACGGTGGAAAGACGCTTAACGGGGTCCCCGGCCTTAAAAAAATTTGAATATTGCATTAATTCCAGAATGACTGGACTATTCACAGCTTCGTAGGTTATGTGGGATGGTGACTCGCTTTGGCGCGCGACGGGTCTCGACATAGTAGCAGCCATCGGGATGGGACTGGAGGTCGAGATTGCTTAGGAATGATCTAATTGATGGGTCTTTTTGGCCGTGCTTGAAGGGTGCAAAGACGGGAGGTATTCGACTCATAGAGTTGTCAATGATGCGTGGTTTGTCTATGTCTGTTTTCGCTTGGAGTTTACCCCAAGGCACAGACACTACGTCAAATCGACATATTCCACCGCTAGAAAAGTGGCTAGACATTGGACAGGCCATGCTTTTCAAATTAATCACTTTCCATATCTAAGCAATAACGAATTTCTCCACAGACTGCCGTTATTCTCTGTTCGTCGGCAGTATAGGGAAGCTGTTGGAAAACACTTCTGCCTGCTATCGAGGTTACATCGGATGCTATGACACGCGTAAAAGAGGTAATATATTGCGAATTACGAATCGCGCATATAGAGAGAACAGAGAAAGTCAGCAAAGTAAGTATTAGGCTAAAATACGCGGACCAAGGCCGATGTTGCGGCACGGCGCCAAAACCGTCCTATGGCAAAGATGCCCCTGGCGGCTCCCCAGCTCCCCCTCATTTAAACCCTTTCCTTTCTCTAACTTCTGACTTGCGCCATTTCTGACTTTATGCTTCTCGAGTGCATGCGTTCTGTGGTGACGTCGCCCTCCCCACCAAAAACGTGTGATCGGCCCTCGATTGAGGCAGATAAGCTCCGCATCTCCTCCGCAATTCAACCTCCCACACTCCCCAACCTGCATGTATGGCACGGAAACTAAGCCACCAGAGGGTCACCTATGGTTTGTCCACCATTCTAATCTCGACCGCGTCTTCCTATACTCACCTTTTCAGTACTCCCTCTGCCCGATGCCCCAGGCGGGCACCGGCTGGGGGTCAACGGCCTGACCGTTGACCGTCAAAATTCCATTTTGTAAGTCTACTCTGCTCCTTTTGCTACGAAGATATCGGCTTTCAAAAGCCATATGAATCACATTATACGACCTTTGGTTCCCTCAACATCGTTTCTCTTCGCGTTAGTTGCACGGCCGCTAATGTGACGTCTGTTCCCCAGGTATTCCGCGGGCCGCGACGGTGTCATCTGTTCGTGGGATCTCGACTGCCCTTTGGCCTCGCTCCAATCCGAAAACCCGGATTATCCTACCAATCGAAAGCCGGGCCCAACGCAATTCAAAACCCAGGTCCAGGCTCACAGCCACTGGATCAACGACATCGTCTTAACGCAGGGTAACTCCGCCCTCGTATCCGCATCTTCCGACACGACCGTGCGACTGTGGCGCCCGCACTCGGAGTCTACTGAGGTACCTGAGCGCATCGGCAAGCATGCCGACTATGTAAAGGCACTGGCCAGTCCGGACGGCCAAGCTAGCTGGGTTGCGTCTGGTGGTCTCGACCATAAACTCTATCTGTGGGATCTGAATGGCGGCGGTGAGATCTTGAGTATTGATGCCAGCGGTGATGATACGACCGAAAAAGGTTCTGTCTACGCGTTGGGCGCGACCTCGTCGGTGCTCGCGAGCGGCGGGCCGGAGAATGTCGTGCGCGTATGGGACCCCAAGTCGGGGAAATTGGTCACCAAGTTCGTCGGTCATACTGATAATATTCGTGATATCTTGATCAACCAGTCGGGGGACACAATTATGACGGCCTCTTCAGACCAGACCATTAAAATTTGGTCGCTGACTGCAGGCCGTTGCATGAACACCCTAACAATGCACAACGACAGCGTGTGGTCTCTTTATTCCGATCAGCCAGATCTTTCGGTCTTCTACTCAAGCGACCGGTCTGGCATGGTGGCCAAAACTGACACACGGGGCTCGCCTGACGTGGAGCAGGGCACATGTGTTGCAGCGCTACAAGAACATGGAGGTGTTATGAAAGTGGTCGCTACCGATGACTTTATCTGGACAGCTACACCCAAGTCCAGCATTAACCGATGGAGAAACGTTGACACATCGCTTGGTTTCGAATCACCGCCTGAGTCGGGACGAACTATTGATTCCACTGCTGCGCCAGAGAAATCTTCCGATCAAGAGCCCCAGAAGATTCCTTTCAACGCCGCATTGCAGTTGTCTACTGCATCTACAATACTAGGCAACACATCGCCTTCCGGTGCTCCATCGCCCGAGCCGGGTATGGAGAATGGCCTGGGTCTCACAATTCCCGTTCATTCGCTACCAGAAGAGTCTATCGAGGGCCAGCATGGTCTTATCAAATGCTTGATGCTGAATGATCGAAAGCGAACCCTCACTCAAGATTCGGCAGGAGAAGTTGTCTTGTGGGATCTGCTCAAGGTAAGCCAGAAGAACACTAAGAAGCCCTGAGAAGCAGATTCTAACATGGATTCAGTGTCTCCCCGTACAAAACTTCGGCAAGCGTCATATTGATGAAGTTGCGGACGAATTAAACACTGTCGAGAGCATATCTCACTGGTGTACAATTGACGTGAGAACGGGTAGACTCTCCGTCATTCTAGAGCCTAATCGCTGCTTCGATGCTGAGGTCTATGCGGATGAATCGGGGCTATCAGAAGCTGACCTCTCGCAATTCCGAGATGACCAAAGAAGTACGTTTTCATTTCCTTTCCGTTGAAAATTTCCTGTTTTTCATCCTACTCACATCTTATAGTCAATCTCGGAAAATGGATTCTTCGCTGGCTTTTCGCCCCTATGGTGGACGAGCAAATTCGACGAGATAACGAGTACCGCGAGTCTGCTATTGCTAAAGCGGAAGAGCTCGCTAGGCTCAACCCTACAGTGGGTACACCTGCACCTACTGACGATATCCCTCGCAGCGTGGGTATTCCTATAGCCCGTGGTCTGCACAGTATGGACTTCCCCGGAAGTCCCAATACGTCTGGCTTCGGTATTCATGTCGGCACACCCTCTTCTGCCAACTACCTCAGCACCTCCATGCAAAGCACCTCTCCATTCCCAGCGTTAGATGTTGAAACCCCTGGGTCAATGAGCCGACCCCTGGATGCCGTGCCCGGTTCTTTCTCAGATAAAAGCGACTACTTCTCATCAGCACCACCACCCCAGGGGCTGTCACATCTTTCACAGCTTGACACCGACAAGACTCCTATGTCTCCGTCTGATCTGAACTCTCCTTCAGGCCTGCCACAATCACCAGCAGAGCCCGATAAAGAGGAGCGCAAGAAGGGTAGTTCTTTGTTTGGAAAGAAATTCCGAATGGAATTCCCGAAAGTACGGGGATCACGTAACTCCACGGACACGAAGCCCCAGATCCTGGAAGAAAAGATCGAAGAGTCGGAGATTTCTTCCATCAAAGAGGAGAAGACATACGAAGCAAACATCAGTGGTGTTATCGATCGGATTCGCGATGATTATGAGGAGTTACTGTCTTCAAATCCCAGTCGGGATTTGGTGACAGCTATCGTTCCGAGTGCAGAGAGCGAGACCCCTCGGCTTCACATTCCTTCGCGGACAGCGGTTTTCATTCAGGAAGAAACGGGCGAAACTGCTGTGGCTTCGGATCTGTACCGAGGTAGCGTCGGAAGCATCGGTCATGAAATTGAGCGACTCGAGAAGGCAATCCCTCATTGGCTGGGCGAGTTGCTCCTCAAGGTCAGTCAAACTTCTAACTATCTCCAAAGTTCTTAGCTGACTCTGCAGCTAGAATCAAATACCGTTCAAGGAGCAAGTGAAGATTGCCTTCATCTTGAAGCCGTTCGATGACTCTTTGCCGCCGGTTGTGAAGCCTGAACCGTAAGCGCGCCTCCCTTCGACCTGATAACGTTCCGAGACTAACCCACTGCAGACCGGCTTTCAATGGTGGCCCTCCGAGCAACATGAATGGCAATAACAATAGCTCTCGCCTCAATGCTAACCGTATGCTTCGAGTCAAGAAGGTCCTGGCCTACGTGGCCGAGCGCATTGATCCCGCCAATCCTGATGAGCCTGAAGCGGACACGATGCAGCCGGAGGAATATCTTGAGCTGTATTGCCAGAAACAGGTAAAATACCTTTGCTTGGTAGTTGTGGATTGTTCTTGCTAACTTCATTGCTTTTAGCTGTGCCCACCGAATATGACACTGGCTACGATTCGGACGTGCCTCTGGCGTACTTCCGGTGACATGATTCTCTATTACAAGGCAAATGGAAAGAAGGAAATCCGACCATCTCCGTCTCTGACCAACAATAACGAGAATCACCTCAGTGTCGGCGAACTAGGCTCCCTCAGCAGTGCTCTCAACGGCGGAAATACTGCACCTCCAGGCAGCATCCATTCAATGACCAACTCTGGCTCCGTAGCCGGCTCAGTCGCTACCTAGAGAGAATCAATTTCTCTCTCCCTGTGGTTTTATTTGGATCTTTTTCTGTTGATGCGCGCGGCTTTTTGATTACTAGCGACGATCTGTATGATCATTTTCTTTGTGACTGAACAAGCGAGGCATGAGCCTGGGTACATATCGAGACGTTCATGATTCCCCCTTGGCTGATAGCTACTATGCTTTATGTATTTCTTCGTTTCCTTGGTGTCAGCGCAGGCACTGCATTGGCGGACGCTTCGAGGCCTGTGGGCAGAGCGTACATTTATTCGTATGTAGAACCAAGATACCTTTTGCATATATGTGTTCGCTGCAATATCAATCCAGTATGACGTGATATCAAACACCGAAGCTGCGGCCGAAGTAAGCATCAACGCCCTACAAATAATGAATATGAACCGATGGGACGCATTGTACGCCTTAGCTGATCACTTCGCCTAACAAAAAGTACCTTTATGCGTTACAGGGTTCAGTCTCATCCGACCGCTCTTTGGCTATAGAAGAATGGTACGGCCAATAAGCAACCAGAATATAGACGGATCTTTTCCCAGGATTCAACACATTTAGCCATTCATAGCCATCTGCAAGTTCCAACCCGAAAATGCCATGTCTCACGAATATAAAGATCGGGCATCCCCTCTTACATGACCCCTCATTTTATCCACCTTTAACCTTTACCCCAACATGACAGTCACCGACCAAATCGCCAGACGGACAGATTATCCATTCAACCTCGGCAAGTTCGGACGCCCTATTTCCACTAATAGTACCCTGGCCCAGATCTGGTTTAATCGCGGTCTTACCTGGTCCTTCACCTTCAACCACAAAGAGGCAGCAAACTGCTTTGAACAGGCCATTGCCCACGATGATTCCTGTGGCATAGCCTATTGGGGCTTGGCTTATGCCCTCGGCCCCAACTACAACCACCCGTGGGAGTTCTTCGGCGACAATCTGGAAGACGTCGCACGACGCACTTATGATGCCGTCCAAAAGGCCAAAGCCTTCGCTCCCACCGCGACCCCAGCCGAACAAGCTCTGATTACTGCCATTCAAGCTCGCTTCCAAGGTGACAAGCCCACCACAATGGAAGTGTACAAAGCCCACAATCGGGCCTATGCCGAAGCAATGGAGGCTGCCTATCGCGAGTTCGGCGATGACCTGGACGTAGCGACTCTTTACGCAGACTCGATGATGAGTCTCTCCGCGTGGAAGCTTTGGGACCTGGTAACAGGAAAGCCCATGCCAGGAA
Source organism: Penicillium corylophilum (assembly GCA_018410145.1). Lineage (NCBI taxonomy): Eukaryota > Fungi > Ascomycota > Eurotiomycetes > Eurotiales > Aspergillaceae > Penicillium > Penicillium corylophilum. The sequence goes on from JAGUQL010000001.1 coordinate 1,637,186, forward strand.
CGCGAACATTGGAAGCCAAAACTGTGCTCGAGAAAGCTCTTCGCCACAAAGAGGCCTACCAGCACCCCGGTCTGCTGCACATGTACATCCACCTCATCGAAATGTCACCCACACCAGAACTAGGCCTGGTCCCAGCTGACAACCTACGCTATCTGGTTCCGGATTCCGGACATGCATGCCACATGCCCTCGCATCTGGATGTCCAGGTGGGAGATTACCGCGCCGCCATCAGCGCCGGTCAACTTGCGACCATCGCAGACGAAAAATTCCTAAAATACGAGGGACCATTCAACTTCTATACGAATTATCGCATGCACAATTATCACACCCTTATCTACGCAGCCATGTTCGCCGGTCAGAAGGCCGTCGCGCTCGATGCCGTCGATCGCATGGAAGCTACCCTACCAGAAGAGTTCCTCGCCCAGATTCCAGACTTCCTCGAAATCTACATGGCTGTCCGTTCCCATGTCATGATCCGTTTCGGCATGTGGGATGAGATTATTGCAGGCCCGCTCCCCAACGATCCGGCTCTTTATTGCGTAACGACCGCAATGGCATATTACTCCAAAGGTGTCGCAAATGCAGCGACTGGAAACGTCACTGAAGCCGAGCATCAGCGAGAATTGTACCAAGAGGCAGCTAAACGTGTCCCAGATTCACGACTCGATTTCCCCAACAAGTGTGTCGATTCCTTGGGTGTGGCTTCTGCCATGTTAGACGGCGAGATTGAGTATCGTCGCGGAAACTACAATGAAGCATTCGCACACCTCCGCCGAGCTGTCCAATTGGATGATGGCCTGGGATATGGAGAGCCGTGGGGCTGGATGCAACCTTCTCGTCATGCGTACGCTGCACTTCTCCTCGAGCAGAACCGTGTAGACGAGGCGGCTGCTGTTTATCGCGCTGACTTGGGTCTTGATGACTCTGTTATTCGTGCGCGCCATCATCCTAATAATGTGTGGGCTTTGCAAGGTTACCACGAGTGCTTAGTGCGGCTGGGTCGTATGGATGAGGCGAAGGTTATTGAGCCGCAGCTGAAGATTGCCGTTGCAGTCGCTGATGTGCCGGTCAAGTCGTCTTGTTTCTGTCGGACTGATACTTCGCAAGCTCCGGATCTGGAGAATGCTTGCTCGAAGGGGACTTGTTGTTAGGTACGAGTGTCAAGTCCAGACATATTCTAAAGAATCTATGTTCAGAATGAACGTGCTATTGACAAGAGAGTTCCACAAGTCCTTCCCCATATCGTGCACTTCGTACACTAGGAATCAAATTGCAACGCCGGACGACCAGTGGGAGCGTTGAGCGGTAGCTCCATACCCACCTGTAAGTAGGTACCTAACTTTACTCGCTATGCCCGCAGTTGAATCCGGCGAGACGACCAACGAGAATTCGAGATGATGAATGCGAAATCATGACACATTGAATATGCTTTGCCTCGGATGTTGTTGTGGCCCCAGATCAACCCCACTGCCCACTACGCAGCCTCCCTGGGCTAATGGCATGGAATGAGACACAATGTAAGCCCACGATTCGCTCAGGGCCAGTACTATGTTTATACTGGACGCATCTCCGGGCTTACATGGGGTCCACCGATGTAGCTTCTACGCTGCATCGATCTATTTAGATCAATGGCTAAGCCTCCAACTATCGTTTCGATAAGCGTGCATGGATACCGATCCCAGAAAGATCGCTCATATCTACGTTTCGTGAGGCCAGAAACCGAACTTCCATAATACGGCTAGAGCAAAGTCTCGTTCAGCCACCTCTTTTCCACACTGGTGGTGGATCTGTCAATGGCATCGCAGGCTTGAAATATGCTACATATGAGAGATTGGGACTATACATGGGAGTTCTAGACAAATGTTCATGATTGCGGCGCTAGCCAGCACTGTCATAAGGCAAAGTGCCATGACAATTGAGCTGGGATATAGTATAGGCGTGGAACTCTGTGGTTGTCATCATTGAAGGGAGGCTGTTGATTGAATTGTTGATTTCTTGGAAGTTTGGATGTGTTGTTTTTCATTTTGGGCGATTCCTAGCTCCTCTTATCTGTGCAAGCTATAATGTGATGCATGAATTTAAGATGTTGCAGGTACTCAAATCCCAATTTTCGGGATATGACTGGACTCGAGCCTGCTTATTTTGCCACGTTCTTGGTGGCAAAACCCGTATACAATACCTCGGATGCAGGCCCATCGTGGTTTAAACCCTAGACCCGACAGTCTGCTTGGGTTTTAGTTGCAAATACGAGTACCCCTTCACCCTGACAGAAGCAACCGTGCTCCCTGATACAGCTTTTCTAGTGAATAATGGCGATAGCAACTTGACTGAATCGTGCAAGCCATTTACACAATGCGTTGCCATCGAGGCGGGCGTGAGCGTTCCGCGGGGTGTGATAGCTATAGCAGCTGCAACTTGGGCCTTATGGGAGCGTCGGAGTCGTCGGAATCCCAAGGGGCTCTTGGCAGAAGGTTCTGAAATGGGATATGTCCTTCCTAGAAGTCGTCAGCGTCGAATGGCAGAGCTGAATGCGCCTGAATTGAATACGTCTATTCCAGAATTGATGGATACAGGGAGGGAGTATAAGGAGGCTCCTAGTGAGCCACAAGTAAGAATCTAAGGCGCTCTTGGGACCTGTTCACTTACTTCCCAAGGAGAGTTGAGTAATTGACTGATGACTGGAGGGTGCTGAATATTATAAATGCGGTGTTCGGCTCGACATCTGAGCAGAAATTACTCATATGTGTGAAGACATACTCTCAATTTTAATTTCGATAAATTATCAATTCAATCATTGCATGATATCAAAAACCGAGTAAATAGTCAAGCGAGTGAGAGTCATCAGACCGAGATCGGCGTCTGGTCCGATCAAACGCCGAATGCAACGGCGGGCGGAGACGTCATGAACTTTCCAACACACTCTTCTGCGAATCGACTCTCTATAATCATTTTGAATCTAATTTGATTCTATCTAGACATTGTTGAAGATTCTTTGGCCGAAAGTCAGCCTCTTGTGGGTTTGTCCTCATCAAGTAGCCAGCACCACTTTTGTTCGAGAAATTTCACCACTGCACATCGAGAGCAAACAATGCCACGGATATCGAAGCCTCCGGTCAAGGCTGCTTGCCTTGCATGGTGATTATGCTCTTATCCAAGGCTGTCTCCCAGGCACTTACTATGTTCTTCAGTCGGTCTACAAAGACTCGGTGTGATGGACAGCAGCCATGCAGAGCCGTAAGGGTAATTCACCAGACAAGTAAAGATTCGAGGCTAAATAGATGTTGGCTTTTTAGTGCTCTGGCAAGTACCGGGATTGTTCTTATCGGCCCAGTCGCCGAGGCGGTCCCCGCAGAGGTATTCGGTATGCTGAAGCGCAGCTATCCCGTTCTGACCATGGCGGCCCGCCTGCTCCTTGCTCTCCGTCAAACTTCTCTGACATTATCGGTGAGACCCAAAATGCGCTGCCATGGACAAAGTATCTGACCATGGAAAGATCCGTTCTTGGATGATATGATCGGCCTGGTATCTCCCTTTGCAGGTGTTCACAATCTCGATCTCACTCCAGATTCTCTTCCCGATGCAAGTGAATCTAGTCAGCCATGGGGTCAACTTACTCCCAGTACAGATGGCCTTTTTGCATCTGTATCTCTTCCTGAATCGGAGACGTTGACTGTTAGAGCTTATCTATGTGAAGAAGACATGTAAGGATATGACATTCTGAAACTGGAGCCTAAACACTCGCTAATGGCCGGCCCAAAAAGCGTCAATGCCTACTATATCTACATTCACCCATATCTTCCGTTACTACCAGCTTCCAATGTGCAACGAAACGAAGATCGTCATAGTCTGACTGGACTGCCAAATGAAGCCACGGAACCAACGAGGGCCAACCTACCCTACTGGCCAAAATCCTCTCTAGGTTTGGCACTCTCAGCATTGCTTGTCATGATACCCTCTTCCCAAGATCCGTTTCCAACTTCAGATATGAGCGTTTTAGTTCGGCGATCATTCGCACAGCTCTTTGCTCAGGCCGCGCTAGCAAGCGTGAAAGGAGATATTGATGACCTAGGCCCCGGGCCGAACGTCGCTGCTCTAGCGGCTGAGATGTCTCAAGAAAAGTCTCCGCTGCATTCACAAGTACTCTCTCAGCTAGAACCAATATTGGCTCTCGTGGTGCTTTCCATATATGAATACTGCCAGCGAGGCAATGTGTCACGAATGCGTGCTCGGATAAATCAGGCCGTCACCACAGCCATGGATATTTCTCTTCACAACCTGGAGTCCTCGGCTACAGAGCATTCAGAGGCACAGAAGCGGACTTGGTGGATTACAGTGAGTTGTGCTTATGGCTATATGTTTCAGGTCGCTGTTGCTAACCCTCTCAGATGTTTGTGGCTTACCTCTCATCAAATCTCCATCTTGCAGTACGGCTGCCGCTCCAAATCAAATAGAACACTACCAGCTAACGATTTACAAAGCCACCAGTTGCCACTTTAGATGATCCACGAATTACAACCCCTTTCCCACAGTTCGATGTCGATTTAGAGGTATCGCACAAGTTCTTGAACGATATGATGTCCAAGATTACTAACATCTTTCCAGCCTTGGGGATTCCTGATGCAAGCACAGAAGAATCTTTTTGCGTCGAATCAGATGATTAACAGCATTGAGCGTATGGACGAGACCGTTCGACCAGATCGCAGCGAACAAATCAAGATACTAGATTTCCAGATTGTGTCCCTGATGTCCGAATCAGATCGCAGTCTCCGAGCAAAGTTCGGCGATCAAGGCGAAGCACCGATCGCTGAAAATATGTGGAGGCTTGGTCGGATTCTCATCTTTACGTGAGTTCTCTTGGGGAAAGCTCAATTCATATACTAACATTGAATGACTTTAAAGCGCCCGAACTCGCCTTCACCGGTTCAGAGCATTCATGAACATCCCTCTATTCCTAGATAAATACTGTCACCTCCCATCCATAAACACCAACAACATCTCCATGCCCTCACCAATCTGGGTCGCGGATCGTGAATCCTCATTCCCGTTTACGGAACAAGAATCCTCCAATATCTGCCTCAAGGCTTCTCTGGTAGTTGCGACGGCTTTCCGCAAATTGCCATACCCTGACCTCCATGGAGAAACTTACCAAGGAGGACGCCCTACGCGCAGATCTCCCCATACTATACCATTCTTCGCTTGCTGTGCAATGCAAAGCTGCTACACTCTCTTGATGCTCCTTCACAAAGTGCGCGCGTGTCTAGTGACGGATTGTCTGGCAACTTGCTATCATCTACTCAACAAACCGGATCCTGTGACCGAGGCTTCTGACGCAGAACGCTTGACAGAAGAGCTTCGAAGCGGTGTGGAGTCTCTTGGAGTGTCGATGAAAGCAGATATTATTTTTGAGGGTGTCGGGGGTATGGGGCGGGAGATTGAACATGCATATCTGGCTGCATTCCCAGATGGCACAGAGTTCTGAAGCAGGCTTTATTGTTAATCGAGCTCATACCCAATGTATATTAAACTCGAATAATCTTCTACAATTGTTCTCCGAGGCCTCATTGAATACATTCTAGATCGTAGCAGGTCTAATCTATTTGAACATATGCTTGTTCACGGGTGTCAATGCTTCCTGGCCCGTCAGCACCCGCTGCACTTCTCCATTGAGAGTCTTTTAAATCCGATCATAGTCTCAGCAGCACCTCCAGCAGTGTGTGCACCCGTGACGCTTCTCATCTTTGCCAACTCCTCATTCACGTTAGGCTCGTTATCATGAACATCCAGACCAACAGCAGACAGCTCTCCTGATTTCAAAGCTTCTACCAATCCCATCGACTAGTGTTTCACGAGCGATATTGACGACTTTGAGAGTGCAAAGGCCGAGACAATCTATGTGGAGGATCTTTCTACGGATTGACGGAATTGTTTCTGGTCTGAGGGATTATGTGAGCTTTCAAAGGAGTGTGTTTGTCTGTACATGGTCTCTAAAAATGGATAAAAAATGGATATGTCTATTATCCATGACAGTAACCTTCCTCCAAATCGTCTTCTTTCTTCCAACCCTCCGATAAGCATTTCTAGTTGTTGCTATAATCACTCAGTATTGGAAAGCCAGAATTAGAAAGGAATACTTACACAGGATTCACTGTAACAGACCGGAATCCCTGGCTTTGAGTGTAGCAGCCATTACCGCCGTACTGGTGGAAAGTATCACAGGAGGAGCCGCTCGAGCCCATAAATTCGAAATTATCGGACATATTCTCGACAAGCACGGAGCCAACCGTCTCAGACAGTGAGATACAGCCAATGCTTTGGTTCAGGGAGACCTTCCAGCCGGTAGAGTCGGTACATTTGTCATCGGTGAAAGTCATGAGATTCCAGGCAGCGGCCGAGGAAACAGACGCCGCAAGGATAACGGTGTAAGATAGCTGCATATTGAAAAGTGATCCGGTGCCCACTGGTATATTCAATGTTTGGTTGTTGTCTAATATGGGTGGGATAGCTCGCGCTTCTTATACCTTGTCTTCAATCCGAATTGGATCTATGTTGCGCTGAGTTCACTTTAGGCGTCCATGTTTCTAAGATTGGCGTCTTGTCCTCATCTCAAATGAACCCTCTCAACATGCATAGTGTCTCCACGGTTGCAACGATATTACGCAGATCGAGGCGAAGTATGGGTCATAGGGCCTGGGTGGCCTGAGCCCAAGCCCTCCCCCATCGTACGGTGTAGTTAGATGAAGGGCAGATCAATTGGGGGGCCTTGCATCGCCTAAGACATTAAGCTACACAGCCTTTTATTGGGTCACAATCAATCCATATTTAGCTTTTTTTATTTTGTCTTTTTTTGTCTTTTTTTGTCTTACTAGATTTTTCTTACAATTCTTTATACAGGGTGGATGCGTGATGATAAAAAAAATGCTCCCGGCTGGAATTGAACCGCGACCGTGATTTTCGCGTATCTCTGGTCAGTGCGCGGCGCGGAATGCAAATTGACGGGACCGACCTCGCAGTACCACAACCAACCTCCATGGCTTCACGGACTGGGGTGTCGGTGTCCCAATTCGCCGAGCAGTTCTACCGGTCATGGACGAACCCTCGGGGAGTTACTAAGGTCGGGGAATCGAAATCATTGAGCCTTGAGTCAGTGAAGCTGCCATGGAAAATCGGTATGTTGGCGCTCCATCTAGATTGATCAAAGCTAATTCGGGCAGGTCTCGCCATCAGCGGAGGTGCCGATTCTATGGCCCTTGCATTTCTGTGCAAACGGATGGAAGAAATGTCTGAGCCTGGAACGGTCTCCTTTACAGCCTTTCTGGTTGATCATCAAGCCCGCGCGGAAAGCAGCCAAGAGGCCCACACGGTGGCTGGCTGGCTACGTGACATGGGTATGTGTCTCGTTGCGTGTTGAACTCCAAGGCGCCTTCTATTAATACTATCCAGGTATCAAGACGAACGTTATAGAGCTGGACTGGCTTTCCGCTTCTGCAAAGCCTGCAGGCGCCGGTTCAATTAAATTACCATCTGCATTTGAAACCAATGCTCGTACGCTGCGGTATCAAGCTCTCGGCAAAGCTTGCCTTCATGCTGACATCAAGACCATCCTACTGGGCCATCATCAGGATGACAATGTTGAAACGGCCATCTCGAGACTATGTACAGGAGCTCGTTCCGCTGCTCTTGGGGGAATTTCCGAGATGGCGAGGATTCCCGAATGTCATGGTCTTTGGGGCATTTCTGAGGGCCCTTCTTATGCAAAGCTGCTCGGAACACGAAAGAGCGGTGATATGCCGGTAATGGTCCACATTAAACAAGACACCAACAGGGGTAAAATCAATTTCCATACTCCGGGACGATTTCCGAAAAGTGTGAGAAGACAACAAAAAGACCAACCATCATGGGTCTCATTACAACCGCCATCCACTTCTTCGCCTCTTCTGACCGCAACCGGAGGCATTTTTCTCTGTCGCCCCCTCCTTTCCTTTCCCAAGGCTCGGCTAGTCCAAACCTGCATAGACAACAAGGTTCCCTATGTCTCCGATCCCACTAATTTCGACCCTACGCTCACTACACGCAACACTATCCGCCACTTGCTATCTAAGAATGCTCTCCCCCGCGCATTGCAGTCTGCGTCCATTCTTTCTCTCATCGAGACTGGACAGAAGTCTCTCAAGAAAATGAATGATCTTTCCAACGAAATGCTTGCATCAAGTTGCCGTATCCTTGATTTCAATCCCAGAGCGGGAAATCTTGCCATTGCGTTCAAGGATGCAACTGCGCAGGATAGTGGATCCGGCGCCCTTGATCTCAAGTTGCTATCACATGTCATACGTCGCGCCGCGGACTTAGTATCGGCTTCTCCTGCACACCATTACCCTTCGAGCAGTTATGAGCCATTTGTTTCGAAACTTTTCCCTCGTGTCGAGGGGATTGATGCTCGAAAAAAGTACATTAAGTCCAGAAAACCCTTCACTGTTGGAGGTGTTTTGTTCAGCCCCCTCGAACCACATTGCAATTTGGACCCGAAGCAAGTCACATCCGAAGTTTTGGCCTCCATATCTAGCATGAATACCTGGGGACTCTCGCGCACGCCGTATTTCAAGAACCGGAAGCCGATTATTGAGTTCAAAAACGATACCTGGACACTATGGGATGACCGGCATTGGCTTCGGTTCATCGTGAAACCCGACTTAAAATCCGGTCCCCAGGCGTCCCTTGATCTGAAACCGCCTTCTCTCGTGGTTCGTCCGTTTCATAAATCTGATTTTTATAGGACTCTCTATGAAGATGGAACGCTGGCGGGAGAGAAATACGGGAGGGTAGCCCCCGCTGCCTCAGATGTCTGGAAGAAACTAAAGGAGATAATTAAGTTGGAGGCCAACGGTCCATCTCGGGACACTATTCCCGTGCTGACACTGAGGGAATCGAGTCCATCTAGGCAGGTGGAGATTCCTGAGCAAATACTGTTGATGCCGACTTTTGGCATTTGTCTATCCGGTCTGAAAAAGGGACCGACTTTGAACGAAATGAGTTTCTACTGGAAAGGGCTTTGGTGGAATTTGACCTGGAATTGGAGGTACAAAATGATTGACACCGAGGCAGTGCGCCTGATGGGCGGGCCAGGTGTGAGTGATGAGCCTACTGAGTATGGTACAGATGTCTAGACAACATAACAAGCGCTGCAAAGTCAATCTCCGGAGCTATGCATGACCCAAATCCATCTGTTTGCAGACCTGAAAAGTTAAAAAAAAAAGGATTCAATGATTACAATGTAGAAAAGACCCCTTGTACATGCAAATGGAGGATAGACAAAGGAGAGAAAAGTTGGTGGTATCACAGAATAAGAAGAATGAAAATGACAGGCGATGTCGGTGGGTGAATGTCGACCGAAAAAGGAATGTAGCTGCTGTTCATGGTGTTGAATATTGTTCACTGGCCTTCAGGAGAGCAACAGCGGCCTGCTGGGCTCGAAGGCCTCCGGCCTCTCTCTTTAGTCGGAAATTTTCTTTCTTAAGACGACCGATTTCTTCCAGTGCCTTAGACAGTTGGGACTGTAAAGTGTCTTCCGCACTCCCAGATCGAACGTCTCTGGAAATTTTGCTGAGCTCTGAATTGAAACGATCATAAAGAGCTTCATTTTCGGCACTGGCTTCTCTATAAAGCTCGTCCAGCTTCTTGACGCGCTTCTCACTCACGACCAAAGATGACTCCAAGTCTCGCTCCAATGCCGACGTTCGTCCATTGCAGTCTCCGGAGAGCTGGTCGAAACGAGCTTCAAGGCTCTGCATACGAGCCTCAATGGAAGCACTAGCAGCTGAAGAGATATGAGGACCCAGGGAGCCCATGGCTGGCTCTACACTGGATTGTTTGCTTGGAGAGAGTCTCAAAGCATTCAATTCGTCACCAAGTGCTCTAAGCTCGTCTCGCATACCAAGCTGGGCAGTGGCTTGAGTTTTCTTCTCGTTATGGACACGATCACGAAGCTACAAGAAACAGTTAGCGAACATTCCAGCCCAATCCAGCAGTAAACCTGACTAACCTTTTGTGGACTTTGCATCCGCAGTTTCTGCGGCTTTTGAGACGACGATGAAGACTGAGGTCGCCTAGCTTCCGTGCTGTTGACTGTTGATCGATCTCGGAGGCCGGGGGTCCGTTGAGGAATGCTAGTAGCGCGAGATCGCCTCTTGCTTTCCTGGCTTGGTGAGTCTGGAATGTCTGGCTTGTTCTTGGTCGCACGATCCGTCTGTGAGATCTTGGGGTCGATGTTTTCCTTTCTACTTGGGGTGGAAGGCCGCGGGGGTGACATCCGTCGAATAGGAGACCCCAGGCGAACAGAAGAGTACGCTTTCGCGGGCGACGTGCTTCTGTTAGGCGAAGATGCTAGGTAACTGCTTTGCGGCCGCTGCTGGCTGATTGGCCTCTGCTGGCTAGTTGGCGTTGTCGACCCCGGACGTGGAATATTAGAGGGAGTCACCGGACGCAATGGGTGGGTTGGAGAAATTTGTGATGTATCAGATGAGGCTGTTGGGGGCCGTAGATCTGACAGTGAGCTTCTGCGCTTTCTGCGAATCTTGACAACCCCATCTTGCGATAATTCACGAACAGACGACAGGGACTGCGGCTGCCCATATCCAGTGCCTGGCCGTGAGATATGTTCCTCGGACGAAAATCCGTTGGGGCGATCGCGCGACCCAGGTCGAAAAAATGCTAGGCGAGAGTCCACGTCGGTGGACTTGGAACGTGACAAAGTACCTCTGGGGGTAGTAGGCTCTGAATCCGTAGGACTCTGTCGCTTGCTTAGAGTTCTTAGAATTGATGCGACCTTACTCTCTCCTTCGTTCTTCTGACTCTCCTTGTTGAGGCCGAATCCGAAGCGCTTTCGGAATGAAGAACTATTTGAGCCGACCGATCCAGTGTTTGCTTGAGAAGTGTTGCCCTGGTCATAACCCAACGTTCCTTCGACAGATGCGCCACCGTGAATAAATTCTTCGAAAAGATTGTCAAAATCCTCCACTAGTCGATCCAGGAGCGACACATGCTGCACGGGATCTCCTTCCTCTGTGAGAACCTCAGCGAAGGCAACAGTCAAGGCTCCTCGGTCTCCGTCATTGCCAGATGCGTCGAGCAGCTCAGCAAGTAGTCGAATGATGGCGGCCAGAGCACGGCGGTTTTGTGGACTAATATCAACCAAGAATCTCTTGAATTGGTCATCAAAGTCCCGAGGGAACATGGTGTCGAATTGCCTCTGCAGGGACTTCAATGCTGACACTGCCAAGACCGGACCCATACTCATCTTCCAGGCATTCTTCATGAATGTCTCAAATGCGACAAACAAAGTGTCAACAGGCACCTCTGCGGCAGATTGAAGCTTGCTTGGGTCTTCCAGCAGGATGTTATAGAGCTCATTGACCGGGGCACGATCCGCATGGTCTCGAGCCCGCAGCATACGACCAAGGATGTTCCCGCTTCGGGATTGGAGAGAAAGCACGTATGCTGCAAAGGTTTGTTCCAGAGATCCAAGCTGGCCGTCGGGCCCCTTGAGGGCGGTCGCTCCGGCTCCTGGTGATTTGCTCGGGCTTTCTTCTCTTTCTCTGTCTTTGGCGGGGAAAGTAGATGGCACAGTATTGGACCTGGTATGTTGAGGTCTGGGAGGGGGCATCTTGGGGAACTCGCCCAGCAAAGACGCCGAGTTCGGTGTCTTTAAGGTGGGCACATTGTCACGACTACCCCCCAGAAGGTTCGATATCAACTTGGTAGCCGAAGTCGGGCGGAAGCTACGTGATGATTTCACTTGCGTGACCAAGTTGCTCGCGATGTAACGAAGTATTTCGAAATTCGAATGAACCAGAGGCCTCATCACTTTGGGATTTCGAGGGCTGTGCAGGGTCGAGAGAAGGGTTTGCAAACGTCGTGACACAGTCAAGATGAAATTGTCCACCGTGACAAAGTCTGTGGATGAAGCGCCGATGACAGAGTCAATGTCCATTCTGAACTGGTCACCACTAGGTGGAGAGATCGAAATGATCATCTCTACACCAGTGCTTTGAAGTATCTGCGTGCATTTTGCCTTGGAAGTGTCGAAAAGTAAGCGAATCGGGGATGTCTGTGCTTCGCTGAGTGCAGCACTTTGGCCGTCCTCGCATACGCAGGCCAGAATACTTGTATTGCCCGTTGACGCAGGAGGACTGCGCAGGGTCCATTTGCCTCCCTCTCGCTCTTGCTCAGGGAACCTTCCCTCAATCTTGGCTTTGGTGACTTCTTCAATGAGCCGACTGGCCTTCCCTTCGTACATAGCAGTCAACTCCAGAGCAATGAGATCGTTCTCACCATCCAGGGAGCTAGTTTTGGGCTTGTATGAGGCTGGTAGAATGAATAACAGCCGGCCACAGACCGACTGCATGCAGCGAACAGCGTGAAGCTCTAGGACTTGTACAACTTTGAGCTCTGATGCTGGTAGGGACATCGATGTGTCGTTGGTTGAGGAAGCCGCATTGTCGATGTCGGCCAATACTGCACGCGCAGTGGCTCGGCTTTCCGCAGGCTTTGCAAGTAGCACCAGACAGTTCTTGTAAAGAAGCATGATCCCCGCAGCCGAGACCGGCGCCTGCTTATCCAGTTGATAGGGAGGTGCGATCTCGTTGACATCGACGGCGGTGATCAAACGACCGTCGGGGAAGTGGTTCGCCGGCCACCCATCCACGAGCTCTCTCAGTCTCTTAAGGCTTTGTGCGTGCGAGGACGGAGACGAACTGTCTAGAGCGCATATGTCCTTGACAATATCCCGAGCTTTCAGAAGTGGGCGGACGGCAGGATGCACCAGTGGCAGGCTTCCGGTCATGGTGTCGATCAACAGACTGTAACGAGGAAGCCGTTGAACAGGTTCCATCAGCAGAGATCTTAATCTCTGCTCTCCGGTCTCATATACTCTCTTCGAGAAGCTGGAGCCCTTATCTTTCATAAAAGAATTGAGCGTCTGCGTAAAGCCAGTGTGGGCACGCATGTAGTCCGCATAGGGCTGCGAGAATTGGGGCAACCATTCGAGAAGTGCCCTCGCAAAGGTCACAGCACCGAGTGCATCCCAATTCTCCCTCCGATGGTAGCTGGATGCTGGAAGCTCGGTATCTTGACTGATATCCTCGATGGCATCCTTTTCGGTCTCGTCAAGCACCTGCCGAATGACATCGAGAAATCCAAGGTTGACTTCCAGGATCTCGTTCAAACATGGTGGAAAAAGAGCGGCCAATGATTTTTCATCAGGGCTGGTACTCGAGGGGCCCCGATTCTGAGCTTTTTGTCGAAACTCATCTGCCACTTCGTGAACAAGAGAATAAAGTTTGGCAACGTATCTCTCTTCTGTGTCAACAAGCTCACACATAGTCAGACGGAGAGCTTCTTTTTGAGCCCGTGTGAAGACTCTTGATTTGCTAACATTGGTCGGCTGTGAAGGCGCACGCTTGAGCCGTGATGTTGGCAAAAACATTGGATCTCCTAACGCCGATATGAGGGGTGTGTAGGGGCCATATTCAAGAGCTTGTGAATCCTCGATGTCAGAGCCTGCACTGTTGCGTCTCTCGGGCTTTTGAATTGTGCCTGCAGGCAAGACGACGTCGATATCAATCCAGGAAACTTTGCGATCCTGGTACGCAGTGCGAATGTCACGGACAATCTCCGATGGATCGTCAACTCTTGTCATTCGATTGGCCAAATCCGCGGCATGAACTGCTTCGAACGGTTTCAGGACCTTGCCACCTTGCCTAGCCGCACGGGCAGTCTCCGTCAGGTAATGTTTGAGCGGGTCCGACAACTCGGTGAAGTATTTCAGCATGCTGACAGCAAGGCCACGGGCCACTTCGTCACCTTGTTTATCGCGTGGTAGGTGATTGACAGCAGTATACACTGAAGCAGCGGGGGATATGGTGAAGCGCGGATAGCTCTGAAAGCCAGCGGGTGTGAAGATGTGCGCCTGGATGCGCGAGCTGCTTATGGTGGCGTTCGCAGTCGCAACGGGTCCATAAAAGACCAGAATGGAGGATAGATATGGATCGGCCGTCTGGTAGAGGCTGAGATATTCCAACGGCAGGTCCGATAGGGCGGTGCCCGCAGGCGCCGCTGCGTTGACTGCCATGGCGCAATCGCGCTTGCCGCAACTGGAGGCTTCGTGGGAAGGTACGAGGGCTGATATGGAATGCGCTGAGGTTGAGAGATGGCAGGATCGACACGGCGACAACGAGGCGCACGGATTCGGAAGGTTCTAGTCGTGGTGAGGATGTCAACAACCCATGTGAGGGGAAGTTGCGGTGGACTGATACAGGTCGCAACGCTCGTAGAGCCGCTCCATGGAACAGTGTCTTCGGCAGCGCTCAATCGACGAGCAGACACATGGAGCGGGGAGTACGAGAGAGAGACAGAAGATGGAAAGCGTGAGGAGAGAATGTTGCGCGGGGATGGATGATACCGCGATAGCGCGATAACTAGGGCCTGGTCTTAGCGCCAGCGGCTCATCGGAGGATCTTTGTTTACTTTTGTCGGGCCAACGCGGGTCACCTCGTCTACCCTGCAAGGCTCAGATCCGACTAGTCACATTCAATCGCAGGCTTCAATCCAGGTACTCCTAGCTTATCTCTACTAGAGTTTCCAGGGTTATCGCCTTCGTGGTGGCAACCCTGGTGCTAGGGAGCCGATCAAAGATTTATCCCACGGGGATCGACAACCTAGAGTTCACCAGGAGTTCCGGTTTTCTATATTAAGCATTTCGACCTTTAAAGCCCGCCTCATATAAAGCCTAAGTTTGGAATGAATTTGGAAATGGAAATGGAAACAAAGCAATTATTTAGGTTGGTGGGCTCCAGGGCTGTCTTGGTTCAGATGTTGACGACGCCTAAAGCAGATGTATATAAACAAACGGTTTCGCAGATAGCAACCGGTACTACATCCATGGACCCAGGCTCCATCTAGGGGCTACAATTCGATATTAGGCCTATTATTTAAAGGATAGACCTTGTTTTTAGCTTTTTGAAGAGCTTAGATCGCTGCTACTGCATGTGCAGGTCAATGATGCACGTTATCTAGCGTCTGGGCAAGTTGGGGGCAGCACATCATGAGACTAGCGGTGTAACTATATTTCCAGTATTAAATCATGTGGGTTGCGTAATTACGGTATATCACGTACTCGCTCGTATTGACCCCTGATGAAGGCGGTGGCCAGGCGGGGAAGACGCTAAACCGCAACAGGCAAGCAGCAGCGATCGAGAGACCAGGTGTTTGTTCGCAAGTTCACGGTGACACCACAGAGCGCATCTCCCGCTCGAGATGCTCGATTCCACCATGCCCGACCCTCTATCCATAGCCATCGATCCAGTGGCACTGGTGACCACAGAATGCATTACCGTCACTTCGTCTATGCGGAAGCATGCCCGTTGGGCGCACTCCTCCGTCTCCGCCATCCTGGGCGGCAATGGAGGGTCTCGTGTCTATGAGCGGGACACCTCCGCCCCTCCTAGTCCGCGCAAAAGCAGCCAATCGCTCCGTGTTGACGATGATCATGCCCTAGCAAACCGATGGGGCTTACGGGGGAAGAAGGGAAAGAGCATGCAGGACAACCCGTTGATATCGGCCTTCACACGCCTGCGGAATGACCTCAAGGGCTGTAAAGATATCCGCACCTTCGATACACCATCTCTCCTTCACCCGTTCCTCCAGGTCATCCGCTCCTCCTCGACCTCCGCCGTCATTACCTCTCTCGCTTTGGTCGCCATCACCAAGTTCTTTTCCTACAACATAATAAATCGAGACTCTCCTCGACTCCCGATGGCGATGCAGCTCCTCTCCGCCGCAATTACACACTGTCGATTCGAGGCGAGTGACTCTTCAGCGGACGAGATCGTACTGCTGAGGATCTTGAAGTTAATGGAGGGCATGCTCTCTCGACCGGAGGGAGAGCTGCTGGGTGATGAGAGTGTGTGTGAGATGATGGAAACGGGGTTGAGCATGTGCTGTCAAGGTCGATTGTCAGAGGTGCTCCGCAGATCTGCCGAGATGGCCATGGTCAACATGTGTCAGGTTATTTTCATGCGTCTGTCGCACCTAGACCAAGAGATCTCACCAGGACCAGCTTCGTTTGCGGATGAGAATGTCAAAAATGAAGCAACAAATTTGAAGATGGATCCTTCTGTCAATGGCGACACTGTGACTTCGCAACACCGGTCCGCCATGGGATCCGATACAGCAGCCGCTGAACGTGGCAGCACTAGTCGGGAAGGGTCTCCCGAGAACCTGGGGAGCGCAACCGCTGCTGCTGCACCTCCAAATCTAGAAGATGACACCGAGACTGAGGTTAAACCCTATTCTTTACCGTCCATCCGAGAACTATTCCGGGTGTTGATTGATCTTCTGGATCCTCACAATCGGCAACATACAGATACCATGCGAGTTATGGCTCTCCGAATCATTGATGTTGCCCTGGAAGTGGCCGGCCCCTCTATCGCTCGGCACCCTAGCTTGGCTGCTCTGGCCAGAGATGACCTCTGCCGATATCTCTTCCAGTTGGTTCGTTCGGAGCAATTGGCTATTCTCACCGCGTCTCTCAGAGTTGCGGGCACGTTGCTCTCGACTTGTCGGTCTGTGCTGAAGCTTCAGCAAGAACTTTATCTCTCCTACTTAGTGGCATGCCTTCACCCCCGCGTGGAAATTCCTCGTGAGGCTGGTATCGACCCATCGCTCTACGAGGGTGTCCCCCAAGCACCTAAGCTTGTGAAGCAACCGGCGTCTCAGACGAATAGTGGCAGGTCTACTCCGGTTCCGGTGAAGGACCGACAAAAATTAGGCCTTGAGGGGGGCTCACGAAAGCCCGAAGCTCGGGAAGCAATGGTTGAGAGCATTGGTGTCTTGTCACGCATCCCCAGCTTTATGACTGAGCTCTTTGTCAACTACGACTGTGAAGTGGACCGAGGAGATCTGTGTGAGGACATGATTGGATTACTCTCTCGAAACGCTTTCCCAGATTCCGCCACATGGAGCACTACAAACGTCCCCCCACTATGCTTAGACGCTCTGCTGGGCTACGTGCAATTTATATATGACCGATTGGATGATGAGCCTGTGCAAGGGGATTATCCCCCACAAGAAGTCCTTCGCAGCCAACGGAAAACCAAGAAGGTCATCATCAAAGGAGCACAACTGTTCAACGAGAGCCCCAAGCGTGGCATTGCCTATCTTGCAGAGCATGGTATTATTGAGGACCCCAAAGACCCGGTGCAGGTCGCCCGATTCCTGAAAGGGTCGGCGCGTTTGTCAAAGAAAGTGCTTGGTGAATACATCTCCAAGCGTGATAACGTGGAGCTGCTGGAGGCATTTGTGGATCTCCTGGACTTTTCAGGGAGGGATGTGGTTGAAGCTCTACGGGAGCTGCTGAGTTCATTCCGCCTGCCTGGTGAATCGGCGCTCATTGAACGAATCGTGACAACCTTCTCTGAGCATTACACGGAGAAGGCAAAGCCTGACAAAATTGCCAACTGTGACGCACTCTACGTATTGACTTATGCCGTCATCATGCTGGTAAGTTGCCTTGTTTGAGAACGCGACAAAGGTAGCTAACACTCATCTAGAATACCGATCTTTTCAACCCCAACGTGAAGCCACAAAATCGCATGTCGTTCCCTGCTTTCGCAAGGAATTTGCGAGGTGTAAATGGCGGTGGTGACTTTACAGAAGAATTCCTCCAGGACATATATGATTCTATCGCAGCGGTAAGGACATCCTGTGGTGTTAGATACTTGAATGAGAACTGACTGAGATGCCAGAACGAGATCATCTTACCTGAGGAGCATGACAACAAATCAGGTTTCGACTACGCCTGGAAAGAAATGCTTCTGAAGTCAACCGGGGCTGGTGAGATGTTCGTGGGCGAGACCAATCTTTATGACTCGGAGATGTTCGAAGCGACGTGGAGACCAGTGGTCGCCACTCTATCCTACGTTTTCATGTCTGCTTCAGATGACGCAGTGTACTCCCGCGTGGTTAATGGGTTTGATCAGTGTGCTCAAATTGCGGCTCGCTACGGCTTGACAGAGGCATTTGATCGCATCATCTCTTCCCTTTCTTCTATCAGCACCTTGGCGACAACCAAGCCTCCAAGCACTGCGCTCAACACGGAAGTACAGGCAGGCAAGAAGAGTGTCATGGTCAGCGAGCTTGCTGTGAAGTTCGGAAGGGATTTCCGAGCACAGCTTGCTACTGTGGTACTGTTCCGAGTTCTGGCTGGCAACGAGTCAACGCCTAAAAAAGGTTGGGAGCATATTGTACGCATTCTCAGTAACTTGTTCATCAACTCCCTGATTCCGCCGCTGGACTCGAATATTACAGCCGAGCTTGATATTTCTCCAATTCCGCTGCAACCTCCATCTCAAGTTGTTGACCGTGATCGGAGTGGCAACGAGAGTGGACTGTTGTCTGCATTCACGTCTTATCTCTCAAGCTACGCCGCTGATGATCCCCCCGAGCCATCCGATGAGGAATTGGACAACACTCTTTGCACGGT
This sequence comes from Penicillium corylophilum, assembly GCA_018410145.1. Lineage (NCBI taxonomy): Eukaryota > Fungi > Ascomycota > Eurotiomycetes > Eurotiales > Aspergillaceae > Penicillium > Penicillium corylophilum. The sequence continues at coordinate 1,655,718 of JAGUQL010000001.1, forward strand.
CGACTGTGTGACCGCTTGCGCAATTCCCGAAATTTTAAATAACATCAAGTAAGTTCTCAAAGCTTTCGAAGATCTCGATACAATCATTGACTAGCCTGAAGGTCGCTTCCTCTTCCATCTCTTGAGATGCTTGTTGGAGCTCTATTGTCCCAGCTACCCGAAGAAAACGCTCCAGCAGTCATTGTTGTGAAGCCCGAGCGGCCAAGCCCTGTTTCGAGGAGCCCTAATGCTCGTATTGATCCCAACCAACCTAAGTACGACCCGTCGATGGTCTTTGCTCTGGAGTTAGCAACTGTTCTCACTCTTCGCGATGAGAAGACTTTGGGTGCACTTGGTGAGATGCTAGCGACGACTCTTCAGACCATGGTGCGCGATGCGAAAAACCTGCATCCACTGAGCGTGTCTCGTATCGTCTCATATCTGCTCAACCTTCTGCGACTCAGCCATGTAAGTTTCCTTGAGCCATACTTTGCCAGACTCATTGCAGCTAACAACTCAACAGGATCAAGATTTCATGAGAGTGCCTGTCGTGCTGCATGCTATCTCTGGATACGACCAAGATATCCTGGAGATGGTTGCTGTGCCGATAGTGAAGGGTCTTGCCCGCTGTGTTAGTCAAACAGGTCGCCTAAGGAACGAGATCACCATCTCCCCTGATTTCTGGTCAATCTTGCAGAGGCTACATCAGCACGAGGCGGCCGCACCGATTGTATTTGAGCTGCTTCAAAGCATTGGCGAGTCTATGCCTGACATTGTGACACCCGACAACTACGAATCTGCTGTGAACCTTGTGAACGACTTCGTCAGTGCTGGACACGTGGGGTCTATCAACGAACGCCAACGAGATGTCCAAGCTCGACGGGCTAAGGGAGTCAAGCAACCCAAGCCCACCGAAAACCCCATTGTCGCTCGTGGAATCAAGGCTATTGAATTGATCTATCATTTGACTGGACGTGTCCCCACGTTGATTAAGCAATCTCATCTTGAGGAACGGGAAGCATGGGCTGCCTATTGGTCTCCTATCTTCCAATCCCTAACCAGCCAATGCGTCAACCCGTGCCGTGACATTCGACACCACGCAATCTCCACACTGCAGCGAGCTCTCCTGTCCGCTGATCTTGTCTCTAGTGACGACAAGGAATGGTCCACCATCTTTGATGAAGTCCTCTTCCCTCTCGTCCTTCGTCTTCTCAAGCCAGAGGTCTACCATTCTGACCCTAATGGCATGGGCGAAACCCGAGTTCAAGCGGCGACATTGGTCTGCAAGATCTTCCTGCGGTTCTTGGACCAGCTTCCTAACCGCGAGGGTATGCTCCCTCTTTGGCTCAAGATCGTGGACATTCTCGACCGCATGATGAACAGTGGTCAGACCGACAGCTTGGAGGAGGCGATACCTGAGAGTCTGAAAAACATTCTTCTGGTCATGGCCGACAGCGGCTACCTCGTACCTCCGTCCCAGGATCCCAGCAAAGAGGAAATGTGGAACGAGACTCGCAAACGTCTTGACCGATTCCTGCCAGACCTCTTTACCGAGATTTTCCCTGAGGCAGGCAAGGACGCAGAGAAATCCCAGCCAGCCTCTGTCATCAACTCTCCTGTCCAGCCTGCTAGCGATGCGGATGCGGACAAGAAGACCGAAGAAGCAGAGCCGTCGTCGAATGACACCCCGCAGCAAGACACCGGCAACGCTGATGGTCAAGCAGCTTCTCAGGAAGATGCCTCTTCGTAGGAGACAAGTTAACTACCGGTGTCCTTTGATCTTCTCTCCTCCTTTGCTCTCTTGCATTTACACATAGAATAGCGTTTGGGGGTGCAGGCTTGTTATTATTCCCCCCGATCATTGATTGTCCTTGTCTAATGTCCATGTAGATAAGTGAACTTATTGGCGCTATGCCATAATAAAAGATAACCTCAATTTGGCGTCTAAGCATTGAATCAATTCGAACCGAGGCACTCAATTACTAGTTACCAGAAGGCAAATTTCGTTAGAAGGCTCTCATTCTACTCAAATGATTTAGAGATGGATGACAGCTAGATTTATCATTCAAGGATATTTCCCATTGAAGCTCCTGAACAGGCATTTATACCAACGGTCCGCCATAGGCCATAATCACGATGATGTTCACTTTGGAATATCGACGCCGGAGACTTCCTTGCAAATCTTCAACAATTCCTCCTGCTTGCTCACGTTGCCAGCCCCAGGATGCGCCGACTCCTCACCACTCGTCGTAAAGAAAGCACCACTCTTAAGACTTGCCAACTTCCCTTTGCCAACAGCCCATTCAGAAAGCGCCTGCGTAGGCTTATCCAAGCCTCCAGGAGCAGCCGTTCCTCCCATCTTAGTCCTCACCCACCCAGGATGCATACTGACCACCTGAATCTGATCACCCCACCGCCTCGCAAAAGCATTAGCAAGCATTGTATCATGCAACTTGCTGTCACTGTAAGAATGAGACTGCGTAATGTTCCGCAGATTCTCATCACCCCCATAATGACTATCCGAGCTCATGAAAAGAAGTCGCGATGTAGGCCTCTTCATAAGGCACGTAAGAATATACGGCGCAAGCGTGTTAACGGCGAATACAGCCGAGATATTGTCCGCTGTGGTCTCGCGGCTGCTGGTGCCGCCGTAGCCAATTCCTGCGTTATGAATGACTGTATCGAAAGTACCTGAGCCTAAGGTATTGGCTTGTTCGGCGAGTTTCTTGGTTTGGGCGATTGAGCTTAGGTCGCCGATTAGCACGGCTTCGGCTTTTGGGACGGCTTTGTGAGCTGAGGCTGCACGGTCTTCGTTTCGTGCGTGAAGGACTACTGAATGGCCTTGGTCTGCGAGTGCTTTGGCGGCGCTTTGGCCGATGCCGTCGCTGGAGCCGGTGATAAAGATGCGGGTCATGGTGGATAGACGCATAGAATGCTTAACAACGGTAGATGTATGAAAATGGGTTTGGTTTATTGATGAGAGTTCTTAAGAGTTCTCAAATTGGTTGAAGGTGGTTTAATAAGCCTGGTATCCGATGATATCATATCAAACCTGATTGAATGCAGGGGTGAGTTGGGTCTTCGAATGTCCCGTGTGACGTCAAGGAAGCTGAACACATCTTGAGATTATCTAACAACACCTGTCGCTTCGTGCACCGGATCTTACCTCGCCATCTAGTCAGTGAATTGCCACTGTCGAACATCGGTCGTTCGCTCTAGCTACGGATCTATAAGTCGCAATGGCCTCGTTGAAGGAGAAAACTCGACATATGCCAATGCGAGGTAATTTAAGTTATACAACAAGAAATGCCTTTAGAAAGGCAGGTATCGCAAATAATGGAACATTGGAATGATAGAAATTTCATTCTCGAGCAAAGATGGGCTCGAATCAAAGAAAAGAGAAGTCGGAATCAGACAGGAAGATGCGGCGAGCAACACCAGAAAAAAATGAGACGAAGGTAGCAACCATCGCAATGGTACTTATACTTGAGGAGAAAAGAAATCGTACTAGGACACACAGGTCGATGAAGGAGGTCGAAATTGAGGGTTCAGTCGAGCATAGCCATGCATTATTTGTTCCATTCGTGCTCGTTGTGGAAGACAATCGCGTCTTACTCGGCATCCATGTCGTCGTCGAGGTCGATGGCATCTGGGTTGGCAGGCGCTGCCGGTGCTTCGCCCGCAGGCTTAGCCCGGTTGCCACCCTCTGGACCGGTGCTGGCAGCGACGAAGCCCACAGGGGCACGAGCTTGGCGTTCGAGAGCGGCCATGGCATCGGCACGAGCTGCGTCTTCCTCGCCATCCTGGGCCTCGCCATCCTGAGGACGTTGTTGGCTGCGGGCAATGGCTTGCGACGCAATGAAGTTGACATCGGTACTGTGTAAAGGATTAGCAAGTTGCTCGTTGGGTGAGAGATTAAGGGAACTGTACTTGTACTGAGCCTGGACACTTCTCTTGATGCGCAGCATCTCCTTGAATGTGTCCTCGTTTCCGTGCTGAACTTCGAAGGACTCCCATTTCGACCAGAAGGGCGCGTTGGTTCGGGGATCGCAGAATTGGGAAGCGTGGCCATAGATGGCACGGGCACGGTCGATCTCGCCGAGACGGCGCTCCATCTCGGCGAATTTGAGACACATTTCCTTGGCCTCCTGGTCCGGTAGAGCGGCGATGGCCCGCTCGTAGATGGGTCTCGTAGAGGTGAGACCGAAGTTGGAGGCGGACTTGGTGATGTAGAATTCGAACATCTCGAAACGATCCTCGTCGGAGACTGAGCGAGTTGCACGCTCGTAAATGCGCATAGCATGTCGTGCGAGACCTCGTTCTTCTTCCAGATTGCCATACATCAAGTATAGCGGCTTGGCATATTTGGGTGGGCAGCCGTCCAAAGCTTGTTCAAAGAGATCACGCAGTCTTTCAATGCCAATCTTGCGATCAACAGCCTTAGTCAAATAGAGGTTCCAAAGCTCAAACGCAACGGGATAACTGAAAAGATCCAAGCCGCGCTCGTATACCTTGAAAGAGTCTTCGAAGTAGTCGTTCTCTTCCAATAGAGTTGCGAAGTTGACGACAGTCTGTGGTGTCGCGATACGCAGCTCGAAGATCCGTTCATAAACCTTCCGTGTCTCATCTAGTGAGGAGACACTCTCGACGAGATCTACGTAGAAACTCCACAGCTTCCAGCTCTTGTGCACACGCTGCTGCGGTGACAAATCCTCGTCGAAGTAATCCACGGTGGACTTTTTGGGTGCTTGAACCGCTTTGGCCATGATGCTAACGGCCTGGTTGAAGTTCTCCGCACGGAGTTCCATCTCCGCCCATTCGCACCAGGTCTCCGCAAGCTCAGCAACCGACTTGAAGGGAACCTTGACGGCCTTGTCGAAAATGACCCTGGCTGTTTCCAAGTCTCCGCCATTTTCGTAGAGCTTGGCATAGTTGACCCAGAGTTCGGAGAATTTGCCGTGAGCTTTCTTGGGGTTGATAGCCGCAATGGCGGCTGTGTAGGTATTGACAGCTTCTTGCTTATTGTCGCCCCACAGAGCCACTCGTTTCTCCCATTCAATAACGTTGTGAGGGTTCTGTCGGAGCAAAACATCGTTCACCAAGAATGGGCGTCGGTCCATCAGTTGCTCAAAGCGCAGCATGCGTAGATCGAGATCGAAATCAGCATCTTCGTCCAGCTTGCCTTTCTCTGAACGGACAGCAGCAGCCTCCATCAGACTGCCAATGATTGACTCTTCAAACTCGACGTAAGAGTCGAAAATCAGGGTGAAATCACGGACAGTCATGACAGTCATGATGCCCTCCTCGAAAACATCTCTCGCCTTCTCGAAGTTGCCCTTAGTGATCCAGTAGGTCGCCAAGCCAGTCCAGAGTTTTCCTCTCTGGTCCGCGAAACGATCGATGCCGCTTCGCAAAATGGCATCGACATCAATTCTCACCTGGGGACCGGTCTCAATCTTCTTGGCCTTTGAGACCAGAAGGTCGACCATCTCAGTCCACAGCTGGAAATTGCTCTTTCCATTCTTAGACTGGAAGCGTGAGTTGTCAAGAATGTCCATGTAGACCTTGACAGCCTCTGTATACTGACCCATCTCCACCAGGAGTTCGATGTACTCCTCTGCATTCTCCGGATGAATCTGCATGTAGCGGGCCCAAATCTTGACGGCAGTTTGTCCCGATGCGGACCGCGCAAAGCTCTTATAGAGTCTCCAAATGCGGTTATGCTGGGTGACTGGCAGGGCGCGCAGGGCGCGATCGAATGTTCGCCGAGTCTGGGTTACGAGCGGTTGCTGGAGCAGGAATGCCAGGTACATCTCCCAGATGCGAGGCATCTTGTTTAGAAGGATCAAGGCTCGTTCGAAGAGTGCATTGACCTTCAAATATTCAGCGCGATAGACCGTGGGGTTGCGTCCCTTCAGGTGCTTTGTTCGGAACTCCAGATACTATGGTAATCGTCAGTTAGCTAACTGGCCAGAACGGTAATCTCAAGGGAGAGGATCTCACCATCTTCCATAGTTTGTACGATCGGGGCAATTGTCGGCAGGCGCGCTCCATGATCTGCGGTAATCAAAAGTTAGCGATCACTCTTGTATTCAGAAGGTGGACAAAGGGCGCAAGCATACAAAGGCTTGTTCATAGAGGGTGCCATGTTGCTGCTTCCATTCGATGTAGGCAAGCCATGGCTTGACACTACCGGCATCGCGGAGCAAATCTTGTTCGTACACGGTATCCTGATCGGTCTGTTGTAGAAGGGATCAGTACAAGCAACAGCGGTGAAATCAATGGGCTCTTACGATCAGGTAAAAGTCCGGCCGGGACGCAGATGATCGGTCCATCTGTGCGTGCTGCCGGTGTGATCTCGGGGGCAGGAGCGTCCCTGGCATTGCGCCACTCTGTTCGAGCGGGATCGAATCACACGGATCAACAGAACAGCATAGGATGTTGGCGCAGGCAAGTGACACAGGCGCGTGAAGGATGAAACTGGCGACGAAGTCGTGAGTTCATCACGTGATGACAACCGTATCGAGTGGGCGGTGGAGCTTTACTTATCGGCGTCATATCAATGTGGCATCTGAGCTGATCGCCAACGTTTGGATCATTAAGCTGCCGTCATGTCGGGTGCTGTGGTAAGTACACTCTATCGCTTACGTCCAGAGACACTACTAAACTCTATCTACAGGGCCGAGAGCCAGTCTTCCCGACTCGTCAGTCGCTGGGATTGATGAAGAGCAAGCTGAAGGGTGCTGAGATCGGACACAGCTTGCTGAAGCGAAAGAGTGAAGCCTTGACAAAGTATGCCCTCTGTTCTTATCTGGCTTGAAAGCTTTACTGACCATGTATCTCTGCAATTAGGCGTTTCCGAGGTACGATGCCGCAGCGAGACGAGTCCAGATCCCCCCACACTTGATGGAAGCTAATCACAACGGGCAGAAATCACACGACGCATCGATGAAGCGAAGCAGAAGATGGGACGGGTCATGCAGATTGCAGCCTTCTCCCTTGCCGAAGTGAGCTATGCCGTTGGCGGAGACATTGGATACCAGATTCAGGAGTCCGCCAAACAGGCCCGCTTCCGCGTGCGAGCCAAGCACGAGAACGTCTCGGGTGTCTTCCTTCCTCAATTTGAGAGCTACACACAAGAGAATGTCAATGACTTCGGCTTGACCGGTCTTGGCAAGGGTGGTCAGCAGATCCAACGCTGCCGGGAGACATACGCGCGGGCCGTGGAGACCTTGGTGGAGTTGGCTAGTCTGCAGGTATGAATGCCCGGGTAATGGACATTGAAGTCTCACTAATATTCCTCAGACTGCATTCTTGATTCTCGACGAGGTGATTAAGGTTGTGAACCGACGAGGTAAGCAATATCTTCCCAACTTCGCCATGGTGCTTACCTGCTAACGTGTATCATCTAGTTAACGCCATGTAAGCTATTGTCTGCCTGATAACTACCGGTGAGGCTTTATACTAACATCATTCTCAAGTGAGCACGTCATTATTCCCCGAACCGAAAACACTATCAAATGTTTGTACTACCTTTCAACATTATCAATATCGCACATTCTAACACAAAGGCAGACATCAACTCTGAGCTCGACGAGCTCGATCGAGAAGAGTTCTACCGTCTCAAGAAAGTCTCTGGAAAGAAGCAGAGAGACGTCGCTGAGGCAGACGCCGAGATTCTCGCCGCCCGACAGAAGGCAGCGGAAAAGGAGGCCGCGAGCGACGCTCCAGCTGTTGCAGCTCCGTCCACAGAAGAGACCGAGGCACCAGATGTTCTCGGTGAGCAGGAAGACAACGATGTCATCTTCTAGGGAACCATTATTGTATCTTTGCGTTTTTTTGGGACAAGCGTCCTCTGCATATCTTTGACAAATGTACCATTTTCACTTGAGTATTTTACGTACGGCTCGGCCTCCGGGAATATAAAACCTTCGAGATAATGACTAGGAAAGTTCTATGTACCTGTGTATAGGTAGATGAGGGGGATGTCGACGAGTCTCTTCACGAGGTCATATTGCAGATACATAAAGTAAGCTAGAAACCCCTCCGAACGCCAAAAGAACAAGACAGGGATATTTTGGAGCCGCGAGAACCTCGGCCATATTTACTGCCGCTGGAACGTAACACGAATGGGCTTGCTCTGCTCTCCCATGGGCATACCTGCCGTAGCCTCCTTCGCGCTGATGGCACCCGACTCGGTCTCGTATTCGACGAATGCAATACCCTTGCGACCGGGCACCAATCTGACTTCCTGGAATCCTTCGAAACGACCGAAGACCGCCGTGAGACCCTCCTGACTGGCGTCGTCGGGAAGATCCCGCAGGAACAAGATCTTGTTGGGAGGCAGATACTCGTCGGGGATGACAGCAGTTGTAGCACCGGATGTGGGCTTGAGACCGGCGCCCTTGGTAGTCTTTGCTGGGCGTGCGTTGTCGACGGGAGCGACAGCGGGGCGCTTGAGCTTTTTCTGGGCTTCGAGGGCGTCATGGGCTTGTTGGCGCTCTGCAAGAAGAATTGACAGTAGTTAGTAAAGTATGCTTCTGGTATAGCCTGCACGATAGGCGAATGAGTCCGCTGTAGCCCACCTTTCTCAGCTAACCGCTTCCGCTTGTGAGCCTCCAGCTCCTCCGAGCCACTTTCGCGGAGAACAGTAGCATCGCTCCTAGACTTCGCATAGTCCAGAACCATAGGCTTGTCAAAGAGCTCGAAGCCGTTCACTTCGTCAATGGCGCGGGTTGCGGCATCAACGCTGTCAAAGACGATAAATGCCTGGCCCTTGGCCTTCAGGTTGGTCTTTGCGACAATCTCGAGCACATTGCCGAACTCAGAGAAGATCTCTTCCAGTGCAACCTTGAGCTGTTCAACCTTGATTCGCTCCTCTAAATTCTTGACCTGTGGGGTTGGAACAAGGTCAACGTTAGTCGGCCGGCGCGAGCATTATTGCGGACATGAGGGGGAGGGAAAGGATGCGTACGTAGACTCTGCAAAGTCATGTTAGCGGATTAGCTGGGTAAATGTCAAAGAGGAAAACACATACGTGGAATTCGGAGAAACTCCAGCCGATACACCTGTGGCTGCCATGGTTGCGACAGTTGCAGCTCCGGGAGTGAGCTGGAGACGAGGTTGAGCTCTGCAGCTGGTGATAGCAATTCTATTTGTGTATAGTACATAGTTTGGAGCCATCAAACATGAACTAGCATCATTGGTCTAGTGGTAGAATTCGTCGTTGCCATCGACGAGGCCCGTGTTCGATTCACGGATGATGCAAAGCATTTCTTTTTTGCCTTTTCTGTTTTTTACCCCACGAACCGTCCCTCACGAAAATCTGTACTTTTTGTGCACTCAAAAAATAACGTTGCATCTGTTCTAGGAAGTAGTTCGTTCAGATTTTTCATTAAGTGAATCTCTATGTTACAACCCGAACCCGTAAAGTCAGTCTACTTCACAGCCAGGTCGATTTTCACATTTTCCATCTTGTCCTTCAACTGATTTGGCTGTGCAGACCAATCCTCATACTTAATTACCTCGGAGCCTGTCACAGTAAATAGGTAGTCTGCAGCACTGGCCCGAATCTAAAAAGTGAATTAGCAAACCCCTATCGCAGATAGAATCCTTGACTTAAAACCTACCCTTGGAAAAGGGTGTACTAAAAAGCCAGTCATCTTCTTCAAAACACCATTACGCAAAGGCGTAAGCCTCGCCAAGCACCCATAGATCTTGACGGCGGCCTCCAGGCGCGCGATGTTTGATGACCGGAAGTGTGCTTTCTGGACTAGGACAAAGATACTCCGGAAAATTGGGTTCAACTCCTCTCCGGAGACAGCATAACTGTCTATCAAGAAGGCAAGAAACTCGATGGTGGGAATCGCGTAGCGATCATCTTGGATGTTGTCAGTGAGAATGGTTGATAGTACTTGTAAAATCTCAATCAAGACAGCTTGGCGCTGGGTGGCTCCGTGAGAATTGATGAAAAGGATCAACGCCGAACGAGATGCCCGAATAAGACCCTCGGTACCTGCAACTGCAGAGGTCGCCAGTCCTTGTAACAATGGCAGACGCAACCATTGGACGGCATATAGAGTGATCAATTGATCGAAGTATTCCTGCGACGAAACGTGGCTGAAGTGTTCATATTTCCTGCTCTTATTAGCACTGCCTGAGTGGATGAGCACGGATCGAATACCTTTCTAATGCAGCTGGGAGCTTCGCCGACTCCCAGAAGTCTTGCAAACAGAGCCATGCTTGTAGTCTAACCTTGTCAAGCTTTTCAGATGCGAGGCGACAAAGACAGCCAACCAAATTTTGGATCACTGCTGGATGTGAGGCTGAAAAGGATTCTTGCTGCAAGATGATACCTGCAGCTTGAATTGCTTCCACTCGAATTAAAGATCCGATATCACCTCGTCTGTCTGTGGTATAATCGTTGAGGAAGGCAATCACGCTATTGGCCAACACTTCTGTAGGAGCTGATTTTTTGTTAGTCCTGTGCCATCCATAGCCGAAGGCTGGAAGGGACGTACGGGTGAAAGGCAACATATTGGTGGCCAAACATTTTACCGCGGCTACTCGTTTTTCAATCAATTCCTCTTTTCCTGCGCACCGAAGTATTTCTTCCATGATACTGTTTTGCACGTCACCTGATCCTTGAAGTTGTTTGAAGACTGCACCGAGGGCTAAAATATGGCCACGGCCGCTTGGCAACCTCGACGAAGTATGCAGATGAGATATCCAGGCCTGCACCGTCTTCTGCTGCTCGAGTGACTTTAAGAGCGGGAAGAGCGTCGATAAGGCATCCGACGACATTTCGATTGAGATATCGTCGCTTCGAGAAACACATAGTGAAAGAACGCGCAAGACTCGATCGAGCACTGGCTCCGAGGGCTGGTCAAGGTCGAATGAGACAGTTGACCGAGAAAGCGAGGCAATAAGACGGGATGAGGCCTCTGCTGTCAATTCGGGGCGAGAATTCTGGAAAGTCAAGTCGTTGTCTGTAGGGCCAGATGGAGACCCGAAGATGTCCCATATCTTGGATACCTGGGAAGAGACTTCTTTCCCTTCCTGTGTATCTCTCTTCTCCGGCGATTCTTCCAGCTCACAGACAAAAGCATCCACCGCAGCGGCGATAGACAGGAAACAGCCGTGCCGCGACTCCACATCGCTTCGAGGAATCCATGAAAGTCTGTGCAAGAGACGTTGCAACACCACGGTCATTGTCTTGAGACCTTCCTGTGCGCTCAATGAGCCGATTGACTTTGCAGCTTGTCGTCTGGACTCAGCATCGGGAGAACCAATGCCTCGCCAGCTCATCAAAGCCTCCAGAAGTGGGCTCCAGTACATAGAATCTAAAGCGGCCGTCGCTTTCGCCACATCAATCATAGCGCGCGAGCGCCGCGCAACAGCATGATAGTCGACAATCTGCACCAGAGGAATACCTTCGGTGATGGTATTTGGGTGACGACCAATCAACTCTTGTAAAGCGGCAGAAGCGCCGCGTCGAATGTTTCCAGAGGGATCAATACAAGCCGAGCAGACGAGCTCAACGGCCAGCTTCTGTAGAACATCCACTTCACTGATCCCAGAAAGTGAAGGTATGATTTGCGCCGGCAATGCCTGCAGTTCCAAAGTTGTGTACTTCCGAGATATGGCCCACACACCAAAGCAAGCAGCGTCACGCACGCCAGTTCCCACGGAGCTGCCGGTGGATGACCTCTGCTCGAACACGAGACCCAGAACAAGAGAATGAAGGATATCAGGCAGTTGCTGGAGTGGAGGCGCACGTCGGAAAAGTAGATGAGCCAATGTAAGAATCAACCCCTGCCATCGCTGTGCATCAACAGCGCTGAGATTGCGCTTGAAAGTCTCAATACCAGTTTTGAGTGCCTCCAACGGTGTCACTAGAGAACCATTCTCTTTTTCATAGAGAATGTTCTCTCCCAACGAGCCAATGACAGCTTCTATAACCTCGGCTCCCAGTCCTAGATCCAACTTTAATGTGATCACACTAAGAGCTTTGCTCGAAGCAAGTCGCACAGGCGTATCCTTGTCCGCCAAGGAGACGAGAAAATGGTCAATGGCCTCCTCTAGGATATTTGTTAAATGATCATCCGTCATACTGTTATCTTTTCGCTCGCTCAGCGACAAGGCCATGACTGCGATATTGCGAAGAATTTTGATCACAGTCTTTCTAGCCAAAGCCGAGGACTGGATGACCGAGGATACTTTCGATTGTCCCTGTGAGACACTGAGTGTTTGCTCGAAAACGCTTCTTAGCAAAGGAGCAAAATCTTCAACCTGACCGGAGCCGGCCAGGCGGGCAATGAAAGAGAGAATGCCGATACACGAGTATACGGATGGGGCTTCCGCGTTCTTGGCGGGTTGAATTGTGGCAAAGGCCCAGTTTGTCAGGCCTGTGAGTAGTCCAAGTCTTTGCATGTCCCCGCGTAAGATAATTCGTGCCAAAAGAGCGGTTGCTGCCTCGCGCTCCTTGCCAGATGTATTAATGTAGTGCAATGCTAGGGACAAAACTGACTTCGCAAGCATTGGGGTCTGTGAAGAAAGTTCACCCAGTTGATCCAAGTTGTCATACGGAACTGGGATGTCCTCTGAAGACAACGAAGAGAGGTCGAACGGCGCGAGAAGAAGATGCGACAGCCAAACTAGCATCACATAACGCTCTTCCCATTGCAGCGTCTGAGGTTCATCGTCTATCAAACCTTCTGCCCGATCTGTGGTGTTGACTGAATCCCATTCGATAAAAGCACGTAGCATCGAATCAAGGTACTTGGGCTCATTGTTCAAGAACCGGCTGATCACCTTCACACCACGGACTTTGCAGAAAGTATACAATAATCGGCAGATTGCTCTTGGGAGCGGATAGAGCGCAGCACCCTGTGAGTTTTTCGCCGCATTTGAAGCATACTGACCACGGTACTTCAGCAAGTAGGCCAGAAACGCATCCACAAGAGGAGGCAGAAGCTTGTGAAGATGCGGATCTAGCAGCTGGGGCCATTCTTGAAAGGGTTCGAGCTGTCGTTTCCGATTAGCAACGATCCTTATATTCGGCAAGCCATTGGTGAGCTTACAAGGCTGACAATCTTCTCTGTCTTGGCTACTGGCACCCATTTGCGTGGGGTACGGAGAAGGATTCCATTCTGGGCTCTCCACAACAGCGACGGCAGCTTTGCCGAGAACTCCGTCACCAGATCGCTGGATGCTCGCTGAAGTTTTACTTCCCGGTCTTCGGCTGCATCCATCGCTCAGACTTGGAGTGTAGCAGTTGTTGAGACTCGAAAAATCGGGAGAAGCGTCAATGGCGGGACTGGTCATGTGACATCAACAAAGTGCGATACGTGGGATGTGGAAACAGCAGAGGTGTGTTAAATCTTATCTCTGTGACCCAAATCGACAGAAATATACAGGGTCTTCACAGGTTCTCATAGGGGCGTCGTCATTTTAAAGGTAACGCCCTGGTGTCTAAGTTTCATCTCCGTTCAATCCGTTCGAAAATAAACATTTAGGAGAGAATATTGTATAGATGAAGAATCGATACCATTCGAGCTCTGAAATTAAAAATGGGGTAGGAATATAAATGAAAAGAATAGGTAGGGGAGCCAACGTTCCCAATCCCGTCTTCCAAGACGGGGCCTGAAGAAGTTGATGATCGATATAGAGTAGATAGGCCGATTCAATTTCTGATCTCACATGTCCTCATCGTCCGTATCATCTTCATCGTGGCGAATGCGAGGAACGAAAGGCCCCACGTAGGCATCAGCAAGGCGTGACATGGTTCTTCTCATATTGATGACCGTCATGGCAATGGCGAGAGAATTCCAGACATCCTGATCCTTCTCCGACATATCAAACTGGCCAAGGTATTTCACTCGAGATTCAGTGTCCTTTTTGCCCCATATGATGGATTCGGGATTTGTATCAAGGGAGACGACAGTCAAGATAGGTCCGCAGATTAGGAAACCGACAAGTGTAGGCCAGTACTTGATGGGTTCGACCTCGGGCTCTTCTGACCGACCGCGGCGAGACAAACGTCGCGCACCGCTTGACACCTTGGCCGGGTAAGTCTCAGTATACAATTCCTGGTGGCGTTTGCCCAAGTATTCCATCTTGTTAGAGAGTCTGTGGACGGCAGAAAGGGCAGTCTGGCCTTCTTTCTGGGTATAGATGACATGGACAGGAAGTGCCTTTGCTGTGACTCTCAGGCAGGCATCCCTGATAGCCCAGCGTATGTATTTCTTGATTGATCTTTGAATCACCACCTGAGGTTTCAAAGTGAGCAGCCTGCAGTCTCGGACGAAACCACCGACCTCGAGAAGCTCTCGGAAGGCTCGAATTGCCGCAAAATCAGTGCCTCTGTGAGTGTGGAAAGGTAATATATCTTCCTGATGGTCGCTGTTATCTGGAACGGCGAACAATGATTCCGGTAGTGTACTGAAATCCAATGACCAGGTAAATGACATGACTGGTGTAATTCCGCGTAGGGCGAGGCTGCGATACAATTCCTTCTCCTCTTCAGACATGTTGCTATTCTCCGGGACCTTCACAGCTGTAGCCAATCGACGGGCTTTTTCTCGAGTGAGAAAGTTACTGATATCCTCACGGTCAAGGTTCGAGGTTTCATTTTCTTCTCCCGAGCTTGAGCCGCTGTAGATGGAGGGATCATCCACCTGGTAGTTCTCTTCAGAAACACGTCCTTGGTATCTTCTGGAGGAGTAGAATGAAGATGTCGAAGTGGGAAATTTTATGTTGGGCTCTTTTGAGTCAGGGATCTGTCTCTCTAATAGATCAGGGCGGAAGCTGTAGAATACCTCTTTAATATCCTGAGCTTTGATTTCGGTATCGAATGCAGGAGTATTGTGCTTATTGGGACCGGTTACAACGCGCGTTGTTTCGATTGAGCTATGATATGGACTGGGTGCAGCACGCATTATCTCAGTAGAGCTGAAAGACGGACCAGTTGGCGAAGACTTGTATGCTGGAATTCGTTTGTTCCGTACGCGCTTTGGTGCAGCCTGGGTATCGGAGTCATTGTCAAGCGGAGAAGCTCGCTTGCGCGACATCGAGCCGACAAACGACAAGGAGATGGGAGAAGTATGATACAAGTTAGTCTTAACGATGTCAAAGTCTGAAGACCGAAATTGTCAAAGTGGACGACCTCTGCAGTAATCGGTGTCGGAGCCGGAGGTAGCAGCTGGCAGTAGATCTGCTTCGATATCTGCCACGAGTGCTGTTGTCAGGATCTGATCACCGGTCGAGTACTGCGAAGGTGAAAACCATGAGCCTTTCTCAGGTGAAACATCAAGGGGGGAGAGAAGCCATGCGATGGGGGAGGAGGAGTCTCAAGGAAAAACGAATGTAGATAGTCGGAGGACAAAGAAGCGGCCGCATCCATGTCACAAAGAGCTCCACGGAAGACCACTTCGACAGAAAGGCAAAAGTTGCGCGGGAGCAGAATCCGGGCAGGGGCGGACTCGACGTGAAAAAGGTCCGAATCGAGTTGAGCATGACCAAGTTCAATGATCAATGAAAGAAGAGTGTAAACAAAGAACAGTTCAAAATAGATGTGAAAGCAAGAAGGTTTGGATGGTAACCAGGATCATCGGAGAGGAAACCAACATTCGAAAAAGTGTGTTTTCTTCTACGTTTCCAATTGGGAAGGCCCTCTCAACTATTCTAGGAATACCATAAACACACATTACAAGACACTCATAGCGCAGGATGTTATTAGTCGTATTTGCATCTCCTGAACACAGCCATAGGAATCATCCTCTCCAGCAACATGACTGCAAAAACACGCCCCAAAGACCCGGCGCCAGGACCACGCAAGAATGCGCAGCCCTCATAAGCAAATCATCAACCATCAACCATCATTCAAAGCTTTTTGGAAAACACCTCGTCCCCATTCATGCGGTCATAATCCACCTGTCCACAGCTGCTTGAGAACGCACCCCGAACATCCATGACCCGGCATGGCGTGGAACAGTCATCGAAAACTCGCCAGCAAAGAGGAAAAACAAAAAAAAAAGAATAAAACCAATTTAGATACGCAAATGAAATACAACAGCAAAAGCAACGTCGTTGCTCTATTACTCAAGTCACTCGGCGAACGAAGCATGCTTAGCGAAGCGATTTGTAGCTGGCGTCTACGCCGGCTTGCAACCAAACAAAATTGCGATGGGTATGTAGAGCAATTTGAAGAGAGAAAAGCGGAAAGCACCTGGAGCTCGAGTGGGCTCGACCATGGGGAAACCTCACCCCTGTGTGCGGAGTCGGCATCGACTCGTCTCACAGCCGGATAGCGGCAGATGTTCAAGCAAGAAAACCGGTTTATACGAGATATCCCGAAATCAAGCAAAGTCGGCGGTGTAGGAGAAGCCGCGGAATTCTTCCTGCATGGCTTGTGAGAGTACTGGAGGAAAAGAAAAGTTAGCAAAGTTCGGTTGGACCCAATAACCAATGACTTCATACCGGATTGCACAGGGGTCAAGACAGGGGTAACGCTGGTGAACTCCTGGTCGAAGTTGCTGGTATCCGTCGGGCTGCTGATAGTGGGGATGAACGGCGGAGGAACACGCTTGTGGTAGATATCGTCCCAGTTGATGTTGCGGAAGAAGGCGTGCGACATCACCTCCTGAGCATCAGTAGGACCAGACCCGAGACGCAGTTCGGGCTCGCGGGTCAGCAGCTTCTGCAGGATGGAAACCGAGTCGCGAGGCATGTGAATAGGGTAGAGAGGCTCATCTGCAAGAATGGCATCATAAATTTCATCCTCATCCTCACCACGGAAGGGAGACTGTTGCAGAAGCATCTGGTAGATGAGGACACCGAAGGCCCACCAATCAACTGCGCGGCCATACTTCTTATCGAGCAGAATCTGAAAAAATTAATAAATTTGTTAATACGTTGAGGCCCAAGATATTAATGTTCCAACAAGCAAGACTTACCTCAGGAGCCATGAATTCGGGAGTACCACAGAATGTGCTAGTGGTGCAGCCGTACCACATGTTCTCCTTGCAGAGACCGTAATCACCAATCTTGATGTGACCATCGAGAGTCAAAAGAATGTTGTCCAGCTTCAGATCACGGTAAATGACACCGTTCTCGTGGAAGTACTTGAGAGCCAAGCAAACTTCAGCAGCATAGAACCTGATAATTCTGTCAATATACAGATCTCCAAGACAATGTAATAGACAAACTTACTGTGCCCTCTTCAAACCGAACTGGCCACGTTGAATGTGCAGCATCAGATCACCACCACTGATGTACTCCATAACGAAGTACACACGAGTCTCTGTCTGGAAACAGGCGTGCAGGTTCAGCAGGTATGGGTGACGCTCTTTGTTGGCAATCAGGAAGACACGCTTCTCCGACTTGGTGCTCTCCACCTCGTCGTTCTCAATGATAAACTCCTTCTTCAGCACCTTGATGGCATACAGCTTGCGGGTGCTCTTGGTCTCAGCCAGCATGACTTTTCCAAAGTTACCTTTACCGAGCACAGCAAGGAAGTTGAAGTGATCCAATCCAATGCGAGCTTGAGGCTTGGCAACCGCCTCCTCCTTGACAGGCACGACGACCTGTTGCGGCATGGGCTGCATCTGCTGGGGCGGAGGCATGCCATAGTGCGCAGGCGGCCCAACCGGCTGCTGGGGCATTGCTTGAGGTGGAGGAGGTTTCTGGAAATTAGCATAGACAGATGGGTCATAGTGGGCATGAGAAGGAGGAGGCTGTTGAGCCTGCACAGGAGGACGGGCCATTTCCGCTAGAAGGCGAATGTCAGTATCACGAATACCTGCATGGCGAAGGGTGCATACTTGGTGTCTGCTGTGTAGGGCTACGCAGGCCAGTCGCTGCTGCAGCGGCCGCAGCCGCGGGCCCGGCAGGTGACTTCGGGGGCAATGGGTGTCGAGCAGCCTGTTGAGCACCAGTTGGTGACTGTGGAGTCATGAAGGAGTTAGTCGCAGCGCTTACCGCTTCTGCGGAGGGTTGTCTGGGAAGTGGCCCAGGTTTCTGAGGGTAGGAAAGGGCGGCATTGTCTTGAGGGGGTTGCGGCGGACCGCCTGGTCGAAGGGTACGGTTGCTGAGACCGGAACTGACAGAAGTTGATTTGTTGTGATTCTTCGCACGAATCAAGGTTTCTAGGATCTGGTTCGCCGCCTCCATTGACATGCCACAGAAATCGGGCACAAGATGCGTACATTGAGCGTGAGAAGTAAGCCCACATTCTGCAAGAAATAATTAGTTTCGCCAGGCTAGCACAATGGATCCTCGACTCATTGCTTACCGGTGCATCGCTTTGCATTCTTGCGTCCGAAGGGAAGCAGGTAACCGCAGTGGCAGCACCAGTTCGCGGACAGATTGGAGAAGCCCTCGAAACGGTGAGGGATGCGGTGATTGATCTTCTCCTCGTCGGGGTCGGTCTCGTAGTTGGCCTTGCTGATACATTTGGTGACAACCTTGGGGTAACATTTGCGGTGACAAGTATACTTGCAGTCTGCACATTGCATGCCCGCAGCATACTTGAGGAACTCTCCACACAGCGCGCAGCGCATGATGTTGTAGAACTGCTGTGTAACAAACTTGTGGCCCTGCTTCTCATGAACCTCTTCCTTCTTTTGGCGCACGGCACCCTGGCGGTTGAGACCAATGTCGAAGGGCCGACGGTCCTTAAGTTGCTTGGCTAGATGGGATGTTAGCATGTTTCTTGGTGCATCTACAGATGATTCGCAATATACCAAAGCTCATTGAGAGGTTGATACGGCCAAATGGCTCCAATGCAAACCATGAGTCGATCATCACAGTAGGGGGCGCATTCGGGTTGTCAGCTCCCTGCGGGCCTGAAGCGGGCCCCATTCCTCCGTAGCTGGCACCGTGAGAGGAGCCCTGAGGGGATCCGAGGTGGTCAGGGCGATTGCCACCGGTGTTTTCCATCTTGTCGGCAGATACCCATCCAGAAGCATTCAGCTCGGTCTCGATCTTCTTGCGACGCATCTCCTCTGCAATATCGGAGATGCGCACCCACAGCATACCGATAGGGGTGGGGCGATCTCCAGATTTGTCGTAGACGGTAAGCTCGATCTCGTTCGCCTTATCAATATCGATAGAGAAAGACTCGTCCAGCCACTTGTCGGTCCGAGTCGCTTTCGTCCTCGCCTTAATTGTATCTTCCACCTTGACAATGACATATGTCTCGGGGCCACGGGAGAAACGGGAGCTGGCGGCGTGATCGACATCCTTCACCGCATGGATTCGCATGGTAAGGAGACCGGTCAACGGCTTGCGCATGTTGGGACTGCTAAGACTCTCGTCTATATCATGATTAGTCTCAGCCGAAAAAAGCCCGATCGCCATCGGAAAAGCTGCTCCGACATACCATCATTAGCATCGGAAGATTCAATGTCAACGTGGAGATCCTCGTATCGCTTCAGAGCTTGCTTCAGCAGCTGGATCTTCTGGTTACTCTCAATGCGACGACCCTCCGCATCGGCGCGACTCTTCCGATCGCCCTCATCCTGGTATAAGCGAACCATCTTCTCGATACCTGCCTTGTATTGCTTCTCCACGCTCAACTTAAATTCGAGCTGAGACAACATGAGCTGGATCTTCGGGCCGAGATACTGAGTGTCATACTTGATAAGATCTGAGACACTCATGTCAGCAAGCATTCCAATGTCTCGAAAGTCTCCGCGATGTAGTCCCAATTAGGAGGATGGGAATTAACCGAACGTACCAAGTTTTGTGTAGTTGGGCCGCGCCTTAGGAATCGGGGCGTAGGGACGGGGGTCGGGGAATGGAGCGCCGGAAGGCATCGAGCCGGTGCCTTCTTGAACGTATCCGTAGGCATCGCCATCGCCCTCGCCCGGGTATCCGCCGGCGTTCTTGGGCGGGGGAGGGGGACCAGAGCCGGGCGCGCGACGCTGAGCTTGGGGCGAACCACCGTCATTGTGCGTATAACGGACCTGGAGCTCTCGCATTTTCTCTTCGAGATAAGCGATATTTTTGCGGCCATCACGGATGTTGGCGTCGACACGTTGTTGCACGAGAGGGTTGTCGGTGGACTGCCGCATATTACTAGCGGCGGCGATGAGAGCCTTCTCCCGCTCGATCTTACGGTAGACCGAGGCAATAACCTCGTCGCCTTCCATGATGGGCAGGCAGATCGAGGTTGGGGGGCGGGGGGGTTGGGTTGTGGTGGACAAGGCAAGATGGGGGAGGTGGAGGAGGGAAAGGGTTTCGCGGGGCTCTTGTTGACAGGGGGGGCAACGGTAGACGAGCACTTCGGAAAATGCGAGATGGGCCCGACACACAAGATAAGCAGTAAGGAAATATTGAAACAATATGATCTTCTTTGTGGCAAAAACTACAATGACATCTACACGTGTGGCCTAGCACTTTTCACTCTTTCACCCGGGATGATCTCATTTTCTCTGGTGCTCTCAGCGGGGGCCTAATTAGCGTTAATACATAGGACGATACTGAAGTCACCCTAGTGCGACTCTCCTTACGTGGAGGGGCTGAGTTGCTGATCGCCTCCGTTACATCGCACACATTCTTTCCACAGCATGACTTGTCCACCGGGGTTTCTACTGTTTCGATCCTTTTGTGGGCACGTGTGAGCGTGGAGCACTTGGGGTAGAATGAATAGGGAATGAAAGAAGCAAATCTAACTCCGATAAGGTTATGAACCCTCTGTAATGAAGGGAACAATGCAGCTACTTCCTCCTAGGAAGGTTGCTGCCACTGGCAAGTTTTTGTATTAGGCGTCCCGCAAGTCCATCTCGGATCACCGAGCCGGTCCAAGTATAAGGGCCCAATCTTCCGAGCCCATAAGCAAACACAACCCTGCAACAATGCCCTTCTCCCACCTCTGCTCGGGTGGAGCCTTTCGGGAAATACATCAATCTTACTCCGATCTCTTCGAGATTTTCGGCAGCAACAGCCAGCTAGTCGCCATTACTCCATACAATCCGATACAGATCGGATGCAGCACCATCGTCCCCACATTTTGCGCCAAAATACCAGTCACGAATGGTGAAAATGCTCCTCCGCTGCTGCCAAGGGCACTGATGAAACTTAAGCTGGAAATATGCATGCTGCGTGGCAGTAGTTTGGTGAAGACGGCCGTGGCAGATGGATACACCGGACCTAGCAAGAGACCCAAGATGGCCACCGACACTGCTTCTCCGATGACATTTGGGACTAGCCAGGTCAATAACTGAAAAGCCACGGCGCCCGCTATCATTGCAGCAACGGCAATTTTATGACCAATCCTGGCTGCAGGATGTGTTAAGAGGAACCGACCGACGGTGATGCCGGCCCAGAAACCTGCACTGACGTATCCGACTCGAGAAGGATCCCCATGTCGATAGCTGATCAGGAAAGAAACGACCCAGCCAGACACGGATACCTCTGCACCCTGGTAGGCGAAGATGAACAAGGCACCAAGGAGTGTGGTGCGGTTTCGAATGGCTTTCTTGACGAGCTGAGCTCGGGTCAATGTTTCACCTTCGTTCCCAGGATGGGAAGAAGTAGGTTGCAGCGCTCTTTGGGGCTCTACCGGGGTGTCATTCTCGTAGTTGGAGAATGCCCACATGGAGAAACCCAGGTTGATGAGAGAAAACGCCAGAGACACTGCATAAAAGAACGACCAACGGATCCCATGTGAGACCATAGCGGTTGCAAACAAAGGGGCCACGGTGCCGCCTAAGCCATAGCCACCATGGAGACGGCTGAGAGCTGTCGTGGCATTGGCCAAGTTGGCAGCATACACATTGCTAAGTGCCAAATTGATCGCGATGCCAAAGCCAAGCGGAAAGAAGCAGATAACGACAACAGGGAACGGGGGCTGGCAGATGATCGCGGTATAGCTGATAGCCAGTAGAAACATGGAGAACGCATAACTCTTCGACCGGCCCAATTTACTCTCGATGGCATGGGTGACTGGTGCAGCAGAAATGAATCCTAAGGCATTGGACACGAAAATGAGCGAGACGACAGCATACCCGATGCTATAGTGTTTCTCGATGTGAGGAATCAAGGCACCGGGGGCACTATCGTTCATGCCATTGCCGAACTGAATCAGACAGCAGCTTAGTAGTCGCCACTTGGTCTTCCAAGGCGTTGATGTGCGATCTGCAGCCCATTCTGCGGCTTCGTCTTCGTTTGTCTCTGGGGAGTGATTCTCCAGCACGCTGGGGGTGGGAGATGGCGAGGCGATATGTGACTGTTCCGCCGGATCAGAAGGAAGCTGAGATGACTTTTGTGGTGAGAGTTCATTCAGTTCGTAATCCGACGGACGATGGGCAATGCATTGATTGTCCTTGTGCACTGCGGGTGGTGGAGTAGAGACATGCGGGGAGCTTTCGATTTCTATGAAAGCTCCCAAGCTCGAGGGTGCCATAATGAGGGTATCAAGAATGTCTCAAGCGATCAAAAGACTTCAAGGTATGTACTGAGGAGAAAAGCTAGGAGCAGAAAGCGTCTTGGTGAAGGAAAAGTCTATATTCAATGAGCCCCTCAGCATGGATTGATAATCAGACCTGGCTCAGCGTCAGATACTTGCCCTATTGGAAGGAATCCCGCTTTTTCTCCAGACCTGTGACACCCTACAGAAACCTAGCTCGATTGTAGTCTACATCCGTGGTGTTGTGGAGGCAGCTGGGTCTTTTGTCATCCACCACGGTAACGCGGAAAATAGTGCGGAGAGAGCCCCGCCGATAAGCTCAAAATTTCTCCCACACAATCCACCTTGTGAGCCATTCTCTACGCTCTTTCTATTCAATCAATTTACGATTCAATCATGGCTCCCCCTCGCCGCAAGGTCCTGGCTACGGCTGAAGAAACCATGTTCCCTCCGGACGAGTTCGCCGACACCCACCAGATCGCACGTGCTATCAAGGCCACCGGCAACAACATTTACCTCATTGAGCTGCCGGACAAGAAGCAGATGCTGGCCGAGCTTCCTGCCCGTTTCCGGTCGACTTTCTGGATCAAGCGGGGGTCTTTCGTTGTGGTCGACACCTCCACGTCGGAGGAGCGGGATAACAAGATCGGCGGAGAAATTATCAACATCGTGCGGGACGAGAAGGCCTGGAGGAAGGCTTCTTTCTGGTATGACAATACAAAGTCTGCTCACGGGAATCAACTTGTTCAATGTGCTAATATATCTCTACTTACAGGCCGAAAGAATTCCCCAAGCAGGCAGTTGTCGCCGCCGATTCCGACAGTGAAGAGGAAGAATCTCGGGTTGGCAAGATGCCTTCCTCGGATGAAGAATCCGACGCCTGATTGAATTATTTACAATCAAACACGAGCTGAAACCACGCCACGCTTTATTGTGGACGTTTTGTCCTGCCCCCAGCGACCTTTCCACGTTCGGTATCGACTTCGTTCAATCCGAACCAGACACGAACGACCTGCAGGATGAGAAGAGAGACCACAATCTTGGAGCTGAGGCTGGTGCTGGGGAAAACATTCCAAGCCCATTCCTGCATCACCCAGGCGCTCACGATGAGAACCGGGTGGACACGACTAAGCCAGAGAACGACCGGGGTGGCCCACGCCAGATAGGCATAAAACTGGTAATGCATGGATCTTGCGCATAGTAGGCCAATGACCAGCGAGCTCAGAATAGAGGCCAAGATGTATCCTTTCGAGAGGATGACCGTTTGCTGACGACCTCGGAGAGTGTTTTGGAGGAAGCGGAACATGTTGGTTCCTGATGGTTTCACCCAGACGACAGCGAACATAGCAAGCAGAGAGATGTGCAGAATTAGCAAAGCCAAAGAAAACTCTCTGGACAGGAATGCATCCTCCCCTATAAATCTCCAGTTTACGGTCCATTTGAACAAAAACTGTCGAGACAGCTCAAAGGACTTGGAAACGTAGCCAATCGGGTTGGTTTGGAGGAAAGGCAGAGCAAGTAAGACCTGAAGTATCATGTCGTCAGTACTCAGTTTGTGTCAAAAGTTAGAAACACAGTCCTACCTGGATGAGGATAGCCATAAGACCAAGCCCGGCACTGTGCGCCAATCCCACGCTGAGTAGCAGGATGATGCCAATAGCTGGAGCGAGCAATACCAAAGTCATCTTGATGCCAACGCCAAAAGACCAGGCCGCGACACCAGCAGTCCACTTGCGCTTCATAAAAAGATAGATCGCAATCCACATAACAAAAGTCGCGACCCCATCATTGAACATGCGCAGCATGAAGATGCTATGAAGACGCTTGGATAAGACCAAGAGCGGGAAGAGGTACGGCGGAGCTCCGACTTGTCTATAGCAAGCTACAACGACAATCAAGGTTGCCAGATATAGGCCAGCAAAGAGGATCTGACCGAGGAGGATGTCGCGACCTTCATCGGTAAGGTGGTAGAGGAAGGTGTAGATGTAGACGTGCGCGGCGGGGTAGACGAGGGGACCCGTTGAGCCCTTGATGGCGGTATAGTCACGTTCGCCGGAGATGTATAGAGACACCTGCTGCATATAGGTTGACCAGTCAATCTCGGTGTCTGCGGATGCGATTAGCCTGGGCTTGTCTCGACGGGGCGGGACGCTGGCTTACAGGAGACCTTCCAGATTACAAGAGCGCAAAGGACTGCATCGCCCAGGACGAGGAGGGGGGCGATCCATTGTGTGTGCCGTGGATGGGTCAGCACGTTGCGTATGAATGCTGTCCAAGCCATTGCGGCGGTGGTTGACGGGGAAGATCAAGGTGGCCAGAGGAGCCGCTTCGGTGTCAAGTGTGACGCGCAAGCACGTCGGTCTACTTAAACAGATTCTTAGTAGGGGGAATTATATCTCATTTTGACAATTGATTTTGATTTCTGTGATAGTTTCCTTTTTATACATTTTATACATGATGAGGACCTGGGGCTCGCGGTGACACGTCTAGCACGTCTATCCAAGCGTCCCAACAACCACTGTATCCGACTCAATCCGCCCACACTGCCAATTCCATGGTATCATTAAACAAGAGAAGAAGAAATTTATGCTGCAAGCACAATGAAAACACAGCTGAGAGAAGACATGGAGCCTGTCATCAGGCTTTAGTGACCTCCTTCGGACGATCCCACTGTCTGAGGCTGCTCGCTCGGCGCATCGCGGAATCCAAGCAACTGGCCGAGAACACCCTTGGGCTTTGGTACAGGGCATTCGTGGCCAACATGTGAAAGCTTCTCAGCTTCCTCTTCCATCTGGAAGAAGGTAGACACTTCCTCGTCCATAGCCCCAGAAGTTGTCGGGTGGCCGGGCAGAGGCGCATCTGCACCCATGTCCACGTCCTTCCTCCGCCGGCGCCGGATTCGTGGTACTTGTTGCCCGTCGGCTGTGATGGTCATTTCTGAGTCGGCGAAGGTACGTCGCGGGGACGGACAGGGGAAGACGTGCGGGATGCCGACGACCAGCAGCGAGGCCAGGAGGGTGCCGGCGAAGAGGCCAGTTGTTGACCGGGACCGGGGATGAAGATGCGGCGGCATTGTGAGGAAATGTATGACTCGTATAGAGAACGGAGGGGATCTAGGGTCGGTGCGAACTGAAGGAGGGTGGGCGTAGCCGGCTTCGTTCTTTTTTTACCAGGCCATCGGAGGGCTCAAGTTGGGCGGGGAGAGAGACCGAGAGGTAAATGAGGAGGACGAAGAGTTCAATTGATTCAATGACAAGACTCCTCTTCAAAAAGAACTGAGGAGCGAGAATCCGGGGGGAGGTGGGTGGATGCAAGATCAAGAGTTGAAGGATCTGGTGCCATCCGATCTTCTAATCTTATCTTCCTCCTACGTGAT
The DNA here is from genome assembly GCA_018410145.1 of Penicillium corylophilum. Lineage (NCBI taxonomy): Eukaryota > Fungi > Ascomycota > Eurotiomycetes > Eurotiales > Aspergillaceae > Penicillium > Penicillium corylophilum. The sequence goes on from JAGUQL010000001.1 coordinate 1,681,484, forward strand.
TGGATTCTCGGTCGCGCAGAGTCAGTGAAACGCTTCACTCCGCCTTTTTCCGCCTCGCGTGCTTGTTCGGGTTCGCAATGATGTGTCTATACTTTTTCTACACTGACTTGACTATCTGATCTTTGTCCCCGTCTCCTTGGGGGGACTTTCTCTCCCACCACTCCCCTTCACCTTCTCCACCCTCCCATCCAACTCCTCAAACCACCATGAGCGACCTCGACCGGTACAGCGCCTGCCCTTTGAACCCATGTTTGTTAGGTCACTAACATCTTTTCTTCTACAGGGCGATCGAGCAGCTGCGGGCCTGCCGCCTGATCCCCGAATCACAGGTGCGCGAACTGTGTTACAAGGCGCGTGAGCTCTTAATCGAAGAGGGTAATGTCGTGTCCGTCGATGCCCCAGTCACCATATGTGGTGATATTCACGGACAGTTCCACGACTTGATGGAACTCTTCCGCGTCGGTGGTGATGTCCCCGACACCAATTACCTATTCATGGGCGATTTCGTCGACCGCGGGTTCTATTCACTCGAATCCTTCCTCCTCCTTCTCTGCCTCAAAGTGCGCTATCCCGATCGTATCACTCTTATTCGCGGCAACCACGAGTCGCGACAGATCACAACCGTCTATGGATTCTACGATGAATGCATTCGCAAGTATGGCAGCGCCAACGTTTGGCGATACTGCTGCGAAGTCTTCGACTACCTGGCGTTGGGCGCCATCGTGCTGGGCGCCAGCTCGGGCCTCGAGCCTACCACATCCTACGCCAACGATACAACACAATCAACCATGCCGATTGATGAAGGCGAGTTGGAAACCGAAGTCCTGAACTCGCAGGGCGAGGTCACATTCAGCACATACCGCCAGCGACAGCGCGCCTCCTCCGATACATCCACAGACTCGCGGGCTATATCACCACCGCGGGACATATCTGCTGCACCGGGTCAGTCCACCCCATCTCGTACGGGTGCGCCTGGCACAGGCGCGAGTGGAGACGGCAACGGAAGCGCCACAACCAGTCGCACGGGCGCTGTCCTCTGTGTGCATGGTGGATTATCACCTCTGATAGATTCTGTGGATAAGATCCGACTGATTGATCGCAAACAAGAAGTGCCCCATGAGGGCGCCATGTGCGATCTTCTCTGGTCTGACCCTGACGAGATCGAAGGGTGGGGTCTGAGCCCGCGAGGCGCTGGTTTCCTCTTTGGTAGTGATATCGTCAAGCAGTTCAACCATCTCAACGGACTATCTTTAGTTGCGCGTGCACACCAGCTTGTTATGGAAGGTTATAAAGAAATGTTTGATGGCGGCATCGTCACGGTGTGGTCTGCTCCAAACTACTGCTACAGATGCGGCAACGTTGCTGCCATCCTGGAGCTAGGCGAAGATGCCAGTAATGGGGGCTGTGTGGCGCGCAGTAACGGAGAGTACGGTCGAAGCAATGGCGTTATGGACGCTAGTACAGTTATCAGCCCTGGGAGGAGGTACCGTGTCTTCGAGGCCGCGGCCCAGGACACAAGGGGCATGCCTGCCAAGAAGCCCGTCGCTGATTATTTCCTGGTAAGTGCCGTTTTCGAGACGTTACTCAATATTATGAAGTCAAACTAACTGCTATTCAGTGATACCACATACTGCATGCCTTTCTGTCTCGTCTATACGGTTCTTGAAGCCCTTCGATCGGCCCAGCATTTCGTGTCTTGGTGTTTATGTATTTGCAGCAAATTAACGATCCTTGATGATGAATATTTCATTTGAGATTTTCTCACTTTCTAGTCTCGCTTCCATTAATTTTGTTCCATCGTGTCAACGACACTGTCGACTCCAGCTTCTGGTGTCTGTTGACCCTTCCATGCTACACTTGCATTTAAAGGCACTCCGTGTACTCTTACAGCGAACTCTTGATAGAGAATCCAAAGTCCGGGGCTATGCTTTCTTGTCAGTAGTGCCTTCACATAGATTCAAAGACAGGGATATCCTTACATTTCGCCGATCTGAGATTCGACATGTCCTGAAAACCAGCTTCTCCTCGAGACCATTGCATTTCTCACCTTCCTCGACACTCCGCCATCTCTACCGAGAGGTGAATGTATGGGAAATTCGCTCAATTTGATTCATGACCCACTGCCAAACTTGATCCACGAAGGCAAATTACCAGTAGAAGCGTACTATGAGGTAACCCTGCCGAGAACAGGAACGAATCTGGAGCTGTGACCACCAGAGATGTTCACGTCGGATATCTCTCGAACAGAAGATGTATATTGACTCGCGAACCACTGGTACAGACGAACATCGAGCCGGAGTTTCCAGGTACATAGTCGATGAACAAGTCAACATATCTGTCGGCGGGCGCTCTTCCGAGTTTAACTTACCTTTTTTTATCGATGCTGTCCGTGTAACAGTACAACTTGAGTGTATATCAATGGAGCACTGTCATCTTTTAGCCTGTAGTGAGACATGAAAGGTCTAACCCGGCTTTCAGTGAGACCAAGGTCGGTCAACTCGGGGAACAGTCCACCGATAACTCGCTTCATGAGCTGGAGACCGTACGGAATTCCGTGGTACCTCTTGGGGTTCCTTTGGATATATATCCCTCTTATGCGCCCGATATGAAGAAAATGGATCTATGGACTGGGCCATGCTCGGAGGGTTCTTCGGAATCCACATATATTGTTCAGTATAGACATGATTGAATTGAGTTAATTGACAGTGTATCAAAGTTGACCTTTTAACGCAGATTTAATTAGAGAAACAAGACACATTTGCTCCAAATACAGTCTAATCCCAATTTCTGGTATCATAGAATGCAAAAATGAAAAATAAAAATAAATGACAAATGACAGACCCTGTGTAGCCTCAATCACAACAGAATGCCTGTTTGGGGTATTCAAAAGGTAAAAATGTATACGAATGAATAAATATCTCGCGGTAATCATTGCCAGCGCTCTTCGAATCCTGGCGTCCCATGACTTTCCACCGGAGAGCTGATGTTCGGCATCGGCATACCGGCATGTGACTGATATCCCGATACAGAGCCTGGACTGGGATGCTGGCCCATAGGTATGAAATGGCTAGGGTTGTTCTCATACTGTAGATGAGAGTTGGAGATATCAGGACTCCACGGACCACCCCAATTCTCCATTCCCAAGCTCAACGCAGCGGCATTTCGGCTCCACCAGTCTTGGCTCTGTTCGACTAGATTCTCGGTGCCATCGAATCTGCTGACAGGAGAGGCGGATGATCCAGGGGTTGTGTTTTGGTCTTGGACTGGAGCGTTGGATGTGTCGTACCAGGAGTTTGGGCTGGGGTGGGTGGACGGGCCAGAAGATGCAAGAGCCGGCATTTGATACTGGACTTGCGACATTGGGCGGAGGTAAGTCGGCTCTGGAGGGGCGAAGTCAGGTCTTGGTCCTGCTTGGCGCTGTGCTGTCTGGATTGGTGGCATTGAAGCCATCGTGATTGGATATTGAGGGCCCATTGACACACCAGTCACGGGCAGGGAGTTAGACGCGATGATCTCTGTACGCTGGGCGGGGATTGTATTTGCATAGGGTGAAAATCGGCTCGGGCTGGTGACGGTGGATTGTAAGGATGCATGGGTGACTGGAGATTCGGCAGAAGCGGAGGGAGATGTGGCTTGGTCCCATGAGCCCCATGAGCCCCATTTAGCATGGGTACGCTCCAAGAGAGCACTGGCTTCGGCGGGCAGTTCGACTTGCCATTTGTTGGCAGAGATGTCGAGAATGCGTAATGTTCGACGAGCACAGAGCCAGCCTTCGGCCATTTCTTCGAGGTTTTTGAGGCCGTGGATTATGTCCCGTTGAGCGTTCTTCTCGGGCAAGTTGAGGAGGTGGATAGTACAGGCAGTGTGGGCGATATAGACGACTATATTACAGATCTGCTTCAGACCGTAGGTGCGTTTGTACATCCGCATCAGCTTAGAGATCGCTGAGGCAGCTTGTGTGCAGATTTTGCGTGGCGACACGTGTGAGGGTAATGGAGTATTGGTCTTGGTGTATTTTAAGAATGGCCGGTATAGGTGAATCAGAAGAAGTTGATTGAACATGCTGCCACAGAGATTAGTTGTATGTCAAGCATCTTCTGCTCGGTCCACTTACTGCATAACAAGGACCTGTGGAAGCTGTCCTTCCTTGGGTTCAAGCTCCTTGGGAAGTTCTTTTTTCCATGCTTCAAGGCGTGTGTGAACATCGCTGAGTTTCTTTAGCTCCGACTGCTTCTGCTGTGACTTCTCCATCTCCGATGGATGGTAGAAAAACACGAGAAGATCGCCGCTGATTTCGCATAACCTTGACAATTGTAGTGCAACTGCTCTGGTTCGGGAAGGCTGCACATTCTCCTGGCCTGCACCCTTATCGCTATACGGCGACCAGGACTCCATTTCTTCCTTTGGCAGAACGTCAAATTTGGGAACATTAGTATTGGATGAAGTAAGTTGAGGCTGACGACCGAGGTAGTTCGACCAGCACCTGTCTCCTGTCAGCGAGTGTTCATCATCACAGGTCACAATCCCACGTACTTGTCGATCTGGAAACAACCCCAGAAAGTAATGCGACGAGCATCGACTTCTTCGTCACTGAGGTTGTGCGCCCCGAGATTGGCCGCGTCAACGTTCAACCCAAGGTCGAACGCCATGCGGAAACTCAGACCGCTATAGACCCAGCCCTTGCCCTCACGGCCGCAGCCTGCTTCACGTACAGACATGAGTGCAAAGGCCTGGACCGTACAGAGTTTCGAATTCTCATGTTCGTCATTCTCCAAAATTAGCCGTTTGGCCTCTTTGAAGAAATGATCACCTGCTGTTGCCAGATTCTGGGGATCTGAAAAAGCTCCTTGCCACGAGGTAAAGTGGCAGCCGAGTGCCAGCATGGAGTTGACCAGCAGTGACGAGCAGTATGCGCTTGATACACCTCGGGTATAGTCTCGATAGAACAAATCTTTGGCCAGAATGGTGAAGAATGGATAGTGCCATGTGAAGTACATTGTTATGAGATGCCCGATCAGCGATGCATCTTCTGTGACCGGCGTCCACCGTATGACTGGTTGTGTATCACCAGAGGGACTTAATGAGAGATCGTCAGCCATTGAAGTTGACTCGTGTAGCTCGGATCCAGGCGGAAGGAAGATGAGATTTGATGTGCCTCCAATGAATTTGCGAGACCCATCCAGCATGAGCTCGCTCATCTTGCCTGACAGCTCGGTCTCGAATTGGTCCACTGTTTCTGGACTCTCATCGGCCATTTGTTCTGGGGCCCTCGGGGCCGTAGAAGAAAGGCCCTTTTGACGAGCAAGGTGTGATTGTGCGACATCTTCTAGGTTGTCACAGGAGCGCATTTGGCGGACCAGATCAAAGGCATCATCTTCATCTTCATAGTTTAATAAAGCCTGGAGCAAGGTCTGCAGCGTTGAATGCTTGGTTCGTAATGTATCGTTATCTTTCTTGTACACCCCTTTACGGCGATGGTCTGAGCTTGGATCATATATGCCTTTAGTTCGAGTCAGTGAGTGCAATTCCACTTTTGGAGTAAAGGTACCAACACGGTGTATGGTAGACCGAGGAACAGGCAGCACAGCTAGGTAAATTTCCATCGCACTACAAAAACCAATTGTCAGTGGCGTTACTCTCAGGCCTTGGGTAGCAAGTATTACCTTGGACTTTCTCCTGCGACAGGCGATGCAGGCCGTGCTGACACAGCGCCTTTTGGGCCCCGAGGGAGCATCGCGATCTGCCATGGTGAACAGCTGTTTTAGGTGGGGAGTCAAGATTTGAATGGCCTTTCTCCGCGGACTGTCATCCCGTGCTTCAGCGCGGCTTCTGGTCAATGGTCCCGTCTAGACTGCGATAGGTGCATAACATGTCCATCGCCCAAAACGCTAGTGGAGAAATACCGGGCGCTTGCCGTCTGAGTCACACTGTTGCGGCTTTCTGATCCAAACCCGGTAGATAGCAAATAGGTCCAGTCGTGAAAGAGCCTGACACAGACGAATCACTCCATATGCAATTCGATCTACACACGGCACTTGGGATGAATCCTCGACCCCGCGATGACCCACCAAGCGGGGAGGGCCCAGAGAGATGCAGAACTACCGCACCACAGCAATCCGGCCGCGATTGACGAGGCACCTGAGGTGATTGGATGTGCGAACAAAGACAGAAGGTTATCGCTGACTTCTGGATGGCTCCTCCTCCGGGGATGCGCGCGATCTGATCCTCTGGCGATAACGCGCGGACCCATCCTATAACTCCGAGATCACGTGGCAGGTCACATGACATGCACAATTCTCACGTGAGATCTACAGTACATTCATCTATGCGCTACGGATTTCTAAGCAAAAGCTAATTGATAGGGATGACAGGATAAGGCTTCCAGTTTCAACAAAAGTCCACAACCGTGATGAGGTCTGCTTATGCCCTAAGAATAAACTCGGGTTTCAGCTCAGCCGCAATAAGCGAGGGGTTTCTCGTGACCGCCAGAACGCGTATTGTGCGAGGCGGGAACCAAGAGCCAAAAAAAGCAACGCCCAACCGTAATATTGAATACATCCAAGACAAAAGGAGAAGGGGCTTAGGTCTATATACACCGCCAGTCGGTTGGGCAACTCCACCCTTCTGCCACGTCGTTCTCCTCGTATTTACCTTTTTCAGTCTTCTGCAGCCACCCGCCTCCCGACTGGTTCGTCTCGATCGGCCGGAGGCTTCCGATGGCCACACTGTGTCTGTTCCGAGCTTTTTCCGTAAGAACAAAAAAAATTAGAAATCAAAACACACACCGAGTGGAATTTTTGGATTCAAACCCGGCTAGTCCGGCCTCACCGTCCGATTTTATTAGCAATTTTCTTTCTATCGTGAGGGAAAAGATTGGCTGCGAACGGCGTTTCGTCTTTCTGCAGGCACCACACTAACCGTAACCTTAAACGGCCCACTCATCGTGGCTTGCCAACACACAAACACCATTACCCGCACCAGGGTCGAGATACCTAACTAGGTCAATAGTCGTGCATATGAGCTATATGTACTCCGGACTCGACCTAGAGTCTCAGAAAAATATACTTACAAATTTAGGTAAAAAAAAAAGAAAAGAAAAAAAAAGAAAAAGGGGGGGGGGGGGTGAGACGGGGACGGGCTACAGGACTCCCCCGGCTTCCCTACTGTAAAGAAATCCCACAAGGCCCGCGGACTCCACCGGAAGAACATTCCATGTCACATCGATTGTTCCATTCGACTCCGGTTTAGTCACAGCGAACAATAAAATACCGGACCCCGGCAGGTCTTTGTTCCCCGCCTCCCACTTGAACCAATCGCCAATGCCTTCCCAACTGATTACCGTCACACGCATACCTGCCCAATACGCTTATCACATCCTGAGATCACCACTTTCTTATCTCCCGTCTGCACCCTGCTTTCCCCCTTCCGTCTACTTCAACCCCATACTCCCTTTACTCTCCCCTTTCCTTGTCTTCCAACCTCAACCTCTCTGTTAAACCTCCCCTCAACTCCCTCAATCCTCCTCAAAAGCACTCTGCACAGCATTTGCTCGCGACGCTCCTGCGTTCTCACTATTACCCCATCCAATCGGATCGACGAGTCATCTCTCAGTCATCTCCCGTTGCAGCAAACGGGAGACTCACCATACAATTCTATCTATCCATGTATCTTGTCCAGACTCTCGACCAGAGTGCTTCATCCGGCCAAGCCTTCATTCACACCCTTTCTGGTATGAATCTATAAGATGATGGTCCCGAGAGCCTTTATGTTTAGCTCGGCACCGCCAGAGAAGCAAATGCTTCCTTGCATGAAAGAACAAAAGCAGAACTTCGAGAGTCTGCTTGTCATCTCTCCTCCCGGTGATATTAAGGATCGTGGACTGAGAAACGCTGCCCCGGTGGTCATCCCCCCCAAACGTGGCTCACGTACCCCAGTGCGTCGAGAAATACGCTCGCGCACTCCTTCCAAATACTCTGCATCCTCTCGTCGTTCTTCCTGCTCCGACTCATCTAACGAGCGTCCCATACGTCCATCTGTTGCCTCCATACTAGACGCTACAACAATTCCCCGACGGAAGGGGTCCATTCGAAGGCCTCGGAAGCTTCCCCTAGGCAACCATGTTGAGGAATTCAGCCGCATGATGCAGGAAGGGATTCGGTCGAAGGAGGAATTTTTGATGGGTGGTGCTGGCAACTCCCCTCTGGATATTCTCCTCAGTCCTCCAGGTGAGGACAATGACAAATACCCCAGTTCCATGGGGAACGAGTCCGAACTGGAGACTCCCTTTTCAGCTCGGTCAAACTCGAGCGACTCGATGCCATCTCTTGCACACGATTTGAACTCCCCGCCCTGTTTCCAGCTCCCTTCGACCCCGGGCAGCCAAAGAAGCCCCTCGGAGCGCCGCCAGCTCCGATACTCCCCTTCCGAGGACTGCGCCTACGATCACCCTCTTCTAGAGGCGGACATTGGGGAAGGCGAGCTTTTTGATTTACAGGGCTATGAAGAACCGATGATGCCGGACCTTTCTGTGAAGCAACCTTCCTCAGTGGGATCGTTCCCTCGGTTAACATCTTCCTTCAAATCCAACCTCACTGCATCTTTACGAGCCATCAAGTCCGCTGCTCAGTCGGTTTCGACTTTCGCGACACCTTCTGTCCAGCCTGAAGATTTCCTGACCAGGTCTTTGTTCACCATCAACCCGGAGTTGACAGACGATCGTCGACCCCCACCCATGCAAACCCCACCTTCCCCGGCCCTTCGACGCTATCTCAACCCAACTCCGATGTCCCCAGCGGATATGTGTGTTTACCATGATCACCCTCACGAAACCGCCGAATCTGCGCGTGCCTGCCCCGTCTCGATTCAAATGCAAACTTACCGCCGTTCGCGCGGTCGCGGCCACCGCCGCAACAATTTCCACGTTATCAGTTCGAAGAATCGTGACCACTACTACACATCTGACCCGGAGCTTCCACCAATGTCGCGCCAACGGGAGCCTCGCGAGAACAGCGACTTCCTCCGTATGGTCGTCCTGGAGATGAACATGCGACGCAGTGGCAAACTTCGCGAAGACATTCCCACACGGGCTCGCATCATGCTCGCACCGCGTAAGAGCAACCCTTATCGCGTGTCGGGTGACTACGAAGACGGCGATGCCAACGATACGGTGCCCTCTCGGTGGGTGGGCATCTCGGCTTAGATCGCCGAGGGTATTTCGACCCAAACAGCCGAGCCCCGGTGTGGCTGACCAGCGCAGTGCGCGGTCACCCCACCAGTACATATTTCACTTTCACTCTCACGACTCTTTTCATCATAGCGCGGCGTTGAACTAGGATTCAAGTGTCCTGGCCGACACCCTTTTTCCCATTTTCATTTGTCAATCATACCCTTCTACTATTCTCGACCACCTACTTTGAACGATATCCAATCAAACACCTATTATTATCTTGAAACATTTAAAAAGTTTCCTTGTCTCGTGCTAGTAATAGTAATAGTAATACTGGCGTAAGCGATCGAAGCCATTTAATTTCCGCCCTGCGTTGTGATATCATCCCGCAGCCATGAGATCATTCCGAATATCTATTAGCCTCTAGGAGCCTCATTCGGCGACGCAGTTTATTTCCGGGTATCCTCTTGTTATCACTTTCGCGTGCACTTGGAAGCTTGATTTCTTCAAAAATCAGAACAGGTTATGAGTGCGGGGGAGCGAGGTGCTTGGACCCCTTGGGACCTAATATCATGACACTGTAGTGGCGTTTCTTAACACCGTCACGGCTGTCACGCTTGACAGGTCACATCAAGCGCCCGTGGACGATGTAGATGATCTTGTCCCATGAGATATACGATCGCCAAGGACGGTAGATTGTCCCGCGTCCATACAGCCGGTTGCCTTGCATGATCATATCATACTTGGGCCGATCGCAGGCTGCTATTTGTGGATTCGGAGTTAGTACAGATTTAACATTATTAATCATCAGATTCTTTATTGGAATCTTTATTGGGCCCTTCCATGCTAAGCTATGTAAAAAGTGAAAATAATCATAAAAAGGACAGATCACTCCAGCTGAGCCAGTGCCTGCCTGGTTATCCGGACGTGTCATTTTCGAGTTACTGCGAACCCTGTAGAAGTCGTGTTAAATAATTTCAAAATTACCTCTTTGTAACGTGAAGTTACGCAGAAAGGAGTGAGCTTACTTTCTTCATCCAAAAGCGTCCCGTTTTTCCAGCTCTCTTGTATCCAGTTCAATGAAACGAGATGCGGAATCTTCTTCCCGGACCTAGCAGCCAGCGATTCTCGAAGGGAGGCGATATCCTCTCGTGACAACGTGTCCAGGTTGACAATAATATGAGTAATTTCCGAGTCATTGAGTGAAGTTGCGATATGCGCGGATGCAAACCTGGCGGTGTTGCGCGCGAGGCACAGGGCAGTATCCTCAATTTTGGTCCGATTTGAGGCGCTGCTTTCGTTCGATTGATTGTCTCGTGAAGGGAAGAAGAATGTTAGGCCGCGGAAGAGCCAGCCGCAGGGTGCAGTGTATCCTGAGTCAATCTTTGCTTGGATGTGGGATTCGACTTTGTGCAGGGTGTGTGGGTCGAGAGGGTCGCTTTGCTGTTTGGCGATTTCCATTTCTTTTAGGATCTTGAATATGATTAGTATAGATGATTCTGGGTTGGAGGTAGATACACGTACTTCTTTGAGCTCATCGACGTTCGTATCGCGAGCATAGCTGTCATTGAAGGGGTCGACATTGATATTGAATTCTTCTTCTTGACCTTCCATGATGAAGAACATATGCCTGTGAGAGAAGGTCGACTGTTAACTAGAGGTCTTGTAGGAAGATTGTGGAGCATTTACCTCGGCTCGAAGGGGAGCAGTAGATCGGGCAATCCTGCATCCTTCTCGTTCTGCTTTACGCAGTCAATCAACCAGGATGGCTTCACAATGTTGAAGTTCGCACTTTTCAGCAGCGAAGCCACCTTGACGGTCCCTTTGAACTGTTAGCATAGCCTCTGATCTTTGGAAGGGGTTCGTACTCCGGTCAGCGATGCAGATGGTGTTTGGGGCAGCAGTGTTGGTCTGGTAGATCTTGCCCCCATTGGCTTTTACCAGCTGTTCGAGCTCACCCTTTGATTTCTTCTCTGGGGCACTTGCATCGGTCATGATAACTGAATGTCTGTTGTTAGCAAGAGTATATCGTGATAAAAGGTGGTGGCAGCACGTACAGAAATTGAGCTGGTCGAAGATTCGACCAGAAGGTCCAATGTACTTCGCATTATCCTTTTCATCATACCCAGCAATAGTCAAAGGCTTCTTCACAGCCCGCTTGACACGCTTCTTTCTCGAATTATCAATGTTGAACTCTTTCTCACGATGCTCCTGCTCCACATTGGACTTGAGGTCCAGAAATTCCTGGATAGACAATGCGCTCTTCCAGTTCTTGTCTTTACGGAGCTTCTTAAACCGCGGGAACCGCAATGTCTGGCCCATGCGAAACATGTCACTGACACCAACGGAGGCCGCCTTGACACAGACGACAACCGAATCGGACGGTTTGATCCACATGTCAGGCTTTTCATTCTGTGCATCTCCACCAGACAACTCGATGAACTCGGTAGGTGGCTTCTTCGGGTCCCATTTCATCCACTTGCCGTCTGTGTGATGCCGGATCTCTTGATAATCGGCCGCAGTGAAGCCTCCACCAACCTTGCAAAATGACCAGCATTTCATCGGCTGGGAAGATTTTGGATCATCAACACGCAACCCACATAGGAAGCTCCCCAGGTGCCCTCCACGATGGCCTTGGCCGTAGTATCCGCCCACGATGATTAGATCGAGGGACTCGCCAAACTCAGTCATATACTCTGGCTTCACTTTCATCCAGTCATCGTGGCGCTCATTCAGTCGATAATGAGACCGCGGGTTCTTCAGCACGAGGCCTTCTGAGGCTTCGGCGACGACATTTCGTAGACAAGCCTCAATTTCTGCAGCCGTAGTTGCTTCTTGATACGGATGAATTTCGAATCGCCGGTGGACTGGGCGGATAACCTTCAAGGCGTTGCGACGATCGCGAAGAGTGTACTTTGTTAGATCTTTTCCGTTCAGATAGAGGATGTCAAAAACACGGAACATCGGCCTAGGTCCATTTGTGAAGGGATTCCGCTGCTCAGATAACGCCGCGGTTTTCAGCGTGCCGAAGGGCACCGGGGCATCTTGTTCGGGATCCCAGGTGACCATCTCGCCGTCAAGGATGAGACTCTGCACTCCATCCACGAATGCATCCTTCAGGTGTCTTGTCAAAGCTCCCTTGTCATCATGAATTCCTTCTCCATAGAGGTAAGTGTATTCCTTTGCTTTGCGAGACCAAAAAGCAAATCTTCGACCACCCGCAATCGAGTCGTCAGGCGCCATATGAAGCTGCATGCGCTCGCCGTCAAGCTTCTCTTCAATCCAGAAAACAGGATCCTCTTCCGTAGGGTGCATTCGCATAATCATTTTATCGAATGAATGCATTTGGAATTGGGCTAGCTGGGGCTGAAAGCACTGCATCAGTGTAATACCCCGGTCCGCTGCCTCAAGTCGGATATTGAGATCATGCAATTCCCAGCACACGCGCCGCAGGCTGCTGGAGACGGTGTACAGGCTCTCAGCGTCTGGATGCCACATGTGAAACATCGTGCGCTCCGACGCTCCAATCTTCATCTGGCGCAAAATGATTCGAATAAGCCACATCAACTCCTCTGGGTTCATGCGCCGGTAGAACTCAGCCATGATGGTGATTTGCTCGTCTTCCTTCGAGGTCGCGGCCAGCTTGTCTAGCTTCTCGTTTACCTCCTCGATAGACATGTCGCCCGGCTCGGTCCTCATCGGCCGTTTCGAAAGAACGTCATAGCATCTTCCTGCAAAATCTCCGGCCATGCGCGTCGAGGATTGGCCTGGTAGCTTCCAGTTCAACAAGTTGGAGCCATCCTCTGATTCTTTGTTTATCTTCATGATTTTCACGAGCATTTTTCCAATGACCTTTTCTTTCATACCGTACATTGGTCGATCCCTGTCCTTGTCTGGCAGAATCAGCCGAAATGCCGGATAAATGTCGTTGCCGACCTCTTTGCGCCATCGCGAGATGAAGCGCGCAATGATATCGCGACGGAGCTCGTATGGATTTAACTGTGCTGCGCTTTTGTTGTGAGGTCCGGCTCTACGTCTAGAAGGTGCAGTGGTGGCTGGTTTCTTCTTAATTTGGCTGAGGGGGTGGAACAGGTTCAGGTACAGCTCGTGGAATGGGAGGGTCGGGGAGTGGTTGCGGGGACGGTTCGGGTACCTGTGGCCTGTCAGCATACTCGGAGCGAAAAGCGAAAAGAGTTTCATTACTTCTCATCCAGATTCTCCTCCGCATTCCGTGGTTCGGGCAAAATCTCGTCGGAGTCCATGGCGAGTCGAGCTCCAAGAAAGTTGGAGGTTCCCCGGACAATTTTAGGCAACGATAAGATAGCGTGCATGTGACATCACGCGAAGTATACGAAACACAGAAAAGGCAGTTACGATTCATTCCATAGTATTGTACAGTTTAGGGTGTTTTGGAATTAGGTCCAAGCGAGGACACAATCAGGAGCCTCTACTGATGTTGCGATTGTGCTCAACGCCTGGGTGAAGCGCCATCCCATCAGCCAGACGAGTCAGTATCGCAATGAATCGCTTCGAGATGCCCCACGCCGTCAAACTAGACAGCGTTTCACAGCCGACGCGAAGAATCCTCTCCGGTCCCTCAGGTGCACATATATCCCCAACCCCAGTGACATTCCCTCGCATAGAATGACCTTCTCGAACAAATAGCTGCACCAGCTCATCGTCGCACGGCCGGTCCAGATGGATAAAACTCGGCTCTTGCAGGGGCTCTATACCAGCCACGTTGATGTTCGTGCTGGTGCCCTGGATTTCATGGGCGTGACATGAGCCGTACGCCCATAAAGTTAGCACGGCGAGAAAAGCGGCTACAGGTTCGTGGAATGCATTCGTGGAGTATCGTCGAACATGCCAGAGAGTGACACCAGCGTGAATGATAGAGAGTCGGGCCTTGTATTGATCGTGCTTGACCCAACGCCAGATATATTGCCATTCAATTGCCTGGTGGCGCTTGCTCCATCGCATTTGGTCTGTTGCCAAGGATGTCGCAAGTGAGCGCATTTCACGAAACGGCGCAAGTAGAACAAGCCGTGCGACGTGAAGATGGAGGACAGTGGGGTGTTCCATCCCGGCAGCTTTTGCGACAGTGCTATTCGCAGTCCAGTGCAGAATATCCAGACAATCGCATGCGCTGTTGCGCCACTTGGAGTAGGAGGGGATTCCTGGTAGCCATACCGAGCCGGTCGGAATGGCGGTCTCTCGAGATTTTTTTTTGGCAGTTGGATTCCAAAAGGATAATGGTCGACGGAAGTAATCACCAACTTCCCACATGCGGTGATAAAGGGCGTGGATGAGGAGGATGTGGCTGAATTCTCCGATGCCGGAAACGAGCCTCTTTTCTATGTATAAGATGTGCACCGTATCGTATAATGTTTCGTTTACTAAGAGCGTCAGTGTATCTACACGAGCGGTTTGAAGAGACGAAAAGTACCGGTTGAATTGTCCCACAACTGCTTCCACTCATCGGCAGAACCAGTCTGCCAGAGCTTCTCGTGAGCAGGTAATGCGGCTTGCCCATCGTCAAGAGACAAAAGCGGTCGGTCTTCGAAACAATATGCGAGTGTGCAGTCCAGGAGCTTGGAGCAAGAGATATCAGCTGAAAGTTTGTTACTGGCAAAGGAGGCATGTATACCCAAATACAGTACCCAGTTCGTCTTCGAGCTTCATCATGCGCCCATTCCATCCACAAAGCTTCATTTGAAGTCCTAGACGCCTTGACGCGCGATGGAGAGAGCAACTTTTCATGGCTTGCAAATGTTACAAGGTCTTTGAACAAAGTCAAAGCCGACAGCTTATCTTGCTCGCTACCAGTATGAAGGAGCCCGATGCAGTTGAATAGCATTGCTTGCATAAATTCGAGTGAGACTGGGCCGTAGTGGGTTTTTTCTTTCTGTTGAAGGTCCTTGTAAGTCGATCCCGCCATGTCCCCTGTGGAACAAGCGGCTTACCTCAACGTATATAGCCCGTCGTATCATCTCATGAAAGGCATCCCTACACTGATCTACCTCGCGAATTCCTGAAGTCTGAGAGCCGATTGCCACGATGGCCAAAACCAATAACCAATGGCAGCGGTTTGGGTCAAAAGTAGGGAGATGCGTTATGGGGTAAACATCATGTAATGAATCAAAGTAGCATGCAAGATACCGACTACAGCTTTCTGCGGTTGGGAAATTATCAGATTCAAACATCTCGAAAAATGGATTGTCGGTGCGGCAGAGCAATAGAAAGTTGCGGTATAGCTCGTGATGGGTGCTTGTCTCGATGGGCCGCACTGAACGGGCCGTTTCTGAAAGATTGTCGAGGTTTATCTCATGATTACTAGGAAATCCATGTCGACAAAAGTTGTTCTCGGTGATCGATTGCCCAGGTAAAGTCGCTGCATCAACTGCAGATGTGGACCATGAAGCTTGTTTTTTTCTGTATCTTGGCAGACGGGCACCACCACCATCGACGTAATAATCGGATGATCGTTTTGAGGAATCAGCTGATTCGGAATACGGAGATGCCTCACTGCCAACATGTGAATATCGTCTAGGACTTCCTATGTCCGTTCCTAGCGAAACATGCCCCGAGGGGGTATGGGTGAGGTTTTCCGCCATTGAAGGACTCACTTGTCCGGTGTTGATAACTGGCGGATGCCATGGCATGCTGGTTGAATAGGAATCCGAAATGGCAGATGGGGGTTGTTGCAAAGGCACTCCAGTTAGCTGGGGTTGTTCGCTAGATGTATTGGTGAAGAACTCGTTTGGTAGCCAGTTGATGGTGGAAAGCATGGACTGGTCGAACAATGAAGGGTCAAACTCAAGTGTCATTTCCCCATTGCCGCTCATGTTCATTTCCATCTCAACGCCCGTGGTTATCATGTCGGGTGGAATATTTCTCATGTTAGGGCCGAGACCAGAGATTGGGTCAACCGAGAACATCTTGGGCACATCAGGAGTCGCCATTTCATCATGGGGACGTTGGCCGTCTCCTGTGGTAAATGTAGCCGGTGGTAATTGTGTTGGAGGAGGCACTGAGTTTGCCGGCAAGTATAGCGAAGGGTTAGAACCGTCCATGATAGAAGCTCTTCCATCTGACGGAGTACTCTCGGTATGAGTTTCCGCCCGAGTTAAGAACGCGTTTGCTGCTTTTGGTGAAGCTGTTCCATGAACGTCATTCACGGAGAACTTGCGCATTTGGTGAGATGAAGTAAGTTCCATCTGCATGGGCTCATCTTCGTCGGAAATTAGTCGATTGGAAGATGGTAAAGGGGTCTGTGGCTCGTTCTCGTGCATCCCTAGCCCAGACAATCGCTTAAAGGCGCCATTCCGAACCTTTCCCTTGGATCGTCTCTCCGTAGGATATTGACAATCGAGCGAACGGGTGTCACAACGCCCACATGGAGTTCCACCACTGCATCTCACTCTCGCCGTGGCACAGCTAAAGCACGCGCGGAATGTCTTAACGGTGATGCGATGAGTTCGGTCTTTGCCGCCTTCGCTTCCCGCGGTATGGTGGCTTAGTTCATGTCGGTGCAGTGTATCGCTGCGCAATATCACTACATGTCAGTCATGTTCAATCATGTTCAGTCAGGTTCAACTGGCCTACGCGGAGCGCTAACATACGTTCGTGAAAAATGACGGCCACATTGGGCACATTCAAAGGGCTTCTCCTTCGTGTGACTGCGCAGATGGCGCTTCAGATGCTCTGGTCGCCGAAAGGTGCTGGAACAGACCGAACATTGAACGTGACCTGAGGACGAGTCTCGATCTCCGGACTGATTTGCGCTTTGTCCCCGATCGGGCGAATCGGTATCGTACATTTCGATCTCCGGACTGGCATTGTCCGAGAGCATGCCGAGAGTATATCGAGACTAGCATCTCCAGACACCAGGTGAATAGTTCATGCCAGATATATAAATGAGGGGAAACCGGGGAAAGGGACCGGCCAGGGTATTAAAGGTCTACTACGTACACTTTAATCGGCCCACATGCGGGGGAAGGGGGTTTCGCATAGCGATTGGTCTTGGAATTAAACGGGCTCGGTTAATTCTGAATCTGGGGTTTCTCAGAGACGATTGTCATCATGGTTTCCCCATTTCTACTAGCTCCGTCCGTTCCTCGTTAGCCTCTTTTTTCCCGGTAGCTCTGTTGCTAGGTCGATAGGTCCTGAGCTGCCTGGGTACCAAGCTAGGTATTCAAGGACATCGTTCCCATTAATCGTTCCCATTACATAGAAAGAAGCACGAGGTACGTGGTCGAGTGCACGGGCGTCAAGTGGGCCTGCGTCATCAACTTATTCTATCTTCTCAGCCCCATCTCTCAAGTTCATCAACAACCTGGCCTGATCCAGTCGATCGAGCCCATGAATGGCGAGATCGCCGCGAACCAGCGGTTGGCTTCCGCGTCCCGAGACGACTCCGCCTTACGGGGTGCAACCATTGCCTTCAACCAAGCTCCGCGAAACGCACCGCATGTGAATCCTCAACTCTCCGCTGCAGCCGCCGCCGCAGTGGCCAGTTCGATGAATCGCGATGCAGGAGCTAGACGCCCGACCGTGGGTTCCGAGTCAGATCAAGAAGTCCACTCCGTGAAGGAGTTAGTCGGAAGGCTGAACGCCAACCAGCTCTCTCCAGCCAACATACCGAATCGTGGACGGTCCCCAACCCCTATCCTATCGCCGCCCCCCGAGCAGATCGCCGCACGTCTCGCTGCGTCCAGGCCATCTTCCAGAAAACCAGAACCAGCATCCGATGCTGCCAGGCTCGGTGTCATGCGAAGTGCCAGCAGGATGCAGTCGCAAGCTCCAACCGAGCGACGGGAGCTACGTTCTCCCACTCCCATCCGCCCATTACCTCCCAGAGAACGTGTCGTGGATAGAATGTTTGTAAACGATGATCCACGCTTCGAGCCAGAGCCTCCCGTGAAGCCCATCTCAACGCCGCAGTCCAGAGCCGGAAGTATTCGCGGGCAGGCCCCGAGTCCCCATCCCTCGAATAGGTCTCGAATCTCTTCAACCCCATCCGACAATCTCAAGCCGAGGCTTCCGCCACGGTCTACAAACCCTTCTCAGGGCACTTTGAGAAAACCGATCGCTCCTGCGACCCCATTACGTGCATCAACACCCAGCATGGCATCAATATCAGGTCGATCTCACACCAGTAGCTCTAGTGCTGTGGATGAGACGGAAGCCCTCTCCAACGCAATTGTGGCTTCCTCCCTCGCATCTGCACGGGTATCCCCCGTGCCAAAAGCACCCCCACCACCTCCGAAACGACGGCGGGCCCGTTCCCGTTCGATCCTACATTTAACTCATTCACCAAAGAGTGATCTATCACGAACCCCAAGTCCACCCAAGGGAATGCCGATGACTCTTCGCGGCATGCCGGAAGCTGACGAAGTCGGTACCGGCCGGCGGCACCGGCTTCTGCACAAGCATCCCCACAAACACCACGAAGGAGATCGTAAACGATGGAGACAAGAAGTTACCGAGAAGGAAAGGAAGCGCTACGAAGGTGTGTGGGCGTCCAACAAGGGGCTGCTCATCCCTCCCGAGCGAGGCAAGGCACGCAGTCCCAACGGATCCGAGAAATGGCCACCTACATCGGAGATGGTTCTAAATCTTGTGGTCCGCGAGATTTGGTCGCGCAGCCGACTACCGCGTGCATCATTAGAGCAAGTCTGGAATCTAGTAGACCAGCAGCGGATCGGACTTTTGACGAAAGAGGAATTCGTGGTTGGAATGTGGTTGATCGACGAGCAGTTAAAGGGCCATAAACTTCCCGTCAAGGTGCCCGACAGTGTTTGGGATAGTGTGCGGTATGTAACCGGCATCAGACTTTCGACGGTGGGCAGGACACAGTGAACAGAAGTTAGTACAATGAAGGACTGCAAGGAGAAAAGGTGTGATGATAGCAAAAGGCTCCGGGATGCGCAGGCTCGCTCCTGTGGGGCGCTATGTACATCGAAGCCGGGAAAAGAATCCATAGAAAGCATTAGAAATACCTTAAATAGTCGGAGCTATGCGTTGATACAGGCAAAGCCCGTTGATAGAGGCAAAGCCCGTATTTCGGCCGCAAATGGGCTCATACCTCATCTTCCACATCCCTTCCATCCCCACCGGGAGCGCTTCCACTCAATCAACGTACGCACACGAGACCACGATCTGCAGGGTTCGAGGATCGGATTCACCGAGTGCTAAAGGATCCTCGCTCGCGCTCCTGAGGACCACCACAACACACCATCGAATACAAGATGTACACTTCACAATGCACAACACACGACACCACAACAGTGAGGCGAAGACCGCACGTGACCGCTCGGGGGTGAAGACCCAAAGTAACTCGCGCGTCATCCTTCATCTCTTAAGATCAATAGTCTGGGGTAAAGGCCATCACCTACCCCTCTATATCTCGCATACCTAGCAGAGAGGATCTCTCATCTCCGCCCTTCCTATTTCGCATTCCTTGCGGCGGGCACGAGGCGCGCAACCATGGTGACAAATTGCGGGAGTCTATGGAACCGCAAGCAAACCCCGAATCTCCACGGCTCGGGATTTGCACTTGAGAGCGATCAATCAGCGATCTTTCTATATGACAACTCCTCATTTCCCTCAATTCAACCACTCAGCATTAACTTAAAAATCTCTCTTACCTGAACGGGGTTGCTGAAGGAGGGTTCTGGACTTTCCATGCCATCTTAGAATCCCGGCGTGATTCGCCATGGCCGAAGCTTTCGACGACTTTGCGCCAGCCCGGCCGATGCGCAAGAAATTCGCCAAACCGCCCGTCAAAGTAGCCTGTTTGCCTTGGTGCGCCTCTTCCGATGCTTTTGTGGGATGTGCCCCCGCTAATCTTGTCTTAGTCGTGCCTCAAGAACTCGTTGTGGAGGGCAGGAGCCCTGCTCCAATGTACGTACCTGGATCTTTGGTGTGCTTGGTCCGAGCTATGCATTCTAATTTGTCTAGTGTGTCTCCAAGGGTCGCAAATGCTCGTACCTGCCCAGCAAAAGAGGTGGGCCTCGTAAGAAGAAGCAGAAGGCCTCGTCGTCGCCTGAAGACTCGCAGGAGGACGCCCAGTATGCCGTGGTGCCCGAGTTTGAAGAGTGTATGTCACGGCGCGATTCTTGATCTCCTTGTCGCTAATGACTTGCTAGCTGTTGGCATGTACAACCAGATTGATGTGCTCTCGGCACCGGGCGCAGGGTTACGGCATCTGGATTTCAGCATGTCTCCCATGTTCCAGACCTACTTTCCGGCAGATGGGAGCCCATCGTCGGTCCAGATGGAACCCATGCCTTCGCCCATGAACACCACGCAGTGCTTCGTGAGAACCTATGGTAGCGAGCCGGAGATGTAAGCTCCCTACGACTGCTATGCTCTTTACATTGTCGTCTAACACAACGTCAAGTCTCAATGCCTACTACGACTTCATTCATCAGTATTTTCCAATTTTACCACCACGAGCATCACCGCCGTGCCGGGACAGACCACTGCAAAGTCCCGTCTCTTGCTCTAGGCCGTCCGCGGAGCCATTAATGATGTATCGACCACGTTCGCCTCTAAGTCTTGCAATTGCCGCCGTCCTAGCCCTGATCCCGCATCCCAATGACCCAGAGCCATCCTCCCCGACATCCATCTTACAGCGAAGGACGTACGCACATACGTTCGCACAACTGGCTAACACCATCATCGAGGCCGATTGCGACCTTGAGTTGTCATCAACCGATCCCGGTCAGGCCTTATCAAGCTCCCGGCCCTCGATCAGCCGCGAGAGACTTCATGCCCGGGCCCCGGAGGATCTGGAGACTCTCCTTGCTCTATTAATTCTTTCGGTATATGAGTATACTCAAAGAGGCAACCTATTGAAGATGAGATATCGTGCAGGCCAGGCCTTGGCTCTAGCTCTGGACAAGTCGCTTCATGCTTACACAGAGGAGAATGAATTCTCCGAAGCCCGAAGGAGAGCATGGTGGATGACTGTTCGTTGGTTTCCCCCGTCCACCTTGAATTGCTTCTAATTGTGGCTTTAGTACTACTGCGTCGTGCAAGGCTCAATCGTGAGTACGACTGTAAGTACTCAGGCATCCAAATATTCAATACAAGCTAACAAAAAAGTAGCCGCCAACGATCGTCGTGAATGACCCTCAATTTACAACACCCTATCCGCGATTCTCTTCGGACGCCGAGGTCAGTATCTTAAAAACATATCGAGTTGATCAGTCAACTGACAACACTTTCCAGGGCTGGTCTATCTTAATACAATCACAACAAGTTTTGGTGTCTGCAACACAATTCATCCACGATTTGAGCAAGTGCATCTCGTCGCAGTCTGGCATGCACTACATGTTTGAACGGATGCAGCAACTCGACTCCTGGACCAATTCCGTGCTTGCACAGACAGACATTCTTCCCATTATCTCGCATGATGCCGACTTTGGTGATCAGCACGAAACCATCACCGCTCAATCTATACGCTCAATATCCCGCATCAAACTGTCCAGGTAAGCATAGATGACCTATAACCACCTCGAATCTCATTTAACATCCCCACAGTGCCCAAATTAAAATACACCGCTTCAGAGCATTCAGCGATATTCCTCTTTTCATCAAGAGACACTGCGACCTAACATCCGCAAGTCCAAGCGCCACCCCGGCCGATCTCAACAATAAATCCCCCATGTCAACATCAGGAATCGACCCCGTCTCCTGTTCATGCAGCAACCTTAGATCATTCCAACGCGCCTCCTCAACCGAATACATGACCCCGTCCGACTCCTCAACTTCCTCCGACATCCACCCCTATATCCCACAATACCCGCAGTACCCCTTCGCATCCGGATTCCCTTATAGTCCGCAACACTCTGCGAGAATCTGCCTCCGCGCCGCCCTCGTCATCTCCCGCATGTTCGAGAACTTGCCATACCCGCAACCGCTTCCCGGCCATCGACAGCAGAATCAGCAGAGGCATCCGCTCCCCCGGACAATGCCCTCATTTGCATGCTGCCTGATGCAGAGTAGCTATGCGATGTTCATGATTTTCTACAAAGCTCGCGTGGCGAAGCAGTTCTCACCAGATTCAGAGATCGACCCTGCAAGCGACTCGAATAATCGTCTAGTCGAGGAGCTACAGCAGGGACTGCAGCGGATCATTAGGGCACTATCTAATTACTCGGTTGCTTTTGAGGCGTTGGATGGAATGAGAGGTAAGCCTTTTTTTTGGGTCCCCCTTTGCTCCGAGTTCATACAGCTACTGACAATCGCAGATGAAATCCAAGGTGCATTCCATACGGCGTTCCCTGCATCTGTTTAACTTGAGGTTTTTTTTTTCACAAGCGTTCCCTGCATTTTCTGCGACACTTCCTTCACTCTTCACTAGCGACATGACTGATCTATTACATTTAAGCAACGGACTTTGGATAGTTTTCTCATGGTTATGATGCATGCATTTAAGATATCTCGGAAAGTTCCTAATTATACCCTATAGAGGTAGGATCCTCTCGTCTCCAAATTAAGAAAGCAAAAGATGGTATTTTATGTAAAACAGGTGCAAGGAGTTATTCTTTCCTCTATGGAGTCGCTAATAGGAAACGCTAAAACGAGAGCAACGGGACACGAGGGGGGTCTGGATTCACAGCTTTGATCGGATTCCCTCGAGTCGGAACTTGACATCCTTCAAGACTTTGCTTGATGGCTTCCAGTCGTCGAATTCACGGAGAAGTTCCATCATTTCTTCCTGGAGTTCGCGTCGGACGTGTTCCTCTTCTAGAAGACCGCGCATGGCGAAGGGGAGGATGTAGGGATTAGGAATGCCCGGAGCGGACCGCTTAATGTATAGGTTAGTGTCTGGGACGGTGCTAGTTTCCAAGGCAAATTGGACAGCCATGCTGGTAGGAGGATAAAATTGTTAGTGAGTTATCAGTTGGGGTGATGTGGTGACATTTACTAGTAAACGGCTTCGTTGTCGTACAGACGAGAATGTCCATCCCCGGTATAGAGACTGCCGGCTAGTGGGCTGCTGAGTTCTCGGATGAGTCCATGGTCTTGGACCCCGAGGTTTCGAAGCTTGAGGGCAAATCCGACGAGATGCGAAAGGCTAAAATGCAGAATTAGCACGCAGTTGATATTGGATATCAGTGGTGTATAGGCTTACAAGCTCGGAGCATGGACTCTGCCGTCTACAAAGACGGATCGGTAGATGTATGGGTGGGATACTGGAGAGAACAAGGCGGACTATGAGAGAAATTAGCAAAGAAAAAAGGGCTTCACAGTCTGGAGCAACGGGCGAACACACCTCAAGTGACACCAGTTGGTCATCGATACTTCCAACATAAGATATGCGAACTCCAAAGTTAAGACAGCACTTCAATGCAGCCTCGTAGTCTTTAGAGACTTGACTGAAAGGGACCTCAAATTCAAAGAGCTCGCCAGCTGAACCACTAATCCAACGAGACCGATAAGCAGAGAAAGGACCCATATTCACACCTGCCATGGCACAGATGCCCACGCGCGAGGCATTGACGCAGCCAAAGGAAATCAGCTTTGCGACCAGCATTATTGTAACAGGCACGCCTTGACTGTGACATGCAAGCATGATAAAATCAGCCTTGCGGATCTCTTCCATCCAATTGAGAAGTAGCTTCCACAGCAGGTCTACTCGTTCAGAGATGCGACCTTCACCTTCCAAGGCGATCTTTTCAATGTCGCAAGAGTAGCCATGGTCTGCTGTATATTTTCGAATCGACTCCGCGGCCATGTTTGAGAATCGAATGGATGTACCTGTAGGCTGACCCAATACACTTCGGATCAGAGGAGCAGGGAAATAACCATGTACACCAATGGCTAGGGCTCGTTTGATACGAGGCGGCTCCTTCACTCGAGAGACATGCTTATGCTCGGGGCTCTTAGAGTAATGGAGGAGTCGACCAAGAGATTGCAAAATAGATGGCGATTCTTCCAAGGAATATGTGTCTTCGAAGCGTGGAAGCACGTGGTTGGGAAGGATATTCTGCAGCTGCTTTGACGCGGTAACATCGGCTGGTCGAGGCTCTGCAAGTGGCGCGGAGGCAGAGGATGCGGCCACGGAAGACGCAGACGCAGATGCAGATCCATCTTTAGCGTTTTTGTCCTTTTGTGGCTTGATTTTAAGACTATTGTTCTTGGTAACCTTGACATTCGTTTCTGGGTCCGGTTCAAGTGACGTTTCTCGTGCTGGTGAGCTTTGTTCGATAGTTGCTTCGACCCCTTCAACTTCCTGCGGTTTTGAAACAGACGGATCTTTTGATTCCTTAGACCAGAATGACCACCCAGAAGACCTGGTGTTTCCAGCGGAAGGCTTTGGCAGGCCAGCTGCCTCTGCGGATTCCCCAGGCGGATTTTTAGGTGACATATCCACGTCTTCGTCCCGGGATACCTGGGGTTCAGCTGGAGAAGCTTTGCTCGGCTCCACTGTAGTTTGCTCTCCCTGCTTGCTCGAAGAAGCCGAACCGTACCACATCTGCAGCCAGGAACGCTTCGGTGCTGTAGAATTTGTCTCGGTTGTCTCTGCTGTTTTATTCGTCGGCTGTGATTCCTGGTTTCTCTGTGATTCCTCTGGCCCCTGGACGGGCAAATCCTGGGTGGTTGGTTGTATCTCGGTCTGCTCCGCAGTCTGGCCCTGCTTAGGCTGCGTTTCTGTCGTTTCTGTAGGTTCTGGATCACCTTCGGTACTCTTTTCGGTATTTCCGGCGCGATATAGCCAAGAAAACCATCCGCCAGCTTGTTCAGTCTGATCTGATTGTGACGTGGTGGGCTCAGGGTCGGCTTTATCGGCGACGGCCTTATCAGCGACGGCTTCTTGTGTTTCTGTTGGTTTCTCTATCGGCCTTGATGTTTCTTCCTCGCTAGTCTCTTTATTAGGCGTCGAAGCTCCGGCTGCGGGGTCCTCAAGTTTGTCCAAAGCTGTTGTAGAGGCCGACGCGTCCGATACAATATTGACCCTGGTCGTAGTCACATCGGCGGGCAGTGATCTAGTTGACGCACCCGCCTTCCGGGTCAGTTGAATAGACGGATTCCTGTATTGTTTGGAAGTGTCGAGGAGGGAGGCTGAAGTGTTTGCAACGCTGGAAGCTACGTTTTGAGCGACCGATATGCTCTCACGGGCTACCTCGGTAACTGGAGCCGCCTTGGAGACCCGCGAGATGGCCGACCAGTTTCCAGGGTACCAGCTCTATAGAAGGGATCATCGGTAGTTAGTGATATGGTCCAAAATGACCTTCTGGAATCTCCAGACTTACTCCGGGTCTCCGAGGCTGAGAATCCGACCGATCTCGCCCAGCATTGTCCGGGGACGCGGGGGACGGTGAGTCCGCACCAGGGCTGGGCTTCACTCTCTTGCGGGATCTCTTTGGTGACATGGACGCGAGATTAGTTTCATAAAGCCCCATCAACCAAAGCACACACACAAAACTGATCTAGAAACCTAAAGCGCCACGAACCAGGATGGCTGATATCATGTCACATGCTCCTCATTGGTGCCTGGTGATTAAAATTATCGCCTGAGGCCACAACACATGCCTGAAGGCGGTGAGCGATAAGTCGACTTTTTTTTTTTCGGCGGAGCCGCTGGGGACGAAGGGTATACAACCTCTGTCACTCATTTTTCCTCTTGCATTCAGGGCAGTAAGGTCTTCGAAAGGACCGCCCGTGATTCAAGATGGCGATCCAGAAAAAGGTATGTCTCTTCGCACATGTTCCACGGCATTTGTATTGACTTTCTCAAGCACGGAAAAGGTCGTTTGGATAAGTGGTATCGACTTGCGAAGGAGAAGGGCTACCGTGCCCGTGCTGCTTTCAAATTGATTCAGTTGAACAAGAAGTATGGGTTTTTGGAGAAGAGCAGAGTTCTTCTTGATCTTTGTGCTGCGCCTGGTGTAAGTTTTTCCCTTAGGGTTTCTCTCCCGCAGAATTTCATTTCTAACAACCACCTAGTCATGGTGTCAAGTCGCCGCAGAATGTATGCCCGCGCAGAGTCTGATTATCGGTGTCGATCTCGCCCCGATTAAACCCATTCCACGAGCAATTACCTTCCAGAGCGATATCACTACCGACAAGTGTCGTGCTACAATTCGAGGTCACCTCAAGCATTGGAAGGCTGACACCGTTCTTCACGATGGTGCGCCCAATGTCGGTACCGCTTGGGTTCAGGATGCTTTCTCGCAAGCAGAGCTGGTGCTGGAGTCTCTGAAGTTGGCTACGGAGTTCTTGGCAGAAGGTGGAAACTTCGTCACAAAGGTCTTCCGTTCTAAGGATTACAACCCTCTTCTGTGGGTGTTCAAGCAGCTTTTCACATCTGTGGAGGCTACCAAGCCCCCTTCGTCACGTAACGTTTCTGCCGAAATTTTCGTCGTCTGCCGTGGATACAAGGCTCCCAAGCGCCTCGACCCCAAGTTCCTCGACCCCAAGCATGTCTTCGCCGAACTTTCCGCCCCCACACCTAACAACGAGGCAAAGGTTTTCAACCCAGAGGTGAAGAAGCGCAGACGTGAAGGTTACGAGGAGGGAGACTACACGCAATTCAAGGAAATCCCAGTTTCCGAATTCATCAATACCACAGACCCCATCGCCATTTTGGGTTCTTACAACAAACTTAGTTTCGTGGAACCGCCCAGTGGTGACCTTGCCTTGTCCACTATCAACCGGCTTGAAGAGACTACAGAAGAAATCAAAACCTGCTGCGAGGATCTGAAGGTTCTTGGTAAGAAGGAATTCCGCAACCTGTTGCGATGGCGCTTGAAGGTTCGCGAGAAGTTCGGTCTCGTCGTGAAGAAAAAGGTCCAGGAGGAGGAGGAGTCTGAGGAAGTCGCCGAGATTGCCCCGATGGACGAGGAATTGGCGATCCAAGAACAACTGCTGCGCATGCGAGAGAAAGAGAGCGCCCGTGACAAGAAAGAACGCCGCAAGGAGAATGAGAAGAAGCGAAAAGAGATTGTTCGCATGCAGATGCACATGACCACGCCCATGGATATCGGCATGGAGCAGCATGGGCCCGGAGGTGAAGACACCACTTTCTCTCTTAAGCGAGTGGATCGTGTGGGTGCTCGCGATGCGGTTGTCAATGCTCGTGATCTAGCACCTGAGAGCGACAGTGAAGATGAGTCCGACTCCGAGTCAGAAGATGACGACGATGATGGCGATCGCCTTGAGCGGGAGCTCGACTCCATGTACGAGCATTACCAAGAGCGCATGGAGGACAAGGATTCGAAACTGCGCGCAAAGAAAGCTCGCAAAGAATACGAGTCCGAGGCCTGGGACGGTTTCTCCGACGAGAACAAGAGCGATAATGAAGAGGAAGAGGAAGAGGAGGAGGATGAGGAGACTACGGTTGCACCCACTCAGGCTGGCAACCTCTCGAACAACGCCGCCATGTTCTTTGACCAAGATATCTTCGCAGGAGTAGGCGACGAGGAAGAAGAGGACGAAGAAGAGGAGGAGGAGGAGGAAGAGGAAGAAGAAGAAGACGAGGAGGAGGAAGACAGCGACGTTGAAATGGAAGAGGCCCCTGCTCCTGTGCAGAAGCAAAAGAAGAACAAGAAGGAGGCCAAGAAGGAGGCAAAGAAGGAGGAAACAGAGTGGGTTGACTCTGATGAAGAGCCTGAGGAGCAAGATCCTCGCAAGGCCAACGGCCAGCTTGGTAAGTTACAATCTACTGTGGATGATTACGGAGATGGTTCTAACATCAAAGCAGACATCGACATCATCACCGCCGAGGCTATGGCTTTGGCCCAATCGATGGTCACTGGCGAGAAGAAGTCCTCCGACGTTGTCGATGATGGCTTCAACCGCTACTCGTTCCGCGACGTGGACGGCATGCCGGATTGGTTCATGGACGACGAGAGCCAGCACAGCAAGATGCAGCGCCCGATCACCAAGGCTGCTGCGGCCGCTATCAAGGAGAAGATGCGTGCTATCAATGCCCGTCCTATCAAGAAGGTGATGGAAGCTAAGGGCCGCAAGAAGTTCAAGGCTGCACAGAAGCTGGAGAAGCTGCGCAAGAAGTCTGCTCTTCTGGCTGACGACGAGGCGCTCAGTGAGCGTGACAAGTCCCAGGCCATCACCAAGCTGATGAGCAAGGCCACCAAGAAGAAGCCCAAGCAGCAGGTCAAGCTGGTGGTTGCCCGTGGTGCCAACCGTGGTATCTCTGGTCGTCCTAAGGGTGTCAAGGGCAAGTACAAGATTGTCGATTCGCGTATGAAGAAGGATATCCGGGCACAAAAGAGACTGAAGAAGAAGATGAAGGCGTAAATGTATTATTTGTGAATAGAGAGCGTTACATAGTGAAGGAAGATACCCATACTTCTCAGGATACCGGATTCATCCACGTAGAACGTAGGTGTATAGCGAAGCCGGTGTACACGACCAAAGACCGGAACAGCTTAAGTTCGCCAAGACCTCCGAACCACCGCCGCAGACGCGGGTTCCTCAAGTTGCCCGAGTGGCGGCTTATCGATTGTTCCTCTTTTCTCATCCCAGACCTGAAAGGTCTTCATATGTTATTTGCGCTCTCTCATTCCCCTTGCATACTGTACATTATTTCTCTTGTCCATACATTCTTTAACGTCCGCCCCACTACTCCCCATGGGCTTTTTCGATCATCTTCAGAAAGGAGGGGCCTTCTCTCTACAGCCTCAGAAGACCCAAATCCGCAAAGTCGTTCAGAAAGCCCCGGCCCCGGCGCGATCGGCGACACAACCCCTGAATTCCCGGTCACCTCGAGTCCAATCCTCGACGGAACGAAGCCGCAAGACGCACGCGCCTAAAGCCCGGTCGGTCTCGAGTGACGCAGATGCCCGCCCGGCCAAGCGCCTCACCACCCCCAATCGCACACGAAAGCGACCTACCCCGGAGACACGGCTCTCGAGTGACGATGATGCTAGTGACAGTGATACCTCGTTTGAAGTGCGCAAGCGTGTGCGCACGAGCGCCAGTGCGGAACCCGACCCCGAGAGACGGATCCGTTCTGTGAAGGCATTTGCAGATGAAGGAAGCCGGCCTTTCAAGATGGTGCACGCTGTGGATATTACGTCTGGGCAGAAGGCAGGGAAGTTTAAGCCGGCCTTTGGAGTTGCGGCTAAGCCTACGGAGATCCTCTTGCAGTATCCCAGTGCTTCGCAAAAAGAAAGGTATGCGCTTTGCGCTTTGAGTGACTCGAGTCACTGTAAAGGGTATTTTGCTAACCTCTGACTCTTAGATTCGACTGCATGGTACCCAAAGACAACGAAGACTTTCGGCCCATCGACGACATCGTGCAAGTCATCGAGACCGTCTCCGACAATTATATACCGACCGAAGAAGCGGACGAGTTCAATAATGAGACCACTGGTATCAGACGGCGATTGCGGCGGGCTTTGGCTGTCACGTCGGAGACACAGTTCCGCGAGGCGGTGGAGGATTACAACAAGGCGATCACCAAGCTGAGAGAGAGCGGTAGCCTTGCGAAGCATTTGGACACAACGCAGCGCATCAGTCTACCTTGGGTTGAGCGTATTTTGACCCAGATCTATGCGCGCACGGTGTCTCCCCGAGTTGAATCCCTCCGACAGTACGAGAACGGCACGGACAATGTATACGGTGAACTTCTTCCCAGATTCATCAGCAATATCTTCAAGGAGACCAAATTGAAGTCTGGTCAGGTCTTTGTTGACCTTGGTTCGGGCGTGGGTAACGTTGTTCTTCAAGCGGCACTTGAAATTGGCTGCGAGAGCTGGGGCTGCGAAATGATGAACAATGCGTGCGATCTAGCCGAGCTGCAGCAATCCGAGTTCAAGGCCCGCTGCCGTCTATGGGGGATCGCACCGGGCAAGACACATCTTGTGCGTGGCGACTTCCTCGAACAGGATAGCATTATCAACGTGCTCAAGCGAGCGGACGTGGTGCTTATCAACAACCAAGCATTCACACCCCAGCTCAACAACGAGCTGATCAATCACTTCCTCGACATGAAAGAAGGCTGCAAAATTGTTTCTCTCAAGTCATTTGTTCCCGCCGGCCACAAGATCCAGTCGCGGAACCTCAACTCCCCCATCAACCTCCTCAAGGTCCAGCAGAAGAACTACTGGTCCAACAATGTCAGCTGGACCGACGTTGGTGGCACCTACTTCATTGCCACCAAGGACAGCTCTCGACTTAAGCGCTTTATGGATGACACCCTCTAGATATCGACTGAACCTGAGGGGTGGAAAGTCATGGTGTAAATCGTCATTTTCTTTGGTATGTGTACATTATCATGTTTGCCGCTGGACATATTTCCGATTTATTGTATGATACCATTTCGACTTGAACAACGACAGTCTGTTCTATGAGCTAGTCAATTCCTGTTCTGGTCAATGTAAATCTAGAGTAGGCCCTCTAGAATTTCTCAAGCTTCAACAGGGATCATTGACTTCAAGAAAACTTGGAGGCATCATTCATGGCGTCGGCTTCCTGGCCCATCCGTGCCATCCAGCGGTCAACAAGCTCTTGATTTTCGCGCTGAAGTTTGCTTGTCTTTTCATCCGCCATATTGAGCTGTAGATTCAGTGTCGCGATCTCGTCTTGGAAATCCTAGAGTGAACGGGTTAGGCCATGTCAATCACAGCTCCCACCCGAGCAAGTATAGAACTCTATTCGGTAGAGCCTGTGCCACATAATATTTGCCTACCTCGAGTAATTTGGCTTTCCGCCGTAGCTCTTCGTCTCTATCTTTTAGACGCAACTGTAAATTGGTTTTCTCGTGGTCCAGGGAATTAAGTCGCCGGTCTTTGTGGGCACTTTTTTTGCGCAGTCTTTCGTACTCAGTATTCACCCTGTCCAGGCGGTCCTGTAGTTCTGAACGAGATCGCTGTGCCGCTGATAGTTCTGCCCGGGTAATGTTCAGAAGGTCTGTTCCAGAAGGCCTCTCGGTCGGCTGCTTTTTGGATGTTGCTGGCGGAGGCGGAGCAGTGTGAGCTTCGTGACCAGAGGATCTCAGTTGACCTGGGCCAGCGCTGAATTCTAAGGGGGTGGCGAGCTTGGCAGTGCGATCTGCGAGCCGGGAATCTATGAAGCTGTCAGATACATGTAGACGGGGTAGAACGTAGATGGAAGAAACGCACAGGCATCGTAGAGCGCAGAGTTGGCTTTCTCCCTTGAATCTCGCACTGCCAGGGCAGCCAGATACTCCTCTCTCCACAAGGCCATCGGCCGAGAACGATGGATGGCGTGAGGAATGTGTCGAATGCGATGATGTCGGGGCTATCTGTTATCGGCCTCCACCGCCCCTCTCCACCGCCCGGCCATGCATCATCACCCGCTGCAACCCAACTCCAACTCCTCTACAGTCTTCACACTCCTCAGCCCCGGCTCTACTTACTGCTCGAATTCGCTTTCGGGCCTATATCTGGTGCTTTTCTTTGATTCTTTAGGCTTCCATTCACACCGTTGCTATGGCGTCACGAAAGAAGGTCCTCCTCAAAGTACGATCTCCGCAGCAGCTCCGGCACGCGATACTCTGCTGCAGTTCTTTGCTAACATGCTGTCTTTGTGCTGCAGGTTATCATCCTTGGTGACAGTGGCGTCGGAAAGACTAGTCTGATGAATCAATATGTGCGCACTTTTCCCTCTCGGTCCATTCAGCTAGCGCCCGTCGACAGCTTGCCATTTTTACGGCGCTAACGTATCGCCTTTTGGGGGTCATTAGGTCAACAAGAAGTTCAGTGGGAGCTATAAGGCCACTATCGGAGCCGATTTCCTAACTAAAGAAGTCCTCGTCGATGACCGACTAGTTACCATGCAGGTAGAGACCGCTCTGCTATCCAACAAGATCGATCAGTCAACTAACGTGTTACAAATAGATTTGGGATACCGCTGGCCAAGAGCGATTCCAATCATTGGGCGTTGCCTTCTACCGAGGAGCCGACTGCTGTGTCTTGGTCTACGACGTGAACAACTCCAAGAGTTTCGAGGCACTCGACAGCTGGCGGGACGAGTTCCTGATCCAGGCTAGCCCTCGCGATCCGGAAAACTTCCCATTTGTGAGTTGCCCGGGAATTTCGATAGGCATAGTGAAATCCCAGTACTAATGGATACCCGCAGGTGGTAATTGGCAACAAGATTGACGTGGAAGAGAATAAGCGCATGATCTCAGGGAAACGGGCCATGACATTCTGCCAGTCCAAGGGCAACATCCCCTACTTCGAGACCAGTGCCAAGGAGGCAGTCAACGTTGAGCAGGCATTCGAGGGTAAGATTATAGCGTACAATGGATTGTGTTCACCATGCTAACCTCTCCCTAGTCATTGCCCGAAGCGCGCTCGCCCAGGAAGAGGCCGAGGAATTCAGCGGCGAATTCAGTGACCCGATCAACATTCATCTGGACAATGAGCGCGATGGCTGTGCCTGTTGATACCCTTCCCCGATACTCATGACGTTTCAGCGATATCCTGTTTTCTCTGTTTCCTTCTTATGTCATACCGTTGCTGGTGGCTCTCAGTTCCCGTTGGTTACCGCTTGTAGAGAAAGTCATCGGTGTGTTCTGGATTTTTGTCTTGTAGATTCCTTCAGTTCGTTATGAAGCGGTCGGACTGGAGCATTGGACTGCATTTGCTTTAATGGTCTTATCTGATCTCTTGTCTACTGCAATACGATGCTTTCCAGTTAAATATACATATACTTAGGAGCTTCTATACTCATGTTGTGATTCATAGCCCACCGATAGATGGGATCTTGCACGGCAATGCAATGGGAGCATCTATGCCCGTTCTCGGAAGAACCGCTGATAGGACCCCGACAGGCCTTATCGCCATCCCACAGGCTTGGCATTCCCTCTCCACGTTCTTTCTCACGGGCATTCCTCTCCTCCTCATCTCACTTGACTCTCACTTGGTGGCTGATGGTCGTGACCTGCACCCCTTATATCACCTGGCCGACCCGGCACACCTGCGCTTCCGTCTAAACCGCCCTCTCGCCCACGCGCGTGCCAACCACCCCAACCCAGCGACCATGGCAACTCCCACCGATGCGCCTAGCCCAAAAGTCTTTGGCATAGCTCGACGAACCCTAGGCATCGCCCTTCTACTCGTCGTGGTATTCCTATGGACGGCGTCGAATTTCCTCGGAAGCGTACGCACACCTGCACCGGCACCCTCGCTATACAACGAATGAACACTAACCCCAAAATACTCTACAGACAATTTTCGCCGATAAAACATACGCCAAGCCCTTCTTCGTGACGTATCTTAACACCTCGTTTTTCACCATGCCCCTCTTTACCATCCTCATCAGCCGCACATGGGGCCTCTGGCGCGCTAATCGTATCTCCCGTGTGAACTCGTTTCGGAGCCTGCTGCACCATCTGGACTCGGATGATCCAAAACATGGCGAGGAGCGCGATTATCTGCATGCTGGGTCCCTGGACTATGAATCTGGTGGTGATGAGCGGGATTTGGGGCCGAAGGCGGATAATGGAAAGCTTGGCTTGAAGGCGACGGCTAAGCTGAGTTTCCAGTTCTGTTTGCTTTGGGTATGTATCACGCATCATGTATCTCTGGGAAATGGAGATTGTGCTAATTAGTTGCAGTTCATTGTATGTCATTTGCTAGTCTTGCATTCTCCGGGCTGGAAATCTAATGTGATATCAAATAGGCAAACTACTTTGCAATGGCATGTCTGCAATTCACAACCGTGGGAAGCACGACCATCTTGACATCCACCAGCGGTAAGATTCATCCGATACTACAAAGACAAGCTAGGTACCTAATAACCACATAGGTGTCTGGACCCTAATCTTCGGAGCCGTCATCGGCGTCGAGAAGTTCACCGTCCGCAAGTTCCTCGGCGTCGTCGCATCCTTAATTGGCATCATTCTGATCTCGCGAGTCGACCTCTCAAAACCAGACGACACCAATGCGACCGCAGATGGCAGCCAAGGCTCGTTCCCGCACAAGACGAGTGCGGAGATCGCGCTCGGAGACGCCATGGCTGCGTTTAGCTCCATCATGTACGGCGTGTACACTATCGTCATGAAAAAGCAGGTTGGCGACGAGTCGAAAGTGAACATGCAATTGTTCTTCGGTCTCGTTGGGTTCTTTAACCTTGTGATGCTGTGGCCTGGGTTCTTCATTCTGCACTGGACCGGCGTCGAACAGTTCTCGCTTCCGGATACGAAACGAGTTTGGACGATTATCTTGGTCAATGCCCTGTCCTCCTTCGTCTCTGATATAGCCTGGGCGTACGCCATGCTACTGACGACCCCGCTCGTCGTGACGGTCGGTCTTAGTTTGACTATCCCGTTATCATTGGTAGGGCAGATTGTGCTGCAATCAACATATGCCAGTCCGCTCTATTGGTTTGGCGCTGCAATTGTGTTCATGTCCTTCTTGGTTGTTAACCACGAAAGCAAGACCATTGAGGATGAGGCTTCGGCGGAGACAGTCCGGCCGTCCTCGGGCGAGTATGAAAGCATTTCTCGCGACGAGCATCGAGACTAGTATTTTCTTTCTTTTTCATATTGTGTTCTTCAGCGCGCTTCACGTTTTGTGGTTTCAACACGTCTGCTTTTACCCGCGTCCTTCGCGCTGTACGGCTGGTGCCGTCGTAGGATGTTTCCAGGTTAGCATGTTCAGATATGCCAGACAAGATACATCATTGATCTAGACGAAGCAGAGAATGATCTTCCAAGCTTTCAGTTGGTTCAAACTATTTTCATATGTCCTAAGGGCCCACTCGACTCATAAGTTGGTGGGCACCCAAATATGAACAATGGAACGAGAAAGACAACGCTTCACATCCAAGAGATAAGTAGAACATCAAAACACATCTGTCTCGGATCTTCAATCCATTAGACCAATGAAAATTAAGTGGTAGATAATGGCAACATAAGGGAAGAGATCAACGAATGCAGAGGAAACCACCCTCTGTGAACTGTACAAAAAGTTTCAACGCCTGTCTGCTCCCTTGACGCTAAAGACCTGGGTATATTCAGTTGAACTGTAATGTGGATATAAATGGAATGGATAAAAGAAGGGACTAGGCCAGCGGCCGGATATCAGGGTAAAGCGATTGGAGAAAGACAGGGTAAGTAAAATGGTGGTCGGTAGAATGTGTGGAAAGCGGAAAGGAGGTTAGGGGGGGTGGTGTACAATTGTCTACGTCGCAACAGCCGGGGTGGCGCCAAGTTTCTTGCGAAAGACGATGACGCTCTTCAACGCGCCCAACCAGCGTGCGAGGGATTCCTCGTCCGGAGCACATAGCCGGTAGGTCTTTTCTTCCGCGATGATTTGCAGACAAAAGGTTTTGGACCGTGACATTGGGTCGACTTCGGCGGCATCAATTACCTGCGACATGGAGATGATCTTGAGCGCGGAGTATTCCTGCTCGTCCTTGTAGAAAGCTAGACTCTTCGACCGTAGCACAACCCAAAGCCGCTTCCACTGTCGTACGGTTCCCTTGATCCGTAGTCCTTGCAGGTATCCCTGGCAAACAACCCTTTCTGGGTCGCGTAATATACCGAGCTCGGTCTGTCTGCTCGTATCGCGGGGTAAGGACACAGGTTTGTCTTCCGGAGCAGAGAGTGATAGGGTGTGGATGGACGGCATTGAGCGCAGGCGGCTACTTCGAGCTGGAGGACCGTCCGAAAGCTCCGAGTAGGAAGTGATTTCATTCCCCGAGTAGTCCTGAATGCCGGAGGGCTTGCGGGCTGATGGGCCAGGGGATAGCGTTCGGCCTAGCTCGGGGGAGCTGGCACGGCCGGCGACATCGAAATCGGAGTGGTCGGTCGTGTCTTCGATCAGCTGTTTATGGATTGCTGGGGGCGCGCGTCCTCTAGACAGAGCCATGAAGGTGGCCTCGTCCTCGTTGCCGGGAATTTCAGCGCGGATGCGATCAATCCAGTCATCGGCGTCGCGCTCCGAGAGCACCTCGAAACGGTAGTTCTTGGAAGGGGTGAAGACGCCGAAGACATGCTGGCGATTGGAGCGGGGAGATTTGACTGGGGCAACGGCTGTCACTTCGGAGAGGCTGATGGAGACGCGGATGCGGGTGGCCTCCTCATCCTTGTAGACGGAGAGAAGATTGGGCCGCAGGACGAGGTAGGCGGGTTTCCAGGAGGCACGGAAGACATGCTTGTGCTTGACGCGCCGGCAGACCCTTCCGGACTTCAAGACGCGGTCGAATTCGAAGCTGCCGTTCTCGTTGACGGGGGAGAAGGTATCCAGGTTGACGTGACCGTTGCGGGAACCCGGCGCGCGGAAATGGATGGAGTGGTCGGGGACTTGGATGGCGGAGGATCTGCTCTGTCCCTCGGGCGAGGGACGAGTCAGTACCTGATTCATAGTGGTTGCGAAGACATGTACGGAGGAGAGGAAAATGAGGTCTAGATCAAGGGTCACTGTTTCTAGGGTTTCAGGAAAAGGGGGAAACCCCGCGACGTTGCGCAGGACGATCGTTGCCCACGAAGAGGCCTGACCGAGAGAAAAAAGGCCCTTAGGGTATGACCCGGTCCAGGGGCGAGGACCACATTATAATATATTCCGATGTCAAACCTGAGGGCGGGAGCGAGTCACTCTAACGGCCGTTCCCAAGGTTGACCACGGATGAACGTCCGGCTGATGTGAGTACTGATCACTTTATAACTTGGAGCTTTACCAAGTGAGGTACCAATTTGGCTGCCTAGTTAATTGATGGACACTCCATATGTATGTACTCGGAATCCCAAGCTCCAATAACATGCTAATGATCCCTTCGAGTAAGCAAGCACACGAACAAGGTCCAAAGTCCAAGAAGGCCAGACCCGCCTTCAGGCCACATCGCCCGTAAGTGGAGCCGCACAGGCTAGGCCCAGGTACTGTACTCAAATTCCTA
Organism: Penicillium corylophilum; assembly: GCA_018410145.1. Classification (NCBI taxonomy): domain Eukaryota; kingdom Fungi; phylum Ascomycota; class Eurotiomycetes; order Eurotiales; family Aspergillaceae; genus Penicillium; species Penicillium corylophilum. Next base: position 1,718,496 of record JAGUQL010000001.1, read on the forward strand.
TACTGCGTACAATGTTCAGGCAGGTACAGGTACATTGTCCATTTCGCTTTCTATTTTAATGATATTTCGACCGGCTTTTACGACCTCCTCGTCACTGTTTATCTGCGTCTGTTATTGGCCCCGCACTCGGGCTGACGGTCCCTGACGTCCTGGACACCGATCGACATACGCTAGTTTCAGGGTGCGCATCGCACACGAGTGAGCCCTTGCTGCTTATACAGGGTCGAGTACTTATATTTCATATGACTGAAGTACCTTTGGAAACGGATAAACAGGTATCGGGTGGGCAAAATTTATACAGTGTTTTGCCATCCTCGTCGCCACACAGTTGATGGATAGGATCGTCCAAGACTTCGCCTCGACACAGCACTAAGTCAACATAATCTGTTTCTTGACAAGCAAGCCTTATAGAAAAGCCAAGTCTGCTGTAGCTCGGGTGTACCTACGTTGACCGGGCACTGCGTGGGTATCACAGCATTACGCAGGGGCAGGTCCACAAAAGTTGACACCAACTATAGGACTAGCAATCCACGGACCAGATCAAATCTCAACCAAACTTGGTAACTTGGTACCTCTGTAGGGCAAATATGGAAATTAAAGAAAACCGCCGGGAAAAAAACTCTCCTATTCAAGTAGAAAAATACAAAGCCCTTACAGAGCAAATACACCACCTTGGAGCGGCAACACGGAACAGGGGGGGCGAAGACTGAAATTAACGGTTTCGGTGTGACGGGCCATAAACCGCTTGCGCCTCCCCTGGTCTTGGCAGACACTTCTCCCATCCCCATCTCCCTTCCCCTTCTCTTTCCACTTCCTCGAGCCCCTCGACTCTATTCATGTCCTCCACCCCCCTATCACCCTCATCGTTTACCTCCGTTTGCGTTGCTCCCGACGCCCTCCTCTCCATCTTGGGCCTGAGAAGGTTAGTTGGGGGAAGGAGAAAGGAGGCATTCCTCCGGCCACTCGTTTTTGTCTTGTGAGATCTGATCGTCACGCCCCCGAAAAAAAAGGTACCCGTTCACTCCGGTACTACCTCATCTTCCCTCCTCAACCCGTCGATAAGTCTCGGCCCTTCTACTCCTCGCATCACCGCCTGAGGCCGATACAACCTGATTTCGGCCCTGCTGCTTGGGTCCCGTTGACTTGACCATCGTGGGGTCTTCGACGCGTGCTCCCATCGCACCCATGAGTTTCATTCAGCGCATCACCAAACGGCTGCCCAGTGCGCCTAGCCTCCCCTTAGAAGATGTCTCCCGCGAAAAGGGTCACGGGTCGCCGCGGTTCGCCTTCTTCCGCCGGCGCATTCGCCTGAAGGGCAATTCTTCCATTTCTATACCTCTGGGATTTGTTTTACTATTTCCATGCCTTGTAATTGTCTTCATTCTACTTCTTTTCGTCCGACATCCTTCGTCTCCCGGGGGCATCCTAATTCCAGCGGGCACTCCGCCCTCCATTCGGTATGTGCCCCATCATCGCCTGTGTCAGCCCTTGAGCTAACCGCGGTATCTTTATCATAGCAAAATCAGCGAAAAGCATGACAAAGTCTTTGCCACCGGCTGTATGCCCATCGATACCGCCGAAATCGCAAAAGCCCCTCGCGCCAACGCTGCCTTCGTCGTTCTCGCGAGAAACAAGGAGCTGGATGGTGTTATCCAGTCCCTCAAGTCGATCGAGCGTCATTTCAACCGCTGGTGGCACTATCCTTACGTTTTTCTGAATGATGGTGACTTCGACGAGGATTTCAAGGCCACTGTGATGAACTACACCAGTGCCCCCGTGGAATTCGGCAAGATCGATAACTCCATGTGGGGTTACCCCGACTGGGTCGACGATGAGGTCGCCAAGGAGGGTATCCGCAAACAGGGTGATGCCGCTATTATGTACGGTGGTATGGAGAGTTACCACCACATGTGCCGCTTCTACTCCGGGTAAGTAACCCTGTAACTGCTGGAGTGCATTCAATACTGACAGCGACCAGACACTTCTACAAGCACCCTCTTCTGATGAAATACGAATGGTACTGGCGCCTGGAGCCCGAGATCAAGTACTTCTGTGATATCACATAGTAAGCTCGCCTTATCTATTCTCTGACACGCTCAATCACTTACATGAAGCAGTGACCCTTTCCTCAAGATGATTGAAGCGAATAAGACCTATGGTTTCACCATTGCCGTCAAGGAACTTCGCGAGACCGTTCCCAATATCTTCCGTTACGCATCTGCCTACAAGCGCAAAAACAATCTGCCGTCTAAAGGTTTGTGGGAGATGTTCTTGGAGCAGCCGGAGGAGCCCACCGAACCGGAAGAAGTGAAGGAGGAGAAGCTCCCCGAAGAAATCCTCCAGTCCGAGGTCGGCGACAATGGTCTCGATGATATTGACCCGGAGGCCATGGAGGGTGAGAGCTACAACATGTGCCACTTCTGGAGTAACTTCGAGATTGCGCGCCTGGATTGGTTCCGCAGCAAGGAGTACGAAGATTTCTTCCAAATGATGGATCGCAGTGGTGGATTCTGGAATGAACGTTGGGGTGATGCACCCATCCACTCCCTCGCGGCTGGTGCTCTACTCGGTGTCAAGGACATCCACTACTTCCGAGACTTTGGATACCGACACACCACCATCCAGCACTGCCCCGCCAACGCTCCCGCGCGGCAATTGCCACGTGAACCCTACCTTGAGAGGACTACCGACGACGAGAAGAAGCGCATTGAAGAAGATGAGTACTGGGCTACACCTGACCCGGTCAAGGAGAATGGTGTTGGATGCCGATGCCGCTGTGACACAGACATTGTCGACGTTGAAGGCAAGCAGGGCAGCTGCTTGAGTGAATGGGTGGAGGTCGCCGGTGGTTGGGCCTCGCCGTAAAGCTATTATAAGCGCCTCGGCCATATTAATGCATCGTTTCCTTACCTGTGTCTCCATGCTTTTTCATTCGGCTGCGAGCATCACCAGGGCTTGTCCTTTGGGAGTTTTCTGCTGAAACCTGCGTGTTATGTTGGCCGGGGTTTCTTTTTGGGCGGCGTTCATCGGATCTGACGGCTTTTCTATTCGGAAGATGGCGTGACCATTTCCATCATCCATGTTGACATATTCATCTAGCGTGCTGTCCACGTCACTGGGGTTGGCTGTATGCTCTTATTTAGTTGTTCAACGGAGGAAGGCCTTCGAGTGGTCATTCAAGACCGTCGATACCTCACGATCAACGCCTGCTTGTTCGCCGATGGTTATATGCCACCTGCCGTCTCGCATAGGCAGCCAGTCTTCTTCTTTCCCGAGCCTTTCTCCATTACCTCTCTAGGGCTCATTCTCCTTACATGAACATACAGACTCGATTTCAGTGATGCGGCAGGTGTGGTATGGGGTGGATTTACCCGGGAAGAACGATGGCAGAAATCTTGCCGTCCTGCGTTGTTATGTGTTTTGTTTCTGTTACTTTCTTATTTGTCACCACTACCTCCATTTGCTTCTCCGTCTCTTCCCAGCCTTCCCCGACCGTCGCACCTGTGGTTTTGTCTTCCAGCATACATCCATGAAATGTACATACCTTGTTCCCCTCCCCCAAACATCCTTTTCCGTGGCATACCCCACGGGTTTCCCCTTTCACATTGTCTCCAATCTCGCAAATACCAGATTCGAGCATGGCTGTCTATAGAGTATGGAATAATCACCCGGCGGATTACGCAGAGAATGAGATCAGTATAATGCATTCCTTTCAGATTTCGAGCGGATGAGAAAGAGAAAGTAACGTAGCCCTTTCATCATGGCAATTTCATTGGTGTCATCTATGATCATTCAACTACACGTAAGTTAGATTGTATCCACGTACTTTGATCCACTTCAGAGCCAAGACGCCTTAAGATTGCTTAGCATACAGCACAGACACCCTCTCCACATTAAAGTAGAGAGTGGGCCCTCAAGACCCTGGCCATAAAGATTAGAACTGTAACATTGTCGATCCTATCAATCTGTCTATCTATCGATGTAAAAGACACGTCACGAAGCCGAGAAGAAAGTCGACTAGCAGGTGGACTATAGAGATATTAACAATAGTTGTGATTTGCTAGATTTAACCCATGTTGCTTCTGAAGAACCTCGAGGCGACATTTGCTATTAGGCCCGCGTAGCGTTGGAGAGCAAGGTGACATTCAAGAGGGGAAAGTGTGGAGAGTGGGGGAGTTCTTGATATAACGCGCAAGATGCTGATAAACAAACCCCCTTTCTACACTTCGAACACTTCCCCCACCAATTCCCTCAAGATGTGGCTTTTCTTCCTTATAAGTCTAGCAGCGGCCTTTAATAACCCTACTGGTGTGGAAATATGGTGTGGCAAAGCCTACCAATCGACGTATGCAAGCAGCAACTCCACTTGTCGGATTAAAGCTAATCGTCTCTTAGAAATGCTTCATTCGAGCCTGGGGGCTGGATGGAAAGTCCAGCGCTGTCTTCGGTACCTCTCTTAGACCTGAAAGTTCGCCCACGCATGAATCTGTATACTCCCAGTGATGACAGCGGTTCTCTCATTGTTGATTCGGAGATCTCATACACTCATGGCGAGCCCTGGGAGACCAAAGAGCACGACTCCCAGAGCCTACATATTGAAATTTCCATCGAGGAGACGCATTTACTTTTGACACATTCGATACCTGTGAATACATCATCAAACGAGCTGGAACTTCCCCTGTATAATCTCGTTCCCCGTTTCGAGCCCTATCGTGTAACCCTCAAAGCCAATCGCCAGGACGGCAGCCGTGCATACACTGCAACCACAGACCTCTACCATCTACCCTCGCGAACAGACGGCGGCAGCATCACGAAGCTCGACAGTCTCTACGGCGGGCTTCTAGTGCAAGACTACACTAAGGACTCATCGCAATGGAGTCCTCTGCTTCCATACTCCTACTACGTTAGCTGGGACGGCTGGCTCAAGAAGTCCCTAAGCAATGTTCAAAGCTTCAAAGACCAAGGCTACAATATCATCCATATTGTACCCAACGCAGGCCTTGCTAATGAAGCCTTCAACTTCACCGAGCTGAACATGTTCCTCGATAAATGCGACGAGGTCGGTCTGTGGGTGATGTATGACATGCGCTGGACGTATCAGAACCTCACCTCGGTTCAGTACCAGGTCGATCTACTGAAGACTCGCAAGAGCATGCTTCTCTGGTATACAGGTGACGAACCTGATGGCCAGAGCGATCCGTTAAACGCAACAAAGATCACGTACGACCTGATCAAATCCATAGATCCCTGGCATCCCGTTTCGCTTTGTTTGAACTGCTATAACTTCTACTACGAAGAGTACTCCTCCGGAGCAGATATTATCTTGTCGGATGTATATCCCATCGCCGTCAATACGAGCTGGTCTACCGTCTACGGCACAGTCTGCAACACGACGTACGGCTGCTGTGGCTGCGATGACTGCCATGGGGATATGGAAGATATCTCAAATCGACTAGACATCTTTGCAGAATACCAATCCTGGGTCGGAAGTTCGCCAAAGACTTTCTGGGGTGTACCCATGGCTTTTGGGAATGAATCCTATTGGACGCGGTATCCCACTGCGGCGGAAGAGGTGACCATGACCATGTTGAATTTGAATCATAACGCAAAGGGGATCGTAATGTGGGATTATCCGACTACTTCTGAGCTGTCTAATATCACGAGCGAGTTGAGTCGGGTGCTTGCGAGCGATCAGGTTGCGAGGTTCTTGCTGGGGGCGCCTACGGTTCCGCTGCAGGTGATGGGGCATCCCAAGATGGATGTTTCGGGTTGGAAGGTTGGGGGTAAGATGTTGATTAGTATATTGGCTCTGCAGACGCCTTCTTGGTCGGGAGCTGTGTCGATTATGTTGCCTGAGGGCGCGAGTGCTGTTACGGAGGTGCTTTGGGGGTCTGGGGGTTGGAAGTTGGGCAAGGGCGAGCTTGTCAAGGAGGGAGGACAGGCGCTGGAGACGGATATTATCGTTGTCGAGTTTGCTCCATGAAGAGAAGCCCTCGGGTCAGTTGCATTTATATAGATCGGAGTTGTCTTCGACTCTGTAAATATGAACATTGGTAGCTAGAAATGCAATGAGCCCCCGGTATTTATATACAAACTTTGTTGTAGCATCGAGCGAAAGTTTCCACCATCGGAACATCGAACTTATGAGTCGTGGCTGTGCTCAATAATGAGCGGTTTACATGTTTCAATGTATCTTGATAAAAGCAATACGTGAGAGTCAAGTTTGTGATTTAGTAAAGTAGGTAAAGATTGATGATCTGAAGGCATCATATCCGCATCATGATCTAGCTTCCTTTGGCATCGGATGGGGAAAGTACTACTTGGAACACCAGGCACCTTAAGAAATACAGCATGGTAAATAAAATCCCATAAGACTCTTAATGCCTTAGAAGCAAGAAAAGCAAGAAATCTACATGAACGCTGCGCGTTTGTCCGTTGCCACGACTAGATAGATGTTTGTCTATATAAGGACTTTGCATACCACCCTTGATTTCTTCCGCAACCATCCCTAAACTCATACCTCCATACCTCACACTCATCACTCAGCAAAAGTCTTCCACAATGTATGGTCGGGAGCCCGAGTCGTCCTTGGACACCCTCCCAGCAGAGATCATCCATGAAATCGCAGACTGCATTCCAACAGAGAAGGAAGTAGTCGACCTCATGGTTACAAATCTTCGTCTACACCACCACTTGAAAGACTACCTCTGCCATCGAAACATGAAGAACGGAAACACAGGAATCTTCTGGGCGTGTCAAAACGGTCAAGTCGAAGCATGTCTACGCTTCCTTGAGCTTGGAGCTGACCCGAACTCCGAATCCACAGTTGGTGGCTATACTTTGCGCCGACTATTGAATATTGCTGCGTATGGCGGACATATCGAATGCGCTCAGGTGCTTCTCATACACGGAGCTGATCCAAATGCCAAGGATGGGTCTGGAGATACGCCACTGTTTCCCGCGATTCAGAACCGTGATGCTCCCATGGTGCAGATGTTGTTGGAGATGCAGGCTGACCCAACGGTCAAAAATGAGCGTCGATATCCGCCATCTCCACTAGACATGGCGAATGGTCTGGACTTGGGTTACATTGTTAAGCTTCACCTGAGCAGCGTTGCACGTCTTTCTGATTAGGTGTGGTATCTCTCTTGGGGGGATGTTCTACAGATTGGAGTCCAGAAAGCGCTGTGGCGTTGTGTTTGCTGTGGGAGGTTGGTCAGAACTATATGTCTCTGCCTAGCCAAATAGCCTAGTCATGAGAAGGTTTCTGCAGCATATTGCGATGCGGAAGAGCTTCTCTTAGTATTCTTGGACGGACAGGAGGGACTGAAATAGCATGATATGATGATATTACTGGTGTACAAAGTCTTCGTAAAGTGAGCCATGATAAAGAAGTCAGCGGCACGACGGCTATAATTATAGTGACAGTGTAGATGTCAAGATGCCAAGCCCCACGGAGAGGGGAGATCGGTGGGGCAGAGTGGAGTGACCTTATCGACGTAATCATTGTCGGAGCATGATCACTTAGAAGCCGTGGAAATAAGAGCTAAGAACAAAGGTAGGCCTAAGGTACAGTTGTACTTTCATTATGGAAGTACCATATGTAGCTGGCCGTACCGTCGACCCCGCCAGCTTTGACTTTCCTATGCTTATCCACTGCAACGGTCAAAGTGCATCTCCATCACAGCTTCCCCAAGGTTCCCTCTCTTTCCCGACCTTCAGGGAATAGCTGCCCAACCTGCCTTACAACGAACTGAACGTGTTTCTCTTTCCCAAAGTCAGACAGCCTGCACCAGCTGACGAGCGAACTCCCCGCGGACCCACCGGGGCACATGCCTCCCCGAACCCGGTCTTCTCCAACGTATGCTAAACGCTTCTTGTTCTCTGCCCCTCTCTCTTCTTTTTAACGTTGTTCCTCACTTTATGCTTCTCTTCGCAATATGACTGATGCTCCCGAGTCGCCCAGGCGTCCACCGAGCGCCGCAACTTCCCATCTTCAGTATCCGACCCTCCCGCCCCTCACGGCCTCTGTAGAGCAGTGGCTATCCCACTCCCGCCCCACCAACAACATGGCCTCCGATCGACCTTCCGAGCCTCCTCATAAGTCTTTGAGTGATAGCTGGGCTACCCTCAGTGTTTCCGACTTACATTCCGAAGACGGCAGTCGGTCCGAGCAAACAGACACCGCCTCGCTGATAGATCAAACAACCCCCGATGATGTCGCCAGTCTCGACGAGCGATACAGCAGCAGCGAGGCTGATGGCGCAGATGAAGAATACCGCCGGGATCAGGAATGCGAGGAGACATATCGCGATGAGACACAGAGCACTGCAGGATCTCAACTATTCCCTAAACTCTATACACATGTGGCGGCGATCGATGACAGCGGACTCACAACCAGGCCTCGTCAGTCATCCGACTCGATCGAGTTTCCAGAACCCGAGAAGTGGCCCGAGACTGAGCGGGTCGAGTTCAAACATACGACTCGCATTTTCGACGATAAGACGGCCGCGGCACTAAAGAGTCGACTATCGGCTATGTTGCTGCCAAACAACACAACCAACTCCATTCTCATGGCCACAGTCCAACAAACCATGACCAAGCACAGCCTGAGCCTCGACAAGCCTTTCCGCGTGCTGTATATTGGCCAGCCCGAATACCGCAATATCATTCTTGACAAGATTGGCGATGTCCTGGTATCAAGCTCATCTACCGGATCGCCGAGCAGCTCTGCCGAATCTTCTCGCTACCATGTTGTGCCCACTTCATTTGGAGCCGGCGCTGTGCCAAACTTTGCCGAATTGCTCCCTATCCATGTTCAGCTGGTGGTAGATGAGTGCATGGAAGCTACCGTGGGCCCCCAGCAAGATCAACGAAGCACGTTGCATCTGACATTCAAGAATCGACCTTCCTGTCGTTCGTGGTGGAATGGAGACAAATACTGTGTATCTTCAGCATCGGAGTGGACTCTTCCAGACATGGCAATCATCTTTGTGTCCGTTCACGATGATGCTTCCGTCGTGCAAACTCAACGGCTCACTCATACCTTCTTGGAGCGACATGGAATACCTGCGATGGTCATCTCCGAGGAGCCGATGTGGGAGCTGGTAGGCGATACCGTTCCGCTGAACCGGGACAGCCTACACATGTGTCTGGAATCTCGAAACTCCCAGACCGGCGAAACGGTGCTCCTACGACGTTACCCAATCGACCTAGAGACCTTTGAGAGCATCACACCCAGCCAGCTCAACAGGAACTTGGCTTCACTTATGGAGCTCTATCCAAACAAATTACACAAGACCACCGCCGATACAAATGCTCCAAACTTGGCTCAGCGGTGCTCATCCATCGACCCAGAGAAGTACCCTCTCGACTGGATGCCTCCAGCGTATGCCAGCAAGGCCCGTGATATTGCCCCGATGCTGCGCCTGGTCATCTTAACCTTCATCTCCGCAATCGCCCTCTCAATCGGTTATGCCGCCGTCCAGACTGTGACCATCTTCCTCACACAAAGCGGTGCTGGGTCCACTCTGTCTCACATGTCCACCCCGTCTCTTGCACCCATTCCGACGACTGCAATGACCTTGGAAGGCGTGAGACAAACTGCTGTGTCAGTTCGACCAGACAGTCATGTTGGACTGCTTCAAAGCCAATCATCAGATTATTCTATTATGGAGCAGGTCACCGGGCTTACAATTGCAGCCTCTACAGCGCCCAGAAATCCTGATCTCTTTGAAGTCCAAGTTGTGGGGGACTGTCATGTGGTGATTAAGCCTCCTCAGAACATTGCATCTTCCAAGAAGCAGGCACGATTCAACGTCAGTGTTCATCGATACGATCAAGCCCTCCCATATGAACTGTCTCGACTGTTTGATGATGTCTACTCGCTCCGATTGGATCGAGAGGAAGCGTATGGCCTGGTCAATGTTACAGTCACTGCCAAGTCAAGGAACCCTATCAACCAAACCACAGTGGTCGACTTTGGCACTCCTTGGCTGAAAATTGCCAACTGGAGACGAGCAGCCCGGATCGTGTCTTCGCGGGTGACAAAGGAGCTGGGAGTTGTTCAAAGTAACCTGAATGAAGTCTATGGCCGACTCTCCACCGACTTGACTGACATCTATGGTCATATGACCACCGACCTGACTGAATTTTACGGGCATCTTTCCACCGATCTCCAGGCTATTGCGGGAGGTGTGGTTAAGAAATCTCACAATTTGCGTGGTAGTGCTAATCGTCTGCGCCTGGATGGTCGCCACGCTCGAGAAAGTGTAGTGTTGAGCTCGAAGCAGCTCTCGACCTTTGCCCACAATGCTCTTGAACAAGTCCGCAGCGCAACTTCTGTCTTACACAGCCGCTCAATCCATGTGAATCAGGAGACCAGAGGGCTGTTTAGTGATGCGTGGAGCTTCCTAGAGAACGCTACTGCGAAGGTCAACATTCGCTCTATGATGGACCGAATGCGCAGCACGAACTATGCCACGCTGAATCGGGCTCAAACTCGCGCACGTCAGTTTGTAGGGCTTCAGTCTGCAAGCTCTGATTGCTCAAGTGATGGCCGCAAGTGCTGAAGGCTCTTGTTTCTTTGTTGCTTATTCATGATTTGATCTTGGCTAATGGTGGGGGTTGTTTTTGTTTATGGCGATCGGGCTAGGGACCGGAACTATTTTGGAACGGGGTACACGCGGATATCTCTTCGGCGCAATGAAATTCAGTTGATAGTACAAATAGTGTTTTGTCCCCAGATCCGTATCCCTTGTGGTTTACAGGGCATGTTAAATTTTGAAGTAAATAAACAGAAAAAGGGAAATTCGCCCCTCGCGTTCAAAGTTAGCCCAAGGCGGTGGCGGTTCTGCCCGCGCGCACCTAAACCAATAATTTTTCCCCCCTCATTGTCCACTCCCCGATCAACAAAGCCAATTCTTCCCCTGATTTCTACCTTGATTTCGGTGTCTACCATTTCTCTCGTCTCTTCTTTTTATTTTATTTTCTGATAAAAGTTCCATCCACCACCCGCCATGTCTGACGCCGCGGAAACCAAGCCCGACCCCACCACTCAGGCTCCTGAGGAGACCAAGCCCGAGACTGCCACCACCGGCGAGGGTGAGAAGACTGTGACTGAGGCTGCTGTCGATACCGCCAAGGAGGCTGCTGAGTCCGCCAAGGACGCTGCTACTAAGACCTCTGACACCGTTTTCTCCATGTTCGGAGGCGGCCCCAAGAAGGAGAAGAAGGAGGAGACCGAGGAGGGTGCGGATGAGCCCTCCGGCTCTTCTAAGGCCCAGAAGGAGAGCGAGGTAAGCTATCTCAATATCTGGCATGTTGGAGATGCGGGGTTAGAGCTATGAGATGTGTCTAGCACAATCAACATATCGCGGGGGTGGGGGTTGCTTTTCTGGTCCCTGCATATTGTGTGGTCATTCTACGACCACTCTTAGCCCACCCACACCACTTACCGGAGCTTCTGAAGAGGATTACGAACAGAATACTTACATCGCTTTTTCATTAGAACCCCGAGGATGAGGCCCCCGAATCCCCTGATGTCCACTTCGAGCCTGTCATCCGCCTGACCGAGAAGGTCGAGACCAAGACCAACGAGGAGCTCGAGGAGCAGGTGTTCAAGATGCGTGCCAAGCTTTTCAAGTTCGACCGTGAGAGCAAGGAGTGGAAGGAGCGTGGTACCGGTGATGTCCGTCTCTTGAAGCACAAGGAGAACGAGAAGACCCGCCTCGTCATGCGCCGAGATAAGACCCTCAAGGTCTGCGCCAACCACTACAGTAAGTTGATACCATGGATTACTTTTGTGTGACATACTGCTAACTACAAAATTCAGTTGTCCCCGACATGAAGTTGAGCCCCAACGTCGGCAGTGACCGCAGCTGGGTCTGGAACGCCGCCGCCGATGTTAGCGAGGGTGAGCCCGAGGCCCAGACTCTGGCTATTCGTTTCGCCAACAGCGAGAGTGAGTTTTCTTGATAACCCGTGTCTTATGTGAAATGCGTTACTAATTAGCTCAGACGCCAACCTCTTCAAGGAGGCCTTCGAGAAGGCCCAGCAGGAGAACGAGAAGCTCTTCGGTGCCGCCAGTGAGCAGTAAATCTGCCACTCCTTGAAATAAGCCTCGCCTCTGTGTTCCGCACTAGAGGTCAAGGACTCACGACCGTGATGCGCTCATCGCCAGCTGTCTCCGAGGACGGGAGCTTGCTCTGAATCCCTCCTTGAACCCCCTCCCCCCTGCAACCCCTGCAACCCCTGCAACCCCTTCAACAACTATCCAACAACTATGTCTTTCACCCCATATCCCCATTTTTTACACGATCCCCTTCCCCGACGACACAATGAACGAGGCAGCGATGATGATGCTGTTTTGCACAGCCATCGTGATGTGATTACGAAATGGAGGGCAGTTCCCATGTCCCGCAGTCGGCAGTAGATAGAAACTCCTCGAATATACACCTGCACATCACTCATGAACTCTGAGGAGTGTCTCTGGATGTACATAGGACATTGTAGCCAATGTACAAGCTATACGAAGGCAACCCAAGGTAGCTTGTCCACGGAGAAACATCATGTTTTCCGTAGTTTGCCTGTAAAAGACAGCTTCCAAGCGTCGAGTGAGTTGAGGAGGACTCCAATATCTCCCAAGTCCGTCAAGTAACGCGAGTGACGGCAAAGTGAGAGATCGGTGTGGAGGTCAATAGGCGGACTGATCTGGATCTGAGTTGTCTCCCCATCGACCTCATTCCTCCCCGCTCCCGTCCCCTTCTTCCACTTCAATTATTGGCGACTCCGCGATATAGAAACGTGAAATCCGAATTCGGTCCTGGCGCCCTTTCAAGTGATTTTCAACGGTGAAGTGAATCTTGCATACCGCCTCGCCGCGACCCTCGCGCGACCTCTCTACCGAATCAATCCACCTTCCGCGCATACCCCTCTGCCTCCAACACCCTCCCGAAAGAGCCTTGGAAGAAGATATCTTTTCGCTCATTCAAGATGCCTGACGTAAGTCCTCATTCGAGTCTCCATTGTACCCCGTCTTCGCGCCGCTGGCTTGAGGGAAGCTGTGCGGAATTGCTGGCGCCCGGCTCTCTTCGCACCCGCTTCGCGCCCCGTCGATTGCGACTTTTCACTACAGCTTTGCCCTTTCTTCTGAGCTTCGCTTGTGCTTGAGCTAATTCATTCTTTGTCGCGTTTCAGGTTAAGCGCAATGTTCGTCTTGTGACGTCGCAGCACATCATGTACGTTCAACCTCCACCCTCCCTCCCTCGAAACGAATAAACACCCGTGCCTCCGACCTCGCATTCCTTTATAGAAATGCGCCCTACTGGGGAACGGCAGAGCGCGCTTCGCGGACGCTTCCCTTCGGATCTCACCACAACATACACACGCGAGAATTGGAGCACAAGCTGACGGACGGGTTGTATAACAGCGACAAGCCCTCTGAGGTCGAGGGCTTCCCTCAACGAGAGTGGTCTATTGAGGTTTATGCCGTCAATGAGAAGGGTGATCTGGTTCCTGCTACTCTGTTCGAGAAGGTCACCTACCATCTTCACCCGAGTTTTGGTGCCCGCGCTGTCCAGAGTAAGTTCAACAGTTTTGCGCCAGGATGTAGCTGGAAGAATGGTAGCTGACACGATTTTGACCTCCAGCCTTCACTAGACCTCCCTTCCGCATCTCAGAAGAGGGATGGGGTGAGTTCGACATGCAGATTGAATTTGTTGCCGACAAGTCCCACTTCATTCAGCACGACCTGAACTTTGCTCAGGAGCGGTATGAGTCTAAGCACGTCATTGTGAGTTTTTTCTTTTCTGTGCCACCTCATTTGACCTGTGCCTGACTGGTGATTCGCAAAACAGACCTTCAAGAACCCCAAACCTGCTCTCCTTGAGAAGTTGCGCGAGACGGGCCCCGTCCCTGGTGATGAGAACGGCATGAAGAAGCGCGGTGTGGCTGGCGAAGAGAGCGCTAAGAAGAAGAAGCGTACTGACAAGAACGTAAGTCATCTTTTATTCCGAATAAGAAGCCGAGCTGATAAACCCCTCAGGTTGATATGGACAAGTTGGCCGATGGCCTGCAAAGACTCAACGAGGACGACCTGTTGCAGGTTGTGCAGATGGTTCATGACAACAAGACAGCAGAGTCTTATACCAAGAACGACGTTGAGCGTGAGTCTTCCTCCATTCGTGCAGATCTCCCTCCAAACTAACACATATCAAACAGAGGGTGAATTCCACGTCGACCTGTACACCCTCCCAGACTCACTCATCAAGATGCTCTGGGATTTCACGGCAGAGCGCGGCTTCCTGTAAATGCCGAAAGCATCTCGGTTCTGGCACTGGCTCTGGCTCTGGTTTTCTTTTCCTCTCATCTGCAGAAACGTTCTGCGGCTAAGATTCCGTCCATGCTTATTTTCTTTATTTCTGATACTTTGATCCTGGGGAGTTAGCGGTCCTCAGGGGAACTTGGCTGGGACTTTTCTTTCGTGCCTCTCTCTCCATTCTCCTTTTTAGTAGATCCTGATCCTGATATTGAAGACAATCAGCTATTTGCACTGGAGTGGGTTGGGCTTTTGAAAAGCAATGCATGTATTCCTCTTTCGATTTTTCTATCTCGTGGATTGATAGACTTCTAATATGGATGCTTAATGGGAATCCCCTCATGTCCAGGGAAATACGCGGTCCAGGATAAATGGCAACGTGGATCAAGCGAACACAAGTAGACATTTACCCAGCCCGGTCTACTGCTACTAGCCACTAGCTACTAGCTTCTTTTTTTTTCTCAAAAAGAAAAAGAAAAGGAAAGGAAAGAAAAGAAAAGAAGATAGGAAGAAAGAAGCAATGACAAAACAAGACGGAATGGGATATCTCAACTAAAAAAACATGACCAAGACTAAGAGAAAAAAACAAGACCGACCAGCCAGCCACAGTAGACCGGAATGAAAGCGCAATAACCAAGGGAAACAAGGCCAGACATGGCCAAGGAAACCCCAGGAATGCATGCAAAATGAAAGCAAAAACTACCCAGCCGTATCCAGAAGCCCCGTTCCACGGTCTATGTAGATCCAGATCCAACGCCAGTAGTCCGTCTTTTGTCTGTGGCCGATAATACAAGGAAAATATTCGAGGAGATGTTCAATGAGGTGGACATAAGGGCGAAAGGAGACGTAGAAGACATGTTGATGAAAGGAAGGAGAGAGGGAGTGTGAGTAAGAGCATGAGTGTGGGTGTGAGAGGGAGTATGAGAGAGTGAAGGGATGCAGGGTTGTTGTGTAATATATTTGCCCGTGTGATGCTTTGGATATTTAGAGCACGCGGTTCCTAGAGTCAATTAGTAAGGATACGATCATCGATAGTTTTGACAGTGTAGACATACAACTTTAACAGATCCTCCAGGCTGTCGGCACTGCAGCTGCGGCCCTTGGGAATGTTGCGGATGACGTCAACAATGGTAGTGAAGACATCGCCATTACGGTAAGCCAGCAGAGCAGGAGCCCTGATGTGATCCATCTCAGCAATCTCCTGGTGCAGCTTAACGAAGCGAACACTGGATTGGCGACGGGCAATAGTCACGAGACATTCCTCGACAATGGCACTGTCATCAGACTAAAAGAGAAGTTAGTTTAGAAGGTCAATTGCAAAAGCCCTTTTTGAATGATGATACATACCGACGGGTCATAGATGCAGACGACCACCACGGTGTCGGGTATCACCTTCTCAATGGCGTCGAGGTACCCCGCAGCATCGACAGTCTCCACGGCCCCCCATCTCCGGCCACGAGGTGAGGGGCGACGGTTGCCGCGGTGCTGAAGTTCCTGCATGCGCGAGACACGCCACTTGTGCATGAATCGTTCCTCGTCATCCTCGCTGCCGGACGAGCTGTCGACTGGCTTGAGAGGTGTATTGTCGCGAGCCTTGCCGAAGGTGTCGTCATTGCCGTTGAAACCGGCGGCGTTGAGCAGAGTCCTACGGAAGGACTTCTTGCGAGCACGCTCGAAGGCCTGGGCATCGGCAATAACACCCTTGGGGCCTGTGTTGGCGTCGAAGACAGTATTGGGGATGTGGTAATTGTTGGAGCGGGAGGAAACCATGTCGTCCGGGTTTTCGTCCTCGTCTTCGGAGTCGAGGACGCGGCGCTGGCGGAGATTGCGGGGTTGGGAGGAGTCGGAGAAGTCTGGGCTGGAGGAGCGGTCGTGATGGTGATGGTCTTCGGGGTGGGAGGAGAACTTGTCGCGGTTGTTGTTCACCAACTGATTGAATTCTTCTTGCGCGGACATCGTGAAAAAAAAGGAGCAGTTGGGCGCGGGGTGTGGAGGAATTTAAGCGTAGAGAATGCTAGGGCCGTTTGAAGTCACCAGAGAGATAAGCGTGAGTTCGGGATCGAAAGTTTCAGTAAATACCCCTGAAGCAAAGCGAAATCTGGGACGGAGATGGGGCTGAGCAGGGAAGAGATCGACGTGAAACGATGAAAACCCCTTTTCGACGTTTCAGTCGAGGATCGGGACCCACCGTTCCAGCTCTTTTGATCTTGTTCTTTCAGTCATCGATGTTCTATATACCGGTAGAGCCCTCGATCTATTGACAGTTACACCACACGCTCTACCATATAACCATTCAACTATACAACTATGCAACTATACAACTATGCAACTATACAACTATGCAACTATACAACTATACAACTATAGAACCATGTACTGCTACATCTGAGCAGTCGGAAGTATAACCACACGTGGTCAAGGATCGTGCGTCCAATACGAGTGCTAGACCTCTCCCCAATTAGACTCAACAACCGAGTCCAGCCCTGTTTCAAGTACCGCATACCCAACTAGGCAACTTCCCCCCTGAACTTGTTCATGAAACTCGACTACTGTAAGGCCGGGATGACGATCAGCGCCCCAAAATCCACAACGCCATCCTCTTCCTGTCCTGTCCATTGGCTTGACCACCAACATGCCCGACCAGGCTCAGCCTCTCTCGGGCCCTTGACTAACGCTATTTTCGGAGATCGAATGTCGAACTACCCTACTCCACTGCCCTACAATCTACGGGCAAACACCGATGCCCCCGTTCTTTTGGCTCTTGTCCAGGCGGCAGTTCGTGGGTTTGTCTCGTCTTGTTTAAGAGATGGTCGTGTGCCCGGTCCTGGAACTTCTCGGTTGCTCGGTTGCTCGGCCTTGTGGTGGGCCATTTCCTTGCCTTGTTTGCCTCGTTTTCTCGATCCACGATCCACGTGGATCGTGGATCGTGGACGTGGACAATGGGGCGCTCTCGGTTCCGGCCATTGACCGTTCCCGCTGACGAGAGAGTTCGGGCTCCAGGTCATGCCATCCGTGGCAGACACATCGACCCCTAGGCTGGGGGTTTGCATGCTGACATCTCCAACGCCTTGTCAGTGCCCAAGGTGAGGTCAAAATGAGGTTAGACTGGGCTCGGCAAACTACATCTACATCGACGTCTCTACCCCGTCTGATTCTACATCTACTGCTACATGTCCAGGCAGCTGAACCAGAGACCTTGTATGAATGCCCTATGTCTGACGCAACACGCCATGCTCGCAGACGCCCAACGGTGAATCAAGTCCAGCGAAGACCACAAGATCAAGCACAGAGCTGAAAACAAATGGAAATTTGAACTCAAAACAGGGTCAGATCCGAATCCCACCAGAGACTCTGCCACAAAAAAAAAAGACAAAATAGGTACAGGCACACTCTTTCTTTCGGGACAGGGGAGATAATAAAGGGTAAAAAAGAAAAGAGATGACGCAAAGACGCAGAAGATAGAAGCAAAGCGATAGATCATGGCCAATCCAAACCGGTCCTTTCCTTTCCGCCAGAAATTACATGCTGAGACCGATGCAGGAAGGGCTAATCCAGAACTAAGAGGGGGTTAAATAGAAAGAGGTAGAAGAAGAAAAAAAAAGGGTAAGGGGGAAAAAAGGTCAGGGAAGAAGAAGAGAAAAAGGCATCATCCAGCAGGGGGAACAGGAGGAACGAAAGACTGGAAGCAGTGTCGGAAAGAATCCACGCAACCTCAAACCTCGTTCTCGTGTCCAAACATTTGTGTCGTCGCTTTCGTTTCTGCCTCGCCGCGCTCACCACCTTCACATGCGACGAACCGATTGTCTGCGCCGTTATTATCGCGAGAACCTGGAAGCTCTCCGGTAACTGATTATTATCGTACAATGGCGGAGATTCGACCCATCGACCCAAAAGAAATTTCGAATAAGAGTATTGCAAATGATCGACACGGGGTATCTTGCGGTTGTTTTCTTTTTTTTTTAAGGATTACCAGGCCCAGACCTTGAGCTGTTGAGAGGAGGGTCATTAGTGCGTGATTCATGGAGGGGTCCTTCGCAGACACTTACCAAAGAGTCCCAGGATCCAGTGCACAGACTGATACCGTCGTTGCTGACACCCAAGCAGCTCACACGGTTTTCGTGGCCGCTCAGCGAGCCGATCTTGTCGCCACGCAGAACATCCCACACCTGTTTCCGTGTTAATGCGTGTTTCAATCATCAATGGCCGGCCTCTACGTACCTTGCACTCGAAGTCATCGTAACCAGCAAACAGTAACCGGCCCGAAACGGAGAAGGCGACGGAAGTGATACCGCACAGAACTTGGTCGCTCTGCGAATCGATTAGCTTTGCTCCGATTCACACGCAACAGAAAGTGACGAACCTGGTAGATGTTGAGCTCGCGGTCGGCGCGGATATCGAACAGACGGCAAGAGGTGTCGTCGGAACCAGTTCCGAAGGCATTGCCGTCCGGGAAGAACTGGATGGCGTTGATGTCGGACTCGTGGCCAGCAAAAGTCTGCACAGCCTTGCCGGTACGCACATCCCACAGCTTGGCGAAAGCATCGCAAGCACCGGAAACGAAGATGTTCTGGTTGGTCGGGTTGATGCTGATCGACATCACATCACCGAGGTGGTCGGCGAACTCGGTAACCTTGGATCCGGACTCGATATCCCACAGCATGCAGGTCATGTCGCCGGAGGAGGTGATGATACGGCGGTCATTGAGGAAGCGGCAGCAGGAGAGGTAGCCCGAGTGACCGGAGAGCTCGCGCGCGACACGGGTGGGACCTTCGCGCGAAGACAGGTTATAAATGGAACAAATGTTATCCAGACCACCGCAGGCCACGTAGTTTCCGCTCGGCGCATAGGCACAGGTCATGACCCAGGAAGATCGCAGGGGGATGGCGTGAACTTTGTTGGTAGTGTAGGCATCCCAGATGATGAGCTTGCCGTCCTGCGAGGCTGAGACGAGGTGGCGACGGTCGGTGGACCAGTGCATGGCGTAGATCTTTGCAAGATGACCCTTCAGCGTCCGGCGCGGTTTCATGCCAATTCGGGGGAGGGCGTCGGTCTGTCCTTGCGCAACATTACGAACTGTAGACAGGAGGTCAGCAATGATTCCCGGGCGAAGGCTTCAGTGGAAGCCGAGTGGTCAATCTGGAAGAGGGATTCGGGGATCAGAGAGAGCTGGGAGGATCGTACGGGAGGTATCGGCCAGTTCATCCTTGCGACGCTTGATCTTGTCCTTCAAACCCTCAGCTTCGCGCCTGGCCGCAGTAATCTTGGCCTGCATCTGTTCGCCGGTCATATCGGCCATTTTGCCGGGCCCCTGAAAGCAGTTGTGTGGAGGTGATGGTGTGTTGTCAACCTAAAGTTGACAGAAGGGAACAAAGGTAGGAGGGGGAGGTTGAAGAGAGGGGGCTGAAAGTGGAGCGAAAGAGGACAGAAGGGCGGAAGCGACCGAGTGAGGTCTTCACGCTGTGATCATAATACAGAAAAATAATCTTAGCAAGGGGGGTTGAGGGATTCTGTACGAGTCCACGGCACGAATTGGGGGGAAAGGAAGAGGGATTCGATCGAAGGTTCTGAACAGGGGGTGAGCGAGTTGAGCCTGGTATTACCGGCTGCTAGTGGTAACTCGATGACATTGCCCTGTTTTTTCGACACCCCGTGCAATCTATGGCTTCTGACACCTGTGATATGCGATATTCTCATCTACTGTGCAGATACACAGTGAGAAGGATTGGCCATAATCACTATTGTCCTTCCTAGGACTCACTTGCACCGTCGTGGACATCATACACGGTCAATACACAGGGTTTCATTCCATCCCGGGTACCTGAGCATCGTTTCTTTTTTGCGCAATGTATTATTGGACTGATTTACACTATGGTCTTCAATTAATCAATTGGGATGTATCATTAAATACCCATGCACTCCGTCCAGGGTACAGAGGATTCTGTGTATTCTACTGTGAAGCCAGTACGATACGACTCCTAAACGGAGTATTTCACTGTGGCGCTGGGGATCAGCTTAGCGCGCCCATTGAAGACCTGAAATCCCGAAAAAAAAAACCCCCCCAATAAAGGAGAGGGTTATAAGTACTAAGACTAATAGTGTCGAATGTACGGAGTAACGGAGTAACGTATTCTGCTATTGAACGATGGGGACTCCAACTCCCCGAAGACGAACCCTTGTCCTCCTCCACGTCCGTTTCCTTCATACTCGTGCAGTAGTCTACTTCGGTCATACCTCTTTTTTCTTTTTCCTGATTGCTGATTGGAGCCTGGACGTTACGGTCCGCAGTGGGAAGATCTTAACCCGACAAAGGGGGGAATTACTGTCGGGGCAGACCAAGGCGCTAGACGCCAAAGCGGAGATTGGCCTTTTCTCGGTTTCGTCCCTATTTCCAACTGTGCGGTCGGGGTATACACCCACCTGGTGTACGGAGGAGGGTGTACAGGGTCACAGGCTTGCACGTCCCATACTCCGTACTTGGTGTACATTCGACTGAACTGTTCGCTCAGCTCCTGTACCACCAGGCCCTAGCTCTGGGTTTCACCCCAACTCACCCAGGGCGCTAAAGACGACCCCACTACGCTGACTAACCCGCAACAATCTCCCACCTTCAGGAGAGCCTCCTACGGCGTAAGGTCAAGCAAAGAGGCGGTACTCTCGCTCCGTTACCCATACTAGCGGGTCCGGCCCGTTGGTGCCTTCATTTCCAGGATTTTCATCGAATAGGCTTGTCTTCCGCGCGTCAGGAAGATGAAGACCGCTCCCCAATTCTCCACCCCGCCTAAGACCATCTCTGCGCCCCCCCTTTTTCATGCCCGGATGCAACCCCAAAATGATAATTATCGGCGGTTTGCCTACCTGTATGGACCATCATCTTTTGCAAAGACCTTGCCGGAATCCGTAGCTGGCCCCAGTGTTGTGGTCTTTCCCTTCTGGATACTCCGTTTTCCCGTTCTAGAACCGCCCTTGGAATCATGCTGGGCTATCTCTGCAGTCAGCAGAACACGACTGGGTTCATGAGCTGATTCGGATTGCGCGCACGTCTCCTTTCGACGGCCCACTGGATTACCAACGTGCCGAGCTTCCTCTCTCCACCGTGATCCACCCCGGAGGATCGACAATGAGGCCCTGAACATACACGAAAATCAGATGTTCTCATCCGATCATTATTTTATGTACGACGGTGTATGCTGGCCTGCACCTGTCCACGTAATGTCAGGCCTGATGAGGCTGTCTCGCTGGGCTGAGGCTGAGTCAAGTGCGAAGCGAAGACCTGGTGCGCCGTGAATCGGACCATCCATTTGCTGAAGAGGGGACCATGTTCAGTATCAGTCGACTGCATCGCAGCCCCGATTGCAATGAAGTCGTCTTCGGGCCGAATCTCTCCAATGGTGCCAGGGGCAAAGTCCATACGAAACGTGGGTATGTATTTGATTCAGTCCGCACTGGAGACAAGGGTTTCGGGTGTTAGCTCATTATTAATTGTCTACGTTTCTCTGTACTCGCCCGCGGAGTGAGTTGCTGCGCAGGGACATGGTTCTAGAAGCTAGCTCCATTCCTTAGCCGTGGATGCAGCACGGAGTAGGCTCGGCTCTATGTAAGTCGCCCCTTGTCTGTGCTCTCGTGGTTCGATATAGATTATATAGACTTGGCGGTGGCCTAGTGACCACGTCTACCAGACTATGTCCTGCAGATTGCCCACGGGCTATTGAACATCTCGCGTCTTTAGAGCAGGTATTGTCGATCTTAAGCAACATGTATTCTTCTAGTACTGAACAATGCCACTAATGATCTAGTTTCGATAATGGGGCTCTCTGGAGCATCGCTTTGGGGGAAATCAATATCAATCATTAAAAAAAAATCAGACGGCAGTGTATTCCTTTCGTCGGTATAGTCGGCACTATATCAGACGACCGCGTTTTGGGTAAGCTCGTGCGAATTGGATCTCAACTTAGGAAATCCATTGTTAAAGTCGCGGACTAGCCAAAGGGGTAGAATCAAAAAGGAACTGAGTCTATATTAGATAAAGATCTGAGAAGCGTCCGAGGACGGGATGATCTGATACCAATCAAGCTCAAATGTGATAGAACAAGCGACTAGTTTATTATTCACATCTCACGGGCGCTCGGCCCTTTCAGTGCCTCAAAGTTGGGAACTCCGCTACCGTTGCCGCCACGAGGGACCTTGGAAGAGCCCTGCAGAGTGGCAACAGACAAAATAGAGAGACCTGACAACATCAACATCAACGTTCTACATCTCTTGAAACCTTTCTATCTTCGAATCTCCCATCAGTGCCACAGCGTTAAAAATAGAGCGAGGGCTTGTTCAGTTCAGGGTGGCGGGAACTAATCCTCGGGCGGGTACCGTAATATTAAGGAGGCACCTGACGCCTCTCCGCTTTCGCCCTCAAAGGCTTTTCATCCTCTCCTCTCCATCCCCCCCATCGTGCCTCGCCCTTGCACTCTCATCTCTGATATTCCTCGTTTCTCCTTATCGGAGTGCCTATAATTCATCTATCTCCGATTCCCTGGTCTTAACGCCTCGCCCCACGTCTAGCCTCCCTTTCGCCCTGTGCCTCCGCCGTGGAGTCATCACGACAACCTGCCACTTATCCGTCGGGCCTTGTATAGTCCCCGATTTGGGAGTCCCTGATGTCTCTGGCTTGAACTCGACTGATCCTGCGGTCTCTCTTTTCATCTCGTCGCTGTGGGCGCCATCCCAGTCTGGTAGGGGGCTGAAATCCCACTGTACAAGCAGCGTCAAGGTCCTCATCATCTGGCCCTTTTTCTTCTCAACCTGGATACCATTTCATCCTTTACGCCTTTGTTACCTTTAGTGTATCAATTTTTGTGATTGCTTAAACACCATTCACAATGCGGGAAGTCAACTTCAGCATCCCGAACGTGAACAAGGCCTCGGTCAACATCACCACGACACTCTATGACCGACGTGCCCTTGACTGCACGTCAACATTGCCCCTGATCAACTCGCTCAATCACCTTGCATACCTCACAACCTCGTCCGCCCGCATTCGAGATATTTTGACTGTCGATGGCGGAATCGAGAGACTTGTGTGTATCCTGAAGGAGGGCAGGAGCAAGGATCTGATGGAAATGTGGAAATGGAGTCTCGCGTTTCAGTGTGTCGTCAACATCGGTGTCCGCGGCTCTGAAAGCGTTCGGACCAGAGTGGTCGAAGCCGACATGGTTCCGGTGATTGCCACCATCCTGGACAATTACATCAAGGTGGTGGACAAGGTCCGCGCCCGCGGCGAGGCTGAACCCCATAAGCACTCGTCCAGTCGTCAGGTCAGCAAGTCGACTACATCCACTCGCGAAGTCACTGCACGCACTCCTGTTCCCGAGTCCACAGCCCACGCCGAAACACGCTCCTCCCGCCGACAGGCCCCTCCCCCAAGTATCGAAATCCCACAACCCACCTATTACCAAGAGACACAACCGACCGACTCCGATGCGATGGATATTACCTCTCCTCCTCGTGCCCCCATGACCTCACCTCCCGAACGAAGCACTTTCCGACCGGAGGTCCACACCCATCGGTCTCATGATGGTCGGTACTCACGTTCAAATCACCGCTTGCGCACAATGCAGCCCCTTGCCACTGCCGTCCCTCCCATTGATGGGACCGAAGGGTTTGGTCTGCGACCTGTCCGTGATGCGGAACGCCTTCCCAGTATGCTCCCTGGGCTACAGACTGGCATCATCTCTCAACCCGACTCCCCAACAACCCCAAGTGGCCCTCTCCAGCCTCAATCCCGAAGTGTTCCCCCACCTCCTCCTCCTGTCAGATCACGCCCTGCTATTCGGCAGCAACAGTCTGCATCGGGTGAGTCGGACGACGCCAATGGGGAAGACTCGACCATGGGAGATGACAACGTTCTGGGGCAGACCGACGAGCCCATTGTGGGTCTCCCGAATCGGATGGAAATTGATGGTGTTGGTGAGCGACAGACGGCAATGATTGACGACGTTTCCACTACACATGGTTTGACGGTGACTGATCCCTCCGAGGAGGGCCAGGAAGCCGAGACCTTCAACATTGCGCACCGCTCTGCCGTTGACGGCAGCATCATCAACAACAACACCCCTCAGACCACTGGTGGCCTGGGTCTTTCCCCCACTCAAGCCCCTAATAATCCTAATTCTCCTACTCTCACACCCAGCCCCTACGCCATGTACCTCCGTGACCGAAACATGCCCGTCTCCCAACACGTCTTGACAACCATGCCTCGCGATGAAGATGTGTTGATGTCGTTGCAGCTCTTAGCCTATGTGTCGAAGTACTGCAACCTTCGATCATACTTCCAGCGCTCTCACTTGGTGCCCAAGCTCAAAATCGATCGTGAGCTGCACCTTCTGGATGAGAATGCGGATCCGTCTTCACCTGTCGAGATGCCTGAGGATGAGGACGAGTACCTCCTTCCCGACGACGTCAACATCTTCCCCCTGGTGGAGAAGTTCACTGTCCGACACCACTCGAAGGACATGCAGTACTGGGCGTGCGTGGTCATGCGAAACCTCTGCCGCAAGGACGAGTCGCGGGGTGGCATTCGTCAATGTGCCTACTACAAGTGTGGCAAGTGGGAGGAATTCCAGCGACAGTTTGCCAAGTGCCGACGTTGCCGCCGCACCAAATACTGCAGCAAAGACTGCCAGAAGGCCGCGTGGGTGTACCACCGCCACTGGTGCCACACGACCCCTTGATATGACCCGATGACTTTCCAAGGTGTTCCCATTTCTGATTTCCATGCATACTGGCTCGCATAGCGTCATATCCCATCACGCTTCTACCATACATTTTGTTCAAGTCTTACGTCTCACTCGCGCATGGCATTGCAAAATCTGGCGGCGTTTCCATCGGCCTCCCGAAAGATACCTTTTTACATGTCGTCTGGCTTCCTCTTCGCGCGCACCATTTATTTACCCCTTAAGTTTTGATCGTTGGTCCTATCTTTTCATGTCGGGCCCTATAGGCTGAGGCCCTCTTACTTTAAACTCACATAGGGTTCTCAGCCGTCATGAGTGTACATCCCCTTTTACTCATTTTCATGTTGGATTCCCTTGATGTTTTTCACCTTTTGTACCCATTGGAACTGACTGTAGTTCCAATGGTTCTTTTCTTACCTAATCGCGCTTTGTCACGAGTTTCCTATGTCCGTGGATGGACAACATCACATTCCGACCATCCGGTCTTTGCCAGCATTTCCCCTTGTCGCAATTCCATCTACGATGCTGATTTACGTCCCGGAGGATTCGTCTCTTGTTCTCTGCACTTTGCCATCACGGCACCGGCGTTGTCTTTCCAGTCATTAGCACCGTCGTTTCATCATGAATGAACCCATTGCATCTGATCATTGCTTCTACTACGAAACTCAATCAATCTACTCCTTCGTAAACCCATACGTAGCAGCCAACCGCGACTCCAAATGCTCCGCCGCAGTCAGCGGCCTCTTCCCCGGCTCCATAGAACCCGCACCACCGCCAAACCCAACAACGCCCACACCACCACTCTTCTCCCGATGCTCTGTCACGACCCTACTAGGAACAGGCACCAGCTCTGTCGTATCCACTGGATGACAGAAGTAAACAAGCGTATACCGATCCTGCGGGTTCGGGCTCCGCTGCTCTGCCAACGGAAACACAACCCGATGCACAGTCGACTTCAGCAACCCATCAGTCCAATAACTAAGCAAATCCCCAATATTGACCAAAATAGGCGGGAACGGGAACGCATCGGGTTGAGGTCCCGGGACAATGGGAACTGGCGCCCAGGTTCCCTCTGGAGTCAGGATCTCCAAGCCCGGCTGTCCGGGACGTTGGAAGAGGAGGGTGATACTGCCGTAGTCGGAGTGTGCGCCTGCGCGCACATCCTTGTCATGCTTGTAGGATGCTGTTGCGGGTGAGAAGATCGAGGGGTAGTACAGATACCGCAAGATGCTGCCTGTTGAGCCCTTGCTTGGGTCGTGGCGGGATGTTAGGAAGTCTTGGGGGACTTCTAGGCCCAGGGCGAGGAGGTTGAGAATCCGGGTGCAGGTTTTGTTGCAGAGGGTTGCGAAGTCGTGGATCTCTGACTCGTGGGGGGCCAGAGATGCGGGCAGTGGCTGTTGGGCTTTGCCGTTGACAAAATCGCCAAAGTTCATGGCTCTGGGAGGTGTTAGTGAGGGTTGCATTTGGTGATATTGGGGTATTTTTTACTCTTTGAAGTCTCCGGTCTGGTTCGTATGTTAGTCCATATGTTCGTATAGGAGTATAGTAGCTCTTTACATACCCGCTGGTGCTCAGGATCGAGAGTTTCGGTATGCATGCCGGACCATCCACGGTTCTAGAAAGAGTCAGTCTGAATATTGGTGATGCAATTACTAGAAGGCCTACTGACGTTGGCCGTAATGTGACATGTTTCCTTCTCTGCAGTAGGAGATGCGAAGAACTTTTTGGACTATAGCGACTGTTAAATTGCGTGTCAGAATAAGAAGCACCTCGGTACATACCAAGCCGAACCCACGATCCACATCCTCCACTGTAAAATCGGAACCTTTGCTGTTCACATAGAGGAAACCATACTTGGCGGCCGCATCCAGCATGGCCTTGCCCACGGCAGGGTCATTGGGATCGGAGATGTCAATGACAGGAAGTTCAATGGGGGCCGCAGTGTCCGACATTTTGAGGGTGGGAGAATTAGAGATTGGCCGAGTTCTGGTGGAGGCGGGACATATATACTTGGGACGCTAGGAAGATACAGTATCGGTTAGCTGACAGAAGCCTATCACGTATCTGGCATATCATAAGACTAAAACCTAACCGAACGACACTATCAGACCCATTGGGCCCGCACAGGCGAGATCCGACGTGCAGAATTGTGCCCCGCGATACTCGATCGATATGCGGGCGAGTTTTGATCCCCGTAGTCTCCGATAGTCATGTTGTCATATCTTAACGTGGACCAAAGATAAGTTGAGATCTGATAACTCGGCAATTGTTATGCAGTTGAATGAATCGAGAACCTTGGAACCTATTTTTCGAATCTAGAGCGATAAACTAGCTCCATCTATATAGCTGTCAGGGTGATCTAGCCCCAGCAGATCGTGCGATCAGCCAGCAATTAAGCGCGGGGCCCAGGGGTTGGGGGATAAGGGTCTGAACTCTCGAATGCCGGATATTAGAGTAAACTGTCAACATTGGAGCTCTCCCGGTCTTGAATTGACAAGTATATCCGCTAAGCGCCGTGCTGCGCCGTTGCTGCATTGAAGGGGTTCATGTTCACCTAAGAAAAAACAAAGGCTACCTGCGACTCCGCTTTCCCCCCTCGTCATTTCGCAACGCGAACCTGCCAGATTCATCTCATCCCCACCTTCTCCCATCTGCTCTTTTTCGGGGCCTCAATGCTCGGCAGATAGCCGCGCTCTTTGCCCAGCTTCACAATGCCTAGTGAGTCTCCCCTTTCCCCTCCGAGCGCTCTCCCTAATGCACGACTAGTCCGTCCGTTCGACGACTGGGTCAATGGCCGCCGCCAGTCCCTCCCCCTCTCCGCCCTGAAGGGCGCCGTCGTCGGTATCGATGCGTCGCACTACATTTCTCAGCACCTGACGAACCAATCCACTCGCGAGGCTCTGCTGGGAGCTCTCGGTGGCTTCCCGTTCGCTCTGAAGAATAACATCGAGAAGGAGCTCCAGACCTTCAAGAGTTTGGGAGTGGGATGTGTTTTCGTCTTTAATGGTCTCGACTTTGGCAAGAAGGAGCACCGCACGAACACTTCGCCTGCGTCAGTACGCTCCTTCGAGCAGGCCTGGGACCTCTACGATCAGCAACAAGCTGACCAGGTTGTCGATGCCTTCAGCAATGCCGGTATGCCCACTTCTTCTATCCCCAAGTTACATCGCTCTGGCAGCACCATATGGCGGCACTCAGCTTCGCCCGGGCGCCTCAGCATATCCCTCCAGTTATCGCTGACCAAAGTCAAACCTTAGGGACCCCACCCCCGGAAACCCTCTACAAGTTCCTGCAGCGGATCCTGAACCAAAACGGTGTCTCCTTCATGGTGGCACCGTACAGCGCAGCTGCCCAGGTAAGTGTTCAGGATAAAGCATATCTTACGGAAGACACGGGGAATTGACATACCGTGCTCGAACAGCTTGCCTATCTCCACCGTGGCGCCAATCCCGTTATCGATGCTGTTTATGGACCCTCCGAGACACTCATGTTTGACATTGACAAGCTTGTGACCAAAATTGAGACCGAGCCTGCTCAGTTCTTCTGGATCAACAAACAGACTTGCCAAGAGGAGTTGGGACGTTTGACGAATGATCAGTTTCTCGACTTCTGCTTGCTACTGGGCTCTCCGTTCCTGCGCCCTTGCCCTCTTTTTGAGAACCCTGGTTTCCCCGGGAAACTTCCTACTATCCGCGATGCTCTCCCCATGTTCAACGCAGCCGGACGAAACGCTTTGACCTTGTGTGCCCAGTTCGAAGACGACCGTCGCATGCAGGAGTTCCAATACACAGACCGCTACAAGCGAGCATGGATGATTGTGAAGCACCATGTTTACATGGATATTGATGGCCGGGTTAACCCTATGAACCCCGAGACTTCATCATCCGATCTGCATGAACTTATCGGCCAGCGCCTCCCCGAGGAGTTGTATTTCTATCTGTCCAAAGGTATACTGGGCCCGGACGTGCCGAATATCTTGACCTCTGGCGAGTTGCGCATTGCGCTGCCGCTTGGCACAGAAGACACCGAGGTTTACCGTCAGCTCGTGGGCGACACCCTCAACCCTATCCGCACACAGTCAGTTTGCCTGCTGGCAAACTGCCTCCACCGCTTCTATCAGACTAAAGTGATCAAGATTCAACCATGGTTCGATGACAACTCCGAGCGAGCAATCAGTCTCAAGAATCTCCCATCGGTCAAGGATACCATCTCATCCTGGAAGGTTTCCAGTGAGCAATTCCCCGAGAACGTCAAGAAACTGGACGTTTCTCGTGGGTCAATCAAGTTTGCCATCCAGAGCTTAACCAACTCAGACTTTGTCTCGAAGACATTTGCTACCAAAGAGACGCCCGTATGTTGGATTTGAACTGAACTGACCTTATGCATCTGTATAGCTAATGAGTTTCTAGATCCTGTCAGCCCAAGAAGACATATTGTCTAATGTTCTCTGGCGGTTCTTGCAGCTGCGCGGATATATCGATGATAAGCACAAGCTCACTGCCTGGGGCAAATGCCTGGAATCTGCACTCTCTGCTGTGGACCCCACAGATAACCTCGAAGAATCTATTTTCATTGCCGTTGAAATGCTCCGCATGGACCTTCTCAACACCACGCACTGGTTCTCCCACGTATCTGGTGGACCTATGAGAGGATCAGGTAGGTCTTTCCAAGACAGTACCAGCATATAGTGGACAGGCTAACACCATCCATAGAGGAGGACAAGACTTTCAACATGCTGGTCTCCCGGGTTGCTTGTATTGCCAAGCTGCAGCATAAGGCAATTGGATATTCTGGACCTCTGAGTCGCCAGCTGCTGTGCTACCGCTCCCTGGTTTCCGAGGTGCGCTCTGCACTGCGGAATTTGGTTGAGGTGGTGTTGGCTAGTATGCTTCTGAGCGGTGAGGCTGATCGAGACCGCAAGGACTGGCCTGAGCTGGGAATCAAGTACGTTATGTCTCGCACTTCTCCAGGAATACTCTCTAACCTGACCCTCCAGGCTACCATTTGTTGACGATAATGACTGCGGCCTCGGCATTGCCGTGCGCACCTATTTGGATGACCTTCCCCTGCAAGCAAACCCCACCTCACCCGAGGCTCGGGCAGAGGTCAAGTCGAAGGGCAAGGAGTGGTTCCAGCACAGCGAGAGCTTCACTGGTAACCTGGACCTGGCATTCAAGCTGTGGGATGCGGTATGTACCTGGTCTCTGCGGCTGAGGAGCTACGAGCTTGACTAATAACTTTGTGCAGGTCTACAAGGGAACACAGCATGCAGGTAAGGAGATCAAGGATGCGAAGCTGTGGGACAATGCGAACAAGTGGTTGTCAGAGCGACGATAAATAAAGTAACGCTCGACGACCGAGAGGATATCGGGCTTATATGGTCGCGAGCCTCAATTTTCATGAATTATCCTGAAATTTGACGGATTCTCTACTGTATCACTATCTAGTAATGAATCGAAAAAAGGATAAAAGCCCCTGGGGACACAGAATCTTAGAAACACGTAGTACTATGTTCAACGGGTGATCTACGGAGCTCCGGAGTGGAGGCACCAAGTGGCCTCTTGGTTGTTTTGTCATCATCCCGGTGGACGCCA
This sequence comes from Penicillium corylophilum, assembly GCA_018410145.1. Lineage (NCBI taxonomy): Eukaryota > Fungi > Ascomycota > Eurotiomycetes > Eurotiales > Aspergillaceae > Penicillium > Penicillium corylophilum. The sequence goes on from JAGUQL010000001.1 coordinate 1,749,131, forward strand.
TTGCATCCCCGATTTCCAATTGATTATCCCTCCACATCTCCCCATCTATATCAACACTCACAATGGTTCGCCTAAGTTTCGTGCTGGCGAGCACCCTCACCGCGCTCAGCGGCTTCGCCGACGCCAGCTCCGCTGTCATCGACCTCATCCCCAAGAACTTCGACAATGTCGTCCTGAAGTCCGGCAAGCCCGCGCTTGTTGAGTTCTTCGCCCCTTGGTGCGGCCACTGCAAGACTCTCGCCCCCGTCTACGAGGAGCTTGCTGGTGTCTTTGCCTTCGCTGAGGACAAGGTTACCATCGGCAAGGTCGACGCTGATGCGAACCGCGACCTGGGCAAGCGTTTCGGTATTCAGGGTTTCCCCACTATTAAGTATTTCGATGGAAAGAGTGACAAGACCGAGGAGTACAAGGGTGGTCGTGATCTCGAGAGCTTGTCTGCCTTCATCACCGAGAAGACTGGCGTCAAGCCCCGTTCCGCGCAGAAGGAGGCTAGCAAGGTTGAGTTCCTGACCGACGCCTCTTTCAAGACTGTTGTTGGTGGTGACAAGGACGTTCTGGTCGCTTTCACTGCGCCCTGGTGCGGACGTAAGTTGCTTGACTTTCACACTAATGGTATTCGTTCTAACCAAACTCCCAATCGCAGACTGCAAGACCCTCGCTCCCATCTGGGAGACCCTCGCCAACGACTTCGCCCTCGAGAACAACATCGTGATTGCCAAGGTCGACGCCGAGGCCGAGAATGCTAAGGCTCTGGCCAAGGAGCAAGGTGTCACCGGTTACCCTACGATCAAGTTCTTCCCCAAGGGCTCCACCGAGCCCGAGGCCTACGCCGGCGCCCGCTCCGAGCAAGCCTTTGTCGACTTCCTGAACAGCAAGACTGGCTCCAGCCGCTCCGTTGGTGGTGGTCTGAACAGCAAGGCTGGCACCGTCGAGGTGCTGGACAACCTTGTTGCCGAGTATGCGCCCGCGAAGAAATTCGAGAAACTTGCTGCCGAGGTCAAGAAGACCGCCCAGGGTTTGCAGGACAAGTACGCTGAGTACTACGTCAAGGTTGCCAACAAGTTGAGCGAGAATGGCGAGTATGCCTCCAAGGAGCTTGCTCGTCTGATTAAGATCCTAAAGAAGGGTGGCTCTGCTCCTGAGAAGCTTGATGACATCGTCTCCCGCAGCAACATCCTCCGCGCCTTTGCTGGCGAGGACGGGGAGACTGGTAAGGATGAGCTTTAAGCTCGTACTCTCATTTGATTTGCTGAGCGGACTAGGTCTTGGAGGAAGCTGAGCAACTTCATGCCTACTGATGAATACTGCGTTTCGACTGAAGAATATTGTCATGATGCTGTATTGTACGAATTGAGAAATTTTGAACGAAAAAACAGGGTCTGCCTTTTGCAGAGCCCGTGTCTGTATATGAGTATGGGTTCTAGATTTTCAAGATCGTTCTTTGGAGAAATCTGTCTTGTATTGTAGGGTATCTTCATTAACGCATGAACAAAAAGCTGCAGGCCAATTTAACGGTCGACTGGTAAGAGATGAAGTGTAGGATCCGTGCGCGTAGCCATGAGATCTAAACGTGGCGCTCAATTGTCGCTCCACACCATGTAACGCCATATACAACGCATCGCCTCAAACAAAGAGTAACGGTCTCTAGTTCGTTGGTGCCGCAGCTGAACCGCCTCCCGAGGCAGTCAGAGAAGCCTCGAGTTCGTCCAGACGCCGGGTCATGTCATCCACTGTAAGGAGTCAGTCATGGGTCCAGTATATATGCATTTTGAGCGTTTCGAGCGCGGATTTCAAATAGGATTGGAACGCACGTTTTCCGAACACCTCTTTCGAGACATTGTCGAACTTGCTTTGGAGTTGGTCTAGTAGCTCGTCGACAGCTGCGGTGAGTTGGCCCTGGGCATCGGAGTTCTGCAGCAGTTTAGCGGGGGAAATTGTGTAAGGCAACTTAGAATGGCCACATACAGGCTGTGACAGTAAGGACTCCTGAGCAGGAGGCTTTTCAGCATCAGATTCCTCAGCCATGTTGATATTGAAGATGTTTACTAGACTCACGGAAGCGGAGAAGCAGAGCAGGCCAGCCCGATAAGGACGGATCATCGGTATTTCCAGCCCCGGCATGCGCTAACCAGTTAGAGTGCCTTATCGCCCACGCTAACTATATCGGGACTGGTCCGAGTTCAAAAAAATCCCGTAGCATTGCCAGCTGCTTTTCTCATTGTGTTTCTCCAACTTCAATCCCCCACAGACCAGACAAAATGGTCAAACGAAGCAAGCTTATGCAGGCGCTCGACGCCCACAAGGGCCGGGACTATGACGCTGAGAAGCAGAAGAAGCAGGTCAAGGCTGCGGAAAAGCGCAAAGGCGTGAAGAAGGCCCCAGCCGCTGAAGAGGTCGCCAAGCCGGCCGAGGACGAGGAAGAGGTCGCCAGCTCCGAAGCCGAGGAGGCAGAGGAGGAGAAGGAGGAGGAGGATGAGACTGAGGAGGGTGTTGACGAAGAGGACGAGGATGAGGAGGAAGAGGAAGAGGATATCCCGCTTTCAGACCTCGAAGATGACGAGCGCGAGGACATTGTGCCGCACCAGCGTCTCACCATCAACAACTCCGCCGCCATTACCTCCTCCCTCAAGCGCATTTCCTTCATCACCTCTCAGACCCCATTCTCCGAGCACAACTCCTTAGTCTCGAAAGAGCCTTTCGAGGTTGAGGACCCCAACGATGACTTGAACCGTGAATTGGCCTTCTACAAGGTCTGCCAGGCTGCCGCTATCTCGGCCCGCGGCCTGCTCAAGAAGGAGGGTATCTCTTTCACCCGTCCCGGTGACTACTTTGCGGAGATGGTCAAGAACGATGAGCACATGGACAAGATCAAGAAGAAGCTGTACGACGAGGCTGCTGGCAAGAAGGCTGCCGCCGAGGCGCGCCGCCAGCGTGATCTGAAGAAGTTCGGCAAGCAGGTGCAGGTCGCCAAGCTGCAGCAAAGAGCCAAAGAAAAGCGCGAGACTCTTGATAAGATCACCGCCTTGAAGAAGAGTATGTTGAAGTACTCTATCAATAGCCCTCAAACAAAAGCTAACATTATTCTACAGAGCGCAAGGCTGACACTTCCGCCCCCACCGACGACGCCAATGACATGTTCGACGTTGCTATCGAGGACACCGACAAGCCCGATAGCCGCAAGCGCGGCCGTGACGGCGAGGGCCGCAACTTCAAGCGCCAAAAGAAGGACTCGAAGTTCGGCTTTGGCGGCAAGAAGCGCTTCTCAAAGAGCGGTGACGCCGCCTCCAGTGGTGACATGCGCAGCTTCTCCCAGAAGAAGATGAAGGCTGGTGGTGCCAAGCGCCCCGGCAAGAGCAAGCGTGCTGCCAAGGGACGTCTTTGAATGAAAAGGATCTGAATGGGTGAAGGCGCATGAGGCGCACATAAAATTTCTAAGGGTGATGCATTCACCGTTGCTTTCTGTAATAACTAGAATCTTTACCCTGCATTTGCACATGGTCAATCGAGTTACCTTTTTATGACAACAGTTTCAATTTTTCCGTCCTATCATAAACATGTCGACTCGGCATTTGAAAAGAAGCGTAAATAATCTTAGAACGGCCTTGACTCATTACTGCGCATCTTGGCGCCGTGAATTTACAGGATGAGATCCAGATGTCTGAGAGAAATATGAGAAGAGGGAGCATAGTTAGACATCGCATATCAAATGGTCTAATCCAGGTCCATCAATCTACCGATTTTATATAACTTTTTTACAATCATAAAATTTCAGTCGGATATATCTACTGCTGACCTTCAGCCTTCGCCTTGGCTGCCCTCTTGGCCTCCCACTCATCGAGGAACTTTTTCACCTTAGGGCCCCAGACCTCTTCGCCCGCCTCCAGATCCTTGTACTCCAGGATCTTGTCGGAGTCGAGAACAAAGTCAGCCTGGCGACTCCGCACAAGCTCACTCATTAGGCCACAGCTACCAACGGCTTTGCCCAAGTCATGTGCTAGCGAGCGGACGTAGAATCCAGATGTGACAGTCATACTAATTTTCACGGCTGCCGGCTGGGGCTTCGGCTTTTCAGCTTGTGCAGTGGGAGCCTCTGCTGTTGCAGGCTCCGGTGCGTCAGTTTCGGTTACCACGGCCTGTGCAGCACCATTATCGGAAACCTTTTGCTTTTTGCCCGCTTCCTGATCTTCCTCGGTCGACTCAGCAGCAGGAGGTGACTTTCGCTTGTTGGATGGCTCTTGGTTGGCAGTTTCCCCTTCTGAAGCCGCAGGCAAAGTGGATTCCTTGTCGAGAAGCTTCTCAGCAACGATCTTCTCATCACCGGTCATCTCTTCCTCGGGCCACTTGAAATCGTGGGTCCCGGGCTCGTACCACTCCACGACGTCCATGCTAATGACCTCCACAGGTCTCTCCTTGATCTCGACGGGTGGCATCTTGCCTTCGCGCGCGTATTCATACAGTTTCTTTCCCTCAACTCGCAGTGCCGAGAAGATTGGGGGTCGCTGCATGATTTTTCCGCGGAATTGCTCCAACGCCTTCTCGACAGCCTCGCGTGTAATATGCTCGTACGGCGCGCGGCGCACGATCTTGCCCAGTCGGTCGTAGGTATCTGTCTCAGCTCCGAAGAGTACAATTGTTTCGTAGGACTTGGTACATCCAAGGAAATCCTGCAGCGACTTTGTGCCTTTGCCGACACCGGCGACGAGCACACCTGTCGCAAGCGGATCTAGAGTCCCGCCATGTCCAAGCTTGACTTCGCAACGTTTGGGATGGCGGCGGCGCTTCTTCTGGTTCTGGCTTTCACGGTGACGGCGAGCTTTCTCGTCGTCGAGCCATGGCTTAAAAGTCTTGGAGGGGTTGAAGTGCTTCTGTAGGGTGCGGAGCACATCGGCGGAGGTGACGCCCTGGGGCTTGTGGACGGCTGTGAAGTCAGTAATGCATCTCACGGGAAATCAAAAGAGGACATACCGAAGACGCCTTCGAGGATCTTTTCGCCTGACATAGTAGTACGGAAAAGCTTGAAACCTCGGGGTAATGGCATCTGAAGCACAGTTGGAGAAGGGAAAAAAGCTCAAGAACGTAATTTATGGAGAGCGCGGGTATCGATAAGGTACCGGTAAGTTTACCGAACATGGACCTTCGACGTTGACTGCGAGATTCCAACACTGTTTGTTCTCTATCAACTTCAACTTCGACATCGACATCATTCACTCGTTTCTTCTCTCCTTCCAACCCACGATGCCGCGATCGCAACCATGACAGCCCGCGAAGAAACCGTTCTGCCTCCCATCGATCCCTCCATCACCGATGAAAATGATTGGTGGGAGTTCGAGTTGACCGACGTGAAGGTCTTGCGACCCGGCAAGATGCTCTACGCAAATGTCCTCGATGCCTCCGATGATAATCCTGTACAGGTAATTGGGTGTTTGGAGCTCAAGAAGAACCAGGCGCATCTCGGTGCGTACTCGATTACCCGTGACGCTTATCGTACGCGTCTATCAAGCTCTCGCTGTGGCTAACCCTTCGCCTTCTCTAGCCCTCGATCCGGACTCTAATTCGAACCGCATTATCATCGATGATGTCACACACTATGCATATGGACAGACGGAGGACCGCAGTGTCGAGATCTGGGTTGCTGGCAAGGCTGGCTGGTACCTCATCTCACCCGCCAAGGGTTACCTGCCTACCTTCAACCGCATGGTCCAAGCTGTTGATATGCTGTATTTCCTGATCGACAGGCATCAACAAGGAAAGAAACAGATCAATCCCACATTCAAGAGTCTTTGTCGACAGGTGAGCTCCGTTTCCCTTCCCCGCCCGGAAAGATTCTCGGCTAAACACCGAACAGTATACTTTCCATACACACGGCGATTGCGAAACTTGGGAGCAGTCGGCCGAGGCTTTCACAGAACATGCGCCTTTCTTGCTCCGATGTATGATTGAAGAAGACGAGTATGAAAATGTGGACTGGAAACAAACCAATGTCTTTGTCCATTTCCGTCGCCAATTCCCCGTGAGTCTCCCATTGTTATCCGCGGACGGATCCTCCTTTGAGACTAACCCGTGTCTGTACAGGACGAATACAAGAAGATTATGGACAAGCAATCACCCGAAGCAGACGACGATGAAGACGAAGAAATGCCTACAGTTTCCACTCCTCGACTCGACTCGGCTGCAATTTCTAAATCACAAATTGACGCTCTTTATCAGCTAATCCACGAATTAAAAGATGAGGGACACTTAGCAAAGCGTCGTTTGAACCTCGATCTTCTGACAGAGCGTCTGTCCGCTCGATACTCATTCAGCAAAGATGACGCGCGCAAGATCATTGACGCCAGATCGAATGCCGTTTTGGAGAAGCTAGATGAAGAAGACCGGGAAGGCGAGACACGATTCAAGTGGTCTCGCTATGTCATCCATCGAGAGCTCTCAGAGGCAGCAGCATCACAACATAAATCCCTACCACCCTCTCTCCTGACATCCCTACCATTGCTGGATGATTCTAGCGATGATGAGGAACTGGGGCGGACACAAAAGTCCGTTCTCCGACCAAAGAATGCTTCTGTCTCAAATAAGATTATGGGAAAGCGAATTCGCAGCACAATTGCGAACCAAAAACTTAACGTTTCCGAAGACGAAGATGAAGAAGATGAAGAAGAAGATGAAGATACCCATATGGAGGACGTCGATACACCTAGTAAGAGCCGCGGGCATGAGCTTATTCGCACGCCTCTTGCATCTGAGAAAACCCGAGCAAAACCCGATTTTAAACCCACCAATCCACGGACTGCTGCTGCCTCTCTTTTAAAGAGCGTACTTTCGGCTGGGCCAACAAATACGCCAGCATCTACCGCCCCTCTTACGGGCCAATGGACATCGGAGATCAGCATAGTCAACGCACCCGAGGAGTCGGAGACTTGGGCATGTCGAATGCCCGGATGCATCACGATTCTCACAACCAAGGGAACCGAGCGCAGACAGGGGATTGAGGACCACGCCGGAGAGCATGACTGGGAAGTGCAAATGCGCGTCGAGCTTGTTGAATCTGAACGACGCATGCACTCCACCATGCCAGTGAGCAACCTCATGAAATACCTAATCGGCCAACACCTCAAGCAAAAACGGACCGCCTTCCCTGAGCTGTACCCCCCTGAAATCGGTGAACCCATTGATCCGATGTCAATGTTTACTCCGAAAAAGCCCAAGTCTGTGCAAAGGCAGGAGCAGGTGAATGGGCACAATACGTGAGAAGGTTGAGCACTCTCAAGATCACGATGTACGGACTTTGATGATGACATACGATCAGGGTGCATGAGAGCTGGTCCCTTATGCTTCAGCCCTGGCTGGAATAGTTTTGCTGTTGAGGAGCAAGATACGGCTCCCTGAGATCTAATTTTTGTTTCCGAGACCCAATAAGTACTTTGCTAGAACGAAACATCGCTTCTCTCAAGCTCTTGAGCTCCAATTTCTTTCTCTTGTTGACTAGTCTAGCGAACTATGCCAGTGTTGTACAATGTGTCCATGGATACAGAATGACTTTAATGGGAATAACCTTGAAAAGCATTCGAGGTACATGAACAGCAGTGAGTAAATCTAGACCTACACTCCGTAAATCTTAGAAGAGCCTCCCCTGTAGCCAAGTTAAATGAACAGTCATCTACCTTGCACATGGGTCTCCAACCTCATAGATCAATCTTCAACGTACCCCGCCAAATACAACGCTCCTGAAGCCCCTCCTCCGGATTTTGGACACAGATCCACCGCGGATCCGTCATATACGCCGTAACAACAGACGAACCCCGAACAGACCCGTTGACCTGCTGCACAACCAGCGTGAAAGACTCGATATCGCCAATTCCATAGCGGAAGCCAAACTCGAAATGTCCGTGGATACATTTGTGTGGTGCAAGGCCGGGCTGAATCCTACTGCTTGTGTCCCTGTATTCTGAGGGTTAGAGTCAAGTTGAGATTGCATAATTTGAAAACGCTATTACCACGAGATATTGCAATCGTCAGCTATATCTGTGCTTGGATTGTGGAGTCTGAAATGTAGCGTGCTTAGAGTGACGTTGGAGTAGTGGGTCGCTGAGAGGTCTTTGATTTCGAGGAAATTCGTGCGTTTGAGGGACGCGGCGAAGGTGCTTGTTACCGCGAGGCTCTGGAGAGCTGCAAGAAGCTTCATAATGTAGTTTTAGCTTTAAACTGCAGCTAGGGAGTATATTCAGAAAAGATCTGGTAGACCCTGTAGTAAAAGTAGAAGTAAATTGAAAAGACCAGCCGACAACCTGGATTTGATCGCATCATGTTGAGATAGCATCATTTATACGCACCCCAGATAAGTGGTTTGCCTTTTGTACTCTTTCGCTTATACTTCCTTGTTCACGGGTTGTACGTAATACTGATGCACCTCTCAGCAGCCTCGCCTAGGCAGCCCTTCCCGGGCTGAGGCAGATACCGATTCCTTATATATCACCTGATGATATGACACCGAGTGGATTTTGCTTCTTGGCTTTGTTGCTGGGGTGCATTTTTCATGTTTGTGTTTATAGGTTTGGTTTAGGGGTTGGTTGTATAAAGGCACATGCGCAGACTGGTCTTCATAACCCCAAAGGGGCGGGTAGGATTCTTCTTCACAAGAAGCTAAGAAGACTTTCTAATGGTGTAATGAAAAGGGAAAACAGGTTTTGAAAACCCCTTCGGAAACGTTCTCACAAGATATTGTGAAGGATCAGAGAACAAAGTCTATACCCCCTTAGATGATCTCCTCGGTCAGGCCCGTATAGGATGCTCTCAATGCTAGGTCGTTGATTCGATGGTCCATGAGATAGACCTTCGATGATCAAAGGGCAGTCCTAACTAACACTGGGTCTCGTTTAGAACAGTAATTAGCCTGATGTACAAGGACACGCCCGGTTGGTCCTAATATGATCGGACTGCCATGGACACCCACCATAGAGCCCATTCAGATGCATTCAAACAATGAGCTTGGAGAAGGTGAAGATGCAGAGCAAGGGGAAAGTATGCAATGCAAAGAAAAGAAGAAAATAGCTAAGACAAACTTCTAGACCTCAAGATAGGCGGGTGCTAGATAAGCCGGTCTCGTCTTCGTCTGTACACGGGAGAGGTTCGAAGGAAAAGAGCTTTTTGACTTGAGAAGGAGGGGTATAACCACGGAACATGCCACATATATCACGCATTTAGACAGAAATTGAGGAAGAGAGATAGGGTGAAAGGACGAGGGTCAGAAGAGTGATAGGGAATGAGAAGCACTGGTGTAGAAGTACAGAAGACGCAAAGTCTAGCTGGTAAAGATAGAAAGAATGAGACGAGGATGCAAAGTGGGATGAGCTTTGATGAATGTGGCCCAACATGTGATATGTGAAATGTCAAAAATGAAGCAGAAAATCGCTAGCAGTGGAGTGATGAGCGGATCATTGCTGGTGGGTACTGTGAGCGTCGATGAGGGCTGTATCGATATGTAAGTATGAGTGCTGTGAAACAAATCTCCGAGAATGACTTACTTTGAAGGGCAGATAACTGTCCCTGTCGTGACTCACAAGCACACTGAAGAGTGCTGCCATCCAAAAAGTCTAGCAGAATGCTATTGGGCAATTCCTGCATGTCCTCATCAGGGAGACAGGGGATCCGGAATTCAGTGAGATGGTAGCGCTTGGTCATGTTGCGAGCACTTGCATCGTTGGTACCAGGAGCGAGAACCACGTATCCGTTCTCATCGATCCGCATGAATCGGCGCTTCCAAAGAAGGGTGTCGGGGAATTGTACATTGACTTCGCCAATATCAATAGGCTCTGAGACGCGAGTGCGGGACGAAGACGCCGAGATTGTTTTAGTATCCATTGGGTTGGTGTCTTCTTCTCTCACGGGAGGACTGAGAGCGCCGATGATGCTGCGACGCGAAGTGGTTGTCAAAGAGGACACGCGACGCATGATACGCGAGGCACGGGATGCCTTCTTCTCCTCGGTGGTAGGCGAGGTCGCCTGAAGATTCTCATCAGTCTTGGAACGCGAGGATAGCGAGAGGCGGCTTGCAGGGCGAGGTGCCGATGCGGGCGGCATGCTTGACCCAACGGATGATATTGACATGCTGCGGTCCTCTGACGGAGGAATAGATTCAACCGATTCACTCGCAGGCAGGGGCTCCTCACTCGAGCCGTGCTGCACGGTCAATGGACTCGCCTGGAGACCAAGAACATCGGACTCGGTGGGCTCGACACCATTAGATCCAGGAGAAACACTGTTATCGCGGACGATGCGAGCCGTTACCGAGATAGAGCTGGTGCGGCGAACATTGGGGGAACGCGACTCTTGTAGGTTCAAGCTTGGTGTGCGGGAGTAACTCTCAGGGCTCCCATAAGAAACAGATGCACGCTTGCGGAGGCTATCGAAAGACGAGGATGCAGAAGGCCCCGTTACATTGAGAGTGGCGCTGGGAGGAGTGCCCTCCCGGCTCTGGAACTTTTCCAAAGCTTTAATGCGGCTCGAGATGCCTGAAGAAACATTGACCTTCTTGGCTACAAGCAGTGGAGTAGGGGGCCCGTTGTCAGGATACGAGCTTGACACGGATCTACCCACTGCAAAAGACTGCATGGCAGGAGATGCTAGCGAATACGGGCTTGAGACGGCGCGTGAGCCGGGCCAGGACGGATCACCGGGGGTCTTAACCGAGACCGGTCTGGCCTCCTGGACAGTAGCCGATCTCAGCTCTTCCATAAAGGAATCGTCGGAAAGATTGTCGTCGTCTTCTGAGTACTCTGGGGTGTGGACTTGGATCGGTTCAAGGCGGACTTTCCGTCTTTGATCCAATGGAATGGGGTTAGCTTTCTCGACGGGCGGTTCCTCGGGAGTAACCTCAGTCGCCGGGACTGGGTCAATCGAAACAGAAACGGGAGCGACCGGCTCGATCTCAGGGTTAAGGGGAGCGTCTGCAGGTGACGTGTCCGGGCGAAGAGTAGACTCAGGGGCCTCTGCCGGACCAGCGTCTACAGGTGGGGCATTCAATGGTTCGTTTTTTATCAACAGAACATCAAATTGATGTAAAGGTGATGCATCCTGGGGCTCTGGGATCGGGGATGAGGTTTCTGTCGACTCCTTGTCGAGTGGAACCTCGAGACTGGCGCTAGGTGGGACTAGGTCACCCTTAGTCTCATTTTGGCTAAGAATTGCGGAGTCGGTATCCTCGGCGAGTGTTTCATCCTCAGAGATAGTCTGCGGCGTCTCGGACTGAATTGTCTCCAGAGTAGTCTCACATTGATCGGTGGAGAACGTAGTATCAGCACTAGGGTTGGAGACATTTGAGGACGGTCTGCCCTCAAAATCCACCTCAACCTGGGGCTCTGGTTTGAACACTGCAGCAGAAAGTGTCTCTTCCCCTTGAGACTCAGGAGTGTCATCCTTGAGTAGTGCAGGAGCTGGCAATGCCGGCTCAATTGGTTTGTCATCTTCATCGTCTCGTACCTTTTCCAGCCCAGGATTCTCCTGCTCCGGTACTAGAATAAGATTCTCCTTGTCCTCTTCGTCGGGCTTTGCAGCATTGTCTTCTGTCTTCGGTTCTTCTTCGATGCTCTGCTTCTTCTTGGTCGCCTCTGCTCGTTTCGCCATCTGTTTCTTTCTTTGCTGTAGGGCTTTCATCAAACGCTCTTTCTCGGGCGTCAACCCGGAGGAGGTTGACAGTGCGCCCAATGACTTGGCACCAGGAGACAATTGCGGTCTAGAAATCGGTATGTTCGGAGGAGGGACCAAAAGAGGCGGGATCGGAGGTGCTCGGCTCATCGGTTTGGACGCAAAAGCGCTTCCTTGGGATCGGGGACGAGGGACTTCGACATTGGGTCTTCGCAATGAGGACGAACGCATGCCTGAGGGGAGCGAGGCGACGGGACGTTGATCGGGGTTCGTTGATGTGCCAGAAGTACGAGGCCTTCCACTAGAGTCGACAGACGGACGAGGTCCTAGTTTGACCTTGGGTTGAATACCGGCGGCTCGTTCGAGATCTTGTATGGAAGGCCGGGCAGATTGAGTCGACATTCGCGCTTCTTCTGACGGCCGGGGAAATTCATCTAGGATATTGCGGTATTTGGAGCGTTCGGAGCCAGAGACGGGGGATTTGGGAGACATTGTGCTGCGCGATTCGCTGGGGCTACCAATGGATGGCGCTCGGGAACTGGCTCGAGAGGGCGGGGGTCGAAGGTCAGGCGAGAACGTTTCTTCAGGTGAAGCCGGGGGAGGTACGATAGTAGCCTCTGACTTCAGGCTACCGGATCTCTGCCTCGTTTCCGTACTCGACAGGGGAAGCAGATCCTGATCCTGCTCCTGCTCCTGCTCCTTTGTTCCTTCCTTTGCACCACTTTCTTCGGCATCCTCGGTAATTTCCATCAGTCGACGGCGTCGCAGGGAGCTGGACGAGGAGGTTATCGATCCGGAAGCCGTGTGAAGGAGACATGCGGATGATAGAGCGCTCTCGTTGAGCTCGGATGCCTGGGTCAGGGCGAGTACGGTATCATTCGGGGTGAACTTGTCGAGCACGGATTGGAATTGAACGTTGCTTCGAGCTGTGGTAATTGAGGACCCTGGTTAACGGCCGGGTCTAGATGCTATGCAACACTCAGAACAGAAGACGTACCTTGGATCAGGCGCGACAGCCCCTCAGGCATGTATCTCAGGATGACCTTCCTCCGCCTGTATTGCAGGAAGCCATACAACGGCGACGTCTCCTCGTAGTTGTCGATGGCATTGCGCACCTCGGGCACCCCGCCGGTGCCACGATCGAGCAAAGCTACCTCATCCCTCGCGGTGTAATGTAGAAGGATCCTGACAGGATATTAGTCGGACGACCTCACGACGCGTCGCCATCGGGCGAAGGGGATAACTCACCATCCACCTGCGTCCGCAAGTGCACTCTGGTAGGCATCGACCACGGCGGGATTATCTAACCCATTGAGAGACATGGCGCGCACGGCATGGAGGAGGGCCGGGGGGAAAGCGACCTGGGTTGGATGAGGAAGCAGGGAGGGGGGAAATGGTCTGGACACCGGGTCGACAAACCGACCGAGCGTAGATGGAGCCCGAGAATCGCGGCCAAGATCTTACGATCGTTGCTTGACACGAACAATGCGAAAGGAGCGTGATAGGCCGCAGGGACGAACCTCTGGCTCAGGGGCACCCGTAACCATTCGTTGGATGACTCCACTCGCGGCTATCCCAATTTAAGCAGGCCATCTGAAACGCTGGCTCGGAGCATTCAAGTCGGCGCTCGCTATAGCCAGACATAAGTACAAGGTCGCACCAAGCCTTCGAGTCACATATTTCGGACAATCTTATCTAGGTATATGGTAAACTTCAGGAATGCAGTGATCTCATAGGGTTCGGATCTAGCCATTGACGTGCATGGGAGTCCTGCTGCTGGCAGAATACCTACGAGCAAGGGAGTAGGAATGACTAAAGAGACTGTTGATCTACTGTCTTCACCTGAAAGGCGGTTCTAAGACCAGACCGGAATCCCCCTCGCGATGCCGAATCTCTTCACCACTCCGAGGCGACGCCGGTCCCCGCCCCAACACTGAACGCTCGGCGACCCCCGAAGGCGGGGACCCCATCACTTTACATTTATATCCTTGAGCATTCCCTGGATCCTTGATCTTGAGTCCTAGAAAGATCCGAACCATGTCCGACCTACCAAGCCTCTCATCGCTGCCACAGCAGTCCCAGGAAACCCAACTACGGGTGCTGGACACTCTATTCGAACCGTCGCCCGAACTGCACCAGTTGATGACACCCGTTCTGGCCGGCCAGAGCTTCTCCTCCTACGCCTCGCTGATCGATGCCGTTGGCGGTCGCATGTCCGCCCTTTCGGCCGTCAATTCACCCACCGATCGGAATGTGCTGTTCGGCATCCTGGGTTCACATCCCCGGCTCGGTCGCGCCCCCGCCAACCCGGAACATCTCAGTGAGTTGAGCAAGAAGGAACAGGCGCAATTGAATGACGGCGCAGAGGAACAGGCAGAGAAGTTGCGCGAGTTGAATGCGGAATACGAGGCCAAGTTCCCCGGACTGCGATTTGTGTATGCCCCGATTGACCCGCTTATCCTTGCTCTTTTCTGACTGTCATCAGCACGTTTGTCAACGGCCGCACCCGAGATGTCATCATGGTGGAAATGCGCCAGCGCATTGATCGGGCGGACACCGAGCGCGAAATATCCGAGACTATCCAGGTAAGAAAAGATCCGATCTATATTGATTTACTGCATGAACACCACTGACTTGACTGACTCGACTCAGGCTATGTGCGATATCGCCCAGGATCGCGCGCGCAAACTGCAGGCGCGCATTTAACAAGGAAATCCGTGTATATACCCAGACCTTAGATAGGAGAGAGTCTAGTCCTTCAAAACGGTAGTTTTTATGGGCTTTTTTTTTAGTTTTTTAGTTTTTTAATTTTTAATCGATGCTTGATGGCGATTAGGTGCCCTATAGTAGACGCGCGAAATGAAGGATCTGCTCCACTCGTTAACTCCGTGAGCCGATTTGATGTCATTCACTCCGGCCATTGCCGCTTCAGCCTCTCGGCTCTTTTTTTTTTTCGACCTACACATGGCTCAATTATTCTGTGACTTATCTCTTGTATATATTCTCCTACGCATCGCCCCATGTGACTAGGGCGCGCGATATGGAAGTCAGAGACTTGCCACGGGCGTCGACAACCCCCGCAATTACCGAAACTAGACTCGCGCCCAGATCCTCCACCTTTCCTGGTAAGCGCATTGTGATTTGATCTGCTTGTGTTGGCGATCACGAGGTGCAGAAAGAAGAACGGGCTGACAATGATAGGTCCTGCCATCTCGGATGCCGCCTCGGGGTCAAGCAACAGCCAGCAGGATGGTCCGCGAAATCCCTACCGGTCTGTGCCCATTGGAGGCCCTTTGGACAAAAACTCTACACACGAGGCTCGCACCGAGACCAGCGCCATCGATCCGCTCTCACAGGTAAGCCTGACACTATGCTCCCATCGGGAGACCCGCGTTGCGGCTGAGATGACCTTATGAACTGACATGTGGTAGCACATCATTCAACGCACGAACACTCAAAAGTCCATTCCTCTAAAGTTATTGGGTCAGGCATCGTACGAGGCCGAGGCGGGCAACTCAGAAGGCCCATCGGAGCACAGCGCGGCTCGGGGCGATACATCGCCGAACTCAAAGGCTCCCAAAGAAAAGAAGTATGTCCGTTGTTCCTTGTTCCCATGTGTTTGGTCCCTGGCTTATTGCTTATTATTAAATCCACGGTCTCCTTCTCGCTGAATGCCCGGCTGACGCTTCTTTCCTTCTTTTTAACTGCAGAAAAGGTGTTTCTTTCCTCAGTCGCATTATTGGAGGCAAGAAAAAGGACGCCCATTCCGAAGTAGAAGATGAGCTTTCGGATGTAGAGACTAGCCGCATGTCTGTCGATACATCACATCCGATAGGCTTCATTCCTCGACATCCCGCGCCATCCCGGTACTTGAGGATTCGCGCACATCACAAGAAAGATAAAAAGTTTCACCGCGTATTCTTAGCCCAGACCTTGGAGGGCACAGGTCCATTGCCAAAGGCCGAGCGACGAAGATCGACCTCGACCCATATCAATGGAGAGGCCACGGGAAGAGCCATATGGGCTGTTGAATTCTCCAAAGACGGCAGATATCTGGCAGCCGCTGGTCAGGATAGAAAGGTCAGGGTTTGGGCGACCATTACCACACCCGAGGCACGAGAGGCGGCAATGCGAGATGAACCAGGCGCGTCTACCGAGGATCAAGATATCCCAGATTTGAAGGCTCCCGTGTTTCGACCAAAGCCCATCCAGGTCTTTGAAGGCCACGAGGGTAGTATTTTGGACTTGAGCTGGAGCAAAGTATGCATTGAAAAGCTATAAACATCAACCGAGTATAGGCTGACCACCGAGACAGAACAACTTTATCCTTTCCTCTTCCATGGACAAAACAGTTCGTCTATGGCATGCAAGCCGACCGGAATGTTTATGCTGCTTCCAACACAGTGATTTTGTGACATCCATCCAGTTCCATCCCAAGGATGATAGGTTTTTCCTCGCCGGGTCGCTCGATACAAAGCTACGCTTATGGAGCATTCCAGACAAAAGCGTCGCATACGTCACTTCTGTACCCGACATGATCACTGCTGTTGGCTTTACACCCGATGGCAAGTACTCAATGGCAGGGTGTTTGAATGGGTTGCTCAACATTTACGACACCGAGGCGCTCAAAGTTTCGGGACAGATCCACGTTCGATCGGCCCGTGGTCGCAATTCTAAAGGCAACAAGATCACTGGGATTGACACGATGGTGGTTCCGAATGATGGCCCCTACGGCGATATCAAATTGCTAGTCACGACGAACGATTCTCGCATTCGACTCTACAACTTCCAAGAACGAACGATTGAAGCCAAGTTCCGTGGCAATGAGAATACCTGCAGCCAGATTCGGGCGACTTTTACCGATGATGGCAAGCATGTCATTTGTGGCAGTGAGGATCGCAAAGCATACGTTTGGCCAATTGGCCCCGTCGAAAAGGATGGAGATGCTCGGGCAGTGGAAGTGTTTGAAACACAGGGCGCCATCGTGACCGTGGCCATCACAGCACCTACAGCGACCAAACAGGCCTTGGGTCTGTCAGATGACCCGATATATGACATCTGTAACCCGCCACCTGTCGCTCTCATGAGTCCCGAAGCATCCGCAAAGCAAGCAGACTCTTCGCGCGATACGGAAAGCTTGCACAAGCAAACTGCGTCGGCACCGCGCTTGTCTATTGTAAGCAGAATGGCCCAGGAATCTCCCACGTATCTATCTCGATCGACACACCCCGACGGGAATATCATAGTCATCGCCGACTACTCTGGAAAGATCAAGATCCTCCGACAGGATTGCGCATATCAGAAGCGCAAGCACGAGAATTGGCGCGAAAGTTCAACTCTCTCACGACGAATCCTCCGGCGCTCCAACTCTGGTCGCCATAGCGTCGCCTCCTCGACCGGAAAGGACTCGAACCTCAAGACACCCTCCGAAAGAATCATCTCATGGCGGAACTCAGTCGTCCGCCATGGCCGCACCAGCACGGAGGGTTCTCGCCCCGGACTCCGAAGCCGCAGTCCATCACCTCCACACCGACCAACACCAACCTTCCGACTCTCCACGTCACGCCCTTCAAGTCTGGCTCCGAATGAATCTCTTTCCGCCGTCACATCACCACAGCCATCACCACACCGACCTCTCCGCCACAACCGCAACTCAGGCGAACAAACAAGGGAGCAACCGAAACAGCAGGAGGCCCGCACCATGCCCGGTCGTGACGCGGATGCACGAAAGCTACCTCCATCGTCAGCTGACATTGTAGCCAGCGACAAAGACAAAGATAACCCACTTTGGCTACAAGGGGACCACAGTTATGCGTACTGGAACAAGATCACACATGACGCTCTGGCGATGAAAGAGCGCAACTCGAACGACTTGCTCAGTCCGAATTCTATCCCCGATCGCAGGCTGAGTACGACTGGTAGCGTGCTCAGTAGTGACTATGGTTCATCGACCGGTGCTTCGGCGGAAGAGGATATCCTCAAGTGCGACAATTGTCGGGGAACGAACTTCCGTGGTGTTAAGGGACGAGATGGGAAGCAGAAGTTGATCTGCGTCCAGTGCAATCACTCGGTTGCGTAAATGATTTTATTCTGTACATGAGTTATGGGCTGATGGGGTTTCTTATGGTTTTCATGTTCTCACTTCTTTTGGAGCTTTGGTTTGATATCACATTGTGGCATACTTGGAGGGTTATTGGGCTTCTACTTCTGTAAATGTTGGCCGCGGCAGGAGCATGGTATTTGAACATTGGGCAGAACTTTCTGCTCGACTATGTACAATATTCTAATGTAAAAACACCGAATTGAAATGTAGATATGTCAATCGGTTCTACATTGAACTGATTGAACAAGTTGAGTTGTGTTTTCTAGATCTACGGAGACAAGTGGCCAGTGCCAAGACATTGAAAAAGTCCGGCGCTGATAACTGCGATCTTCGCACCCCAGACTTCCTTAACCACCACCCACCTATCCAATTCCTCGACACCTCAACGAGACAGATTTCAACCCTTCCGTCTCTTCTTCACTCGCGACTCCCTCAAAAACCACCCCCAAATTAACCCGCACTACCCCGCGATTCGCATCAACACCTATCATAAAAGCGAGACCGGCTCTCGCTCACCACCATGCCCTACCTCACCACCTCCCAGGAATACCTGGAGCAATCCGCCCTCCTCCTCGAAGCGTATCCCGATTCAGTAAGCCCCAACCTCCAATTCCACCCCTCTATCCGAACCTCCACCTCTCCACCATCCAACCCATCCACCCTCCCCGCCACATAATCCAAAGCAAACCCCAAACTAACCTCAAAACCAGCGCATCACAACAAAATACAGCTTCCCAACCGAACGCCCCTCCTCAAAAGCCCACCGAGCCAAATCCACCACCGAAGCAGACCCCACACCATCCGCGCCCGTAGCAGCACTGGAACTGAAGACATTCAACGCCGAAGCAGGCATCTGTCTGAAGTACCGCACGAACAAGGCCGCGGAGGTCAGTCGGCTGATGATCGGGCTGGGAAAGCTTGCTAGCGGGGCGGACGTGGGTGTTTCGGGGCCGGCGGATGTGGAGATGGTTGATGCGCCTGCTGTGGAGGAGAGTAAGGGGCCCGCACAGGGACAAGGTCAGCAGGCGCAGGGAGGGAAGGGGAAGAAGAAGGGTGGAAAGGGGAAGCGATGAGGGAGACGAAATGAATTGCATTAAGGATGTTAGGAAGGAACAAGGGGAACTCGATAATGACTTTTATTCATAGATGGCTGCGCCAGTGTGGAATGGCATTTGCTGGGGTTTAAAATCAAGGCCTGAGCATGAGATGGAAGATATGATATGATCATTTTACATACAATAAGAACTATGTTACGAACACAAAATTTTGCAGGATATGCGGAAAGGGGATTATACACTAACAAGTGATTTTAACATCTAAATACACATATCCGCCATCCATCCCATGAGACACCATGGCATGAGTCCCGGATAGACCCCCAGAAGAAAACAAGAAAAGAACGCCAAACCCATGCGTAGCCTTTAGGAGAAAAAAAAATCCATCAATCAATAAAAGCACAAAAAGAAAAGGAACAGCGTGATATCATGTGAAAAGCAACAAGAGGCAAGCCCCGCAGCTCAGGGTATAAAACAACATGGGGGGAGAGGGGAGGAAAATTGCAACGAAGACTGTTTAGAAGTCCTCGTCGAAGTTAAGACCGTTGTTGCCGGAGTTCGTCTCACCCTCGGCACCGCTAGTGTCCTTCTTGGTGCTGGCCATGACACCGGCCTTCTGGTAGTCACCGACACGCTTCTCAAAGAAGTTGGTCTTTCCAGCCAGAGAGATGGACTCCATGAAGTCGAAGGGGTTGGTGGCGTTGTAGTACTTCTTGTTACCGAGAGCGACAAGGAGACGGTCAGCGACGAACTCGATGTACTGGCACATCAGCTTCGAGTTCATGCCAAGGAGAGCGCAGGGAAGAGCGTCAGACAAGAACTCCTGCTCAATGCCGACAGCCTCAACAACGATGTCCTGGACTTTCTGAGGGGAAGGGCGGTTGTTCAGGTGAGAGAAGAGCAAGCAGGCAAAGTCAGTGTGCATGCCCTCGTCACGAGAGATCAACTCGTTGGAGAAGGTCAGGCCAGGCATCAGGCCACGCTTCTTGAGCCAGAAGATAGAGGCGAAGGAGCCAGAGAAGAAGATACCCTCAACACAGGCGAAGGCAACCAGACGCTGAGCGAAGGTAGAGTCGCGGTCGTTGATCCACTTGATGGCCCACTCGGCCTTCTTGGCAATGCAAGGAACTAGTGGAGATATGTTAGTGGATGTGTCAACCAGAGTGAGTGTTGGGAAACATACTGGTGTCGATAGCATCGAACAGGTAGGCGCGCTGCTTAGGCTCCTTGATGTAGGTATCAATGAGCAGAGAGTAGGTCTCGGAGTGGATGTTCTCCATCATGATCTGGAAGCCGTAGAAGCAGCGGGCCTCGGGGACCTGGACCTCTCCACTGAAACGCTCAACCAGGTTCTCATTGACAATGCCATCGGAGGCAGCGAAGAAGGCAAGAACGTGGGAGATGAAGTAGCGCTCGTCGTCGTTCAGGCGGTTGTGCCAGTCGTGAAGATCCTTGGACAGGTCAATCTCCTCGGCGGTCCAGAAGGAAGCCTCGGCCTTCTTGTACATTTGCCAGATCTATGATGCAGAGAAGTCACAGTTAGCCATTGGCTCTTCATTTACGATGAATGCTGCGAGTGATTCACGTCCACGCCACTTTACGCGTGAACATGGACGCGTCGGCGACGTGACATACCTCGTGGTACTTGATAGGGAACAGGACGAAGCGGTGGGGGTTCTCCTGGAGGAGGGGTTCGTTGGCCTCGGCCTCCTTGATGCCAGGGGCGACCTTGGGGGCTTCAACAATCTTGTCACCCATCTTGTCGACAGGCGCGTCGGTGGGCTTGAAAGACGCGACGTTCTCTTTGCCAGCGGACTGGAAGTCGAGCTTCTTGATGGGGGAATCGCTCATCTTGAGGTTCTCGAGGGAGGAAGCAGCCTATGGAGGGATACCAGTCAGTGGAAATGTTCATCTCGACGCGTCTGGCGCGAGAGGCGACAGTCGTCACATCACGTACCTGCTTCGAAGGAGTGAGTTGGGCGGCCATTGGAAAATGAATCTGAAGACTGAAGGCAGAGGGCAATTGCTTGCAAGGCAGTCACAGAGATAGACAAAAGGTCAAGAGGCTTGAAAGGGAAGAGGAATGTGGGAGCTGGGAGGGAAGAAGAACCGATTAAGTAGTTGGCGGGCGTGAATCTTTTAGCGCGACGTGCTAAGTCGCGAAGCACGTGACTGCGCGACGGGCTTAGTCAGGACGCAAGGCGCGTCGTCCCAAAGGGGAAATCGCGGGCTTGGAATTCTCATGCCACTGCATTTCCAGCAACATCCGGCGCTACGGTAGTCGATCCATGGCCGTGCCTGCGGTAGCCCCCTCGACGGGCATCTGACAGGGTTTCTTGGACTTCTAGTATGCAGCTCCTATTGACTGGGGCGTTCTCGATGAATCTACTATGTATCACTTTGACAACAATGTATCCAGCTACTATAAGAACTATGCATGATACGATAAGTGGCAACCAAATGGATAGGAATATTGTGAAACACAATAACACGCGTTTTGACAGACGCGTCGGGCCAATATTGATTTTTCAACTCGACGTAATGGGGATCCACTGGCGAGCTGAACCAAGATCAGATAAGCCCGCAGGTTGATCATGCACCACGCGCCTGTGGACGCGTTAACCACAACACGGATTTACGGATCTAATTAGCAGTCTGGACCATTCGGAGCTCCAGCTAGACTGGGGTGGGATTGAGCCCCAGTTGCGTCCGGCTCCAAACAGCTTGCCCTGACCAGGTTTTTCTTTTCCATCCCCAGCCCCCCTTCACATCAATTGTAGGTGTCATTAGCAACTTTCCGACTGATCAACTGCAGAGCGGCCGGCATGCATAATATAGCTTCCTAGGAGTCGGAGGTACAAAGACAGGTGTCAAGGCTCCAGAAGGAATGAAGGAGCTCGACGCCGCCAAAAGAAAGTTCGGAGAGTGGATCCAAACAGCTCTTGCGCGTCGGGAAATGTGCCTATCCTAAATCCAACTCGCGTGCTGGATCTCATTCTAGGCAGACGTCTCGATGGAGACCGGTTTCCAGAGGGCCTTGGCGTGTTTTATCCCTGAGTTCCCAGCGTGCGTCTCCACCCGCCAGCTTGAGTGCTCGGGCAACCCTACATATCCGCGTCTCGGATTCTACAGCCCCGAGATTGCAATCATGCTACATTCTCTTGTTTCTCTATTAATTCAACTAATTAATATGCTGTATGTTTCTCGGAGCTTACTTATTCTCAAGGAATATTTTGGCCCCTGTTTCAGTTCGGCGGTCATTCCACAAGATACAACTAACCGTTCCGCCACCTCCTCTCTCCAAGAAAGAGCCCGACAAATACCCATCTCGAAGGGTCACGTCTTCTTCCAGGGGGTATTTGAATGTTCGTCCGAATTATACTGGAAAGGAGCAAAACTATGTGTAGAAGCTTTATCGAAGTTTCTATCAGGCGCCCTATTGAAAAGGACCAGGAGATCAAAGTCTATAGGCCCCTACAGATTGTTTCCTCGGCCGGGCTGTAAGACCAAGAAACAACCTGCGCAGCTCTGGACCACTAGACTCTTTGCGGGCAAAAGTACCTCAATCCCCCACCCCACCATACGCTAGTGGTATTGAATCTTCAAAGTTGCCCTTGCTGATTGGCCAATTCAAACGCTGTTAGGCTTGACCGTTGGGAATGCGATATCGAGTCTACCTTTTTGAATGACATTTCCCGCATCTATCCTAGTATCTCTCGGCCTATTGTTACGTGACGTTTACGGCGTAATTCAAGACACAATTGAGAGATTTGTTCCCATTATCTCGATTTGAGGACAAGAATACAGCAGTCGGAATTGAAAGAGCTGTGGCAGATGCGTCATGTCCACACATTTGCAGCCAATCGAAAAGTGACATCTACGAGCGTTCGCGACGAAGAGCATTTCTCAGAAATGCCAAGAAACCCTCGTAGCTGAAAGACGACGAAGAGGTCAGATAGTTGGCGAGCTCTTGCACTGCAGCCAGAGGGAGGGGCCTGATAGCAAGGCATGGAACCTGCATGGAGCAAAGAAAATGGGTGAACAGATTTGCGAGGCGAGTGTCTCCCAGTCTGCCAACCTTCTGTTGGGCATCATTCCACGTTTCCATGAACCGAAGGACACGGATACCACCCCGCGCGTCAAGGGATATCTGCTTAGAAGAAAGCATATTGAGCCCCTTTCCCGAATCAGGGAAAGAGACGGAAAGCTCACCACGATGAACGAGTGCCTTGCTGAACGCCCTAAATGCAGACTGCTCGGGCTCAGCTTTCACCCGCCACATAATTTCAGCAAACAGAACAAGCCAGTCATCATGGGTGCGATAACCACGAAGGTTATTCCAGTCGTAGCGGGTAGTTATCAACTGGACTGGGAGGGGGTTGAACGGCCTCTGGAGAAGCGGGTTGAAGGACCAAGTATCAGATCTCGGATGCGGTGCCCAGTGATCGGCTTGCCATGGCAGCTTCCGCAATGCAGCGTGATTCGGGATACAAGAATTGGGGGCATTGCTACAATCGATATCTAAGATGGGATTGACAGCGGTGGTACGAAAACCAGGAATGGTCCGCATGACTTCAAATCGTGGACTGCAAGCATTGGTGAGTTCGAGAACCTTCTGATCCCAGCCACGTATGAAATCGGTATGAGCATTGAGCTCGGTGACCCGTTGATCCCATTTGGCGTGAACAGCGCGGCCATAGTCCCATCGCAGAAATTCCACATACTGCCGTTTTTGGTAGTCCGAGGGGAGGAGCACGATTCCTGCGTAGAATGCGGGCTCGAGCTCTGAGAGCTCCGAAGAGGGCGGTGGTCTGAGAACCCAGCCGTGTCTTTTACCCAGCTCTTCACCGCAGAGGATGATTGACTTCTTCCACACAGGAATCCAGAGTAGGCCGTATGCCTGTACTATGACGGGCCCTCCGCATGGCTTGCGGCCCACTCGAATGTTTCCATGCCAGTCAAAATCAACAGGATAGCGCTCAGAGCGCTCTACCACGGACAGCGTCTTGAGCGCCAGGTAGACGCCAATGTCTGGAAGCAGTGTCTCGGCTGGAAAAGGCCATCTCATAAACTCATCGGTCTGCGCATGGCTGAGGGTGCGAATCTTGTCGAAATTCGCGACAGAATATGATTTTGTAAGATGAGATATTTGACGGGGACTGATTGTTGGATCTGGAGGTTGAGGGGGAGGATCGTTATCCGATGCAGGTGTGAGACGCCCACAAGGCCAGAGCTCCATATTGATAGAACCTGAATTTCCTGGAAATATCGTGAGCTTATCGTTCAGACCAGGTGAAGGAAGTAGATGAGACAGAGAAACGAAAACCGACCTAATAAGCCCTCAACGGACGCCCTGTTGAGCGTTTCTGTTTGTGAAGGAAGATGAGCGTACCTGGAATTGTTGCAGCGGGTAAATCACAGGTAAAACATGCGAGCTCGCTGAAGAAAGTGAACTTAAGAAGGTAAGTGGGAGGGCTTGATAGCTATGTATGGAGCCTTGGACAGTAGAATGAACGGTGAGGATAAACGGTGGGAGATACATTCAATGTCGGGACGTCTCCTGTGTTGACACAAAACCTTAGGAAGACGTGTTTCTGTTCCATAGTTTGACTCGAGAGACTAAAAAGATTCTTCTTGCCCACGAAAACGATAGAGGTAGCAACGCAGCAGCTTCTGATCACGATAGTAGAACCAGTCTCGATTGAAGATAAATCAACAATTGAGGCGGCGCATCTTTCGAGGCTACAATGATAGGAATTGTACTGTATGCCGTTCATAACATATCTTCATTAGAACCAATTCCTCCTTACGGCCGAGTGGATCCTGCTAGGCAGACAGTGGCATGATATGCCAGGCGTCAGCATCAATATATATAAAGAGAAAAAGGAAATACAAGTATCAAGGCTGGACTCGGATTCGACAGCAAAGAAGAACTCACAGTAGACCACAGCCAGAGCCTCAGGCCCCAAAGTCGGTCTGCCCTCGAGAGGTCATGGTGCGGCGGGCACTCCACTCTTTTTAATATGCCACGTAGTTCTATTGGAAAAGTGGCCTGGAAAGAAAGGGGAATACCATGGGTATTTACGAAATTCCATCAAATAAGTGATAAGATTTTGCAAGTATCCATGTGCTCTCAAAATGACTATCTATTCCAAGGTTGGTAATCATGGTATACATGAGCAAGGATGGAATAATCTACGAGAGACTAAGTGGATATCACTAACGCCAGATTTATATGTGACAAGAGGAAGACACGCGAAAAATAGCATTTGGGCAAACCTAACAACCTCGAAAACCTTCAAGCAGTCCACGGGTATAAATTGACGGCTACGAAACGATATCAACGAATTTGATGAGTTTGCCAAATGTGTAGCAGATAGGTGAACATTTTGTATTGATATTGCTATCTACTTTCCTAGTTTTACAGTACCGATTGGCCTTGGTAATCCTTTTCCCATAACCTAGATCCTTCTTCCAGTCTGAAAGCTGTGTTTTTTTTGTCTGATTCCTCAGTATGCGTACGCTCGGGTTGAGCACGAATTGGACTTGCCCCAAGAACGGCAGGTACACTGCGAGTCAGCTTTATATTTTCAGCATGTCTTCCAAGGCCGAGGAGATCATGTGAATATTGGGAAAAAAAAAAAAAAAAAAAAAAAAAAAAAAAGGTGCAACGCTTCTCAAAGACAGCATCGTTCACAGCAGCTTCGGGGTTGGGAAGAGTGGAAGCATTGATGAAAGCGGCGAGCACACCAATAACAATGATGTTAAAGACCTTCATGGTGATGAAGGTATAACCAAATTTGTTGTTGGACTGAAGACGGTTCAGGATTTTGCAAGAGTGATGAAGAATTGTTATTCAGAGAGATTGTATCCTTATCACTTAAGCTGAGAGCTGATCATCCTGCTTGCATCCGAAATCAGGTCACCGTCGTAACCGCACATGCAAGCTACTTTAATCAATAGGGAGTTATCTGATTGATACCCATGCCCCTCACTCCTCAGTTGACGGCCCGTAGAATGGGCAGGTCAATTTTGGAAAACGGCCCAGAGGCCATTTTATGGGCAATATACCTCTGACTGATGTTAGAATATAGAACGAAAGTCCGCGGGTTGAAAATCGTACCTACTCAAGATGAATAAAGAACCAAATTTTAGCAAGGATATTTTCAGAAGCCCATCAACCCGCTGAATAGGCACGCAAGACTAGGATACGCTGAAACCTACTTTAGGTATTGTATGTCGGAGAGTTAGAGACTGGTCCAGTAGTTAGGATTTTGAATTCCGCATGTTTTGAACGAGAAGACAATATTCCCCGAGAACAGTCCAAGCAGCTGGATCTGGCGAGAATCTTTCTAAATAGGTAATGAAGATGGAAACTTATGAACACGAAAAAAAGGGGGTATCTATTGATTAATCGTTATTACGAGGTTTTGTTGACAGATGCAAGAGCAGGATGCAATCTACGCGGCGAGGCGAGATAGAGCAGGCAATGAACAAACAGGGAAGCAGACAGTTATGAGGGAGGATGGCCTTGATTAGATCAATCTAGAGATAGTGAAAACCCTAGTAAAAGGAGGTGCACACAGCCCTAGAGGTAATATCCCTCCGCAAGGTCATATATAAGCAAGCATTTTACCAGATATTGCCGTGGACCTGCTTGATCTTCTTGAGGTTGATGTTCTTGATCACGAACATCCAGATGAACCCGAGACCCATAACGCCCAGTCCAGCAGCAAGCATTCTGACTTGAGCGTAAGAGTAAGACTTCTGAATGGCGATTCTCGCAGCAGATCCGACGGGGTAGCTGAGCTGGACATCGATACTGTCGTAGATGTCGTCGATGTCGGCCAAGGCAGACTCGGGGAGGTAGCGCTGCAGAGCAGACTCGAAGGTATTGGTCCAGATCGCGGTGGAGATGGTGATACCGGCAGAGTCGCCAATAGTGCCCACAACGTTCAACATAGCAAGTGCAGTAGCAACGTACTGATGGTCGACAGCAGCCAAGATAGCGAGCTGCTCGACAATAATGAAGACCGCACCGCCAATGGAGATGAAGATCTGGCACATGACCTGATAGCCAACGCTCTGGTCTGGACGACGGAAGTAGATCATCAAACCCTGGGCAAAGATATACAGAGGTACGGCGATGTACAAAAGCCATCTGAAGTAGCCAGTGCGGCGAATGACCCAACCGACACCGAGGAGAAGGACACCAGAAACAATGTCGAAGACATTGACGACGTAACCGGAGGTGGCAATGCTCAAGTCATTGACAACCTGCAGGAAGTTCTGGAAGTACATACTCCAACAGTAGTTGGAGAGCTGATAGGTAGCATCCAAAAGACAGGCACCGATGACGGTACGGTCAGTGAGGAAGGTGAAGTCCATCATGGGCTTAGGCGCAAGGTATCTCTCCCAAATAGCGAAGAAGAAGAGCATAGAGAATCCGACCACAATCATAGCGATAATGTAACCAGTTCCCCAGCCATTAGGAGCTTCAGTTGCGATATCGAAAGGCAGTTCAAACAAGACGAGACCGGCAGTGAACACGAGGACACCGATGACTATTGGATGGCAAAGTCAGGATTACTTATTCCAAACGGTATCAGACAAGAAAAGCACCCGAAAACATACCATCAAACTCCATAAACCAATGAGCAATGCTCTGAGGGAGATTCCGGCCACTCTCCTCTCGGACAATTTTGCCCGCCTTCTGCGCCTTCTTAAGGTTCCACTTCAGGTTGAAGTACAGAGGAAGGGCGAAACACGGGAAAATGATCGCCCAGGCACCATAGCCCCATCGCCAACTGACTTGGTAGTAGAACTCGTCCGCGACCTTGGGGCCAGCGAATGCGGTGATGATGTAAGGAGAGGAGGTGAAGGCGTAGGCTAATCCTCGGTTCTTCAGCTGGGACATATCGGCGGTGATAACATCGACGCAGTATTCCATGCCGCTGAATCCCATGTAGAAGAAGATGTTTCCAGCACAGTAAGCTGCAAATGAGTTGCAAGAGGCCATTAGAATCATACCAATAGTGGCGCAGGAGGCCATCAGGGCGAAACCCTGAGGACGACCCCAGGTATCAAGGATCTTAGCCACGGGAATGTAACAGGCAGCAGAGAAAGCATCGGAGAGTTGAGTGGGCAGGTTGGACAGCGAGTGTTGCTGGAAAGAACTCGCGACATAGCTGGACAAACTGCCGTTGACCGAGGAGACGAAGGCATAGACGAAGTAAAGGAACCAGATGCTATCAGGATGTGTTAGGGGACTAGATAAAACGGGTCGGTGTACACAAATTGACATACTTGATGAAGACCGCGATCAAAGAGGTCTTGGACCAGGTCTCGGCAAGGGCTTCGACATCCCTGACACCGGTTTGGAGCTGATCGAAGGGGACAGGCGCAACGCCTTTACCGTTGGTGGCAACGCCCTCCTCAGGATCAGCGGGAGGAATCTGTGCTTCGCCATCATGGCTTTTCTCCGTCGGCTCAACTGTAGTTCTGGAAATGTCGGCATCGACGGAGCTGGTGGTGGCAGTCTCTTCCTGGTCAAGCTTGACGCGACGGAAGACCGCACGGCCTCTCCGAATCAAAGGACGAAGACCCATGGTGGTTTGACTTGAAGTAAAATCAAATTTGAACTCGAACAAGACAAAGATGCCCAGGGAAATCTTGGGCCTTATAGAACGCAAGGACCGAAACCGGCTGTTTTGGGGCCAAAAACCAAATAAAACATGTGCAGCTCGGACATGCGGACGAGAACGGGAAGTTGGCTTGTCCTCAACTTTCATTTGCCAGTCTCACCAAATTGAAAATCTCTTCCCTTGTAAGATGCTCCGGTCATGCTCAGGGAACCCACAGGGGTCCCACCGGGGGCGCAAATGAAACTAGGAGAAAACTGGGCTAGGCCGACGGCGCGATCTAATCAGATGTCTGTGTGATCTTATCTAGCAAGAATCGAGCGCAGGCTATCCCCAAATAGGTATAGCGTGTCGGTGCTTCCTCCACGTCAAGCTTCGGATTCGTCCACATCAAGCTTCGCTTGGCCGCGACCGGGAAATAACCAGTGGAGCTAGTCCACCACAAGCACTGGAATTTTCTCGGCTCCCGCGCAAAGCCGCAGAGAGCGCGCCCAGTCCGAAAAGAAAACCGAGAATTATCAACCGAGAATTATCAGATCTTGCTTACTGTAGCCCCCGGGGCCAACTTCGGGTCAGAGCAACCGAGTTTGATCAGCCCAGATCAACCCTGGGGGATCCGTTCGGAATCACCCGTTGCTGTTACCTAACTAATTGCGATCGCGGCCGTTTCCAATAAATCTTTAGGGCTAGGGCTACGTCATCTCATGATTTGTACTTGATGCCCAGACTTTTAAGGGCTGCGCATGCTGAGTGATACCTGATGTAATCGGGGAGAAACACTACCGCGTATTGATTACGATACATACCGCCCGTACTTTACAACACCCCGTTATACATACCCGACTTGAAATGTGTCGTGCGAGTGTAGGTCTTGTATTATCCGATCCTATGGAGACCTTTCTACAGTCTAGATCCATTTTCAACCTCGGAACGCTCGTAGCCAGATAGTGCTGTCATTCCAGCGAAACTCAAACTAAAGCGGGGCCATTGGTAAATCGAGAATTGACAGGGAGCACAAGACTGCGCAAAGAGGTCCCGGGTAAATGGGCAG
The DNA here is from genome assembly GCA_018410145.1 of Penicillium corylophilum. NCBI lineage: Eukaryota > Fungi > Ascomycota > Eurotiomycetes > Eurotiales > Aspergillaceae > Penicillium > Penicillium corylophilum. Next base: position 1,778,618 of record JAGUQL010000001.1, read on the forward strand.
TCCCTTAAGTTTTGGGAGGCTATAGGAGGGTTGCAATCACCAAAGCCCAAACACGTGCGGAAATCAGAGGGTATATCAGTTCTGCGGACTTAACAAACCGGAATGGTAGGTAACCACCCCGCTTCTAATGACACGCCAAGGCCAACATCTGATAACTGAAACCTCTCCACATACAGGGGGTACACACATATATTCAGTACCCACTTGAGTATCCATTTGCTTTTCTGCCAATCACCACCTTAAGCATCACCCAACCCGATATATTAGTGGTCATGAAGGAGAAGCATTGATCATGTGGCAATGTTGGTACTGAATATATGTGCGTAGGGACTGTAGATGAATTCTGCCACGTTACGCCACGAAAAACTCTACCTAGAGACGCCACGACCGGGTATCTGATTGAATTTGATGGGAAAATTTCCTCATATGCCATAATCCCGCGCACAGTCCTCCGTTCACAGCTTGGAATTGGTCCAGACCGGTGCTCGTTTCTCTACGAACGCTTGGATACCCTCGGCGAAATTGCGACCAGCAACCAATCGAGGATACCATTCATCCGCTAGCGTGGTTACGGCGTCTTCCACGCTTCCTGATTCCCAACCGAGTCGGATTCCTTCCCGGCCGACAATCAGAGCGTCGGGGCTGTTCTTGCACATCTCCTGAGCCACTTGTAAAGCGGCCTGGGCAACACCCTCGGGTGAGTCCACGACTCGCGAGATGAGACCCCATTCATAGAGAGTTTGGGCGCTAACATTTCTTCCTGTCAACACGAGATCTGTGGTACGTTGAAGTCCAATCGTCCGAGTCAGACGTGGAAGGCATCCAGCCACCGGCACAATTCCGCGCCTGATTTCCGGAAGAGAGAAGATTGCGCTTGAGGCTGCTATTACGAGATCGCAGTTTGCCATCATCTCAAATCCTCCACCCATGCAAATGCCATTCACGGCTGCAATGATCGGCTTCTTGCCTCTTCGGCGAGGAAGGCCGGCGAGACCCGGCGCGTCCATCTTGTTGACGACGCCGGCTTTGTTCATCGCATTCCATTCTGTGGATACTTGTCAGTTATTGCCTTGGAATTAGAGATCTAAATCTGTATGGAGCTTAAGGAGACAGACCGTGAAGATCAGCCCCAGTACAGAAGGCTCTGCCGGTGCCAGTGATGATACCAACCCATAGGCTTTCATCCTGATCGAAGAGTTCCCAGACCTCCTGGATCTCGCGGCTAGTAGCTTTGTTGATGGAATTGAGTTTGTCAGTTCGGGTCAAAGTGACCTGGACCACTCGCTCGTGGGGAAAGGAGACATTGAAATGCTGGTAGTTCAGGGGTGTTAATCGTAGAGACATTGTTTGGATCGGCCCGCGCGTAGAAGGCACTGGGAACGAGGATAGAGAAGATAAAGGCCGTGTCTTATAATCTGTGGGTCAATAATGATTCATTTTCGGACATCCGTACCATAATCTCGGACTCTTGCAGCCTAGCCCTGTAACGTTCGTTCTCGGCTGGAAGGCTCCGCTTGTAAACCAAGACCCTGGCCCACCCCAGCTTTTTTACACCTTCGGTTGCCGAGAAACACTCTCGGAGATCGAGCCTTGGTACGCGGACTTATTTTAAACGGGTCGGAGATACCTTTGTGGGCCCGCTGTTGGACAGTATAGGCAGCAACTACCGAGACAGGTACTGCCACACGCCACATACTCTGAGATAAAGAAGCTATATAGCTTTGGGCCCATTTCCTTGAGCTTGTCACCGATTCTTCAACAACCTTTTTTCCCCGGCCTCTTGCAGCCCCTGATTCAACTACGTCTGTGGCTGCAGAAGTTTCTTTCTACGTCTCTCTTCAGATGACATTCGGCTCTTGCCTTGTTACGCTTCACAATGCCTTCCACACCTGCACAGAAGTACCCTCCTGTCAAGCTACCGCACCCTTACTTGGCTGCCTACCGAGTGCAAGCTGCTGCTGAAACGGATCCTTCCAAGCTGGCCTTGACATTGGAGAGCCTGCCGTCGGATGGAAAGCCTCTGCCGCAACCGCTTCACTCCGACTCACTGTCGTGGCTCGATTTGTCTCTACCGGCCAAAGATACTTGCCCGTCAGACAACGATAACACTCCCTGGGCAAGAGCTTGCCGAAGTCCCTCAACCGTCTTCGACTGGGCTGATGGCACTACCCCTTCCCTGGGCCAGATTTGGAATGTGGTCCATGCGATCTACCTCGCTCATCCGACATATGAGTACTTCCGTCTTACCCTGAATGGAGCTGAGAAGGAGATCATCCGAGACGAGCTCCTCATCACCGGCTTGGGTATTGAGCATCCACGGCCCTGGGATGCAAAGAAGAAGGTGAATTGGGAAACTGAGGAAATTCTGATTCTTCGCAATGCCTTCTGGCAAGGCGCGGCCTCCCCAACCGGCCCTCGCCCCATCTGGGTCGTTGGAAATGGCACAGACGGACCTCTGCGGCAATCTTTGGCACAGTATCCAATCATGCCAGAGAATTATCAGATCACGAACAACTTCCCCGAAGAGCGTGTGTATACACGGCACCCTACCCGTCGGCCCAAGCCGCATGGTGGATCAATTGCGTACAGCCGTTACATTCCCGAGATCAACGAGCACTTTTCCCTCGAAGTGGTGGACTGGCAGAATGAGGAGCACTTGAAGCTTTTCAACACATGGCAAAACGATCCTCGCGTTGCCCAGGGATGGAACGAGACCGGCACTCTGGATGAGCACCGGGAGTACCTGCGCAAACTGCACTTCAACCCCCACGTCCTTTGCTTATTCGGCCGCTTCGACAACACTCGATTCTCATATTACGAGCTTTATTGGGCAAAGGTGAATATCCACCGAGGCTCTTTGGCTCTCGTGTTCATTTACGCTAACCGCTCAATTTTAGGAGGATCACTATGGTGCCCATTACGACGCCCACGACTACGATCGCGGCCGTCACTCGCTCGTTGGGGACGCGTCATTCCGGGGAGCGCACCGGGTCAACGCATGGTATTCTAGCTGCATCCACTATTGTTTCCTGGATGACCCACGTACAATTAACGTGGTCGGTGAGCCTAAAGCCACTGGCGCCACCATTCTTTCCTACGAAAACTCCCAGGGTCTCACGATTGGCAAATACGTCGACCTCGGACACAAGCGATCGGTCCACTCGGTCTGCAGCCGAGAAAAATGGTTCCAGCTCTGCCCAATCTTCTGGGACGGACGAGAACGACCCCTGGAATCCGCGGATCGCGCAGCTTGGAACGCCAAGCTCTGAAGCTCGGCGACAGCTTGGGCCTGTACTACAAAACGACCAAAACATATACCTAGGTAGCCGCTTGCATTAAAAATAGACCATGACCTCATTTCACGATGCCTTGTTCCTCTGTTTATCAACAAAATGGCCACCGGAAGTAGCGGGAGAGAGTGAGCAGACTTTTGCTTCGTCAACGGCCAAGACTGTTGCCATCGGTCCTCAAGGAGGAGTTGGACATGGTTGCTTTGTTGCGTTATGGTGATCTCTAGTCGCTCGGTTCCGAATCGACTCGGATAGAGAGTGGAACCTCCAAGGACTCCCTTAGCAGCTCCTGGGCATGAGCAGTTTTATTCTTGCGTGCGGGCCTCTTGCGGAGTCTAGTGCTGATGGAGTGTACAGTGCTGTACTGTAGGGCATGAAATGTCTCCGAATGAACCGTGAGTGGGGCCCAGACATTCGATGGTCCTCCTTCCAAAGTTATCTGATCCGTTCTTTGTCGCCACCAAAACATCTTTAATCATAATAAAGCCGCGTAATGCGGCTTCTAGCGGAGGGAAAATTTTTTTAACAGAGCTCCAGGGATTACGGGAGGCCAAGGAAGTGAAAAAAAAAAAAAGCCATGGCTGACACGTACCCACAGGAGGACGCGCTGCAACCCCATAGGCGATGAATTCTGTTGCCCATCGTCATAAATGCTCCATCTCATGCATCCCCAGGCGAATTATTATGGAGTCCGCAATTCCCTGCTACGATGCTCGAGGAAATTGCCCGATTTGCAATAGCCGTGATTACGGATCTTTGTATTGTTATGCTAGATATGTATCGTATTTCAATACCATACAGCGTATACTAGTATTAGTGTAATTTCAAGGGCCCCGCAGTGGGAAATCAGATAAAAGTCCGGTCTCCTGAATAATTCACTGTTCCTTCAAACAAGTGGGGGATTTTTTTATCTGATTCGGACTTCCAAGACTCCGGGCTCAAACCGATGTCGGCAGATCCTTAGACCGTTCTTGGCTACTTCCAGGGGCAGCTTGAATTTTCTTCCCTGAAGACTGCACATGTTCAGCTTGTCAGTTTCAACCTTTCGCCCCCAATAGCCCGATCAGACTTTCTGAAGCGTTCTGGCAGTATAGGGACGCGTTTTCTGAGGCAAAACGGCCTCTGTTCTCTAGCGCAGCGCCATCTAGGAGCTAGTCCCCGACAGGCAAACTCACCCCAGGCTTTTCGCAACTTTAAGCTCTGACGTCCTCAAGGTCCTGCCACCTTTGTCAGTCGCTATGGCTGTCATCAAGAAGCTTGCGGCTTATCCTCGCTTGCTTTTGGCTGCCGACCCTAAGAAAGCCGACTATCTCATGCTACTATGTGGTATCGCCAGCTCAATCGCATCTGGTGTTCCGTTTCCTATCATTGCAATTATTTTCGGTCAACTTATCAACAACTTCAACTCCGTGTCTTGCAATGAGTCTGAAGGAGACTCGTCAAGCTCTGATGCCAGCTATCAGAAAAGTATTAACCACGAGATTCTTCTGATTTTCTATCTCGCCATTGCCCAGTTCGTCTTGTTTTACATCCACTTGACATGCTGGACCATGTTCGGTGCTCGCCTCTCCCAGAGACTGCGTGAGAAGTATCTGTCAAACTTGCTCCGACAAGAGCCATCACACTTTGACGAGCTACCTCCTGGTGAGGTTGCTTCTCGACTCAGCAGTGACATTCAGACCATTCGATCCGGTACATCCGAGAAGGCAGGCATCGTTCTGTCAAGTTTTTCTTTCTTCGTCACAGCCTATATTGTGGCTTTCATCAAGGACTGGGAGCTCGCAGCTATTCTTCTCTCGCTGATCCCAGCCTATTTCATCATGTCCTTTGTTGGAAGCCATTATATTGAGAAATACACCGGTCTCATGTCCGACTATGCTGCTTCCGCTGCGTCAATCGCTTCCGAGGGCCTTTCAAATATTGTCGTTGTACATGCTTTTGGAGCGAACAAGCGCTTGGAGGAGAAGTTTTCTAATGCCCTTAAATTGTCTGAGCACCAGGGCTTGAAAAAGGCCACCGCTGTTGGCATTCAATCTGGTGTCCTATACTTTATTGCTTATGGCGCCAACGGTCTTGCCTTCTGGCAGGGAAGTCAAAAGGTCGCCGATTCCGTGCTAGATGGATCATCTGGTACCACCGTCGGTGCTGTCTTCACCGTGATTTTCGTCCTGATTGAAGGTATGTCTGACCGAATTATTCTAATCCGCAATCTCCACTAATACAAAAATAGCCACCTTGACCTTGAGTCAGACCGCGCCCTTCATTCATCTGTTCATGGCGGCTACCGCCTCATATGACAAGCTGCGTGAGGATCTCGACCGCAAATCTCTGATTGACGGAACTAGTGAATCTGGACTTCGTCTCACCGAAGCCCAGGGCGGCTTTGAATTCAACAATGTTTCATTCATTTATCCTTCCCGGCCGGAGATCACTGTTCTCGACAAGATTAACCTGAGCCTGCCCGCCAAGAAGCATACCGCTCTCGTTGGCCTTTCTGGAAGCGGCAAATCAACCATTGCCAGCTTGGTTACGAGACTGTATGACCCGACCGAAGGACAGATTACTTTTGATGGTCAAGAGCTCCCCAGTCTCAACGTCCGTGACTTGAGAGGATTCCTCAGTCTTGTTCAACAGGAGCCTTCTTTGCTTGACCGTTCACTATTGGAGAACATTGCCCATGGCTTGCTTAACTCGAGCAAGCCTGATCACGCACACCTGAAGGACATCCTTCTTAGTACTGAACTTGAAGACCTGGCAGCCGAGCTGAGGGAAGGCAAGGACCTGATGACTGCGGCGGAAGCCCGCGGTCCGATCATGATCGAAATTGTCAATTTGGTTCAACATGCTGCCAAGCTTGCAGATGCCGACGGTTTCATTGTCAAGCTGCAGCATGGATATGGTACAAGCGTCGGATCAAGTGGCCGCCTCATCAGCGGTGGTCAGAAGCAGCGTGTCTCTCTTGCTCGTGCTCTCGTGAAGGACCCCGCGGTTCTAATTTTGGATGAAGCCACTGCCTCTTTAGATTCTCGAAGTGAACAGCGTATTCAGAAAGCTATCAACAACATCACAGCCGGACGTACTGTTGTCACCATCGCTCATCGCCTCTCGACCATCACTGGCGCAGACAACATCATTGTCATGCACAAGGGCAATATTCTGGAGCAAGGAGACCACGCAACATTGATGGCAAAAGATGGCTCATACGCCGATCTGGTCAAGCTGCAAACCCTTGGAACTGCACCTGGAAAACTTGATGCCGCATCCAGCAAAGACAGCATCACTAGATCTGATCAATCTTCTTTGACCGACACTGATATGGAGAAAGCTAGTCTTTCTAACTACAATGACAACGACCTTGCAAAGGCCCAACCCCAGGTCTCCACAATTGAACAGCCTTCCGGGGACTCCGATGAACCTCTTGAAGCAGAAGAGGAACCAGAAACCCCCAAGAAGTCTCTGTGGGCTCTTGCGAAGGGGTACGCACCAGCCGTGCGGCCACATCTGGTCGTCACCTTGATCGCAATTCTTGGCGCTGTCATCGTTGGAGGTGCATTCTCTGGCGAAGCTGTTATCTTCGGAAATACCGTTGGAAGTTTGAACCCTTGCCATGGCGCTGCCAGCATTCGCAACCGTGGTGACTTCTACGGGTTGATGTTCTTCGTTCTGGCTATTATCGAATTCTTCGCCAACATTGCTAGTTGGGCTGGATTTGGTTGGGTTTCCGAGAAGGTGGTGTACACGGCTCGGGTTCTGTCTTTCCGTTCGCTGTTTGAGCAGGATCTTCAGTGGCATCAGTCGAAGAACCGTACTCCAGCTTTGCTTCTGTCTTACATCACTCGTGACGGTAATGCTCTTGCTGGACTCAGCGGATCTGTTGTTGGCTCCTTGTTTTCTATTAGTGTCAACCTCGTCGCCGCTATCATCTTGACGAACATCATTGCTTGGAGAATTGCCCTTGTTTGCTTGGCTCTGGTCCCGCTTCTCCTTGGAGCTGGCATGATGGAGCTTATCGTTCTCGGAAAGTTTGAAGAGAAGCACGAAAACGCATACACTAATTCTGTGGATATTGGCACCGAGGCTATTAAGTCTATCAAGACTGTCGCGTCGCTTTCTCTGGAAGAGACAACCCTCGTCACCTACCACCGATCCCTTAAGGGTCCTCGCAAGGAGACTCTGAAGGTCACTTTGCAAGCCAGCCTGTTTCAGGCTCTTACCTATTTCCTGGGTAACTGTGTGAACGCACTGGCGTATTGGTGGGGAGCCAAGCAGATTATTATTGGCAACTACACCCAGACTCAATTCCTGATTGTGGTGTTCTCTCTCCTCGTCAGTGCTCTCTTGTGGAGTCAAATGTTTGCCCTGGCACCTGAGCTTTCCAGTGCCAGAAACGCAATGGCCAGAATCTTGGGCTTGATCGAAATTGGGTCCGACGGAATGCGTGGTCATGTTGATAAGCGCTCCTTCAGGAATTCCGAGGAAGACGTCGAGGCCACCAACGAGCCCAAGCCTGTCCCATCCGACGGTCCTGCGTCTAGTGTCCAGTTTCGTGATGTGCAATTCGCGTATCCTGCTCGCCCTGATGTCAAGGTCTTGACTGGATTTAGCGTCGACATCAAGCCTGGCAAGTTCTGCGCCCTTGTTGGTCCCAGTGGTGCCGGTAAATCAACAATCATCTCTCTTGTCGAGCGTCTGTACACCCCGGAATCCGGCTCGATCATTATCGATGGTGTCGATGTGACCAAGCACCGCGATGTGACCTTCCGTGACTCGATTGCCTTGGTGCCCCAGGAGAGTGTGCTCTTCGAAGGAACTGTGAAGTTCAACATAAGTCTCGGTGCCAGACCCGGCCATGAAGCGAGCCAAGAGGAGATTGAAGAGGCTTGCAAGCTTGCCAACATTCACGACGTCATTGTTGCATTGCCAGATGGTTACGATACCATGTGCGGTCCCAATGGCAGCCAGTTCTCTGGTGGTCAAAAGCAACGTCTGTCAATTGCTCGCGCGCTTGTTCGCAAGCCCAAGCTTCTGATTCTCGATGAGTCAACCAGCGCCCTAGATGCCGAGTCAGAGAAATTGCTGCAGGATGGTCTTGAAAAGGCTGCTCGTGGCATCACTGTCATCGCCATTGCCCACCGCTTGCACACTATCCGCAAGGCGGACACCATCTTCTTAATCGAAGCCGGCAAATGTATTGATTCTGGTACGCATGAGGAGCTGCTTGACAGGTCAGATAGCTACCGGGCCAATGTTATGCACCAGACCGTGGCGACCTGATAAAACCATGTCTATAGATTTGTATTTCTTTTCTTACATATTTAATTTAGAATTCGATTCCCACTTTGTTGAATCCGTTTTATACACATTCTTAAAGCTGTAAATTTCACGTTCTGTCACGGCCAACGAGCTGTCAGATTAAATGCATGCCTAGAAGCAATTACAATCTTAATGATATGTTCTTCGCCTGAAGAAATGGATTTAGAATGACACGAAGCCTTGGGAAACAAATAGATATCAAAGCAACTATGATAGAAAAGTATGATACAACTTGAAGCCTGCTATAATGGCTGTGTAGAACGGCAAAGATTCGCTCCACTACCTCCCATCCATGTATGCACTAGGTAACTCAAACAGCTCATCATCTTGAAGTGCTAAACATCCAGCAAAGTAGCCTCACGAAGCGTCGAAATTTCTTCAACAATGGCAGCCAGCTCCTCAAGAACTGAGGCTGCGAGAGCCGAATCTCTTTCGCTTCCAACAACACCAACATGCATCTTCTTTTCCTTCAAGAAAGAGACAACCTTGAAAGGGTAGGGAGAGTCTCCATGCGGGTTAGAGATATCCACCTTACAGCTACCTCCAGCGAAAGACATAGTATCGAAGTCTTCCCAGTCCTGGTGGTGAACGAGGGAATCGAAGCTGGCAGTCTCTGACGACCACTGTGCGCACTCGCCGGAGATCGTTCTGAAGCCAAGGAAATCATAAGCAGCCGACTGGGCGCTCTGCTTCTGAACGAAGTCCAGAAGGTCGATGGCTGTCCATTGACTCTGGAAGGGGACTCGGACAGGGGTCAGCTGGTAGCATGGTCCCTGAATGTTCTCTACGTTGGCGAGATCGATCATGCGGCCTGAAGTGACGCTTCCAAATGTGACATCTGGTTTCTGGAGACGGCGAGCTAGCAAGAGAGCCCATGCCGCGGTGAGGATGTTTGCAGTGGTAATTTCTGCCACGGGCTGGAAATTTTCGACAGCTTTCGTCTGGAATATGCCCCTGTCTCCGGGTTGCGTCGTAGTTCCGGGAAGAACTGACAAAGACGAGCCATCCAGAAGGTTGCGCCAGTAGGTCGCTGCTTTGGCCTTGACGCTTTCGTTGGTGGTCCAAGCCACGTACGAGGAGAAAGGCTCGAAGTCAGCAACCTTTCCTCCGGTGTACAAGGTCTCCAGATCTTGTAACAGTCTGGGAAGAGACATTCCGTCGTATTGGGCGTGAGAAAGACCCAGGACAAGACATTCTCGGCCATCACTGCCTTCAACATAGTGCATCTTGAAGAAAGGTGATCCGAGGTGGAAGTCTGATTCCGTCTGCTCGGCGCAGATCTCGGTGACGAATTGTTCGAGATCTTTGTTGGCCATGTGCATGGCAACAGGAATTCCTAGATCGCTCAGCACAACTTGGTAGAAAGTTGAGTCATTCTCAATGAAGACAGTGCGCAGAATGTCGTGAGCCTTGACGAGATCAGCGCACGCACGAAGCAGCTGCTTGCGATAGATACCGCTGTTGAAGTACAGCATTGTATATTGAACAGCTGTACGAGGGGCCTGGAAGGTTCCCCTAATATCAACAACCTGGGAATCTGTCACAGGAGACACATCCTGAACAGACCAGGACGAGTTTCCAAGCTTGGGTAGAATAACTTCAGACACTAGTTGGTCCTTATAGATCGAACCCAAAGTAGAGAATGGCTTGTAAGGCTCAGATTTTGCTGCAGCCGCCTGGTCGACTTTCAATACCTTCGCCGCATTACCCAGACGCATGTGCTGGAAGATGTCGGCGACTGACAAAGTGTGCCCTAGGGAACGAAGACTAGAAACGAGCTTCATCGCAAGAACCGAGTCACCACCCAGACGGAAGAAGTTGTCGTCGACGTCAATCTGGTCTTGGTCGAGCCCAAGGATCCTGGCCCAAGCAGTCCGGAGAATGCTTTCAGAAGGAGACAGGCTGGTCAGCGCAGATGCCTTCTTCCATGCATCTTTGAAGCCTTCTTGAAGCTCGCTGAGAGCCTTTTTGGGAATTCTGGAGGCAATCTGGCCTAACAGGTTCTGGTCAATCTGACCCTTTAAAGTTGGCATCTCTGCAACCACGACATAAGCAGAGGGGATCATGTGTGACGGAAGATCGTCACGAATGAACTTGTCAAGCTTCTTGATCGCCACTGCAAGACTAATCGGAATAGCAGAGCAGATGGTTGCTTCAACTTGCTGGGAGTCTGACTCGTCAGTAATATCTTGGTCGGTCAACATGATGTTGACAGTCTCTTCCTGGGCATGCTGCTTCTCGATAAACACGATCAGCTCCAGCTCGACAGAGGACTTAGAAATGGCAGCAGCAGCACGGGTCGAAGCCGGAAGGTGTCGTGCAAACTGAGTGTCAAATTCTGACATATCCACTGCATGTCCATTAACGGGCACAATGTTCTCCTTGCGGCCGACAAAAATTAGACTGCCGTCTTCTTTCAATTGGACGATATCTCCGGTCGATTGGATTCTACTGGAGCGGCCTGAAACCTCAGAGCTTCCGGACGAAAGCCACAACGGTGGCTCAAGAGTTTCACCCAAAAGGAAAGAGCCCTCAAGCCAGAGCTCACCGGCACAGCCGATGGGCAGCAAAAGATCTGGGTTCCGTGGGTCACACACCCAAGGCACCACTGCCCTAGGATAGACTGATCCTTGCTTGATGGTAGCATCAGCACGAGGCTTTCCGGATGCTTCATCTAGAGAAAGGGGCGGGAGCTCATTCAAGCGCCAAATCTGGTTCAACTCTGCCTCCGGCAAACAAGAGATCTGATCTATTCTTCTGGAAAGATCTTTGTTCAACTGAGAGCAAGCCATCTCCAACTGGACGAGGATGCGTTGCATTTGAGATTCTTCGATCAGACCAGTATCGAAGCTTGCGCACACTCTAAAGCCTCCCTTCCGAACACCACATGCCAGCATGAGAGGGTAAGGGTTGAAGTGGAGAGCCTCGAGAGCCGGATCTCCCTGCTGGAAGCCAAGCTCGCTGACTTCATACTCAGGTTCAGGCTGGATGACCAGACCAGTACCGGCCTCGCATGCGTGCTGAGCATCTCGGCTGACCTTTCGAATGAACTGCATTCCCATGTGTTGGTAAGGTGTCCGAGCCAAGATGGCTTGTTGGACGCTTTGGAGATAGGACTCGACAGAGATATTCCGATTGGCATGAACACGTATAGGAATGGTAGCATTGAGCGGACCAAGGACATTCTCGACACCAGGTAGTTGGATGTCGCGTCCTGTAAGCGTTTCACCGAAGACAACATCGTCACTTCCGGTGTACTGCGATGCCACAAGGGCCCATGCACCTCTGATCAATGTGGCCAGAGTGAACGGGAATCCAGCAGCTGTTTCCAAAGTAATGTGATGCTCAGCAAATCCTGTTGGAGTTGGCAAGTAGTCACGGAAAGGAAGGCGTGGGAACTGAGGACCCACAGCACCCTTCAACTCTCGGCGCCAAAACTCTTGCATGGCCACTTCATCTGTATTGCGGAACCACTTGACAAAGTCTTTCATCTGCGTCTGCACTTCTATAGGCTGGCCTTTGAGACTGCTCTTAACCTTCTCGAGAATGACTGGCTCCGACCATCCGTCATAAACAACATGATGAATGGTCCATACCATGTATTGCTTGCCATCGTTGGAGTCGTTGACAATTGCATAGCGAGCGAGGCTCTCACCAAAGTGCATTTTCTCATTCTTGTCAAATTCCAGATATTGCATCAAGTCAGAAGAATGCCTCCAGGAGATGGACTCCTTGAGAACGACCTGTTGGAGACCAGGATCTTGAAGCTGAGCCACGCGGGTGCGCAGGATCGGGCTTGCGCCAACCACATCCTCCCAGGCCTTCTTCCAGGCAACGATGTCTATATGCGATGGTATGGTAGAGACTCTCTGAGCGACATAGGATTCGACAGACTTGAGCGAGAAAGTAAACAGGGACTCTTGCGTAGGTGTGCAGGGATAGATATCTTCAACGGCAGACTGATCCATACCACAAATCTGCGCAGCTTCAAGACAGGCACTTTCAACATTCTGGGAAATCATGCAGAATGTTGCTGTCTCTGTCTGCGCTTCCGAATCAATTGCGCGGATAACTTCAGCCATCGCCGAGAGTGTGGGATGGCTAAAAGTGCCGATAACGGAGAGGTCAAGACCTTGACTTCTGCAGACAGACACGAGCTTCATTGCGCCCAAGGAATCACCTCCCAGAGCGAAGAAGTTGTCCTCAAGGCGGATTGAGTCTGCGTCAATCTTCAAAACCTCACTCCAAGCTTGTCTCAATCGCAGCTCAAGGTTGGTTAAAGGCCTGGACGCAGTGCTTGTGGCGCCTTGATCCAACTGCCGCAGATCAACTGTGGCTCCAAGTGCCCGAAGGCGTTTGCGATCCGTCTTTCCTGAGATGAGAGTGGGCATATAATTCACTGGGATATAGGCAGTAGGAACCATATATCGGGGCAGAACCTTGGCGATCTCAGTATCGGCCTCCGATAATGTGATGCGCAGGTCATCCATCGGAACGGAGACAAGTTCCGTGTTGGCATCCCCCTTTGCGGACTGGGATGCAACGAATGCTACCAGTGTAGCCTGGCCACCGGGGCCTTGAGGTGTAATCACCTCCGCGATGACTGTAGTTCCCGAAGGCAGTCGGGCCTGAAGCTGGCTCTCTATTTCACCAAGCTCGACACGCTGTCCACGAAGCTTGACTTGGGTGTCTTTTCTTCCAGCAAAGATAATACCTGCTGAGCCATCGGGATCGTACTTGCCCAGATCACCAGTCTTATAAAGACGACCCCGACGACCAGCGAAGCCCTTGTGGCCTGCAACTAGCCATGATGGGTCTTCGATGAAGACAGTGGCAGTCTTCTCATCATCGTTCAAGTATCCCTGCCCGACGATCGGACCTTCAACGAGGAGCTCTCCAACTGCACCCACGGGCATAAGTCGCTCATGATCATTCGGATCGACAATCCAGATAGAAGCTCCATTACCTGGGCCAATGGAAACGTAGTCTCTCCCGGTAGCAGCGCTGCTGTTGATATTGCATCCAATCGTGCATTCGCAAGGACCATACCCAATGATAATTCTGGTATCCTTGCCCCAAAGCGTAACATCTCTAGCCGAGGCAGCCTCTCCTCCGAGACCAAGACCTTCGAGGGATGTAATAACATCCGGGTCCAGGATACGGGCAACCGAGGGAGTAATACCGGCGTAGTTGATCTTCATTTTCCGAATCACTTCATTGATATCGTTCAGTCGGTCTTCATCAGAAGGAATGCACAGGCAACCACCATTGGCCAAGGTTAAAAGCATGCTGTCAATGCTGACGTCGAAGGCGTAAGAAGCAAAATCTAGAACTCGCGAGTTCTCATTATATCCAACTGCCTTCGCTCTTGGGAAAGCACTGCTGGTATATGTTCCATGGGAAATCTTGACTCCCTTGGGCGTACCCGTGCTGCCAGAGGTGAAGATAAGGTACATCAGAGCAGTGGATGGGACAGTTGGAAGCTCCGGCAGAGGGTCTGAAGAAGGAATTTTTGCCTGCTTATCCTCCTCCACCACGAAATGAGTTCCTTCCGGCAAAATCTCCATGGAAAGATCATATTGCATGCGAGAGGACACGATCGTCTTTGAGCCGACTTGCTTGGCCATATTCTGGAGACGCGCCAGCGGGAGTGTCGGGTCCATCATAACGAGGGTTCCTCCTGCCTTCATCACGGCAAGAACTGCGACGATCGTCCATCGCGACTTCTCAAAGCACACGGGAATGAAATCATGCAGCTTGACACCTGAGTCTTGAAGCTCTTTGGCCAAAAATGAAGAGTATCGGTCAATTTGGCCGTAAGTCAAGCCACCATCCCAAGACGAGATGGCCTCTTTATCGGTGAATTTTCGAGCCACTCCGGAGAATACGTCGTGCATACAGAAATCGTGATATGGGGGCAGGTCGTAGTTCAAGCCCCAAAGATGGTCCAAATCATGCGTGCTCGGACGGATTCTGTCTTCCACGGAAGCATCAGGATTCGAGATATATGCATTGACGGTGTCGACCAGTGTCTCAATGTGACGGGTTACTGTATAAGGCAGAATACTGTTGCTCTGCCAAACTGGTCGAATCTTGAGATGATCTTGGCTGAAACGAACTTCAAGATGCAGCACACCCTAGTCATGTTACTATTAGTACTCTGTTGATCTGGATGAGCGGAGGGATGTATACTTACTTCATCCATACCCTCTGTTGTTTGCGACAAAGAACTGGTGCTCAAAATAAGCGAAGAAGGGGGTCGCGGACTCGATGCGACTTTCTCAATCTGGCTAGAAATCGCAGCCGTGACTTGTTCGATACTACTTTGTAAATTTGGCATTACTTGATCTGATGGCAGACTCTTCACTGGCTCCAGTTTAATTCCATCCTCTTGACCCTTATAATTCCAATCAAAGAAGACGCGCCCGTCTTCCTGGGTGCGCAAAAGGACGAGGAGCCAGGATGCCAGCACAATCTCCTCTTTCATGGCTGTGGATGTTGGCGTATCTGATGCGAGCCCCGCGACTTCGAAAGACCGAAATCCGTCACGATCCGCCTCAGCAGGCTTAATGATAGGTCCATTTCCAGAACCATTGATGCCGTACGCGCTCTCGACAGATATGAATCCCATCCTGACCACAGCCCGGCTGGGTATCCTGGCGCGATTGAGTATCGAGGGGAAGGTTGGATAACCGTAGGATTCAACGTGGCGTAGCACGAGCTAATGCTACCCTAGCTCATGAGGCAGGGTTTACGTTATATAGTCAAATTTCAATCTCCACAGGCGAACTTGCCGCGAAGCAATAATTACAGGCCGAGCCAGTGTATAGTTAAACCGAGATCGGCGGTTGTGGGTTCCTGTTCGGGCGTTACGAGTATGGTAATTACCGTTGTACGATGACGGTGTATTTCCGTTTCCTGTACCGTTGAAGAAGTCCCACCCAATGTCTCGGGTTTGACGAAGGTATTAGTGTGCATTGCGCTAGATTTTAGGAGAGTCCCCATGTCTGCCAGCCAATGCATCCACAATCGCAACGAGTAATGGGTCTGCACCCCCATTAGGCAGTAAGTACCGACCGTGTGAGTGGGCTTTGTCCAATCAGTATTCCAGCGCAGGGCCTTTCGGTGACGGAGAAATTGCGTGTGATGAAAAACGAATTTAAGCGAGGTTGTACGATATGTACTGGCTCCGCTTGTAGCGGCCAAGGATTGCACCGGGTGAGGTCGGGGAAGAGAGCAGGTCGGGCTTGTTGTTCACCAATACGAACTTGGAGTGCATGAGAGGGAAGATCGACAAAGGACTATGAGTGTGATCTGAACCCCGACAGATCGGCGAGAATATTCCACAGTGCCTTCTATGCGTTTGCCGTTAGTACGCAGTAAGATAGATACATTGGATTGTCGTGGGTGTTTCCCGAAGTGGTAGCTTCTTTACTAAACCGTCCGGTGATCTAATCAGATTTTTCACGGACAGCTCATCTAATCAGATTTCCGTACCGGAACATTTCACAGCCACCAACATCTAATCAGATCCATCAACAGTGGCAATTTTTGCTGCCTGGTCAAATCTGACGGAACACTGTCGAGCCGAATGTTCTCAAGGTGGATCGAATCCAGCCCAATACATCCTTACTAGGCAAAACCGACGTTTCGTTTTGACCGTTGGCGTCGTTTCCAGTTCCACGGTTTGTCGATGGGTCTTGTCGGTTCGGGTTCAACACACCCGGATCACCCTCGTGGCCACACGTCAGACGGAACCCTGTCGCGACCGATGAGCTCGGCCGTGCAAAAATGCAATGCAAAGCCCCTGGACCCGACTTCGGAGTTTTATTGGTTGATTAGCTTGGTCCTTGCAAGGCACTCTGTACATAAGCCAATGCCCGGCACGCACGACCCCTCGTTTCCCTAATTAACCTTCTTACATCAACCCAATTATCTCAAAATGTACTCCAAGTTCTGGCCTAAGGGAGGCCTCCCCGGCATCTTGCATCACTACGTATGTCTGCGTCTTTCTCTGGAGACTTGATTGGTGCGGGGTAGCTAACGAGCGATCCAACTAGACCGAAACCCTTGTCACATTCGAGTACACCTCCAGCACCATACGTCAACCTAATAGTCTTGTCTTTGTCGGCGGCTTGGGTGATGGCCTCGCGACTACCTCCTACATGGCAGACCTTGCCCGCGCGTTGCAGTCAACGGAATGGTCGCTCTTCACCCTGAACCTCACATCCTCCTATACGTCATGGGGTCTTGGACATCTTGACCGCGACACCGACGAGATCGCACAATGCATTCGATATATCAAGGACTACAAAGGAGACAAGTTTGGAAACGGAAACGGCAAGGTCGTCCTCATGGGCCACTCGACCGGAAGTCAATGCGTGGTGCACTACCTCTCTCGGCCGAACCCCCACATAACTACGGCGTCTTTCGATTCTACACTTGAGCATGTTGACCGACTGGCACTCGATGGCGCGATCATGCAAGCCCCGGTCTCTGACAGGGAAGCGATCCAGTGGGTGTTGAAGCATGGCTGGGCAGGCAAGTCGCCAGAAGAGATCCGTCCGATCTATGATCAGGCAATGGCCTTGGCCAAAGAGGCTGCTCAGAAGGAGTCGAAGTTTGATACCTTGTTGCCTTTGTGGATGACATCTACGATCTGCTACCCGTCAAATACCCCAATTAGTGCGCGAAGATTCTTGAGTCTTGTCAGCCCTGAGAGTCCCCAATCACCTGGGGAGGATGATCTGTTCAGCCACGACTTAGGCGATGAGCAGCTGAGCAAGACCTTCGGCTTGATCAAGCAGCGGGGTCTGTTGAAACACAAGTTGATGGTTCTGTTTTCTGGCGCAGACCAGGCAGTTCCTGATTGGGTTGATAAGGAGGCGCTGTTGGCGACGTGGAAGAAGGCCACAAACCAGGATGGGTCCGAGATCTGGGATGACGCCCACAGTGCTGTCATCCCCAACGCCTCTCATGCTTTGAGTAACGATGATCAGGCTGAGCCTCGGAAATTCCTGGTTGGCAAGGTGCTGGGATACCTCCAGGCTGCAGAGAGGGTCTAAAAATCAAAATCATTATTAGAAATCAATAGAATGTAAAGGATTATAGGCACGGCTTGCATCGGCTCAATGCGTCAGTAGCTTTCTCCATCATCTAGCTAGGTAACGAGTAAGTGGAAGCTTGCAAGGACATTGACAGCGTGGATCCGGGACGTATATACACGAAGATATCTAAAAACGCGGCCAACAATCCCCAGAACGCCAGATCTATATCCAAAATCGGTATCACGGAAAATTCGATTCCCACGGCTCACGAATCGGCGCATCTAAATAAGAGAACCCGCGCGATGAAAAATGGTATCCTTGAGATGCAATGAGATGACAGATAATAGCTGAAATGCAGACAGCTCAGATATTTCATCCACATTTTACAGCTTGTCGCGAAGCGAGTCAGGCAGGACTCGGTCCTCGACACGGCGCATCAGCTTGTTGGTCTGTTCAGCCAAGCTGAGAGTCAAGATCTATAGCTTTATTAGCATATTTGTCATCGGTGACAGATAGGGATCAAACTCACGGTGTGAGGCAAGATTCTAGCCAGATGAGCGAAGAAGCCCTTGTAGATGGCCAAGAATCCTTCGGTGCGAATGGTCTTGAACAAGCAATCAAATACACCCTGGTAGAGATTGCCAGTCTGATTGTACATCCGAGCCATGATAGTATCTAGATAGAAGGTTAGCACATGCACAATCACCATTTGCTCTGGGTCTTGATGTCATACCAGGAGGGTGCATGAAGCAGCAAACAACGAAGCCAGAGCATGCACTACTGGCAAGATGCAAAGCGGGGCCTTCTTCCATACCAAGGTGCTTGGTGAGGCGGCGCTTGGCAAAGAAGTATGTGGGAAGCTGAACAGCGCTGCCGAAACTTGTGCGAATCATGGCTGCACCAACACCGCGGTAGATACCCTTGACACCTTCACTCTTGTAGATCTTGCTGAGGCCGTCGAATGAGTTCTTGTAGTTGTGCTGGGTGCCGACGGGGAGGAAAGGCGAGTATGATTGCAGGCGTGTCTTAACGAGGAAGAAAGGCGAACCTGCCATAGCACCAATGACACCAGAAGCGGCACCGGCAAAAACATTGGCACCAAGGGACTGAATCTTAGGGTCACTATAAACGGCATTGGTGACGGTGGATCGGATCGGCTCGTAGAATCCCAGACGGCAACCGTTGAGCAGGACCTGGTAGATGTACTGAATACCACCGACGTTAGTATATGCCCAAAAAAGAGTTCTCCAGATAGTAATTGAATACTCACGGCAGATCCAATGCCTCGGAACAGACCGCGCGGGCCTTCATTCTGCAAAATAACTTTGACGCCGTGCAAGACACCGCGGTACTTCCTCACTTCATCACTCTTCGCTTGCAATTCACCCTGCAATTGTAAACTGAACTTCAATCAGCCGAAATATTCATGGCTAGTCGATATGGATTCCGGTCTCACCGAATCTTGACCGTCTCGAAACTGTGGGTGACGGTGACGGCACCGCATGCCGCAATACCTCCAGCAAGGAACGCACTGTTGCATGGGGTACTGGTTAGCGCAAGATCATTCCATAAAACCGCAGCCTCTAGTTAGACTATACCCAGTTGTTGTAGACATAATGATCGATTTGAGGGCCGTGAATGCAGGGAATGGAAGAGTTGATCGAGTTCCTCGGGGACCGGAGGTGGATCGGAGTGGCGGCGAAGGCAACGGTAAAGTTTCTACCGCTATAATATAGGTCCGGAGGATCGCTGAGCACTATTAGCCAGAACCAGGTTTCCAATAGCACTCGAGACAGCAGGTCAGATTCCCAAATTAGGCGTCCTGGGTGGGATGGTCAGGGCTGAGATGCACATCAAAGCTTACGCGCGGTTATCCATGGCCGAGTCACGGAGGCCATCATTGGTCAATGGAGCCTGACGTTCTCCGAGATTCGGGGGCGGTGAAGCGGATTATCTTTCTGCCGAGACGAAAAAAGACGGCGCGTGGGGAGCTCCGAATTGGGAAGGCACGCAGCTCACCTTTAAACACGGGTGTGCCTGGCCTTCTTCCTCAATTCCTACTCTTTCGATCTACCCCCTCTCCCAATTGAACATTCGTACAATCATGACAGAGGGCCAGTCATCAACTCCGGCCACACAGCCATCTGGCCAAGCTCCCCAGGTGCCCCAGAAGCTGTCAGACGTTATCCGCAGTTATCGTCCCTGCAAGGTACTGCCAAAGTGCGCTAAACATGACAGCGAACCAAGGCTAACCTTGAGCTTGCAGCTTTTCCGCGCCTCCAAGGCAGATAACGCCAATTTCGTGACTTCCCTAGACTTCGACGATCAGGGCGAATACCTGGTCGCGGCTGGCGACGACGAGACTATCCAGGTCTTCGATATTAAAGAGGGCAAGCTCACGAAAACCGTGCCCAGCAAGAAGTATGGTGTGCATCTGGCTAGATTCACTCATCACTCTCGCCAGGTCCTCCACGCCAGTACCAAGATGGACCGTACGTACCAATACCCGATCGATTGATGGCGCGCGGCTGACGAGTACAGACTCCTTGCGATTGCTCGATCTCCACAATGAGGGATACGTGCGGTATTTCACAGGCCATACAGACAAGGTCACATGTCTGGCAGTCTCTCCAGGAAGCGACTCATTCATCTCATGCTCCAAGGACGACACCGTCACGCTGTGGGATCTCGGCTCGCGCAATCCTCAGGGCAAACTGAAGCTTGCGACTCCGTACCTCGTGGCATATGATCCTTCGGCTTCCGTTATTGCCATTGCATCACAGTCTACCTCCTCTATTCTCCTCTACGATGTCCGCAACTACGACAAACCCCCATTCTCGACCTTCGATCTTGCGCCCGTTGAAGAACTCTATACTCCGTCCAGTAGAGGACGCGCCTGGACTAAACTTGAGTTCTCCAACGATGGAAAGTATCTGATGGTCGGCACAGATTACCACGGACACTTCATCTTGGATGCCTTCGAAGGCACCGTGAAGGCTTTCTTGACTGGCAAGGGTGGTTCTCCCGGCCGTGCTGCCCCAGTTTCTTCAACAAGCAAGCCCGTAGGACAGGGCGACGTATCTTTCACACCGGATGGGAGGTATGTTATTGGTGGCAACGGAGATCAGCCCGACGTTTTGGTGTGGGACTTGCAACAGGAACGGGAAGCGAATAACATGTTGCCGCCCATGTGCAGATTGCCATACCGAGGACGAACTGCGCTTCTCGAATACAACCCTCGATACAACATGATCGCCAGTGCCGACAAGGAAACAGTCTTCTGGCAACCCGAAGAACCGCCTCGACCTTCCGATAAATAGGGCACAATCGCATCGGCATTCAAGTCTATATGATTTCTATGACGAGCATCTATTACACGAACATATCGAGCTACATGCTTTGCCAAGCCTCGCATCTTTACTCTTTGCGATCCTTGTCTTTGCCCACCAAGCTTCGCGCTGTGTCGCAAATCCAGACCAAGGGACCTTCACTGTCATCGTCACCTTGGCGATTATTTTCAATCGTCGCCTCGATCTGCTTATCGATGGTTCGATTGCTGGATATGGTTGTCATCCCAGTGACCCATCCATACATGAACACACTATGATTGATATCCGACAAGCCTTCCGCGACTTCATCTGCCACGGAGGGAAGTTTACCTTCGGCTTTCCCAGCGTCGATAACTGATTGTGCCTCGACTACCTTTAGTGGGAGCTTCCAGTTCTTTGGAACTTCGTAATCGGACAGTTCCGCGAATTGTTGGATAAGAGACTCGCGGTCCAATTGATCGTACGGGCAATGGCCCATCATGATCCTCATTCGACTCTGTTCTGTCTCCGTCCCAATGGTGTCGACGATCTCGCGCATTCGCGCCGAAGCCTCTTTAGTACTCACTAGTTCGTGATCTCCCATGGCAGGCCAAAGCTCGGTAGGAAGCAGAGGTTTCCCTTTTTCCACTTCTATCTGGCGAACGATAGCTCTATGGAAACTCGGCGATGGGGCCATGTCCTTGACGTGGGATAGATCAGACACCATGGCGAGGAGCAGGGTGCAATCGACATTCAGCGTGGGAGTGAATTTGTTGAAATGTTGGGGCAGCAGATGCGCCAGACTTGTGGCGCCAACATCAGCCAAGCTGTTCTGGCATTCGACCTTGATACCATAGCTGCGCATCTCCTTGAGGATATCATCAATTTCAGGCACATCTCCTTCCATGATCTTCGGTAGCATAATTCTTAGTCGAGGATGCCTATACCGAACCCGTGTAGCATCAGCTGCTTTCCTCATGTCCCGAGCCAATTTGATAAGCTCAAGCTCATCCTCGTCATCAGAGCCGTCATCAGAGCCGTCAAAGTTCCGTAGTATAGTCCGTTTTACCGGCCCTTCACCTTCGTCGGAGTACTCATCCTCGCTATCTCGTTCCCATCCTTTCTTCGCCATATCAAACAGCAGCCTGCTCTCCGAGATCGTAGACACCTTTACCCATTCCTCCCCATCACCCGCAACAATATCCACAAAAACACTCTTGCGCTTGTCCTTGTTCGGTTGCTTCTCCCAACCACGCTCCTTCCCTTCTGCTTTCGCTTTCCCTTTCGCTTTCCCTTTCCCAGCACCCTTCTCCACCTCAGGCTCGTTCACCTCACCATCCCAATAAAATCTTTTGCCAAGCGCCACCAACCCCGAGCACGACGTCTTAGCGATATTCCAAACAGCCTGATAGAAAGGCAAATTGGACGACCGCATCGCATGCAACAACCGCTTCTCTAGCTCCGCGTCTGCCTGTTCTGCCTCAAGTGCATTGTCCTGCATACGCTGCTCCAGCTTCTGCAGCATCTTCAATTCCGAGTTCACGTTCGACCGGAACTGCCGCACTTCCACCAGCTGCGGGTTGCGCAGCGTGTCCTTGAGGAGCGAGCTGAGCTCGTCGAGTTCTGCGAGGAGGGAGCTGCATTGGTTGAGGAGATCTGCTGAGACTTCTGCGCTTGGGATTGGGGGGGGTGTGGCCTCCACATCGTGGTGGGATGCACTTGCGGGGTCGTGTGCCATTGTGGTACGTCGGATTAAGAGGGCAGGTGAATGGATTCTTAGGTGTGGGTTTTGGTTGGAGTGAACGAGGACATGCCCAGGTGAACTAGCGAGCTCAATTCGTAAGGTTGGTGCTTTCTATTTGTTTGTCGTTCCTGAATCCTGCGGTGCCTGCCGATAAGATATATTTGCCAACCTTATCGGGTCGGGAACACTCAAAGGGTGTAAAGCTCACGAGAACAGTTGAGATCGAGGTGATATGTAGAGTCGAAAGGCTTCAAGTTAATGATAAAGAAGATTTGAATTCAGTTACGAGATGGTTGGAATAGATATAATGCAGATGAGGCTATGTATGAGTCAAGTCCGCGCTCGATCAGCTTCTGTGGGGCTCAGCCGACCCCGATTCTGTCTAGTAGCACACAGAAACGTCTGGATTGATCAGATACGAATGGTTTATGGTCTAAGCAAATATTTCTATCAATTTCATTGTGATTTGCAAATGCAGCTAGGATCATTCACAGTCATTGCGCGGCAAAGCAATCGGAAGATACATCAGGGTCCAGATACAAGCCAGAATATCCAGCACTTAGACAAGAAAAGAAACCAACGCCATGACATGCTTGTAATCCTCGAGTTGAGCTTTGGACAGATACGAGGCCCTTATTCAATCCCGATAAATAGCTCTTTTCTCCATTATTGAGATGAGTTACTTGGCTATGTAAACGGGCTCATCTGGTCCGAACACGGCCTTGACTGGCCCTTCAGTGGGTAAGTCTTTGTCTCTCGCTGGAGTTGCGAGGAGATTCATCATCATCGGACCACTTGTCCCCATCCTCGCCAACGGCGAAAATGGTCTCCTCGTCCAGGGACGGGCGCTCGCGCTGTCCTGAGTTCACGGGCTTAGGAGGAACGGGGGACAGATCGCGACGGTGTGAGCTACCAGGGTATTCCGGGGGAGCTTCCAGAGGATCCTCCTCATCAAGGCCGCTGCCGAAGGAGCGGATCTCGAATCCGTCGTCATCTTGAGCAAGCTATATGTCTTGTTAGCATCCGTTTCCGCAATGATATCATGGATTGTGTCTCTCACCTCATCACTCATAGCAAAGCGTCGGTTGTTGGCAGTTGGCCGCCACAGATAAGCCACGAAGACAATATCGAACATGTAAACAAGGTTCAGCCAGCCGTCAAGAACAAACCACCGTGCCTTCCAGTGCTCGGGCACAAAGCTGGCGTCGCTGCGGCCAGCGAAAGCGAAGGAGTTGATAAAGAAGAAGCCGAAGATGACGATAATACTGCCAAGGATGCACCACCAGAGCTTCTTATACATAAGTGCCTTGGTCTTCTGCTTGCGATCAATCAGGTCCTTCATGGTAGCATTGAGCGAGTTCAAGGTCCACACGTAGAAGGCCGTCAGAGTTCCGGCCAGAGGGAGGACAATCAGGAGCACCAGGGGACCGGCGCTGTCCGGGGTGATTGACAGACTGGCGACAGAGTAGACGACCGCGAAGATGAAGTGCGCAATGGCGAGAATGCGGACGTAGACCATCGTCCGGCCAAGAGAGGGCTTGACAACACCATAACCCATGCAGACGATGAGCAGAAGGAAGAAGGAGAAAGCATTGCGGCCTGCATTGAGAATTGCCACAATGACCATTAACGCCTTGCCCATGCCATTCAACCCATGACGGTTTTGGTAATCTGTACAAGGTCAGGTCAGGCGAAGTAGGCAGAAGGGATTATACACGAGCGTACCATAGAATCCCCATGTCATCAACTGCTCAATTACCAGGAACACAACAATGGCTGTGATATAGTTTTGGACAGGCACTGCTGATTGTTAGCATTCAGTAGGGTAACGGAAAGTTGCTTGCTGCCTTACGGATATCGAAGCGGTTTTGGAAGTAAAGGAATGCCCAGAAACTATGTCGATGTGAGCGCTCGTTTCAAAGAATTAGACCGATGGCCTGCTTTCGAGTAATACATACCATCCAATGACAGCGTAAACAATGGTCAAGCCCCCGTAGAACGGGAGTTTCGCGATCTGGGCAGCGGGAAGCTCGCCGTACGAATTACGGAAAGTCACCACAGCGCCATAATCTTCTCCAGAGTAGGCGTAGGTGCTGACACAGTAGAAACCAGTCTTCCGAACGGAGTATTTGATGGCGGTCGGGTCGTTGAGGTGAACAGCGGTGGAAAGGATGGCGTTTTTGGAGGCATCGGTCGCGTTCTTGGTCAGGAGGAAGGAGCCAATTTGGTCTTCCGTGCAAAGTTTCGCATCGACGTTGGCTGCATCGCAGATAGTTTCCTTGACCTGATGTTCCTGAGTCAGTCGCGACAGTTCGGACGGCTGCTACTCGGGGGCATACCTCATCGCCATCGTTCCGGTATTCGCCAATCAAATTCTCATCTTTCCATTCAAAGATAATCAAGCTGGCAAGAGGGTCGCCCTCTGGTACGTTCGACTTGGTAAACTTAACTAGGATAAAGGGGTCGACACTTCCTCCCCAAGCTTTGCGGCTGTACATCCCTGAACATCGTTGACGGTGCGCTTCATCGGATTTCTAGAAGAAGACAATGTCAGTAAATTGCAATGGGCATGGAAGCGCAAGTTCCGTCTTGCAATAGTGATGAAAATTACTAGTTCAACTTCATTAGCAAGCACATGGCTGGCTAGAATGGCCGTAAGGCCTAGCGTCCGGAGCCAGCTCTTCATCGCGTTGACGCAGAAGCGGGAAAGGCTCCAGTTTCTTGAAAGACAATTTGGTCAAAAGAGATGCCGCATCCAAGGGCGATGGAAAGGCGAAATTGAAGAGAGCCGTCGAAGCTCCGGAACCGTCGTAGCTCAAAGCGTGGCCTCGAGAACCGGGGACTCCGCGCGTGGATCATTATCTAAGCCGTCCCTGCCGCCACTTTTTTTCCTTTTGTACTTGATCGGCAACCAACGTTTCGATATTCATCGCAACAATGCCGGCTAAAGAGTTGACTCGTCCTTGCATGGACTGCAAAGATGCCGAAGCAATTCTAACAACTCGAAAGAGGTCACTCTGCAGGTATGCGCTCTCGAATATAGTCTCACCCGCCTTCGCTAATACCCCTCCAGTCGCTGTTTCAAATTGTTTATTTCATACAAGATTCTCCGACGAATGGATGGCCATAAAGCGCCACCGAAGAGTCAAAAGGAATATGTGCCATCGAAGCTGCTCTTACCCTTGTCCCTCGGTGTCTCTTCCTCGGTGCTTTTGCATATCCTAGACTGGCAACTCGAGCGTCAACGTGCCAATCCACACGCCCGAGAAGCCTACCAACTTCATGTCCTGGTGATCGAGCCTTCAACTATCTCGCCAAGGCACTCTTCATTCGACTCAAATTTCGAGGAACTTCAAAAAACCTTCCAGACGCATACTTTTACTCGACTGCCGTTCCATAGCGTCTTCGAATACGTCCCAGAAATGAAGGATCTTATACATGAATACGCGGGGCCGGGATTCGCCCATGACAACTTCCAATCTGATGAGGCTCGTCTGGCTGCTTTCCGAGACTGTGTTTCCTCGGCGACGTCCAAGGACGACCTGGACAACGTCCTGCTGACCAGACTGGTGGTTGCATTCGCCAAGCAAAATGGTTGCGAGACCATCCTCTGGGGTGACTCCGACACCCGCCTTTCTGCGAAAACACTTTCGGGTGCTGCAAAGGGTCGCGGGGCATCGCTCACCTGGCAGGTGTCTGATGGCATGTCTCCATGGGGCGTGCAATTCGAGTTCCCGCTCCGTGACATCAATAAGCCGGAACTTCAACAGTACAGA
Organism: Penicillium corylophilum; assembly: GCA_018410145.1. Lineage (NCBI taxonomy): Eukaryota > Fungi > Ascomycota > Eurotiomycetes > Eurotiales > Aspergillaceae > Penicillium > Penicillium corylophilum. The sequence goes on from JAGUQL010000001.1 coordinate 1,805,096, forward strand.
AGTGTCTGCTCGGAGCTTTCAGACATAATTATCCCCGACCAACCAATCTCAGACAATGTTCTGACAAAGAATTTGTCGATTGATGAGCTGATGATGCGCTACGTGGAGACCCAGGGCGCGAAATACCCCGGTGTCATGGCGAACGTGTCGAGAACTGCGAACAAGCTTCAGGCCGCCGGCTCGGACGATTCAGCCTCCTGCGTATTGTGTGGAGCCCTCGTGGGCAACGTCAGGGGAAATAGTGGAATCACGGTCGCCAGTCAATTTGGTGACAGTCACGGTTCTCAATTTTGCTACGGATGTTCTAGGTCTCGTCCTGAAATCAAGTCCTAATTAAAAAGCTATGAAATTGAGTGACCGACGGACTCGGACCTAAAAAAAAAATAGGGACAGAAAATGCGCATCACATCACCATTGTTGGCAAACCGAATCGGGTATCTGGAATCATGAACTCGTCTCCATATCTCATCTGCCTTGCTCCAGGTCCTCCTGTTGACGACTGGCACCGCCGAACCATTTGGAAAAGCCACGATTGGGCCGGGGCTGTTGCTGAGTCTGCTGAGTCCCAGGGCCCTCGCCCCGTCGACCATCCGGTACTGTGTGCTCCCGATATTCCGGAGGCGAACTATTCACAACACCACTTTCCTGCTTGTCCCACTCGTCTGGAAGGCTGTGATCGACGGTGTCCTCTTGAATCTCCTCCACGCGACCATGTGTTGATGGCTGCCTGGGTTGCTTCTTGATATTTTTCGCACCCTTTCCACGGAGATGCTTCTCAAGAATGACCGCGTTTCTGGTGTTACACTTATACACTGCATCTGCAAGATCACCGATGAAAGGAACCAGTCCAATAACAAAGTCGATAAGAACATTGATCACCATCATCATGCGCAAGGATGAAGGGAGTCCGCCTTCAATCTCTTGACAGTTTCTCACGACCATCATGGCAAGTGCTGCGTCGCCTGCGTCGCCGATACTGAAAGTGGGGCCTGTTAGCCAGGGAATTAGCGAACAAAGGGAGAGCTGTACTCACAATGGGACGAGACCAATCACACTGCCCCAACCGAATCGGATACCACACAGGTTGAACAGGGCGTAGTCCAGCTGATAAGCTCGGCGCTTAACTTTCGTGAGGATTTTGGCATCGTGCTCTGATACTCCCGGCGGAATGGCCTTGCGGCGCTTGGTTGTTTTTTTGCCAAAGGTACGACCGAGGCGCGATGCAGGTACTTGTTCGAAGTAGGGATCCTAGGTAGCAATCTCTTAGCGACTACTGTCAATGCCCAATGTTTTTCGACCGCTTACCTCAGTTCCAAACTTGTTTCTGACATTTTCAGCCAGCATGCGCTTGCCGACGAGGGACACGAGAGCTTGCGACATTTTGAATATAGCAAGCTATAGTGATCAGATCAAGTCTCAGGGTGGTTGAGAAGGAGTGGGAGAATCACCCCTAGGTAGACCTGGAAGATATACCCTGGGCACTGGTGCAAGGGGACGAAAATAGAACAGAAGTAAAGAAACCCTGGCGTTAAATGTTTCATGAATCGCTCGGTCGGCGAGAGCAAAGAAAGAACGGGGGATTAGGGGTGGATATGCGAAACAACTGGACTGAGGGTCCCACGTCATATGGCGCAGGCTTTATTTGCGCGCCAAAATCCTGGAAAGCGCTTGCAGATCGTGGCGGAGCACCGCCACATTTCTTCCCCAACCTTACCATCGACGCCACACCTGACTCAGCCGATCGTCAGTTCGTCCTGGGACCCGGTCGTTGTCATCTCAGAGCTCTCCCCGATTCGGTGCCTTCTCTCTATCCCTCTGTACCACCCCCTTCCCCACATACCACTCCTGTGCCTATCATTTTGGCCTCCCCTCACCTTCGACCCCTGACCTTCTACTCCTCCGACGCCTCTACACCTTCCGTCTCTTCAACCCGCTTCCGCTCCCGTTCGGTGGAGTCCTGTCGCGTCCGCGACCCCAACAAGCACCCGATTTCAGCAGTCCGTGCTGAGATGCTAAGCTTCGTTGCGCAACATGACCGAATCAAAAATGCAACTAGAAGACTGTGAGTACTCTTGGGCGAGGGCAACAGATGGTATTTCATTACTGATTGAGGCCGTTGGGCCGCAACAGGGCTGGATGATTTATGCGTCCGTTTCATCGTTAATTTACCCCGTGAAGAGCTTGAATCAGTGGAGCGCATTTGCTTTCAAGTAGAGGAGGCACAATGGTTCTACGAAGACTTCATTCGCCCGCTCGACCCCGCCCTTCCTTCCCTGCCTCTTAGGAACTTCGCCATGAGAATCTTCCGGCATTGCCCTCTCATGTCGGCGTGGTCCGAATATCATCATGAGACTGCATTTTCTGAGTTCTTGGCTTACAAAACCCGAGTCCCTGTTCGTGGCGCCATTATGTTGAACAAGGATATGGATGAGGTAGTCTTGGTTAAGGGCTGGAAGAAAGGTGCCAACTGGAGCTTTCCCCGTGGCAAGATCAACAAAGGCGAACCAGATCTGGATTGCGCGATCCGCGAGGTCCTAGAAGAAACCGGTTTCGATATCCGTGAGGCAGGCTTAGTCCCGGACGACGACAAGGTCAAGTACATTGAGGTTACGATGCGGGAGCAGCACATGCGACTCTACGTTTTCCCAGGTGTGCCTAAGGACACTCATTTTGCACCTCGTACCCGTAAGGAAATCAGCAAGATCGATTGGTACAAGCTGTCGGAACTTCCTGCATACAAGAAAAATAAGCAGCACGACGAGGGACCGGCCGCAAATGCTAACAAATTCTACATGGTTGCTCCTTTCTTGGCCCCTTTGAAGAAGTGGATATTGCAACAGAAGAAGATGGCACCAAAGACCCAGGCGGGCTATGCTTCGATGGATGAGAACGGAGTGCAAGTCAGCACTCCGGCCATGTATGCAGCCGCCCCAAGTGATCTTCCCGAAGTGACCTCGGCCCACGATGCTTCTTCCCACCTGAAGCAGCTGTTGAACATCGGAGTCATGCAAGGCATGCAAACAACACAGCCTGTTCAGCCACCGGCTGTCGATAAGTCCATGTCTGATGCACTGCTTGTCTTGTTGAGAAGTGACCCGCAGGACACATTTCACCAGCAAAACCAAGCCATTGCTTTCTCCAAAGCCACAAATCCCAGCATGCTGCCTGTTCCGCAGCCAGCTCCTTTTGCGCCGAACTTCTTCCCTGGGTTTCCTCAGCAACAGCAGCAGATGGGCCCGTCAAGCTTCATGCAGCAAACAATGCTCCCAGGACAACCGCAGTCGAATACACAGCCTGTCGTTGACCCTGCACAACATGTTCCTGGTCAGGGTTTTCATTCTGCAGCTCAGCACGAGCTTTCTGGATCTACTGTACATCAATTCGTTCAAACACCGGGGCCTGACTTTTACAATTCCCACCCTCAGTCACCATTTTCAAATCTTGCACCACCAAGGCAAGTTGCTCCGTTTCAAGATACGGGAGACTCTCAGGTTCCTCGTTCGACTCAGCCTCAGGTTCTCGGGGCTAGAGTCCCACCGGCGAGCAAATTGCCGCCACCAAAGCTCACTAGCCAGTCTCAAGCTCTTCTTGACGTCTTCAAAGGCAACGCTTTGGGGGTCGCAAAGAGCCCTCAGACTGCGCCATTGAGTGTCCCAACACAGGGCCAACCTCAGGCTCGCAAGACATCCCAGCACCAAGAAGGTCTTTTGGATTTATTCAAAGGTTCGCGTGCTATGCCGGCGGAACTTGGAGGACATCCCGTGCCGCCTGCCCCATCAGCCGAGAAGCAAATTCTTCAACGACCATTGCCACACCATGATCCTACTATGCAGCGTGGAAACGCCACCTTAATCACAGCAGGTGGGCCGGCTCCGGCATCAGACGCGGTCCCTAGTCCTACGGGGATGCACCACCTCAACACAATGCCCAAACAGTCACCCAAGAAGGGACCCAATGGGTCAAACAGAAGGAATCATTCAGGTCGGCGGGAGCCCTCTCAGCCACAGCAGTTATCGTCGCCCATTACCATTCTGCCGAGGCCGCAGTCGGCCAAGCGGGAGACATCTACTGCCATGAGCCGCCCGCCTGTACAACAGACACCTCCTCAGCCTCAAGCTCAAACTCCCCGAACTGAGGTCCCCGAGCCCGTGAAGCCTTTCCAACCGCAAATCCTTCGACGCTCCGAGAAGGTCGACTACGAGGAGTTCCTCATGCATTCGTCCAAGATGGAAAGTGCGAGCCGCAAGCCCAGCCTGGCTGGATTGCAGACAAACACGTCGGATCTGGCACCTCAAACTAGCTTCGATCGTCGCCCAAGTCAGAATGCGGCGCAAAAGGGCGCGCTCCTTGCTCTGTTTGGCAAGGCTGCCACGCCATCTCCCACATTGCCCGCTCAGCTTGACTCTCGATCCGCGAACCAACACCCTCCTACAGTTTCAGGTCTGGTCAGTCCCCTTTCATCCTTCCACTTGCCCAGCAGTGGAGGCTCTCTTTCTCGCCATGGTACACCCGGTGCCATTGAGGGAGACATGAATCCCTCAAGTTCAAACAGCATTGCATCACCGAGCAACAAGGAGTTTTTGCTTGGATATTTGCAAGGAGTTGCCAAAGGCAGCAACTGAACATTTTGCCATCATGCCTTTCAGCCTGATTTCTTTACTGTAAACTGAAAGGTTAGCGTGTTATTTTAGAACTTAAACGGAACCAAGAATTGACCCGCTGTACATTCATGAAACTATCATATTCTTCGAAGTGTAGATGGTAAACCCAGTATCTATTTTAGGGATCTTCGGCCTCAGGCATTACGGACAATGTATAGCTCCAATTCTGCCACCGAGCACCGCCTAACGTCATCGTCAGCGAGAAGAAATACACCGACTCACATTGGTCGTACCTCCGCCCGCCCTCAACCATGATGCGCCCACGCCTTTCAGTCTGCAGTCGCTGCCTAGCGCACAGCAGATTCTTCTCTACAACGGGACGTCAAGCTGAGCAACGCGGGCAGAATGCACCCGTCCCGCCGCAAACCGGCTACGCCCGCCTCACGAACCGCGGCCTCATCTCCATAACCGGCAAGGATAGCGCAACTTTCCTCCAAGGCCTCATTACCCAGAACATGCTAGTCGCAAACGACCCTAGCAAAAGTATCAGACGAACAGGCGCATACACAGCATTCCTTAATTCCCAGGGCCGCGTACTCAACGACGCCTTTATCTACCCACTTCCGAACTCCGAGGGAAACGATCTTGAGCGGGAATGGCTGGTGGAAGTGGACAAAGATGAGGTGCCGACATTATTGAAGCATCTGAAGAAGCACAAACTGCGCGCGAAGCTGAAGCTCCGCGCTCTCGAGGACGGTGAGCGTACCATCTGGTCGTCATGGAAGAATCACAGCGAGCCCCGCTGGGCCGCATACAATCTGGAAACCGATACGGCGTCGCCATTTTCTACGTCGTCAAATATCGTTGGATGCATTGATTCCCGGGCTCCATGCTTCGGATCCCGTATTATTACTCCCGGCGCCGAGGACCTGCGCAGTCATCTACCCGATGAATCACAAGTGGCCGGTTCGGAGGTGGAATTGGATTCATATACCGTGCGCCGATTCCTCCACGGCGTCGCAGAGGGTCAGACAGAGATCATCCGCGAGTCTTCACTGCCAATGGAATGCAACATGGACATGGCTCTGGCCATCGATTTCCGCAAGGGCTGCTATGTCGGTCAAGAGCTGACAATCCGCACGCACCATACTGGCGTGATTCGCAAGCGCATCTTGCCTGTCCAGATCTACACCGAGGAACCATCCTCAGAGAGCAGTCCTGTATATGACCCATCAGCCAAGCTGCCTTTGCCGCTCTGCGGATCAAATATCAACAAAGCTGGCGGCCGTCGTGGCCGCAGTGCCGGAAAGTTTCTCAATGGTATTGGGAACATTGGTCTGGCACAATGCCGTTTGGAAATGATGACGGATATTGCGCTTACTGGCGAAGGAACTCAATACACTCCCGGAACCGAGTTCAAGGTCTCGTGGACGGCGGAGGGCGAACAGCCGGCGGAAGTCAAGTTGCAGGCGTTTGTTCCCTCTTGGATGAGAGATTTCATAGCCACTGGTGGAGCTCGCAAACCTGCTCCTCAGGCCGTAGATGGTGCGCGGGCGCGCGGGTTTGTTGAACAGTTGGAGGAGGAGGAAGAGGCGCACCGACGAGAGTAGACTTCCTCAGTTTACGACGCCCTCATACACAGTTGTACCATATTAGACGGCTTCATTGTAAATAAGATTTGTATCTTTATTCACTCCATTCCAAGACAAATATGGTCGGTGGCGTTCAAATCGTAAGAATTAACGACGCCAGGTGCCAGGAGTGCAAGGAGCTTGTTTTGAGGTTGGAAAAGATGATGGTACATATGCATGGAGCAACTCCAATGTCCTTCTATTACGCTATGCTATGCCCGACGGGCTGGGGTATCTTTATTATATAAACTGTCAAGGATGTAGCTCGGGTCGTGTTTCAAGAGCCATTAGCCTTAGCTTCTGCGGCATCGGCTTCCGCGTCGTCCCTTGCAAGCTGTTCTTCAAGGGCCTTACGCTCTTCCTTTTCACGCTGCACAGCTCTCAAACGCATAAGAGTCTCTTCCTCAAAGCTAGGCACACTGCCGGCAGATGGGTTGAAAGAGGATGCCTTGGGAGCATTCATGGAAGCAGCAGCAGAAGCGAACGAACCGAATGTAGGAGCTTTGCCGTTTTTGGGGACGGCTTTCGATCCGGGAAATGTGAATGATGGAGCCGTAGACGGCGCCAGCTTGTCCGTGGATGAAGGCTCTTCAGAAGCCGTCTTTTTATCGTTGCTAGCGTTGAACTTCAGATCAGGGCCGTTGCCAAATGCCCATGCGACAGACTCGATGAGAGCCCAGTCGCCATCAGCTTGGCGGATCTTCTGCTTGCTGTCCAGCACGGCAGCATGGGCATGAACGATAGAGGCAAAAATAGCAAGACCAGTGCCGAGTGTGACCTTACCCTTCTTTCCCTCCACGCGCACTCGTTTATCCTTGAGCATAACTGTATTTTCGACCTTCCCAAACGGCGCAAGCAGCGACTTCAACCATTCTGCGTCAAGATCAAGCCCCCGTCCTTCACGAACCCAGCGCACTTTAACCGAACGATCTTCCTCCGAGACACTACCCTCCTGAGACCGATCAACCCTCTGCGCGGGTTGCTCCGCCGGCTGTGCCTCCTCCTTCACCTTCTGCGCCTCGGTATTCTCCTCCTCCATCTCCCGCTGCCTCTTCTCCTGCATCGCAACTCGCCGGCGACGCACATCCTCCTGAATCTGCTCAATTTTGCGCTGCAGCTCTATTTCCGCCGCATCATCAGCAGCATTCGACCAGGGTCTCTTGACACCCTGTGGCCCACCCCTTGAAGAAGCAGCAGCACGCTCGCCAGCCTCCAGATCCTCGCGCATCTTCCGCTCCGCAGCATCCATCATGTCCCGTTCGCGCTGCCTGCGCATGCGTGCCTCGCGCGCATTGTCGTAGAGCTGTCGCACAGACGGGTCGGAGAGAACATCGTTGGCGATCTGGAGGAGGTGGAACTTTTCGAAATCTGATTGGGTGGCGTTGGATATTTTATCTGGGTGGTATTTCAATGCAGTTCTGCGGTAGGCGCGTCGGATTTCGGCCTCGCTGGCGGCCGGGGAGAGGTCTAGTAGCGCGTAGAAGTCTTGGCTAGAGGCGGCGTGCGCCTTGAGGTCGTCAGACATTTTGAACGGGGCACAATTATTGCGCTTGACAGAGACGATAAGATTTCACTGGGTTCGGAGGATGGAGGCTCGAGGAAATTGTGAGTCGGAGAAAGTCCTGGAGTTGCGGCCCCACCGCCCCGAGCTTTGGCAGCCTTACGCTCAAGTGCCTGTCAAAAGGCCCGAGAGCTCCAATTTGGTACTTTTAGGAATTTTCTTTCTCTCGTTTCTTGTCCTAGCAATTACTATCGCTTGGCAGTGGGCACCAGCAGACGCCTTGGAATAGGAGACGAATAGCATGAGACTCTGGTCATACTCGAGTCCCCCTGCGTTATATACTAAAGCTTCCTGTATAGAAGAAAGGTATGAAAATGTGTAAACCTAAGATATCCACCTACATATGCACATAGTACCTGTCATTTACGGTCTATTGTGTGGTACTGCATCTTTTATCTGATATTCAAGACCTGATTCAAATGAGTCTAAATTTGATAGCAGGGTTGGCCTCAGGCTTGGGACCTCAGGCACGGTGCATCATGACATCTTCCACAATCATACACTCGCCGGCTTGTCACCACCCCAAATGGCGTCAACAAAAAGAAGCATGGCAGTCGTCAAGCCAGGCAGGCCACATTTGGCTCTTGCACTGGCAATTGTCAAGCAGAAGCCTGTAACCGAAAGCGTCAAGGGTGAATTGTCATGCTTGAGCTTATGTTCCATTCCCCCAACTGGGCATGCTGACCGTCAACACAGAACATTTATTGAGGATACGGCATTTCCTTCGAAGGAAGAAAGAGTCTGATATCATCGCAGACGGAAAGTTTTTTGACAGTGTCTCCTTCTGGCAGAAAGCGTACGAGGAATCGCAAGCGGAGCAAACGAAGCTCCTCAACACCATTTACGAGTTGGAGCAACGCAACCAGAGCCTACTTGCCAAGGTGAAGAGGGAAGTCCTGGGGAGCGAGAGCCAGAATGCCCTCTCGCGGAAGCGCAAAGCTGCCAGCACAAGCAACAATGTGGAGAGCTCAGAGACAACAAAAAAAAGATCTCGAAGACCCGCCAAAAAAGAGGCAGAGGACATGGAGGATGAAGCCGAACGTGAGTCTTACTGTTTATAAGTTTGAGATTGCTCATTGTGTTAACCAAGTTCCAGCGCCGACACTCATGAGGCCAATGTATGCGCTTCAGCGCGCCCTACAGAGAAGACGCAACGCCAGCGCTCTCTCTATTGATGCAGTGGTCCTGTGCAAGGCAGCCGAGTACGAACTGTTGAATTCTATCCAACGGGAAACCCACACGATGAATCAAATGGACAATTCTCAAAAGGAGAAAGCGATACAGCCTAGTTTGCTTGCCGTCATTCGAGGCGTGGAGGTATCCTTCCATCTTGTGCACAGATCGCTCAAAAATATCTCCGGTGCAAATAACGGAAGCCAGTGCAAGGGTCAAGTCACCTATTATCTTGTGTGCTTATTCGAGTCTACAATGACTGCTCTTACCCAGAGGTGTACCGCCATGTGTGGACAGAAAACATATGATCAGGACCATGTCGTGTCCCTCAAGGCTGAGGTATACGTTTGCCTTACCAATCTTCTATCTGAGATGATGCTTTCCCTTGACTTGGATCGACCGGAAGACCAAGAGGTCATGGAGGGCTTCTTTTTCATTACCCTTGACCGCGTGGGGAAGATGCTTGCTCTTTTCGTGTTTAACGATTTGGACCTGCGGACCAATATTTGCCCAAAGCTCAGCCTCCCAGATGGGCTGTCTGACATGAGGCGGGAGAATTCGTCACCTCAAAGCATCCAGCTTGAAGCAAAATATCTGATGATACTTTTGGACAACGTTCTGGGCTCCGAATCACCTCTGAATTCTCGTCACTCATCCATGCAGTCTCACTTTGTCCGAAAGATAAAGAATCGCCTACAGAAGACTTTACTGCAGACAATATTCGGCACCGATGACCCATTGTTCCAAGATGGTGTGGTGCGCCCTACTACACCACCCCCGCAGAACCGTGATACTCGCCATGTGGACCAGCCAGAGTTCCCAGAGTGGTTTACACAGGAGCTATGGAGATTGGTTGGCTGGGATTTGTTGAACTCGACGGTTCGTTCCCGATGAAGCATGTTATATTACATGTTACTTTATACCAAACTTTTTATACCAAGTGATGGTTTTATTGGCTGGTTTTTGAGGTTCTGGGGGTTTGATATTTGGTTACCACTACATGTGTAATGATTGCATGTGATATAACATCCCTAGGCAGAGAGAGCCAGTGAGAGGCTGGCACCGGTTTCTAGTTTAAGTCAAGAACACGAGCAGCATTTGCACCCAAGACTGCAGCCACTGAATCCTTGTCATCACCGAATGATTCCTGAATGGCCTTATAGTTTGTCGTGACGCTGGCCCATTGTTCATCCTCTTCATTCAGCGGTGGAAAGAAGGGATGATCAGTTCCTACCAATGTATTAGTTTAGTCAGATTCATTTGCAAAACTCTTAAGGCAATCTTCATCTTACCAAACATAAGACGGTCTGTACTTTCCCCAGCGGCTGCGACAGCCGCCTTCAGCCCTGCAGTGCCATATACCACGGCATCGAGGTAGATGTTCGTCTGTAGAACATCCCAGACACTTCGTTGAGGACCAGGTGTAGAGCCGCCATTCGCGACGAAGTGACGCTCGTGCATAATACAGCTCTCAATCCGTCCCGCCAAAAATGGGAGAGTACCACCAGAATGAGCGAGCAAGATATTTAGCTTGGGAAAGCGATCGAAGACACCAGAGAGCAACATTCGAGTCACAGCGATAGTCGTCTCAAGCGGAAAGCCTAGTGCCAGAGGGAGAACGTGGCCGTAGCGATTTGTAGTCTCAGTTCCACCGAAAGCCTCATCAGGCAGACCGTAATGCGGGTGCAGGAACATCATCTGCTGGGTTTCCTCGAGCGCAGCCCAAACTGGGTCCAAAAGAGAATCATCCAGACCATTGCCTAGCCCAGATGTACCCATGATCACCCCGCGTATATGGGGAAGAGTCTTGAGTCTTTTGATTTCGTTGGTGATCACCTCTGGATTAGGCGCGCTCAATGGCAATGTGCCGAACGCGAAGAGCTTCTTTTGCGGGGCTGAATGATTGCTGTTTACTCGAGCACAGGAGGATTCTAGATCGTCATTGATTCGCTTCGCCCATTCTTGAGCCTCTTCTGGAGCAAGGAAGTCCAGCCACGGGTTTGCAAGGGAGATTACGCTGCAATCGATGCCGTGCTGCTTCATGAATGAAAGCTTGACATTGATATCGTAGTACGAGGAGTCCACTGGACGGCCTCGTTCATCGATTGGAATTGAGGGGTCGTCGTCGGACGATAGAATGATTAAACGAGGCGTTGCGCTGTTGGCGGGATCGTGGACGTAGGGTACGGTCTTGCGAGCGCGAAGCATCGCCATGTACGCCGGGGGGTATACATGAGTGTGGATATCAACAACGACAGGACGCGACATGGTGAAATGGCCGAGGAAAGGTGAAAGAAAGAGAAAAATCGGAGAAAGCTACGAGGGCTCATTGCAAGGTTACAAGGCTAGCGAGATAAGACCTGCAGATGCGGGGATCTCCAGGTACCCGATCCAGGTATGTGCTCCCTTATCAAAGATAGCCATCAGCGGCCTTAGTGTCGGAGCTATCTAGCTTTAAGTGGATTTATAATGGGTTTCAATTATTGTGATTCATTGGATATCACTGCGTTATCAATATCTTAGTTTATTTCCGCGATATTCGAATCTAATCCAACTATCAGTTACTGACCCCGCATTTGGAACAAAAACATCAGAACGGCAGCCATACATACAATGTGAATCATAGGATTCCAGTTTAGAGACCAGGACCAGCCAAACTAATGGGCGTCACGTTGGTGAAGTTGGGGATATCGGCAAAGATCTTTGCGGTCTCGGCATCCTTCAGCGCATTCTGCAGAGCCTCCTCGCTCTCCCAAACCAGCCTGCCAGCGATCAAGTACTTGGCAGGAGAGCCGTCAAGAGACTTGGTGTATTCGATGACGTGCCAGCTAGTCAATCCGTGTTTCTTCCAGATGCCCTCCACGAGGGGCATGTGGGATTTCATGTAGTAGTCGCGGTCGAATTGGATATCGGCCTCGTTGGGGTACATAACAGCAGCGTGGTAAGACATGGCGACGGTAGGAATGAGTATCTGGGAGTTTACAAAAGAAGAGGAGGGACACAGCTGAGGCAGCTGGTCCAGGGTCCCAGTGAGATCGACAGCTTATTAATGTCGCCGAGGTCGGGCAGTTCCATGTGGGGCAACGTTCCTTGTGTTTCTAAGCAAATGTTACTATATTGGGATATTTAGGGAAAATTTCTCCTTTCTTATCGGAAAGTAGATCTCATTTAGTTTGTCTTCATAAGTGTCTTTCATAAAACGAAATTAGGAGATGTGTTCATTCTGTCGTGGCCAAATTATGCTGAAGGGAGCTAAGTTCTAGATAATCGTCAAGCGCAAGGCTAAGAAAGAAAAAAAAAAGAAAAACGCTAGAGTACTGCGTATCACAAACGGACATTCTACCTTCTCCATCTCTGAAAGGATTTCTAGACTGCAATTGCGGGTGCAAAGTTGCTTGTCAGACCCTCCGCCAGATCTTCCTTCCTTGTGCTATAGGTGTCCATGCCTGTGCGGAAAGCGATGGTGTCTTGACCAACGGCAGGATTCCTGGTAATGCGCTCCTGAGCTGGCCAAATCTCGTGACCGACGTCTTCTTCTTTCTTGTGGTGCTCCATGACGACTTCGCGCACGGTTTTCTGGAAGTGGAGAGGGCCCCTCTCCATCTCGGGGTGGAGCTGGCCATTGACGAAGACGCCAGCATTGAGGTTCTTCTGAGAAAGGATGCAGAGGTACTTGTCCTCGGACATGATTCGCTTGTACATGTCGCTGATGATATTGAAATCAGCGTCGCTGGCGTCCTTGTGGCGGTATACCTCATAGCGCATCACACACTTCTTGGGTCCGAGAGGAGTGAATCGTTGCATGAAGAAGAAGTGAGGACTGAAATGAGAGAAAAATTAGCAATGTTTCAAACTCCGATTTCAGGATGAGCTCACGAGATATTGAAAGAGGCGTTGGGCCAGAAGTAGGTGGTGGCAATTCGGAAGCCCTTGTCGATCTGGTCCTGGCGTGGAGCACCGTAGTGTTGAATGTGACCATCCTTGGTCTTGACATAGTACGAGTTCAAATCGGCGATGGTTGGAATATCAGGGTGGGCAACTTTGCAGTGATAGCATTCATTGTAGTTATCGGCCAGGATCTTCCAGTTGAACTCGCCCTCCATGTCCCAGGTGTGGTCGAAGTTATAATTCTCGAAGTTGTAGTGATCGAATCGGGGTTGCTCATCAACACCCTCAAAGTCATCCTTCCACGCAACTTCGGGAGCCTCCTTGGTATCCAGATTAACCCACACAAAGCCGTTACGGTCAATGTGGATATGTATGGGGTAGAAGTCGTCATTGTGGAAACCAGTGATATTTCCTTCCTGATCCTTCATGACGACGAACTCGTACCCGGCAGCGTCATACTGAACCCAGTCGCCAGGGTTCGCTATGCGGTGCTTGTGTGTTGTGAGGAGCCACTTGCGAGAGAAGATCGATCGCCGTTCAAGCTCGTACATGCTCTGGGAGGTATACCACGAGGCGGGTAGGGCACGAACAGGCTTCAGCTCATCCTTCGCTTCCACAGCGACAGCGGCAGTGGCAGAGGTGCCAAAGAAATTCCTCAAAAATGACATTGTGAATAATAGAGAGCCAAGTAAAGGTCCTCGTAATAATAAAAAGATTGATAGCCTGAAGACTGATTACTTTGGAGTTGTTATCTACTTCAACTCGGAGCCATCCGCTCTTTTAATAGCCATCGCGACAACCACCTCGACACGGAGCTTCGAACGCCTCACCCGATCCATTGGTCGGTAATGGTCCTTTCACACCCGATACTGATGACACTCTTGGATATCATCGCAATCAGGTGGCCAATTTCAGCGGGCGTGATATCTGGGGACCGATCACCTGACCGGGAGGTATGCAACCGGCCCGAATGGCTTAAAGGTAATTGACCACCCTCTGCCATAAAGCGCAATCGAGTCCTGCTCAAATTCACCTGTGGCAAGACGGGCAGCTATCGGCTCCGAACCACCCAGCATCGTCGACTCCCCAAGAGTTCGTTATGCATCTAGAACCCCGAGATAGATCTGCAGCCGGTTCGGGTTAAAACCGTCCCACCCCCGGCTTCATTAGGTTTTCCATGAATTGAAATGATTATCGTCACTGGCATGTTTGCTGTAACTCAATCGGATGCTCGGGCAATGGACCGGATGGCGTTTCTGATAAGCAGGGCGGATGATAAGACATACACCCAATGACGGTGACTATATGAGACTCGTATCCGACCACGCTCGGGCTATAAGATATAAATTATCTGGATAATAGAAAGCCTAGGACTGACAGAAGACCGAACCCCTGAGCCGGACGGGCCATTCAATTCCATGCTGTTACAACGAAAGTAGCTGGGAAACTGCGGTGATCTCGGATCTCCTAGACCAAGCCATCACTCTGTAAATCTTGATTCACTGACCCTGGAATGACCTCATAAAGAATACGTGGGCCGAAAGAAGTTAACTAGCTGTCCGGGTCAAGACCGATAGGTCGATCCATAGAAGGAAGCTACCACACGAACATTGTAACGATGTGGCGCAACCAGAGCCCGGTTTGAAATGGGCAGTCTAAGTGAAAGAGTACCTAGGGCAAAGAGAGCTTTGATGGCCCACTGCGAGCTAATCAGGCAACTATACAAATAGCAGGCCCAGTATATTGCAATCACATGTCTGGAGCCGACGATCTAGGGCTGAGAAGGACAAGGATTTGGAGAGTTACAACCCCTGCATATCCTTAAATATTTCTAGAACTAGATTCCCCCCGAGCCGATGAAAAAATATTCTCGTTGCCTGCTATCCTGAGGGGGAAATCAGACACGGGTTAAGCTTGTGACTGACGTGTTTCGATTCGTATGGACCGGTTTACTGAATCGGTATTAGGCTGATGCCCTAGGGTATAGCCTACGGTAGTAGGGTAATGGAAGCGCCGGAATCCCGTTGTAGGAGAAATAGGCTGGTTGTTGTGACCCGGCGCCATCGGTATTACCAACCGTCCATAGCGCAGGAAGGTTTACGGCTCTCGGCTTACGGCTCACGGCTCACGTAAATTCAGCTTCATCATCCTTAAAGAAGTCTGGCTGAATCTTTATCTTGTCACTAAGACGGGCCTACTCAGCCGGACTCGTCTGCCTGCTTGGGGTAGACGCTAGCTAAAGAATGAAGTGGGCGACCAGCTATAAGCCCTGACATTGTGTCTGTTTGCTCGATAGGTTTTACATTCGGATCTTGGGCTTTAAAGCATCTGAAATATTGCATGACAACGCGCGCAGACTCTGAGAGCTACCGTCCAGCAAGGGGCGTTAAGGAATTTCCCTACATGTTGCGTTGCCAAATAAGATAGGAATTCAGATCTAGGCACCAAACCCCGATTTTTCTAACTTCCTCACTTCTTCTTTCCAAACTTCTACCTCCACTGCTTCCCTTCCTCCTTCCTTATCTTTAAGCTCAAAAGTCGACTGTCATCTGGTATCACATTGACATAGCAATAGCCCAATATCAAGCTTGTCAAGTCCACTTTTCTCGAGGGCACTTCGCTCTTTAGTCCTACGGATTTCAGCTGACATTGGTACACTGACTTCAAGGGACAATCACAGTCTGCAGCCAAGGACTACTCATCTTAGCGGCCGCAGCAAACGCGTCGGCAAAATCTTCCAAAGCAAACGTGCCCACGGTTTGAATGCCTCCGGCCTCTCCAAGCTTGAGAAAGCCTTTTTCGACTAGCTTGATCACAAAGCGGACGTCATCAGGGGTATACATCCATTTCCCCTTCAAAGTAATATCGTTATGCATAATGAGATAGGCTGGCAGGGAGAGCTCTTGAGGAGCTCCCATCATACTGACTCGGCCCCCACGACGCAGAGATAGGATGCAGCTCTTGAAGTGCGTGCTTTCTGACGCACTTGCCGGGGATATGTCGAAGAAAACGTCTAATGGACCATTTTTAGTCAACTCTTGGATATCTGCGTTGACATCACCGCTGTTTTGAACGGTCCGGACTCTGCCGTTCGAGTCAAGTGCTTTCACTTTATCCAAGGCTTCCTGGTTTCGCCCCATTGCGATGACTTGTGCGCCCATCGCCAGGGCCGCAAGCACAGCTGCACCACCAAATGCGCCTGTCGCTGGCACTACCACAACTGTTTCACCAGCTCTGACATTGACGTCTCTGAGCCCTCCAAAAGTTACTGCTAACGTGCCCAGGTAGAGCAAATCTGTAGTCTTATACCCCAGATTGTCATCCGCCGGACTCCCTAACAGCAATGTCTCATTCAAAGAGAAACAGTTCTCTAGCGGGACTTTGGCGTACTCGGCATATGTACTGTCGCGCCATTCGCCGGCCATCAGCTTCTTGCTCGCGGGATCTAGGCCATCGAAAACACCAGAGTGAATCAGTGAATCCGGATTGTCTCGGCCACGAATGAAGAGGTCGAAGAAGACAAGCTGGCCTGGCTGGAGTGTTGTTGCGTCCGGACCAACAGCGGCAACTCGACCGAAGGCAGAGCAGCCTGGTGTGAAAGGAGTCGGGTAGGGATAGGGTCGACGACCGGTGTATATTTGATCGCTGTATGTTAAGACATTCGCAGCGAGGACGCGGATAACTGCACTCCCTGGTCCGGCTTGCGGCATGGGCTTGGTCACCACTTCAATGTCATAAGGGTCTCTTCTGGACTTGAGAAGGAGTGCTTTGTATGTGGCAGGAAGCTCGGGGTTTTTTTGCGTAGTCATTGCGACTAACAGAAAAGGTCTTTCTTACTTTGAACTGCCGGATAGACTACAAGATGGTATTGTCGACAAGCCTCAATGCTGTTTAAATATTGACTACCATAACTACCATACTGCGATTCTCGGATGTAGCGTTTTACAACCGGCATTAAATCCGACCAAACTCCCCATCTTCTAGTTGATATGATGCGGACGTAGGGTTTGTTCACTATGGGTGGAGATAAGTTTTCTTTAACTCCGGGCGGGTTGGTCAATCTAGTCTCCCGTGTCTAATCCCCAGATCTTTCAGGTATGCCAATTCGAGATATCCGAACAGAAGTTCTCCCGCAGCTCTGAGATGGTTTTATGGAACGAACGCTACTACCTAGATAGGACACGAATGACCGTTGGCTGAAAATTATTGATGTATATACTCATGGATTTGTTTAAGAAGGCTGTGATCCAAATAAGGTATATACTAGGGTATGCTCGGACGGGCCGCGAAACGGTGCGTGAGTGCTAACGGGGAGCCTGTCTCTTGAACTATACAGTATTCAGACGCCAACCATCAGTGCTCTCTGGAGAAGGATATGGAGTAGCTTATCTCATCAAGATATGAGTGGATAGAAGAAATCTCTCTTGGCCTTGCACATGAGGCTCCGAGGCCTGTGCTCAAGCTTATCTGCAACTCTTATCTTTGTGCTTTGCTTCCCCTCTGCAGTTGCCCCTCTTCTACCTTAGCCTTTTACCCTTTACAAATTCCATTTGAACCTCTGTACCTAGACCTCCGTTACTGCAACTTCCCATCCCGAGCGAAATTTAGAAGCTCCAACATTGACAGTGATTGAGGTGAATCACGCACATGATGGCAAACACGACCCAAGAGCTCCACCCATCCGCCACCGCTGTGGAGAAGGACGATTTGGTGATACCCGTAAGTTCTGACACCTTTAATCTTTTCCAGATATTTTTATCGATTGAGATTGACTCGAAGAATGTATAGATTATCGATTTCGGTCCATTTTCCTCTGGAACCCCTTCCGATAAGCACGCTGTCGCACTCTCCATCACCGAGGCATTCAAGACTTCCGGTTTCCTATTTCTTAAAGAACATGGCATCCCACCATCGGTGGTGGCTCGAGTCTTCGCCTCATCAAATCGTTTCTTCGGCCGAGCCCAGAGTCAGAAGGACAGCTTAGGCTGGACGACCCCCCAGTCGAACCGTGGTTACGTGGCTATCGGGCGAGAGAAGCTAGCCACTCTCGATGAGACGGAGGAGATTGACACTCGCCGGGACTCTATACCCGACCTCAAAGAGACCATGGAAATTGGGCGTGAAGGCGTCGATGGCTTGCCTAATCAATGGCCCGATCATCTTGATGACGAAGGCAAAGACTTCAAAGAAACCATGCTTTCCTTTTTCGAGACTTGCAAGAACTTGCACAGGCAGATCATGAGCGCGATCGCCTTGGGCATGAATCTGCCCGAGCACTTTTTCGACGAATTTGTAGACGAAGGAGACAACAATCTTCGTTTGCTGCACTACCCTCCTGTGCGCAAGCACACCTTTCAGAATAACCCGAACCAGGTCCGTGCCGGGGAACATAGCGACTATGGCTCAGTAACTCTGCTTTTCCAAGATAAGCATGGAGGTCTACAGGTTCGCAGCCCGAAAGGAACATTTGTGGACGCGACGCCTATTGCCGATACGATTGTTGTCAATGCCGGAGACCTGCTGGCGCGTTGGTCAAACGACACGATCAAGAGTACCCGGCACCGAGTCGTTGAGCCTCCTAGACCAGCAGGCCACGAATCTGGGGATGGTTCACCCGAAACATACCCTGCTCGATATAGTATTGCTTATTTCTGCAATCCCAATAACAACAAAGTCATCGAAGCGCTTCCCGGAACTTGGGGGGATGATATCCAGGTGACCAAGAAATACTCTGAGATAACCGCTGGAGACTACCTGGTTCAACGGCTGACTGCAACCATATGATTCGCGAAGCGTCATTATTTAACGGGATCGTTGAGCTTCATATACCCAGTCCGATTCCGCCATTTGAGTACTCTTTTTCTTTTCGTCACGCTACTTGAATGCTTGCTGCATCTAAGTGATATGTTTTTCCTGACGGCCCGGTGATATATGTATATCTACTCTGCCTTATGAAAGAACATTGTACCTGCAAACCCCTCGAGATTTAAGCTCGTAGTTGTTTAGTATGTGGCTGGCATCGAGCTAATGCGGCCACCGTCTGTAAGCATCATGGCGCCGTTGATATAGCCACCGGAGGCACTAGACATCCAGATGACCAGACCAGCAAAGTCCTCTTCACTTCCGCTACGAGTCAGAGGAATCAAAGAGGTAGGGTGCGAGCCTTCCGATACCCCACCACCCTCGACACTTGCGAAGATCTTGCTTGCCATTTCCGACTCATACAATCCAGGGGCAATGCCATTGACCCGGATATGGTAAGGCAAGAGACCAGTTGACAAAGTCTTGACCAGATGCGTGACCGCAGCCTTAGACACGTTGTATGCATAGCTGGCAGGCACCTGGCGGTTGAAGCCCGCAATGGAGCTGGTGAAAATCACCTGCGCAGTTGGGGGAGTCATGACACCCACTTGGGGAGCGGGGCGTCTTTTATTGGCGGCTTCAAGAAGAGGCAAGAATGCCAGAGCGGTATAGTAAGCTCCGGTCACATTGACATCCATGACATTCGTGAACTCCCCCATAGGCACGGAGAACAGCTCGTCACGGACTTCGGACAGAGATGGGAGGGATCCATCTGGCTTCGGGGTCGGAGCCATCTTCGGGCCCATTGTTCCGCTGTTGGCAAAGAGGATATCCACATGTGATGTTTGCGCGGCGACCGTGGAATAAGCGGACTCAAGGGACTCCTTCGAAGTGACATCGCATTGAATGGGAATGACGATGCCAGACGGAGCCTGGGTGGCAGTCTCCCGAAGAGCATCTTCACGTCGGCCGAGGATAAAGACCTTCGAAGCACCGTTGGTCGCTAGGGCGCGAGCTATGATGCGGCCCAGTCCTGAGTTTCATGATTAACCGCAGTTCAAACATTTCATGGGTCTTTGTGCTTACCGCTGCCTCCGCCGGTGATCACCGCTACACGGTCCTGAACAGAGAACAAATTTGAGAGCTGTAAGTTCGACATAATGCGCTAGTTGAGTCAAGTACAGTAATGAATCGCAAGGTGAAGAAGAGACTACAGTAAGACGCGCGGAGGATGAGTGTTCCCCGCATGTTGAGTCATGCTCCACTTGATCGGCGTGTTGCCCGCCGCGCGGACACATCGTACATCGTACTCCTGCTGTTCAACTTGCTGAGCTGCAGCAACCTGGCTCTTCTTCGTATGTATCCAATGACAATGGCATACATCCAGGGGCATGGGAGAATGTCCCCATCTGTTCCAAGGATCCCATGCACATGCACGAGGATCTGAATACCATCGGCCTGAAGTCCGAGCTAGCGACCGAGAAGCATGGATGGAGAATCATAACATCGCAAAAACAAGATCCCTGCTGTCGCAGCCAAGAATGGCCTCTTCAAGTGGGCCGCGCGTTTGTCTCAGTTTGGCCTCCAGTTAATATTGCATCGGCACGCTTCAGGCGTGCGAGATCACCTATCTCATCCTTTGCGCATTGGTAGGCTCATCCGGTATACCCGACCGCGGAGATGATTCCCTTCTCCAATATTTTCGCACTCGCCTCTGAACCGTCGGTGGCGCCCGACGTCATCATCGCAATGGATCCAAGTTTTACGGTACAAGAGAGGCGAAAACAATCATGGTTCCTTGCAAACAAGAGGTTAGGTTGACGCCGATCGCAAGGGAAGATCAGTATGAAATAATTGACGATCTCGGTAGTGACTCGGCAAGTCCATCAGCCCTGAGGCGAACGGAAGCTGCTCCACACTATGATCAGATGGTTCGGTCCACCCATATCCGAGTCAAGATACAGTACAAGCTTCGTCAACGGATCTGCACTATCCGCGAAGCTCCGCAGATTGTTTTACGCCCATCGCGTACCTCCTAGGTGGAGCCACCGCATGACAGCATCGCTGGCTCTCCGGCGCTGATTGACCAATGGCACAATGGAACTCCTTCTGCAAAAAAACTAAAGATCGATGGAAATACAGTAGCCTAACAGAAAAACTAACAAAGCTGTGGCCCTTTTGACGGGATCGGAATACTGTCCCGCGCATCGTTAATGACCGGATGCTGACCTCACCCATCACTGTCGCTCACCTTCTCCATGCGGAAGCTGCTGGGTGCATTCAAAATTCCGAGACGTTTGTCATCGCAATCGTCTCGAAGCGTCCAATTGACTAATTGAGTCCATGCTTTGCCGGTTGATTCCTGAAAACCTGGAGCTCCATCCATGCCAGGTTTCCATTGGGCCTCGAAACCTGATTAACTGGATCGATGATGGATTGCGTCAATCCGGGATTTGGCCAAACATGACGAGCTCTGCTAGTTGGAGCTATATATTCACGAAGGTTGTCCGCCGCTTTGATCCCGGAAACTCGGAATCTCAACCTTTTCCTCCATCTCCAAGGTCCTTCCATAGCGAGGAAGTGCTTCAATAACAGGCGCACTGTGAATTTCTAGTGGGTACGATGTGGAACAGCTTGTTGATGCTCAGCGTGTTGGGCTCGGTGCCCTTCACCTCTGCATCTCCAGTAGACGCGCGTCAGGCCCCTCCCGCATCGGGGTCGGTGTCTACCATCACGGGGCCATCCACTCATGCCTTTCACACCTCCCAGCCGCATACTCCATTCTCCGGAACCCCAACGACTACTGGAGCTTTGACTGCCACCTCGATCGGAACAGGTATCGTCGAGTCATCCAGTATAGCCGCGGCGGAAACCACGTACCCTGCTGATGGCAAGCTTCACAATGCCGAGCCTGCTCCGTATACCCCAGCGGGAGGAGTTGGCACCAATGGATCGATTCCTGTTTACAATGCCAAGAGCGACTTTGATTATGAGTCTTTGGTATGTATTTTCTTCCCTTCTGTACCGCATTGGATTTAATTCAGTACTGACTCGAGATGCTAGGCTCTCGCTCTATACCAAGAATGGATTGAGCTGGACCTTTTCAACGATGGACTGAGGCGCTTTTCTGTTCAGGACTTTAAAGATGCTGGTCTTAATGAAGCCGACCGTGAGCTCATCGCCTTCATGGCTCAGCAAGAGGTTGGACATGCGACCCTAATTAGCAACATCCTCGGTGCCGAGGCTCCTCAGCAGTGCCAGTATGACTACCCGTACACCAATGTCCGGGAGTTCCTCGATTTCTGCCAGAAGTTGACCCGCTTTGGCGAGTCTGGCGTCTATGGATTTTTGGCCCATCTGAATTCAAGAGAAGCTGCTACTCTTCTCACTCAATCCATCACTACTGAGGCGCGCCAGCAGATGATCTTCCGCCAGTTCCAGGGTCTCTTCCCTATGCCAGTGTGGTTCGAGACTGGTGTGCCGCAGTCCTGGGCCTGGACTCTGCTTGCTCCCTATATTGCCTCGTGTCCGAGCAACCAAACTCGACTGGTGTGGCAGAACTTCCCTGGCTTGACAATTCTCAACCAACCTAGTCTTTCTGTGACCGGGAATACCACCCAGACCAACTCAACCGGCTTCAACACCACTCTGGGACCTGGCATCAGCGTGGCAAAGGCTGGCTCAGGATTAGGCTCTCCCTGGAACAGTAGCGCTGGAGCACTTGTTACACCTAACAAGTACTCACCTCTCTCATACCCCGGTCGCCAGGTTGCTCTGCAGTGGGAGACTCCCGGCAAGCCAGTCGGCCCAAACAACAGCTATGTGACATCTACTCAGGCTGGTAGTCCTAAGTACGTCGCCTGGGTGTCGCAGCTGAACGTGACTTACACGCCTTTGAATATTACCGGTAACCGTGGCTACACCATCCAGCCCGACATGGAGACCTACGAAGGCGACCCGGCTATTAACGGCACTATGTTTATTGCCATCACTGATTCCGACCCATTCTTAACACCGTTCAATCTGACCATGATCAACCCACACGTTGTTGCCGGACCGGCTCTTTACCAGTCCGGATAAGGTGGTTCAAATGTCTTACGACGATTGGAAAGACTATATTAGGCGGCGACATTGAAAAGTTATTATCTAAGTGTCACTGTGTACGTTACGAGTCCGGGGGTAGCTCAGAAACACGAGTCCATATTTTCTGTGGTAATTAAATCAAGATTCGTAATTATGAATTTGTCTACAGTAGTTACTTAGTCCCCATAATGAATGTTGTTCCCCTGAACCTTAACCCCGGTTTATCGCCGAGACCCTGATCCACAGCCTTTTGCTATCTTTGCTACCCGCCAACTAATCCACATCTCCAATCCTCCCCGCATACACAACCTAGGAGAAGCTATACATGGACGCCCCTAGAAATCGAAAGCAGCGACGTGCCGCCGCTGCAACTTCCACGTCTCCAGAGCCCTCGATTCCTCTCGCAACTCCACCACGCGACAAGTCTGCAAAAAAGCAAGGCGAGCGAACATTGTACGACATCATCGCAGAGCGCCAAAATGAGCTCTTAGGACAACAGGCCGTCTCACAGGCTGCACTAGATGCAGAACTTGCCAAAGGACGACGGACAGAGTCGAAGGGGACGCGATTCGTGACCGTTGACGCGTCGGGGGAAGTTGTGGACGCCGACGACAACGACCAGGTTCCAATGAATTTGGGTGCTAAGAATGTTTTCAAGGAAGACACCAAATCATCCGAAGACGGACCGGATCAGCCTCTACCTCCATTCATCGACACAGTCCTACTCTCTTTTCCTCTCACAACGCTTCACCTGACACTCGCCTACGTCGCCGCCCACCAATACGCCGAAAAAATCGACCTCCCACACCTCATCAAAGAATCACTCACAATCACCTTCCCACTACTCACATTCCTCATCCACTTCGCCCACGGCCATATCGTTCGCTTCCGGTTGAGCAAACGCCTAAGTTTCCTCGCCCCGCAGCCCGTATCGGTCCTCCCACTCACGCCCGACAAGTTCACATTCTCGTTCCTCCGCCGCTTGGTCTTTCCGCCTGGTCTACGGACAATCGTGTTCCTTCCAGCGGCATTGTTTCTCGGTGCTCACCTTGTCACCATCACGAATGGTGAGCCATATTACGGTGTAATGAAGAAAGCGCCTGCGTTTGGAACGATGTGGGTTTGGTGCATTCTTGAGATGTCATTTGGAGCGGCTGTGATTGGGGCTTTGGCGCCACTGGCTTGGGGTGTGTGGTGGATGGGATACGGGATTGTTTGAGTATCATGACTGCAAAAATAGTGTTTCTTTATTACGGGATAACTTCATGGTTCTTGTTTATTTGGGAAACAAGCCTTCATTGCATAGCTATTGGATATTGGTGTACATATATCATTCGATAATTGACTCTCCGTTCTGAATGTGCGGCTGCAGCACGTCGAGAATTTCCTGCCAAACTTTCTTCTGCAGCTCTATCCCCCGCGGACTCGTAACCATCTCGCCCTTGCTATATGTTTCGTTAGTGTGAGTCTTTGACACGAATTTCGATGAAGAAACATACTCGAAGAACGTATCGGCACTCCAGAATTTACCATGGCCTTCGGGACCTAGAGCGACTCCGCTCACATAGCTCCTGGCTCCTTGCTCGGCCGTGCGAGCAAACATGGCGTGAAATGCGGCCATTGGGATCTTCAGTACAGCAGGAAAGTCCCGGCCTAGGCTTGTTCGACAAGGCCCTGGGCAGACTGCGTTGATGATAACACCATGGTATCTGTCCTTCGAAGATAGCTCTACGAGGCCATCTAAGACGTAAAACAGGAGAAGCTTAGCCATGCCGTATTGCCTCTGAGCACTGAAGAAAGATGCCCGGTTGACCTGATCGAGGATTTTGGAATTGGCCGAGAAAGTATCAGCTTTGATACCCCGACCAGCAATACTGCCAACAAGTTCCATATGAACAGGGATACCAGCAATTTGTGCAGACTCTTGGAGTTGTGGCAGGAGAAGAATACCCAGTAGTGCCGTTGAGAGGACCATGACCTGAATAGACATCTCATAGCCCTCGGGGCTAAGCTTGTACGAAGGAGCGACAAGCCCCGCGTTGAGAATTGCTACGTCGAGGCGAGGTTCCTTGGCGACTTCCTCGGCAAATCTCGTGACAGATGAGAAGACGCTCATATCCAGTTCGTAGACTGCGATTTGGTTCGGGCTATACCCAGTTTGCTCGAAAATCTTCGCTCCGGCTTCTTCTCCTTTGTGCCGGGAGCGCACACCGAGTATCAGACGGGAGGCTCCTAGCGTGGCAAATTTGATGGCAGCTTCGAATCCAAGTCCGACGTTGGCACCGGTAATCAGGACGGCTTTTCCAGCGAAGGATGTTGTAGGGTTGGCAGGTGGATTGCGAGCAGCCCACCACATCATGCTTAGGCCTTGGCCACCGGGTGGTGAGGAGACCATGTTCAACGGATTGAGCCGAATAATGCAGTTTTGAATGAAGTGGAATAGAATGAGCTTTGCAGCTGATCGGTGGCCGTGAGAAGACTTTATACTCCATTCATGATCATGTCCGTTCGAAAACGTTCCGATCCGCTTCGGAGCCTTGACAATCAGCTCTATGGGCCCCTAGAGCTCGCCTTCTTCAGACTCCACAGAAGTTCTTTTAGTGTGCCGCATTCACCTCGGCGTTCATAGAGTGGAGGCTGCTCACTTGCCTCTTCCTCAAGCATCATGCGTAGGATCCCGGCCGTCTTGCTGTCCTTGCCCGACAAGGAATTTTCAGAGAGGCCAAATGCTGAGTTAATTTTGGCCATCATATCTTCACTAATTTGAACCAAAATCTGGATTTGAAGATCCAGTCGAGCCTCCAGCTTCCACCCTCCAAGGTGCATGCCTGGGAATAACTGTGGCACGGGATTCTGGATCCCCAATAGGAAAGGCATAGAGTCAAGGATACAGGAGAAGATTGTTCGGTATATGCGAATGAGGCAGACATAGCAGGATAGAAGTGTGAACATGGTGGGGGTATCGCAAGATAGCCTTGATGAGGCTCGGTCTGTACCGACCGAGCGAAACCCATTCAAGACGTCGAGGAGGCTCGTGGAATGATCTAACATGCGGCCTATCAAGACATTTTGCCCCGTGATTGAACTTTCAGGATTTATCGCCTGGGGGCATTTATCAGCCGTCCGGCAGGACTTTACCAACTCCAGATCCGTCAGAATGCTTGCCTGCAGGTCACCTATGTTGCTCAAGCCGTCATTCTGGTGTTTCAAGTTTGAGCCGAATGGTGTGAGATTGTTGATATTGGCTAGATTAGGGTCGATCAAATCATGGCTCTGATCGAAGCCACGGGACCAAATGTCGTTAAAATCATCAAGATTGACCGGAGAGATGAGACGCGGCATAGCTGGACCGTCTCCGTAAGCCGCTATCTCAGAAGGTGTATCGAGAAGAGCGGGCGTTAGAATTGCCGGTTCCATAATAACATGCTGCTCCGGAGTCTGGATCTCCCCTTGAGAAGGTTCATTCAAGTGCATAGGACGACCAGATCTTAGGGCAGGGCTAGTAGCGCAATTCGCGTTGGCCTTTTCGCACCGGCGGCAGCGCGATGCCCCCGCACGCTCGCAGCGGAGCTTGTGGCGACGGCATCTATCACATGCCGAGCGGCGGTTACCTATACTCTCAGGGTTGTTTGGAAACATAGTTCATAGTTCGGCGATCAAACAGAGCAGTAGACATGAAAGGGCGCAGGTTCGGAGATGAGTGGAGCCCCGATTCGGAGCTTTCGGTGTGGAGCGTCGGGGCTAAGATGTAAGCCAAGGGGACCATAGACCACGACTCAAGCTACAATCCGTCTCCATTGATTTATTTGCATCGACTGGTACTATTAAGTTTATATGAATCGGAAAAATTTTCATCATACAGGACTCGTTTCACTTGGATCGTTGCTCAGGGTAATGACCGGTTTTTTGCTCGCGTACAGATCAATAGTGATTCAGGGTAGGAGTTGTAAAATAACCAGGTGAATTTGATAAAGACGGCGCCAGAATACTACATAACCTATTCAGTTGGAAAGGAAAGCACCGACGGGCCTTTGAAAGGCAAAAAGAGTTCACTTGACCACTTTATTTGACGGACAGCCTTCAAGGTCTGGATGAATGCGATGTCAAAATCGCGAATAGCGGCATAAAAACACTCTGAATGTAGATGCAGGCAAATGTGAAAATAGATTACCCCCGACAGTCAGGCTTTTTAGCCAAGATCCAGTGAAACGCAACGCTGCGCGAAACTCCATTTTCTTCTTCAGAATCGACGACAACCTCATCAATCACTATCTCAAAGCCAATAACTTTTAAAATTCGTCTCATCTCATCTCTACCCCAACCACTCCAATGCATTGCTCCTTTTGTTCCACCTAACCAGTATTGATCCGAAGAACTCGCAAACCCAGTCTCAGGGAAATTCGCGAGAAGCTGTCCTCCAGGTTTCAGCCAATCCCAAATGCGACGAAGAATCAAAGTTTGCTCGCTGCGTGGTAGATGAAAAATGGAATACATCGCCGTCACAGCATCGAAATGCTCCTGACTGAATTCTAATTCCATCATGTCCCCTTGTATCAGGTTCACGGACTGAGGTAGCCGCTCCTTTGCCATGGCGATTTGGGTATCGGATATATCATTTGCTGTCACATCGATATATTCGCGAGATGCTAAGAGTTGAGTACAGGGTACCCCAGCGCCGCAACCTAGCTCAAGGACGCTCATTCTATGATTTGCCGCATCGAAGGCTCGAAGCATGATCTCGAGGTAGGAAAGCCGTATCTCATGAGAAGGCCGTGTCCAATCAAGGTAGACCCCGGCAATTTCATCATAAGCTTTCTTTATGTCGTCCTTGATTTGATGGCTATCGATGGGCTCAGACATTCTGGTAGAGTACCGTAGACTTTGATTGTCGGTGGGAAAGCTGAATCCTGTTCAGAAAGAGAAAAGTGAAGGGAAGAAAGAGTACCACCAAACCAGGGATGGGTTTCCCAGCTACAGTAGTTGTAAGAAGCGTTCTGTTACCGACGATGACTCATTATATTAAAACACGAGCAAGCAGAAATTACTTCTAGCGATGGTAACCTAACACATAAGGATTAGTGGGGTTCCGGGCACGGGCCGAGAAACAATCTGCGAGTGTCCATGAGGGGAGGCTTGTGGAGGCTTGTGGGAGAATGAGCGATCATGACCAATATATGAAGTAATCAAATACGAAATCTTAGTACACACTTCATATCTTGAAAGGCCTCCTGGCCGTATTATGAATCCACGTAGTCTGTTACTGGTCGCAGGACCACTCCGGGGGTTGCCGCGATGCGATGAAGTTGGCGGTAGATAGTTAGCGTGTGGATCTAGCGAAAACCGACTAGTTTCTTTTTAGACCCCGGGTCCTTTTGGACTGCTAACCGAGACTTTTCCGCTTTGCTCCTTTCTCTTTTGCCTTCACTTTACTTGGCCCGATCGAACTGGGGCTGTGTTTGCAGAGTTGCATGATGTTCCCCTGGCTATGCAGGTAAGCATGATTCTGCCCATTCACTCTGTTGTTCCCAAATTACGTCTAACAACTGTATCAATAAGCATTGTGCTGGCTCTGAATACAGTATGGTTCATTTCTCATCTGAGCCAGCTGTACCAAAAAAAAGGAAAAGCAAAAATCCATCTCACGTATATACTCTTCCATATGGTCAGCGCGACGGAACAATTGAACCTCTGCTATTACAACTCCATGTTCTTGGCGGAAAGGGGTCGAATAGAGGCCTTCGCCAAAGATTCTCGTAATTGGATGCATCTATTTCAAGTGACCACAATTTGGATGATATTTTCTTTAGTTATGTGAGCAGCAGCCTACTCCTCCACCTCCTCTAATCAGTTCAACCCACATCTCAACGGAAATGACCATGCCACTGACTACGAAATTGGCCAGATCTTTGACAGGCCTTTTCTATGCGCCAGGGTCGTACTGGAGCAAATGGCGACTTGCCATCTGCCTTGGGATCGCGCAACTGTTCACATTACAAACTCTCAAGCCAGGTAAACTTGATCGTGATATGGGTGACTCATGGACCTCCTTTTATCACCTGCCGCTCTATATGAACCCGGCAGCCACCTGTGCTGTTTTTCACTATGTATGGCCTATATCAAAGCCTCGTTTGAAGCCGCATTCTACGTCGACTCTAGGTCTTCTAGGTCTCGCTAGTCAAGCTGTGGCCCACATTATCCTGGCTTTCTCTTGGCTTTCAATCATGTATGCTCCATACAGTTCGTTGATCTCTAAGCCATGGGCTCAAATATTCTTCTGGTATAATACTTTTCTTTGGGCGCCTGTGGACAACGCTATTTTTGCAGTGATACAGGGGAGGTTATTGTGGCTTGCGTTGAAGGAAAGGAAGAGAATTCTCGCGGAAGAAATCCAAGATGAGAGTGAAGAGGAAGACAAAGGTAGACCGTTGCTTGGGTTTTCATGAGACTTTCATCTGCTAGTGGAAGACTGAAAGGGGATTTTCTTTTTTTTTTTTCGTCTTTAATAAATTTTGTACACAAATGTCCGCAACAACTATGTCTCGAATTCAGAGGTCCAACACTCCGAAATAATGTCACCGTGCTTTCGCATGAGTGATTGAAAAGAGACACCGGCAGTCTGGGATCCACCAACAGTCACATCAAGAGAAAGAAGTCCTTTCATTAGGAAGTCAATTTGTCGCGTCCATGTCTCATCGCCGGTTGTCCATGTCGTGCCAACGGACTCATCATTATAGTGGCAAGAAGTTCGCATGTCAATGATATGTTCGACAGCCTTATCCAAAGCAGTGGCCATTAAGCTTGGAGTAACGTGGTAGGCGATGAGGGGAACATCAGCACTCAATCCATTTTGGAGGTTGAAAGCCTCATCCACGGGTAATCTCAATACGCACTCGATGATTGCTGCAATCGAAGATGTCGCATTTTGCCGGTAGGCTTGTATCTCGGGGGAGAGATCTGAAATAGCATTGTCTTGCAAGGCTTGTATTACTTCAACAAATGTGAGAATTCCAAGATCCCAGAAGGCCATGAGGGATACTGATATTCGCCGTTATTGAAACAATCTTTTATAATCCTGGAGCAATTTGCACTTACCTGAAGCAATCCGCGATGGAACAGAAAGGTCATGAAAGCTTTCTCTGCAGTTGTTCAGGAAATGCCGAAATGACCCATCAAACCTTCCAATGGCGGCCAGCGTGTCGCTAATTAAATCAAATCTTTCTGAAAGAGGGCTGAAGGCAGAATCGGGTGTTTTCAGCAATAAGCGTTTTATATTTATCATTTGTCCCCAAATGCTAAATGCTTTTGCGGATGCCTTTCGACATATGGCTGGAATACTCAAATCCAACTCTCTCACATTGCTATAAACAGGTCGCGGTGGAGTCGAGTCATCGTCCGTGAATGCTGATCAAGATCAGACTTTGATTGTTGCAAGGGAGCTCAGAGGCACAAGGGCTAACTTACCATTCTTATGCGCAAGAGGGTAGGACAAATTGCACTGATGATCACCAAAGAGAGCTGCTCCAGTATCACGGAGATATCCGCACCAATGGACGATGGCCAGGCTGGCCTCTATACGAATTGCATATTTCGAGAAAGGCCCCAGGGTGGTACAGAATTGCTTCACAAGTCCGTCAAGGTCATGAAGCTTTTGCAAGCCTATATCCAGAAACTCGTGGGTTATAGCATGTGAACGGGCTGATGTCGGCATGACAATGCCGTCGAACATGAAGCAAGCGAAGACAACGCGGAATGAGCGGACAGAGTGAGCACCATTGAGAGACGCCCGTGCTTGATGCCACGCATCAGTGTAGACATCTAGAGAGGTGTTCCGGATCGACTGTCCTTCTTGTACTTTCTCTTTTGGTAACCATTGCAAGGAAAATGCTCGAACCACTGATTTCAAGGCTGCATCCGACCTCTTCCGATCATTTGAGCTTAGCCGGTTACCATATATGTCACCGAAATGGTCTAAGAACCGGGCGCATCCAAGCAAAGTCATCTTCAAGTCATCATCTTGTGGAGGAACAAGCGCACGCGTCATTGCTTCTCTCGGGTCTTGAGTGGGAATGAGCGAAGCTTGAGCGGACTCTGGTGATGTGATCGGAGATTCTGTAGTTGTCACCCCCATCAAGACATTCCAGCCCGCGGGCGTAGATCCTTGAGAGCTATGTGAACTGCTGTTTTCTATCTGATAACGAGTTCCGGTCGCATACAGATTACACTCATAGTCCAGAAATCTGTTCGCAGATCCCGTCACGATAGTATCGAGTATCCGAATAGAACGTTCGTCGAGCATTCTAGCATCTATTTTTGAATTCAATAGATGTACCGGACTTCTGATGGTGCTTCCAAAGATGGCATCTGCTCTGTACTGGGAGGTCTGCATCCCGGGCGGGCGATCTGGCAGAAGAGCTAATTGACGTTCCTTCCCGGCTTCGAACCCTTTCGTTGACCCTGGGAACGATGGATGATGCTCACTTGCATTCAGTTCACCAGTCAAGGGTAATGCAACATTGTCGTTAAAGGGATGCTCAATATCGAAGTTGAGCCATGCTGCAAGGTCATCTTGTACGTCCACAGAGCCAGTTTGAGGTGTGCGTTCCGCAAGGCCCCCAAGCATATTGAATGACCCATCAAGTGAGCATTTATCACTTTGATCCGCGTTTTGATTGGATCTCGGTGGGTTACGCCGCTGTCTCTTCTTTGGCCTCAGATTTTGTTGAGAGGCAGCGAAATCGAAGGTGCACGCATGGCCTAGGCGTCTGCAATGTGCGCATATGCCGGTAGAGCTATCTGGTTCATCCACAGGGAAGAAGCAGCGTCGCTTGGAGCGCCGGCACGGATCGCAACTGGTGTTCTGTCGCCGCTGTGGCTGGAAAGGGGACCTGAACGCCACCTCGGCAGTGAAATGACTCGACATTTTCTAGCCATCGGGCCACGCCCGAGCAGACCAACAGTTCGAAAGATTATTTGGACTTGGGAGAAGTTAGATGAGTGTCATGTTCTTGCATGTACATAGTAGACAAATTGGGCTGACCCAAGGATTCTCGCGGGTATTCCATGCTGGTGCCTTGTTGCCTGATGATTCTGGATCTTGGCATCCTATCTTCTCAGGCTCCAACAGGATCTAGTCGTTCGTTACTTGCATCATTTGGAATGTCCTCGTAAGCCATCAATGAAGTTCATTCTTGGATAGTCTGCGAGAAACACATCTCGATATTTAAACGAGACTTAGTCTGTCCACCGGCTATCTATACTTTGTACTCTTCTCCCCTAGACTTTCCATCCACCTTGTTGATATTCACTTTCTCAATATCAAAGTCTTGCAGCAGTCTCACCTAATGTGATTTGAACTGAGTATTTTCACACGACATGGGAGAGTCAGGCTTACGTTGACGGGGATAATCGGCGGGTGGCCCTCCTCCGGAAAGCGGATGAAGCAACTGCTTCCACACTCCCCACAGAACTGGTGCTTCCCCACGCGTGTAGCAAATCGGTAATCCTTCAGCTTATCCTCGCCTTGTTCAATAGTGAAGTCTTTGGTAAAGGGATAAACCAACAAGTAGCCGTTCTTCGTACAGATGGAGCAGTTGCACTGGTTGGTGGGGTATTTGTGCAGGGGCGGAGACAGAGTGAACTTGAACCGCACGGCTCCACAATGGCAGTTGCCGGAGTGTGAACTACTCTCGCCGGTCGGTGTTGGTGGAAACGTCATGTTGAATCAAGAAAGGGAGTGTGGTCTTGCAAGGTACTCGTTGGAGCTGAAGGACCCTTTAACTGATGCGCTTACGCCTGCTGTTGCCTGGTTCAACGTCTCTTTTATTGGCCCTGGACACTAGAGTGGGGGCCAAGCTTATGAAACACGTACTTTTAGTTGCGAACGATGCTTGGTTAGTCTAGCGAAGCCTGGTAAATCTAGCGAGTAAATTACAGAATCAGTCATCAATAGATCGAGAGTTGAGATTTCGTTCAACAAAGTATCAGAAGTAGGTATCTACATAAAAGGCACCCAAAAGGGCGGAGAGTTATTGGCTCTATACTCTCCAGCTGCCCGGCGAATGTAATGAACTATCAAGTCTGGGTTGCTCAGGAATGGTGAGTGTCCCTCATCACACCGCTCAACGGTAAAAGCACCCTCTGCTTGGGCAATCATTCTCTCCTGGTAGGATTCTGGTAGAGCCTGATCGTTTCGTGTCACGATATAGGTGCTGGGGATTTCATGGAAGGCCGAGTAGGTAACAGGGACCGACAGAGGGCCCGTGGGAAACGAACCAAGCAGCTCGACCGCTTCATCCACGTCCTTAGGATCGCATCGATTATAGAAGATATCACGGATACCAACTTTGTCCAGCAGCATTGCTCCATCCTAGAAACTGTCAATTTCTATCAAGATGGAGTCTCGTGGCGACATGATGCCCAACGAGTATCCTTGATGAACCTACCTCAGTGAACTTCATGGCGCCTCGCCCTGCAATCACTTCCTGCCGGCGTCGCTCGATTTCCTGTTCTTCGGGAGTGATTGGCGTGATCTGGGCCGCATAATTCTGTCCCTCTGGCATTGCCATTGCGCACATGTAGACTAGTCTAATGACAGCGGACTCTAACCCTTGCTTCTCTCGAGATTCTTTGCCCAGTCCCTTGACAGCCTCGGACATGGGAATACCGCCAAAGGAGTGAGCGAGGGCAATAACGTTCTTGCCGGCATCGAGGTGCTCCAAGATCACCTTTCGAACTGCTTGCGCGTCTTGCTCCCATGTCTCAAGCGGCGGACTAGAGTCGACGGATGGAAGGTTCACCCCCACAGCTTCATAGTTGACTTGATTGAACCTTTCAATGAGATGCTTGAAATGTTGGGGTCGGTGCCAGGCGCCGGGCACGATAACAATGACTGGCTTGTCCATTTAGATATCCGTAGGACTTGTGATATGAAATTTGTGAGCAAGCGAGCAAGTGAGATCAAAGCAAAATGAGTTTGAATGAAACAGGAACAGGAACGAGGCCCATCTAAATAGCAGAGTGGCGCCGCACTGCAACACGCTTCGGCAGACATAGATCCGCGATGATACCTACTCTCATTGGTCAATTTTCGGGGATCGGCTCCGACGCTCATCGGTTCCGGTGCAGGCCCAACCTTTTTCGATATATGACATTTAGGCGACGAACACAAGAGCTATGCCCTTCAAATAAAGAAGAATCACCGAATAAATCATGTACCAATGCGTGCATACTTGACGCACTTATTGTAGCCCACCTTTACACAAAATACAATTGACTCGGCTCTTATTGCAAGGTGATGCTGTTTCATGGTCATGCAAATATTGTCTGTCCCCTAGTTCATTGCTCGCGAAGTGGTTGATATTCTCAGTAAACTCTATCTTATGAGTAGCCATCGCCTTGATCTATCAAGTCAATTATCTCCACAGTCCAGGTTATTGTAGTCCAAGATCGTGAGCTCGAGGGTTGTCACGCCGTTTCCATCTTTATCTCTTCATTCTCCACCCAATAAAAGCGAACAGCTCCCTAGTAAGTGCCTTATATTGTTCACTATTCTAGATGGACCAATGCGACATCAAGTGACGTCAAAACAACCCCATATTTACTCTGCCTTTTTAGGCTGGACCATTTGGTGTTTGGTATCAGACAGCTATGTACGCATGCTGGATCCCTTACGCTTGGGCATACGTGAGATGATTCTTTTGTGTCTATTAACACATTTTATGATGTCAAGAAGATTGAAATCTGCACCAATTACCTGCTCCGTATGTGCCATGCTAGGTCACCTCGTTATGATACTAAATAGAACATTTTGGTGGAGCTAGCTCTCTCGTTCAAAAGGGCGGGGGGTTCAAGTCCAGGCCCTCGACGGTCAACTTGAAGGCGTCATTTCTTGAGTAGTGTCCCGCGACATCCATGTCAAGTTTAGCACGGTGGCAATCTTCAACATCAATCTCGTGGATTAACAAGCCATCCTTCTCGGAGTCCTCATTGATCCCGGATCCGTCAATTGCATCATCGAGAGATGTCTCCCAGATAGGGCCCGCGAGAACCTCGCCAAGGGGGCCAACAATGCAAGATCCTCCGCGAGAAATATACTTCTTTCCTTCCTCTGTAGATGTGTTAGTCATCATCCTGACCATGAGGGATACTCTGAGCTTCATACCTTCCGAGACAGCCTTCGCATGATCTGTGACCCAAATGGGCAATTCGTTGTACCGGACACACTGGTTGCACGATAGAACAAATGTACGGCCTTCTCCGCCGATGGTCTGCATAAGAGGCAGCCAAGTATCTCGACTATCAGCCGTGGGTGCCAGATAGATGTTCACATTCTGCGAATACAGACTGTGGCGAAGCAGGGGCATGAAGTTCTCCCAGCAGATCGCAGCAGCAATGGTAAGCTTAACGCCATCTATCTCGGTAGTGACAGCCTTGAGACTGGATGGAGAGCCCTGTCCCCAGACAAGACGCTCAGAGGCAGTCTGTGCAGGTTTCAAAGTATGTTTAGTTTATCGTCAAACCAGGAGCGGCCTCAATACTAGCATTTGACATTTGACTTACTGGCATAACCTTGCGTCTCTTTCCAAGGACACCAGACGACGGGTCCACATAAACAGCGGAGCAGTACATGCTGCCACCGGCCTTCTCAATCAACCCGGTGACGATGAAAACACCCGTCTCCTTCGACAGCTGTTCGAGGAACTCCCTCGTACCATCGCCACGGCGGTCAGATCCCTTTGCAGTTGGAAGCTTGCGCTCAACCCAGTCATCACCAGCTCCGGCGGGCGTATCGCCGAGATCCACCGCATCCTTGAAGTACTGCAGGAATTGTTCCCGACCGTAAGGAGCGCGCGCACCAACAGCGGTTCCAAAGTCACAGGTGCGAGGATATCCGCCCAGATAAGCCTCCGGGAACAGCAGAAGCTTTACTCCTTGAGAAGCGGCGTGCTGAGTAATTTCCTTGAGAGAGGCAAGGGTCAACTCCAAGGAGGAACGAGTCCGCGCTTGCGCCACGGCAACCTTTAGCTTCTGGGCCATTTTTTTTTTGATGTGTGAGGAATGAAAAGCGATTGAAAGTAAAAATTATCGAATTACTTGGAAATATATAACTTTATGAGTTTAAATGAGTCTCGTAACAAAATCAGTCGTGGTTCATCGGGGTTTGGAGTTCCGATAACTTTGTTTTCGGCATCGAAGCTCCGAACAATGGTTTCGGCTCTTCCCCAAGTCCTTTGGAAGGATTCAAAACGTCAAAATGGACTAATTGTATATTTATGATGAATCTCCTAGAACTCAGCCGAGCCGAACAAGGCTGGAAACATGATTGAGTCCTCAAAGCCACCATAAGCTCCAACCAAGCCACTACTCATCACCGAGTCCGGCTCGATGTTGATGTTGGTCGGATCAAAGAATGTGGTGGAGTGGAATAAGGCGCAATGCTCAGAGCATAGATGCCCGCCAGCTTCACCAGATGCATTATTTACGCCGGGAGCCTGGTCTTGGATCCTTTCCGCTGGACTCGCAGGGAAACTCTCCGAGATCATTTCCTGCACCATTCGCAAGACTCCTCGATTTCGGACAACATGCCTCATGAAGGGCATCTGCGATTCAATCAGACTGACTGATTCTGCTGAGATTTTTCTTGATGATATGCTCATTTCAGGTGTTTCGTGGATCGGGACTTCTTTTGCGAGCACATCGAACACATCCCGAAGAGGTTCAGCTTGAACCCAGCGCTCTGATAATATTGCCAGGGCTGTCGAGCATGCTCGCAGAGCTTCCGAGACTTCTGGCAATCGGTATGCGGGTGTGCGACATGAAGGTGGAGTTGCCCAGAAGCAGTAGAGAAGAGTGACACCTACGCCAAACTGGCTCAATAGCTGGTTGCACCATTCAGTAAGCTATACATAACAAACGTCGAGGAAGATGGATCACTTACTCCAGGCCACAGTTGAGCTGTTTGTCGATCTTTTTGGAAAACTCTAAAAGTCAACGCGATCTGTGCACTGGCCTGTACCGATCGGTCGCCAAAGCCCGCCAGGACGTTCGTTTTATCTGGTTGAAACAAGATTAGTATTGTGTAATTGTAGGCCATGCCTACCCATCGATCGCTGAGGTATCCTCGGTTCGTGCGATGGCTCAAACGTTCGATGTAGGTTCGCCAGGACTCAAGCTCCTCCAACATGTGCTCTCTCCATGTCGAAGTGGCATTGATTTTTGGGAAGTCCGAACGCATCATTGTGTTCAAAATGCGAGACTGAATGCCTCTGCATCTGATGAGATGTAGTGTCGGAGAAAGCCGCGTTCTTTGAGCCAAATCTGGAGGTTTGCTGATATTCGTAGTGTCATGATGAAGATTTGCATCCTCGACATTTGAAAACATCTTCATCGTCAGTATCTGCATGACGTTTATACGATGGTAGATCACTTACTTCGACGGTGATAAGCTCATCAGAGAGATTGTTTGGGATGTGGTAGATCCAGCTAATCAACCGATCCAGTGCGTAAGCCGACCAGAACACCCTTCGGCGGATCTGGACTTCTCGCGATAGTACGGGAAATCGCGCTTCCGGTTCGCAGTCGGCGAGATGTAAATTATTAACTGCGCAATATCGCATCGTTACAGATACCATGTTGATGATCATCTGAGAGGATGGGGAATGAAGGGCGTGTAGCGTCAATAGAAGATATGCCTGCGCGTGCAATATCGGATCGGGATGGGCGAAAACGAATGGTGCATGTTTTATTGCAGCGTTATACAGAGCCTACAGAATTAGCCTTCATTCGTTAAGCAGATTCTAGTTTCAGACTCACCTGAGAGATAACGATGTCGTTTTGCGATACTTGAGGCGTGAGAAGGATACTGACAGCATGCACCTAAAACAACATGGTTAGTTTCTCAAAGCAGCGCACAAGGTCAATCACGCACCATTGCGACAATGAAGTCTATCCATCGATCCTGTTGGTCGGGATTTATCCCCGAATGTCTGCGTGTCTTCCATGACTTATACCAACCCGAGAACGTTTCAACATGTAGAAACGGGTATCGGGGGTTGACCCTTTCCAGGTAAATTTCAACGAGTGCGTCTTCAACATGCGATGGAAGTTCAATCTGGCGATCTCCCTTGACAGCTCTTTCTGCGACTGGTGATGATAAATTGATCTCACGCCACACATCGCTTCGCTGAGGAGCGATCCCGCATGGATTCCCACTGGTAAGTGACGCCAATATACCGATTAGAAGACTCGAATGACCGCACTGATCTTCAGCGAGTGGAGACACATTTGACACTGCAGAGTAAAACGGCGAGGGAAAGTTCATGGCTGGCGCCTCACATGTAGGGATAACGAGAGACTGCGTATCCCGAACCTCAGCTGCCCTCCGATCCGCATAAGACGTGTTTTCATGTTCGGAAAGAGGCTGTTCGGATGTAGCATCATTGTCTAAGGCTGTATCACCCTCTAAGGAGTTGTCTCTTTCCTCAATTGGCACTCTAGCTTCGAGGGCAGCGATCTTCTCCTCCAGAGATCGAGTATATCTACCAATAGAAATTAGCAACAAGTCACACACAAAAAAAGCAGGTTACCCACCCGTCATGCGTATATGATTTGCGCGTGATACGGTCACTCACAAGGCATTCTACATAGTACATGAACTAGTGAGTTGATGTATCATATGCAAGCAAGAAGGATCGATCTACTCCATACCTTTACCCGCAGTAGTGCAATTTTCGCAAGGTCTCTGATCGCTGCACTGGGGAGATCTGAGCACTGTGGACTCGAACTCCACAAAGATTGACTTGACTTACTCTCTGCTTTCGTGAGCGGCATCTTTGGCACGCCAATAGTTTTTGTCTCTTTGCCGCGGAAGCCGCAATGCTTTCTGAGTCCATAGTGCTTGCCTCACTCTTCGGACATTTGGATCCGATATCGGGTACAGATGTGCGACATTTACCCGCTCATGCACGTGATCTTCCACCTTTGTCATTTTGTCTATTGTGTCTACGATGCTAGAATTTGATGAATTTGATGTAAAGACCTTGCCTCACTCCAGAGCTTGTGTGATGAGTATCATAACCGAGTGGCTTCAGATGCGTCCATGGCAGCGGTCGGTCTCTTGAAAGCGTTCGTCGGAGACCGCCGAGGCCCATCATGGCCCTTATCTTCGCCATTGCACGGGCTATTGCTTGCGTCTGTGATTCAAGAAAACTCCTAGACTTTTGCCCATTGCTATTTGGCGCTTGCAGGGGAGAAGATATGGAATAGATTAAACCCATATGGAAAGCATCTACTAACGAATCTAAGATGCAGCCGAATAGCACCAACCTAGTGGCGTGAGCGATACCACCTCATTAACGCACTCTAGACAGGGGGGTTCCCCTCAATTGACGCATCTAGAACATAAACTAGAAGAATTAGTTTCAAATCTAGGGCCAGTCCTCGAGCCAGTTGCAGAAAACACCCCAACAAAAAAATTAGTAAGAAATGTATTGAAAAAAAAACCAAAAAGTCAAAATGGGGTTCACAACAAATGCCTTGATTAGAGTGCTTCTAGTCGACAATTAGAGTTTGACTAAGAGTATCGGTGAGGACTCGGTGAGAAATCCAAAAACCTTGCTAGAAGGCTCAGGAACCCCGCTCCCTTGCAGCAAGGGTTCGAACTGTGATCGGCCTTCGTACTCGGTAACTCCCCTCTCTTCCCAGAACCAAGAGCCTCAAGCCATGTAACCACGCGAGAACGCCCCCGCTACAGGCGACTAAAAGGCATTCTAATGCAGGCCCGGCCCACTAGCTCAGGAATGTACAGAAGGATTGCATAGACACGGCAGAGCCGGCGAAACTCGGGGGTGGGGGGGGGGGGGGATTTGTAATATTATCGAAAAACGACACCCACCAGTACCCGCCCAAACCGTCGGTACAGCAGACCGACAATTGACAGCTGTCAAGATCAGCCCTGTGTGTTTTTTTACCCGACTGGTACATTTGGCCTTTGGCGTTTACGCCAAATTGTCCTATGACAGTCTCGCCCGGGCGGTGCATAAGCGAGGTCTCTCATACGGGCCGAGCCAGTGGTCGGAACAGGGATACAGGGGTGCTCTGCAACCAGGAACCTGAGCACAGTCGCCCCAAAGGCCCCATTTTCGGCGGGTCAATAACCGAAGACTTGCCGCGTGGGAAGGAGGGGCGCTGCAGGTCCAAGCACGTGCGGTACGTGTTTGGGTAGTCGGTGTTTTCCTTTCTCGATGCCCTTTTTTCTTGTTTTTCGTTTTCTATGATTTTTTAAAAAAAAAAAAAAGAAAACAAATTAATAAGATTTAGAAATCTGATTTCACAACCGGTTTTCAATCTCCCCGCAGGTGACATTTGCCGAAGCTACCTGAGGAAACTTTTAGAGGGGGAAATGAATGGCCATAATTATTCAGACTTGCTTTTGCGAAAAGAAGACAAAAGGTCATATATTCGTGATTCCGAGACGTGGCTTCAATGTGAAGTCCCTATGTGCATAATTGGGTATGTGACCGCATTGAGAAAAAGAAGTCATGAGAAAGTCATGAGAGAGATCAAAAATCAAAAAAAACCCCCAAAAACTCAAAGCGAAAAACCAAATTGCAAAGTCGCCGCTCATACCGGTTGTCGAAGTAGAGGAAGAGGCAGTGATGGAAAGATGCCCGTCGAGACCAAATTGAATGTATCGTATGCGTACCGCGCGAATGCCCCGAGGCATACCACGACCCCCAAACGCCATGTATACCTAAAAAGAACGCTGAAACCCTTCTACCCAGATTATCCTGATAAGTCTCCCGAAAATTAAAATAAAAAAACGCCTGAGGGTGCAGCTCATACTGTAACTCGGCCCTCGGGCGCGACTCCCAGTGGGACGTCGGCGCTTGACGGTAGGGCTCGTCCCTGGTGACTCTTTCCATCAAATCCAGACAAAAGCGAGGCGACCATTTCTCTGTACGAGTTCATCTGTGATAGTTTGAATCGTTGAATTTTGCCGCTGGCGGTTCGGGGGATTTCTTCGACGAATAGGATGCCGCCGTCGATGGCTTTGTAGCTGGCCAGGCGTTGGCGCGCGTATTTGTAAACTTCGTCGGCCGTCACTCGGGGAACTGTGGAATCGCGGGTGCGCACGATGAATGCGCGGGGAACTTCACCGGTGCCGTCCTTCAGATTTATGCCGGTAACCGCAGCATCGCTGATTCCGGGGTGTTGAAGCAACACGGCCTCGATTTCAGCGGGCGCGACCTGCCAGCTGTAGAGGTAATCACGGTCAGTCAAGGATTGGGAGGTTCTTTCAATGGTAAATATACATACCCTCGCACTTTGATGAGCTCCTTGGTTCGTCCAACAATGAAGTAGAATCCGTTCTTCACGTAAGCAACATCACCGGTTCGGAACCACCCCTGCTCATCCGTGGCGTCGTCGCGCCCCCTATAGGACAAGAGGAGACCGGGACCCCGCACATATAGTTCTCCCGCCCGCTCGTCATTTTGGACCACTTTGCCCTCATGATCAATCAGACG
This sequence comes from Penicillium corylophilum, assembly GCA_018410145.1. Lineage (NCBI taxonomy): Eukaryota > Fungi > Ascomycota > Eurotiomycetes > Eurotiales > Aspergillaceae > Penicillium > Penicillium corylophilum. Next base: position 1,846,359 of record JAGUQL010000001.1, read on the forward strand.
AACATCGTATCCCTTCAGAAGGGTACCAATGCTACCAGGGTCTCCGTGCTGACCGTATCGAGTCTGGAAAATAACGCCTACTTCGGTCATCCCCCACAATTGACAAGCATACGCCAAGGGCGAAAGGCGCTCTCGGAATTGAGTCAGGGCCACGCTATCAATAGGGGCACCGGCCACACCGACATATCGCAGTGAAGTGAGATACTCCGCTACCGGCAGAGTGGAGCGGTTGATGGAGTGAATAATCGCAGGGACCAGGTAGGACTCAGAAATCTGGAACTGGTGGACCGTGGCCAAAAATTGGGTCAACTCAAAGCGCTGCAGCACAAACAACGGGTGACCGTATCGAACGGGGAACATATGGGTCCACAGAGCACCGAACAGATGGAACATGGGCAGCGACATCAGTCGGCTGGTAGGATAGGGCACATCGTAATGAATTGAACGATGATGCGAAACAATCGCGTGGTGAGACAGGACAGCGGCCTTGGGTAAACCACCGGTACCACTGGTGGAAAACATGGCCGCCGGGGTGTTTTGGGCCATGACGGGATCGGTGAACATGAGCCAGTCACTTTCACCATAGTAGAGCAGGTGGGCCAGATTGAGCTGCGAATTGTCCATAGTGAGGAACTCCGCTCCGGCCGGGAACCCTAGTTCGTACCACAGGAAGAGCTGCGCGCAGTGGTCGATTGCCCGCTCATCTACCAGACACACCTGGCCCGGGTGGATCCCCCGCGCTGTGGCCACCTCCAACACCATGGGCAACGCGTCTTGAGTGGTGAGGATCATCTTGGGTTCGGCGAGGGAAACAATATGGTCGAATTCGGCCGGCTGGCTCTTGGGGTTCGATCCCATGTAGACACCGCCGGCGCCGATGATACCGAAGAAGAGGGCAGGGTATAGGATCTATGGAAACCAGTCCGAGTCAGTATTGGTAAAATTTGTGTATTTCCGAATCATTTCGGGCCAGTCCGAATTGAAGGAAGCCGACTGACGCTGTTCCCCAAATGCAATAGCACACAGTCTCCCTGCTGGATATTATTTGCTTTGAAGCCTGCAATCAGAGTGCGGACTAGCTGCCGGAACTGGGTGGCGGTAAATGACCGCGAGGGATCCTCGGCATCGATAAAGAGCGGTTGAGACTGATTGTACGGGGTCGGTCCGCAAAAGGTAAATGTCAACAAGTCCGTGTATATATCTTCATGGAGAAGAGGATCCATAGTGCCGGGGACCGACATGGAGGGATTCCAAGACCCCATAGTTGGGGAGAATGTATGGGATGAAGGGTATGGTGAGTATAGGAATGTGGTGAGAAGAGGGGGGTTTCAAGTCGGAGAGAGTGAGATCCCTGCGTCGGGGAAATTATATAGGGAAATTGCAAGGGGAGTCTCATATTGCTAGATTTATAAAGTACTGATTTGATTTGATTTGATTTGATTTGATTTGATTTGAATTCCTGAAGCAAGCCGAGGAGAGCTGATTTGGAATACATGCTGAGGTAATCACGCTAAGCCGGGTCCACCCAAGGGCCATCCGGGGCTCAATTGGCTCGATTGGGGTTCGATAACACCTGCTTTGAGTTCCATACCTGATCTATAATGGAACTGACAAAAGCACCTCTTCCACTCTTTTCAACTCCCGAATGATCGGCAACCATATCTGCCAAAAAGTGTACTTGTCATAGACAAAGCTGATGTGATGGAGAGGGTCTCCACCGAACAGGTTCAAGAGCACAGCAAGCGCTAAACTAGTTTCGCGCCAATGCGGGAACCACTAGCGGCAATCCCTTCGATGATTGATCACAGCCCAGCCACAAGCTCGGATCCTTTCTTGTTACACGACTCTCTGCGGCCCGTCAATCACGGTGAATCGGATCGACAATGTGATCGTCTATGGTTCGTCTCCATAACTTAAATCCCATTTTTGCGGCGAATCATCACCGCAAGTCGGTCCTTTGCAACTCGACCTTCGATCCCGATGTGTCTGTGAATGGGCCCCATTGGCCCCAACACTTCTTGCGATCTCCACGAGTTCAAGAGATCTCGCTCCGAACAGGGATGTTCAGACCGCGCACCTACCCCGGTCCCTTTCGATGATGTAGTCACGGAGCCACGGAGCCACGGCTGACGCTCGTCCCTCACCTGCCAATAGCACGTCAATTGCATGCCAATCTCTTTCCCCCAGGACACTTGACACCCTCCGTCTCCACTCATGTCATGTCTGCCTGACGTCCCCTCACGACCGATTCCCCTCTTTCTCTAGCCCTTTCCGATCTCCGACGGTGAATCCCGTTCCCTTCCAGTTGAGCTTACTGCATATCCCGGCCCTTCTGTCCCGCACCCGGTGGAGCTACTGTATGATATTCACTAAACCACCTCCCCTCTTCTGCTTGCCAAACCCACAAGTCCTACCTGCGCGCGGGCTAGAAAGCCCTCGATCTCGATCGACTAGAGACTGCTCCGTAGACGCCACGCACATGTAGTACGCTTCCCTCTTGTTCTGGGCGGCCCAGTCTGACTCCACTCCGGCCCTCGGGGTTCACGCACCTGTCTCCATAGAGGAGTAAAATACGCCTGCTGGAGCCGCCCCGTACCCCGCTGCAAGTAATGATCGGCTGCACGGTGCTAGAAAAAAAAAAAAAAGAAAAAAAAAAAAAAGAAAAAAAGATTCACAGCACACACATAGGAGTGATGCAGGGATTTCAGCTGCAACGCAAAACAACCGCCACGTTCAGGTACACTCTTTATTGTTCTTCGTATGTGGCGCTCTGAGCAGCATGTGGGATTGTCATTGTTGTTGTTTTTTTTTCCGTTGAATTGGCGGTCTTGTCCCTTGGCTCCGATGGCCCGGTATTGGGAAGTGCCTAATTCGTTAGTGCATTTATTTGGGGTCCCTATGCAACCCTAGCTGGTCCCCTCCGGCCTCGCTTGCATGCGTAGAATGGGCCCCATATGAACTCTCATCCTAGTGGCGACTTGCAGAGGCATGGTCGAGAGCAATCGCCCGTTTGGATTCCTGGCCTCGGCCGGCGATCGTTTGGAGCTGGCCCGGTGATTGGGTTACATCCCAACGAACAACGGACGGTTCGTTGCCATGCTTCCTTTTCCGGTCTATCCCGTCTCCATGGATGGCGTGTGCCCACTGTCCAGCTCATGCGCTATCTGACCACGGCTTCGCGGCCCCATCAAGTTCTCCATCCGGACGCCATGGCCCTTTGTGGACGGTCATCCGGAGCTGAGCGAGGGAGTGGAGGAGGACGAGTCAGTGACCCCATTGGCAATGATGCATCTCGCTAGACTTTCGGAATTCTGGGCCCGGCTTGATAGTGTCATACACTCCTTCGAAACCTTGAGCTGAGAAATGGATCCTCAGGTGGCCCCATGAATCGGGGAAATGCCAAGCTGTGACCGGCCAAAGGCTTTCCGGTTTGGGTTGTGTGATGATAGCTGTAGTGCGCAAATTGGGAAGGAGGGCCTGCGGTAAAATCAAGCAAGTAGCAGCGAAATGATTAACGAGTCAGGTCAATGTTAGATCCGTGGTGGGGACACGACGGACCGAACAGGTAGCCCGTGCTTTGGTAGTTGGATGCCCTCAGTCCTCGTCACTCAAAACCACATGCCTGACCCCTTGAGGCACGCTATTCTGGTCAAGTTCTCAACCTACTTCGCCCGTTCGGCCCTCTTCTAAACTCTCTCTCTCCTGCAAGTCCATCAGCCATGTCGGACTCGGAGAAAAACCCCATAACCAAGACCTCACCTGTGGGCCATACCAAGATGGTCTCACATTCTCACAAGCCCAGTGAGGCCACTCTCGTCGATGGCGAGATATTCCCTGAAAAGAAAGGCCACTCTCACAAGCCCAGCGAGGCTACTCTCGTCGATGAGCAAATTCTTAGGCCAGCTGCTGTGGCAAGGGTGATCAATCACTCGGCTAGGCCAAGTGAGGTCACTCTCATCGATGGCGAGTCCCCGTTGGTGCTCGAGAAGTCCTCGAAGGGGATGGTATCGTCCGACCTCGAGGCCCAGTTGCCTCTGCCCAAGCCCAAGCGCTTGGCTTGGTTGCGGTATGCCATTATGACAATCTATAGACGACTATTCAGTCTGGTCTTCTTGGCCAACATTGGCGTTTTCGTGTATGTGATGGTCTCCAACCGCAAACTCACTGCCTTGGTAAATGCGGCTGCAGCCAACTTGCTAGCCTGCGGTCTCGCCCGCCAGCCTCTGGTGGTGAACACAATCTTCAAAGTTGTACTCTCGGTACCGAGATCAGCACCATACGCTTTGCGTAAATGGCTGTCCAAGGTATATCACTATGGTGGTGTGCATAGCGGCTGCGGTATCACAGCACTGGTGTGGTACATCGGTTTCGTCGGTCTGATGTCGCATCAGTACTGGTCACCATCTGCAGCCATCAAATTCTCAGCCGCGCCCGTTGCAGTCGCATACATCGTTCTTGTCCTGTTGATGACGATCGCCGTTGTGGCCCACCCCAAGTTCCGCATGAAGCGGCATGATCATTTCGAACTTACCCACCGTTTCCTCGGGTGGCTGGTCGTTGCGATGTTTGTGGTTCTTTTGATGCTCTTCGCTCACGAGATCAGCCAAGCAGAGGGCCAATCAATGGGTCTTTTTGTCGTCGAGCTTCCGGCCTTTTGGTTCTTGATGGTTACCGTTGCAGCCATCATTCACCCATGGTTGCTGTTGCGGAAGGTCACGGTGCGGGCCGAGCCCCTCTCCACCCATGCGGTGCGTCTGCACTTCGACCACACCACCACCACCTTTGGTAAGGGTACTTCCCTGTCCAAACACCCTCTTCGGGATTGGCATGGATTCGCAACGTTTCCCGACCCTGCCCCGGCAGGTGCGAACGGAAAACCATCATTCTCGGTTTTGGTATCCAAGGCAGGAGACTGGACTTCTGAAACCATTAGCAATCCTCCCAGCCGTCTTTATAAGCGTGGAGTGCTGATCTATGGCTTTGCGTATGCCATGCGAGTCTTCAAGCGTGTGGTTGTGGTGACAACGGGGTCAGGCATCGGGCCCTGTCTGTCATTCTTGGGTGATGACAACCGACCAGCCCTGCGTGTTCTCTGGCAGACGCGGGCACCGCTCAAGACGTACGGCCAGGGGGTTCTAGATTTGGTACACACGATGGATGCCAATCCAATCATCATGGACACCAATCTGACGGGGCGCGTGGACATGGTGCCTATCGTGCAGCGACAGGTCCAAGAGTTTGAGGCGGAAGCGGTCTGCGTGATCAGTAACCCTGTGCTGACTGCGAAGATTGTGTATGAGCTCGAATCGCGAGGCATCCCAGCGTTTGGTCCGATTTTTGATTCGTGATTTCTTTGTTCTTCGCTGTTCCCTGTTCCTTTTTCTTTTTCTGAGCCATGGAACCTTGCCAGGCGTTCGGTTGTTGTTTGTGTATATAGCTTGATACCACACTTTCGCGATGTCTGTACTTGTTGGCTTCTTTCAGCATTTCGGATTTGCAGTTCAAAAGTTGTTTCAGGGGTTTGTCCTCGTTTTTCAGGGGTTTCACGGTGGGTTGTCGCTGCCACATAAGGTTTAAGAGGATCAGTAGGCAACCGATGCAAACAAGAGTCCCGCACATCCAGGCTTGATTTGTGGTGACTCCGTACGTAGAATTCCAAATCGACCGGTTCCACCTAGTGGGGGTTTGGTCTTGTCATTGGCCGAGGGGCACGCCCAGTTGCTAGCAGTTGTATCGGAATATCAAAGTGGGGTTGATGTGGACGTCTCACGAGAGGAGTATCGAGGGAGAAATAATACGAGGGAAGAAGTTCTCCTGTCAGCTCAGTCTTGCGGTCACTTGGTCACTTGGTCACTTGAAACAGGCAACCACCGGTAGCGATCGCATCGGGGGCCTTTAAATCATACATCCGCTTCGCTACCTGGGTTTCACGCCATTATTGTCCGTGCTAGGTATATGAAGTAAACTATACGAGGTAGGTATAGTTTCAAAGTCTGATTTGATTCATTCAGTGGTAGCCTTGTAGCCTCGTACTTACAAGCACCATCAAAAGGAGGGGTCCTTCGCGACCAAATTGGCGGGGCAACTGCGAACAGACCGTCTTGTGCTGCACTGGCCTTTTTTTTTCTTTGAGATCTGGTTGATTCCATGGAGGGGTAGAACGATGTCTGCCGAGGAATCTCAACCAGACAAAGGATCATTTGTGTTAGTGGGGTTGGCCGGTCGTGTCCATCTGCAGATGGCGTTTCGGTACATTTCTACATAGTTCACCGCCCATCTTGCTTGCTTTATCTTGCTAGGTTTTGAATACGACCCTAATGTGTGAGTAAGTACCTGCGAGCCTTGGGGCTTATTTCCGTGGCTCTCAGGTTTACCGCCGAAGTTGCTGCATGCGCTCAGGTTTCGCGGAGAGATGTTCTCAGGACCATGCCGGTGCCTTTCTTCATCCATTAGAAGAACAATCCGATTTTGAGTCTGGGAATAAACGGAAGCTCCATACATTATACATTCTCTTCGATTCCATGTGTATGTACCCTTCGAATGCTGAAATTGAGAGGTTTTGCATTAAAATCCATGTAGGTATCATCCCGATGACCGTAGATATATTTTTTCCATGGGTCTCCAAATCTAAACAGTCAAAATCCACAACCACAACGCTATAAACACCTACCAACACGATTAGATAATTATATCATCGCACACAAGTAGTCACCCTAAAGCCCTATCAGTTCTCCATACTCGAATTATCTCGGTCCAAGCTTGAACCACGAGTCCCAGAATTTGCAAACCATGAATTCCGCTCCGCGGCCCAACCTACCACATTAAGCTTAGCCTCCGCGGGCCCCGGAGACGGAGCGAAAGTATATGAATCTTACATTTCCATCTCAAAACAAACATCCAAACCATCAGATCGTATTCAAATCGCATCAAACCAAAGAAGTCCAAAGCAAAATGTCCGAGACTCGAAAGGTAAAGATCGCCCCTCCCCTCCCAAAACTCACAAGCCAACGAATCCCAGGCAATCATCATCGGCGCCGGCCCCGCTGGCCTCGCAGCAGCACTCCGTCTCCACAAGCAAACAAAGATAAAATGCACGGTCTACGAGCTCCGCCCCGAGCCCACGACGCTCGGTGGAGCTATTGGGATCCAGCCCAACGGTCTGCGTCTTTTAGACCGACTCGGCGTCTACGATGCAGCCGTAAGCAAAGGCTACGGCGGCCGCAATCTGACAATGCACTCGTTGCAGGGTCATGTGGTTGGGTCGATTGATCATGTTGGTTGGGCGCGTGAGAAGACTGGATTTGGGTATTTGCGGATCAAAAGACGGGATTTACAAAGTGTTTTGCTTGAGGAGGTTGAGAAGGCGGGTATTGAGGTGAGGTTTGGGAAGAGGGTGGTCAGTATTGATGATGGGGTTGATGAGGTTAGGGTTGTGTTTGAAGATGGGGAGATGGATTCTGCAGATCTATTGCTTGGGTGTGATGGTATTCACTCCTTTGTGCGACGGTCGTATATCGATCCGAGTCAGAAGGCAGAGTACTCAGGCTTGTCTGGGATTATGTCAATAGTTCCGGCGGAGACTATTTCATCAGAGGTTTTGGGTCAGATCTCGGGTCTTGAGGCGACATTGACGGAGGAGGGAATGATGGTTTTGAATCCTTGCACAGCTTCTAAGGATGAGTTGTTTTGGTTCTTTACCAAAGAGGTTTCGCTTCCGGAGTCTGGAGATAGCCGGGATGGATGGGAAGTACATGGGAAGGAAGAAGTGGAGGGGTTCAAGGACATTCTTCTTGAAGTGTTGAAGAATGCTCAGGGCGATTGGGGAAATGCACTAAAGAAAATCGTCAGCAGCACTTCTGTTGTCAAATTTTATCCCATCTACCGCCTTCCTCTCGGCAAGGCGTGGTCCAAAGGCCGATGTGTCTTGGTTGGCGATGCGGCACATGCAATGTCGCCGCATGCTGGACAGGGTGTTTCGATGGCACTGGAGGATGTCTTCTTGCTTTCCCGTCTCCTCGAAGATGACAAACGCCCTCTGAGCGACGTTTTTGAGAAGTATGACGCCATTCGCAGACCTCGTGTTGATGAGATTTTCCAGATGGCTGCGGCGAATGCCGAGATGCGAAAGAAGTCTACGCCATGGAAGCTTTGGTTCAAGGAGATGAAAATTTCCATGGCACTAAACTTGTCATGGGCCTTAGGACTGGATACGAAGGGGGCAAAACAGGGGCACCTGGTTTATGATATTGACGAAGTGGAGCTGTGATATTGCTTCTAAGCATTATATTTATTCTTATGATGTCGTCCCTCGCTTTTTGACTTGGACATACTAATGATAGGCTCAACTGTTACATTCTCTGCGTACTACCATTCCGTCACCATGATGTTCCTTGCAATTAGAATTTTCATTCACTTCTTTCAAGATCCTATTCCTATTTTCACGTAGCTACGCTTGGAAATATGCGCTCCCAGACGTCTCACAGTCCACAATATCCAACCAATGCTCATGCAAATTTCCGCACGCGATTAGGCAGGATGACCATCCGAAAGTTCAGTCTCGCAAAAATTTCCTATCATCGGCCAAACATGTTACCTACACTTCAGGACTTCAACAGGGCACAAGTTGTCTGGCGCGGGGTAGCGAGTGAGCCTCAGTATCGTTCTTGGTCCGTGCTTGAGGCTCCAGCTGCGCTTATTATCTACGCGACTATCTATGCGCGATCGTCTGGGCGAGGGCAAAGCCAAGCGGCGATAAGGTTGTGGCTGGTTCTTTGCTTTTTTGTTATGTATTATTAGCGCGGGGCGGGAATCGGTGGCGATGAGGCTATTTTCACCTCATATGATATGGAGGGGTAATGTCAAGAGCTGCCAGTAGCATGGTTGCATTATGTTCTACAGTATACGAAGAATGAACAGATGGACATTGTAGTCATTGCATTAGATATCAGATAAGAGTTGAGAATTCTTCCTTAATGGAATGAATTCAAGCTTCTAGAACAGGAGGGGGAATAAGAATCCGAAAATATCCATAGAAGACGAGAAAATTCACAGTTGAAGCGAATGATGGGTATAATGCGAAAAAGGTGGATCGAAGCCGGTCCGTCCAAGCGAAGAGAAATGCGACTGAGCCAGGTATTCTGTTTCTTGTTCCTTCAACCATGAAGGTGCTTTCTTTTCCGTCCAGGTATCGTGAACGCCGCTGAAAATCAAAGAATTGGAAGTTCATGAAACATCATCCTCCGCGAAAGTGATTATCGTTAAATGTTGAATAAGTGGGAAAAGAGTAGAGGGTCTTTCTTTGGGTCGTGGAGATCGTAAAGTCATATGGAACGATGATTTTCAGACCATCAAGTGGAAAGTTTTATTGGCGCGTTGAGTCAACGGAGGGAGCGCGCGAAGGGACACGAGAGGCGGGTTCAGAAGGAGGCGGAGTTTGGTCGGTAACAAGGTCGTCGACTGTGAAGCGGACACGTCCGCGAGACGAGGAAGGGGTGGAAGAGTGTGTCGAGTCACTGTCTAGGCGAAGCGAGTCCATTCTCTCGAGCTCATCGTACTGTGGCAGGGGCAAGGGGGAGCCCTGGTAGTCTTCCATGACGCTGGCGGTGTCGTCAAGCTTGGTGTAACCAGGAGGGCTGGCGGGGACATCCTCGTAGACCGGAGGCATCTCCTCGTCCCAGCTGATGCCGAGACCACCGCGCTCCGTGACGTGGAGGTTGAATTGCATACGGAGAACGCGAGCGGCACCAGTGGGGGTGATCAGACGAGTGTTGCGATTAGGGCAGAATTCCTCAGCCACAATGAGCTCGATGACGAGGTTGTGCTTGACCTCGAGGCCGCCGGGGGCCTCCATGTCACAAATCGGGTTGGTGGTGGGATTGATGCTGGCCTCGAACTGCATGCCGATCTCACCGCCGGCGGTGTCGAAGTCGGTCTTCCAGCCAGTCTTCTCTTCATTGTGGCCGATGATACGGGTCTCCTGGTGGAGAACCCCCTTGTTCTCGCCGCCGATCTTGTGAGAGTGTTTCTGGCAGGCGGTGGAGACAATCTTCTGGTGCTCCTCGATGCGCCACATCATCTTGCGCAGACGCCAGCGAGTCTGAGTCTCGTCGCCCTTGTCGACAACGCCGCTCAGGGTCATCTCGACCGGAAACTTGCCGATGGGGTGGACCACGGAGGGAAGGACGATGCGACCAGTGAGGTTGGTGGGAGGGAAAATGCGAATGGACGACTTGTCGTTGCCAGCGAGCAGAGCGCGGCGGAGGTTCAAAGGCAGCTTGATGCTAAATTCCTCGCCGGCGGTGCTTCGGGCGTGGGCGAGCAGGAAATACTCAACCTTGCCAAGGGCGCCATCGCATGAAGCGGGCGAGTGACCAGGGAAGAGGTAGCTGAAGGGGAAGTCGTGATCGCCGTGAGTGAGCTTGAGGTTCTCGGTCAGGAAGTTCCAGCGAGTTAGCTCGTCAGTGCGAGTGGCGCAGTTGGCGCAGTGGGTGGAAACAGGCTTCTTGGTGGATGTCTTGCAAATGAGGCGAACGTCGAACTGATTCAGAGTCACCCCCTGGGCCAAATCGGCAACGGCGATACGCAGGCGGCCCGAGAACAAAGCGCCGGTGGAGGTGGAGGGGTTGCCGTAACAGACCAACGGCGGGGATTCGACCAGAACATCAAGCTTGGCCGACGGCAGAGCCATCTCTTCCTTGCTGAGGCGTTCCTTGGATCGGCCAGGACGTCCGAGGCTGCGGCGCTTTTCCTTGTCCTTGCTGTGGTCCCGGTGGGGGTGGATCAAGTGGTCCATGGAGAATGACAGGCGACGCTCTGGGGAGCGGGCACGGTCCGGGGTGGCATGCACAGACTTCTTAACCACAGGGTGTGTTGGGATCTCGTCGACGGAAGTTGTTGAAGAAGAATTGGAGTGAGCCGGAGTGGAGGAGATAGATGATTGCAGAGAGCCAGAGCCCCGAACAAAGTTGGGGATCAGACGGCCCGGCATTTTGAAGGTGGAGGTTAGATCCGTGGATATGAGCGTTGAATGATGTCAATGAGTAGATGTAATAATCCAAGTAGATTCGAGTTGCAGTAGAACATAATATGAAGCCAAAGTCGAGAAACAATCAGGAGCGACCGTTCCTTATGAACCCTCCATCATGTGCCACAAGCCTAAAGGGGGCCCCAATCCGTGGAAAACTTCTAAGAACTAAGAAAAATTTCTGTATGGTGTCCACATCGTCCCAAAGCAAGACCAGGTACGGCTCCGCTATTCGCTATTCTAGACACGGAAATTTCAATGGAAAGAAATTAGAAAATCCGGCGGGGTATTGCGTGGGCGTCATGGTGGAGCCGCACAGTACCGTTACACCTTTGTTTACGGCTGTTTACGCGGTATTACACACCCAAGGTCCTTAATATAGATCTTTCGCATAGGGAAAGCATAGCCGGCTCTATTTCTGTGTTTTGTTCTATGTTCTCTGTGTCTTTGTCTTCAGTCTTTGTATTCAGTCTTTGTATTCTTTAGTTTTTAGTTCTCTGATTCTATAATTTCTAATTTCTAATTCCTAATTTCTAATTTCTAGTTTCGAATTCACCCTTCCACATGTCTCGTGTTAGACCACGTCGGCTTTTCGGCACCGAGACCGGGCCCGTGAACCAACAGGATCCTGCCCGAGCACACCAAAACACAAACAATTAATGGGCATGGATCGTGGATCGCCTGACGCCAGCCCAACTCCAAGTTCCCCACATCCAAGGTTTGATGTGGGCATCATCTTGCGATCACCGCTCTAGACTCTTCAGCGAAGCTGATGCCATCAGGCCGTGCGCACCAGTGAATGAGTCACGGTTGGCTACCCTCCCCGGTCGGGAGCATGAGATCTTCCAACTATTTTTCGTAGGTACTCGGCCTTTCGCATGTACCCGTTGGCGGGGTATAGGGCCGGGACTCAATCGGCCCTATACATAGTACGCATATACGCAGTAGATATTTCTATAGTGTCTCCGCGGAGGATCAATGAGGCGACGTCGATGTCCGGTCAGGTGAGCCTCCCGGGCGTGCCGTTTATCCTGCCGAAGGTGAATCAGCATTCGATGATATTCTGTACTATGATGCAACAAGCCTAGCTAGGGCGGAAGTCCGTAGAACGACTAAGCCTCGACGAAGAGAACGCATCAGCTGCCACCTGCGAGTCATCACGTGGCGCAAACAGCGGCCAGCCGAAGACGATCGGGGTGTATTTGGTACGATACAGCTCAAAATACAGAACGAATACAGCGGAATACCACGTCTGATTCCGTTAGTGGCAGATCCTCTCTCTACCGCTTTTCCGTTTTGGGCAATACAAACGCGTGCAAAGACCCTGCGCGCGCTCCACTCGAAAATTTTTGCTCGCCGGCTTCGTCTGCATTCCTTTGTCCCGTTTCGGGTTAGGAGATCTCTCATTAACCCCGCACTGTTTTTGCGGGGCACAGGTGGCTGCACGCCGAGTTGCTCCCTTATTGTGCGAGTATAGACAGATTATAGAAGCTTCATGCTTCATGGTCAACCATACGATCGTAGCCCTACTGTCAAGATATGCACCGTGCTCGTCCTAGCTGCGTCCGGCGAATCATTAAATCCCCTACTCGCACTAATTACCTAACAGTTTCCATCCTGGCCAGGTACCTGGATCGACGTACCTAAGCCTATACAGCTTGTAGCATCACATTGCATGGTCCATGCACCCTTCATTCCATACAATCCCTGCATCTATACCCATGCAGAACACGTTCTGAAGAATTTCCCCCGGGCTATTGACTCATCCGCTATGACGGAGCACACATCAACATCCTGCGGTGAAGGCCCTATGTCTCCGATCACGCCATGATGCGAAACAGCAGCGGCCCATTGCGTGGATTTCGGTGCCGCCCGGCCCTCGACCTTTCGACGCGATCTGTCGATCCCCGTGGGCCCTCTTTAATGTTTCATTGCCTCGTACAGTAGCCGGTTATGGGCGCAAATGAGAAGGAAAGAGCGGGAATTCCACTCAAACCTACGCTTCCTATAAACTACAGAGGCTAGTGGCACTAGATAATTTTAGAGACTACTATACAGTAACACTAGAGATCGAGGGTGGCAGCCAATGGGCAGGTCGGCACCCTCCACTGGACTTCCTGATTCGGATCGACCTTGGAGAACTTTTCCGATTACAGCTTGACACACACACACTCTCTCTCTATTTACCAGATTAGTATCGCGTCATCTTCCCTGAACTGGAATTACGCCATTCTGCTCAAATACTCTTACTCCGTCTAATTGCAATTGCAATTACCATTTGCAGATTGCGCCTTGAATCACGAAATAACGGAAACCTCCCGGGTCCCCGCTCACGAGAGAGGCGAGCAGAAATTTTCTGTTGCATCGGCTATACCCCACCTCCAAATTTTATACTCGGGCTGGGCAACGTGATGCTTAACATCGATGCCACTGGCGGCCCGCTCTTGCCATAGTCGTCCCTGGTTCATCCTGTAAAAAGTTGACCGCTATGTCGGTGGGCGTGGCTAACCGCCCGCGATGGGGCCGCCTCGGCCATTAAAAGCCGCCGCTGAGCCCCGTTCGGCGATTGCTCCTTTTCACTTGCCCGTCGGAAAACCTTGTAGGGCTTCGTGATCCTTTCAAAGGCACCGGGCCGGTTAGGGTCTAGTCGGTTTACCGTGTGGAGTGAGGTTTTTGTTTCGGGAGGATCACCTTTCCATGGTGGGTAGCTTCTGGATTCTAGAATTCAAGTCTTAGATCATTAGATAATTTTTAGGTCATTGGAGTACTTTTGTATTTCCTGTGGTTGACCGGTGTGTTTCAACGTTGCCCAAGTGGGAGCTGCTCTCATGGTTTACTCCGTAGGGGTCGTCGGCAGAGATTTCTGCCTTTCCAACTCCTTTCTCCACTTGGCTGTCATTCCAGAGAGTGTTCCACGTTCCACATAGGACTCTAGTGATTCGACCGATTTGGAAGGTACTTCCGACCAGGCAAAGGTGAGGTTGACAGTGGTGTCGGATGAGTCTTGCCTAGAGGCTTTCTGAGCCTCATACTTACATGGCCCTTGAGGTCATTCGATTAAGTACCTTGTTAGGTTGAGATACTTTCCTACCCAGGCAGAGGACCACTGGAAATCACTTTGTTTGTTCTAATTTACCACTGCAAACAGAGACCACTCATTTTGTTAACAAATACGACCTGTCTCAAAGTGCTTCAAGCCCAGCATCCAGGGTCCAAATTTAACGACAAACTAAACTTAGATCGGATCTCCCGATCATGGACCATAACAGACAAAACGACAAACCCATTGCGGGTATACAGAGTCTAGGCTATCTATATTATAGGACTCTTAGCGTCCTATAGGACAGGACCACTTTTACCGGTCCCTCCTATAGGACTAAGGCTAGTCCTATGTCCCGTCCCGCGGGTCCTATAGGACGGGAGGGACTAGTCCCATACGGGAATTCCCATAGGAATGTCACAGTCTAGTTCTCAGAGGACTAGAGGTTCTCGTGAACGGACGGGGGTGGTTCTAGGATCTAAGGTATAGTGGCGACCGCCTTCGCCTTCCATCTTGAAAACACAGAGAGACGCTTTCAATTTCATGCTTCGTTCCAAACGCGAATGGTACAATACAAAACGGGTAGATGACTTGGCAAGGTCATATTGGAAAGATCATTTGAATTAGTATACACAAAATAAAATTAGAAACGTCTTCCAGCTTTCGGGATCCAAATGGCTCCTGTCTTCGATAGGTGATCATTCACATGCAGTTCCCTTTGCTCGGCCTCATCATCTGCCCATATTACTGCAGTAGGTCTGGCTTTAAGAGTCTCATAAATTTGAGAGGGAAATACTTCCCTCATTGCCTTCCTGATTATCTCAATCTCCCACGTATCATTCGAATTCATTCCTGCGCCTAGGAGCATGTCCACAACTTCACCTAATAAACGGAAATTGTAGTTGATCGGATCAAGGTTATGAAGCTTCCGTAGTCGACTGAAAAAGACGATATGAGCTGGTACAAACCCCTCGGGGGTGTGCAGGGATATAGTCAGGGACCGGCTGGAGCTCTCGGTTGTGATAGCACCAGCACAAAGAAATTCACGAAGTACTCGAAGATAGTGAGATTCCTTTTCTGTATCTGACTCAATCTCGAATGCAACATCAAGGTATGCGCCAACAGCAGAATGGTGCCATAAAGTATCACGCAGCACGAAATCGTTTGGGTCGCCCCCTTTGCGAAGAAGCTTTGACAAGATTTCACTTTCGAGTAAATCCCAAAAATGCCGTTCAGATGTCGGGTTCATCTGGTTAGCCCACGACGTGATGTGCTTGATCAGGAGAGTCCAGGGTGTCCGTTTCTGCCTGTCATCACCAATGGCAATGACAGCATTTAGCTCCACTTCTTGGGTATCTAAAATTAGATCGAGAATATCTAGAGCGCAACCTGACCATTCTTGGTCAAACGTGAACTCGCCGTTCGATCCTTCTTGGCCCAGAACAGAAGGAATTAGTGTTGGCTTCAATGCATGGAGATAATCTGGCGTCTGTGGAATTTTCCAAAATAGATATCCCAGTAATTGCCATCTAATCACTTGTTCGCGAAAGAACCCCTTGGCTTCTTGCGAGTCCTTTAAAGAGAGTTGCCGGTGGAGAACTTCCAAGATTCCACTATCAAGATCATCTATTATGTGATAGACAACAGTGACATCGGTCACAGTGAGCTGTAGCTCTTGAATGCAGCGCAAGGCACTTGAGGTAAAAAACTGCAATCGCCCATCGCTGTCATAAACACCACAGCGACGATGACGTACGTAATTAGGTGCAGTCTGTTTGATCGTTGAGGTAAAGAGTCTGAGAAGAGACAAAAAGAGATTAAACGACGGGGGTTCTTTTTCACTGAGAAATGTTGACATCTCCTGCGTTCTTAAAAAGTCAACCACAGTTCGGTGTAAGAATGTCACAGTACCCGAATTGGAATTAATCTCTAGTAACCCACGAGACCGACTAGTCAATCTCCACTTCATTGTTTCCTCAAAATCGGCTTTCTCCGCTGATGAATATGGCTGCGATGGAACAGAGAAACAATAGTTCTCATCCTCATACTCTTGGTCATGGAAATAATAGGCAACTGCCTCCAGAGGCTCTTCTGCGGCAAGGGCTATCTGCATAGTGGTTGACATCTTGCAGTGGTAAAAGGGCTCCACTGATTCTAGTATCTGCCGGAAGAATACTTCAAGCTCCACAGGGAAACTCTCAAGACGCCGACGAATGTCCAAGAAACTGTCTCTATTCGTGAGACCTTCTCTCAGCATTTTGACCACTAGATAGACCCAAAGAAAAACACCACTCGCGCGCTTCTCGATTTCCTCGATTAGGTCTTCGCCGTGAAACTTGGCTGCTTCCAATGAGGGCCATCTCGGGTGCCCGTAAATATGTGATCGTGTATATTCAAGGATATCATTTCGCGTCAGGTCTTGCATATATAGTTTTCGTCGCGGTTCACCTCCAAATGCTTCCTCGAAAACATTCCACGGTCGACTTGAGACACATATCTTGATACTGGGAAATGTTGCAACCTCTTTCAAAAACCGACACAGCTCGAACTGGTCATCACCTAGCTCATCTAGGCCGTCGATGAAGAAACAGAATCTCACAGAGCTCGCACCCCAGGCTGTAGCCTTCATGAGCATTTCATGAAGACTTTTAAGACTCCACTCATTAGGTCCCTTGTTCCCGCTCAGGTTCAGTCGAAGGCCTTTTGATGCAGGAAGTATAGCCTCGGGGCATTGTTGGAAGGTCTCATAAAGTAATGCACGAAGGACACCCTGCTGAGACTTTTGGATTGCCGTCCCAGCACTCCAAAAATAATAACTAGCTGTAATCAACTTTTTCGACCCTGACCAGTCCAACAGCATGGCCTCGGTAACAGAATCATCTGCAAGAAATTTCATGAACGTTGATTTTCCGGAGCCTGGCTTTCCAGAAACCCAGAACATGCCATCTTGCATTCTCAGCCACTCAGACATTAACCTTGCTGAAGCTGGTGCACCCTCAGGAGGATCATGAACCCATCTGAAAGTTCTCTTGAACGCGTCTGGAATCGAACTATGGCGAGTGCGCATCTCAAACCCCAAACTCTCGATGACCATTTGCTCAAACTGTATTTCCTCTTGAGTCATATCCATCTTAGACAAATGTTGCTTGAGAGAATCGATCCCTTTCGCTGAGACCATACAGGCATGTCGTATGTTTTCAATCTCCGCCTGATATTTCGTGATTATAACGAGCAATTGATTCAGTTTGTCTGACTGGTCAAAATTCATATTCCGACTGTCTGTCCGAAGCTGTTCAATTCGTCGCGTGTGATTCTGCTGGCCGTGTCTACGAGAAAGTCTCAGTTAACCATCCTCACAGGTCATCAAAACAATCACCAAAAACCAAACATACCGCGCTAGGACACAGATATGGTATATAATTGACGTTTGAACTCTTGTAAGCCGGTTTTCTAGCTCATCAATCTCGTCCTTTGCCCAAAATACTTTCAGCGCTGTGCGAAAGCTTTGCCAGCGGCCTTTTGATCCATCCTGCATCTTCAACTTCTCCACAATATCCAGAAGTTTCTCACAATCCGTTTGACATGAGAGTATAAGTGTGCGGAATGAGGTGTTTTGTTGATCGGGCTGGCTGCCAGGGCCGTTAAGATAACTGCTTGAATTGGCGCACCCGGAGAGAAGCTCCGAATTGAGATTTTTCAGGTCACCGTAGACTTTTTCAAGTGTCAGAACCTCTGATGTGCCTGTGGAAGTGGTTCGATAGATTGCTCGAGCTGTTCTTAGCAACTCGGTCCCGAATGAAAGAAACTGGACAGCGTTGCTCGCCAGGCCCAGGGCAGTGATGGGATCCATACTTCTTCGTCGTCCCAATATTTTGACGTAGTTGGGACTTGGGACGGTGGCGCTTTATCTTCTTGATGAGACACATGCGTGCGGTCTTCAAGTGCTAGTGGGGGCGAGGGAGAGGGGGAAGGGGCTGAGTGCACCGCCCCGTTAGGCGGTCTTCTTACGCGCCCCAGAACCCTGCACATGCAGAGATGCGAACGCTAGAATCATCCAATTAACAAGTCGCGTTTCCCGTTACCCCTCAGATCTATAGACACGGCCATCTTTCACCCCACGGTGAGATCTGGTGATATCTATACCACGGACTGCAAGATTCTACAAAGGAAGTCTTCTATATATATCGAACTCGTTGGCCCTTTTCCATCTTCATCCCACTCGGCAAATGGAATGAAATCTAGCTGCTCGGATGGCACTTGATCCGTGACACTCTGCAGAGCAGGAGTGGGAGAAAATATACTCGGACACGAAAGTCTAAGAAGGTATCAGAATATAAGTAATTAGTAATAAAAGAAAATATTCGGGGGTAAAAGTATATATTCGCTTCTATAAGTCTCTAAACTTCCGTGAATAGTTACGAAAGAATCTAATTCTAATTATTCGCGTATATAAATAAATAAATATATACGTAAATACGCGTAAGTATCTTAAGAATAATAATTATATATATTAGTAAGATAAATATAAGTATTTACGCGCGGTAATTAATAAGTTTATATTAGGTCCTAAATGATAGCGCGTAGTAAATTATATATCGCTACTTTTAGGTTTGACTAATTAGAATCGGCCCTTATAGATTATATATATAATAAATATTATACTTTAGATATCAAATTCCAGACTAGTTAAGACGTGAGATAACCCATAGCCCAATAGCTTGCTGAATGTCGATAAGCCAAAAACTTGAAGCATAAACCCCTGACACGTGATCCGGGGGATCGCTCGGCAGCAGAATCTCAAATCTGAGCTTCCCCTTTTCCGGAAGAGCTTCCTGCCACCGTGTCTTTTTTCTATGGGCTCCCAAGATTTACGACCATGGGTCTGTTGTCCCTTCAAGTAACTTCCACCTACTAGCTTCCCATCGCCGACCCTTCGGACCCTGGCGCGTCCCATCCAAAGCCGAAGTGGGATGTTCGCGCATTCCCCACTGTGCTATGTCTTGAGTTCTCGCACGCTCTGATCCACAATTGAGACTTGACACCAGCCCGAGACTACTGAATTCAACGCGCGTGCGTCTAAAAGATACGAGAAGCGTCGAGCGTTCTACTTGGAATTGCCGAGAAGATAGCTCTCTCGGTTCGAGCTAACGTCGAAGAGGAGCTCCAGCATTGAACTCGAATTGGGAATCGCGAACACTCACCATGCTATCCAATCTCACTGCGCTCGTTGTGGCCATTGCCGCAGTCATAGCCTTCTGGACCATGTCCTCGACCTCGGTCTCACCTTTCACGCGCTCTTTCCCCAAACTTGTCAACAAGCGCATCTGTCTATTGATCGCCCACCCAGATGACGAAGCCATGTTCTTCGCGCCAACGGTGCTCGCTCTCACCCAGCCGGAGCTAGGAAACCACCTGAAGATTCTCTGCCTCAGCACTGGTACGTCACAGATGACCCGAACGATGTCTCGGCCGAGGACCTTGAACTCCATCCAAAATCACAACCAACCACCGAAACAAAACTAACAATCCATCTCTTCAGGCGACGCAGACGGCCTCGGCGAAACCCGCAAGAAAGAACTTCAAAAGAGCGCCCTCCAACTTGGCGTCCGTGACGAATCCGACGTCTTCGTAGTCGATGACCCAACCCGCTTCCCAGATGGCATGAAAGAGCACTGGAAGGAATCAGACATAACCTCTCTCCTTGCATCGGCCTTTGCACCCGAGCTAGCTGCTAGCCTAAAAGGCAGCAAACCCAATCCCGACAAAGCACCAACAGCCACCATTGACGTCCTCCTCACCTTCGACAAACACGGCGTCAGCAACCACCCCAACCACCGCTCTCTATACCACGGCGCTGTGCATTTCATGCACGCACTGATGAAGGATAAAGCGGGCTTCGCAAGCCCAATCACTCTGTACACATTGACTTCGCTTCCTATTTGGCGGAAATACGCGGGTGTGCTTGACGCGCCGCTTTCGATGCTGCAGGGGGCTTGGAGTAGTGTTTGGACTGGATTGACGGCGAAGAAGAAGGGGGATGCTGGGCCGGCCAGATTGCTTTTTGTCAGTTCGGTTGGGGAGTGGATGACTGCTCAGTCGGCTATGGTGAAGGGTCATCAGAGTCAGATGGTTTGGTTTAGGTGGGGGTGGATTACCATTGGTCGGTATATGACTGTTAATGACTTGAAGAAGGAAAAGGTCTAGGCTGGTCTTGCATTTGCATCGGTCGTGGATCAAATACCTATTTGATCCATTGTTGACTATTCTCATCCCTTTGCTTGTATGTATATGAAACGACAGATAGTGTTTGTGCACATATGGATCTTGTACACAGTTTTCTATAGGATCTTTCTGACATTCCAGATATATTGAACAATTGAAGATTGGAACAACAATTGCAATGGATTTATCCAAATTTGACCACCTGGGTATATCATGAATATAGTTGATACGATTTTAAGTATGTACGTTTCAGACAGATGCAATTGCAAATAAAATGCAAGTCGATCTCAAAACGAGGGTATCAAATGATCGACAAATCAAAATGCGTAGAAACCAGCACTTGAGTCATCCCACTCACGACGTCCTCATATCCACGACTTATCATCCAAGAGAAAAATGCCCCGCTCCTTAGACTTCAACAACCCCAACGCAGCAAGCTTTCCATAGAAACCAGCACTCGGATTCTTCGCCGTAGAGAGCGGATGATCCTCCGGATAATCCACCCAATTTTTCCTCATCTCCTGTAGCTTAGCCTTAAACTCCGGAGAACTGCGCCGCTCAAATTGGAACAAACGATTCAGCGGCGCGCAGGTTGTATCCACACCCGAAAACTGCTTGAGAATTATCTGCCATTCCCTTCTTTCTGAAAGAATGGATGATTCGGCGCGTTTGAATAAAAGCTTGTTGTTTGTCAACCGGCGGACAGGAGCATACCACTCTTTATGCCAGTGTCGGTCTTTGAACCCCGTGGGCCCGATCATGTCCATGAAGCCGGAGCTCTCGTCGTAAAAGATGCGTTTCCGATCTGGCAGGAAGTCCTTCCATTCTTCCATTATCTTGGGCCGTTCTTGGTAGAACCATTTGTTGTCGGGGGTGTCTTTCCATTTGGGCACTCGGGCGATTAGCCACACTGCGCGTCGGAAGAGATATCCTTGTTGGTAGACCTCGAGACGGAGGAGGTCGTATGCGTGTATTGCGTCGGCGAGGATTGGCGATTGGAAGAGGGATTGATCGACGGAGAGTCCCATCTTGCGCTGTTTTTTGGCAGCTTCAAGGGCTGGGTTCAGACATCTCATCACAATCGCGCGTGCTTTGTGTTGTTTTTGTCGGGTTTCGCTCAAGATTTTGTAGGCTGCAGCCAGGTGGGCTTTGCAATCTTCTAGATTGCCCTTGTCGATAGCGATGTTGATCATGAAGCGGTGTGTTTGTACAGTTGGCTTGACGTTGTAGGGCTCGGAAGTCATCGTGCTGTATATTGATTCTACTACCTGCATGGATACTCGTCCGATATCGTTGGCTTGCTGTTCCTGAATGGTTTCAGTGGTCCTGATTCTGCATAACACGTACGCTCGCTCGAACAATTCATGCCAGACTCGAGCTGGGATAGGAATATCGTATCTATCGGCGATGAACTGGATTGTTTGAACGGCGGCGAGGATATCATTGTTGGTGCCGAAGACATGGGCAATTGCGAACAGAAGATTCTCGGTTGGATGAAGAGCAGACCATGGCTCATACTTTGTAGGCGGCATTTGGACCTCTGAGTGACCCTCCCGCTTGAGAAGATTGACTTTGAGATTCCAGATCTGGATCAATATTTGCCTGAAACCCGGGCCGTGACCAACGCGGGAACTAGCAAGCATGAGGTTGATGTAGCTGCGCTCGTCGGCGGTATGACCGTTGTCGAGCATTTCGCTGAATATTTGCATCACTTTCCTTCTGACGCTCAGCCCGCCGGTACCAAAGCCCTGCCATCCGACACCGCGGCTTTCCATGCGCCGCTTGTAGTAGTGACGAGGGAGAATACGCAGCCTGAACGCCTCCTGGCCAGTGTAGCAGTGGTCCCAGACGAGCGCCTCCATATAGTGGTTGTAGCATTGCAGGTCCGGCATGACACCTACCTCCTCCATAGACTTCCAGATATCATCCGCAAGTGGTCCATTTCCCATGGATCGGGCGCAGTCCAAGAGATGTGTATATTCTGCGAGGCCCAACAGATTACCTGCGGCGACTCGATAATGGGTGATTGTTAGGAGGTTCCTGACAAAATCATCAAAGATCTCTTCGACCCGTTTCAGACCGTTCAATAAAGTGGACCATGTGTGTAGAGGATGGTGGAGGTCACGAAAAGGCTCCACAAAATAGGCGGGCGACAGTTGGTTGAACGCCGCGGTGAACATGGTCTGGGGTAAACTTCCGACCAGACCCGCTGACCGTGGATCCGTCATTGCTGCCATCATCTGGTCCGGCTGACTATCTTGAAGCACTTGAAAGAACTTGGTTGCATATTCTGCCTCGTTTTCTGGTGAATCCCATGTTGGAAGGATCACGTTGTCTGCCTTGCGTGTGGTCTCGATTGACTCTGGGGACGAATTCCATAGTCTGCCCGTTGTAGTAAATTGGTGGAGAAGGAGGTGTCGCCGAGGGCGTTTCTTATGGGACTGGGAACCGTCGATCTGACGAAGCTGAGACTGGGATGCTTGGGAAGCAGACGAAATTTGTCTTCGATCGGTGAGGCCGAGACTCAGGAGTCTCCGATGGTGAATTAAACATTGTTCTGGCCCTAACGGTCGCAAATGAAGACCGTAGAAGGAGAACCTCTCACCAGCAAACGAAATCCTCATGATGGAATAGAGAGAGGACGAAAAAAATACCTAAGATGCGAAGAGGAAAATGAACAGGGGCTGAAAGAGGAGGGGGTGTGCATCGACCCCGGCCTGTACTCGGTACTTCTGGCTGCACTGTTTGGTTAAGGGGCGGCGGGTGACGGTCAGACCTTTCCCTCTGGTAGCAGTGACTTGCAGAAAGCCTGGGTTACTGGGAGATGGAGCTAGATGCTTTTCTAATTAAAAAGATTCATATTGAGGTGGTCCTTGAGGACTATTGGGACTACTAGCACTTCTTGTGCACCGATGGAAGCGATCTTCAGGTCGAGGGTATACATCTGACAAGTGGAGGTGCGGGTAACCCCATAAAATCCATCGTGCGCCCCAGTTTTGGCATTTGCCGCCTGAGGCAGAAACCGGGGTAACAATGCTGACTCATATCACCCGCGCTAGTCCCGATCAAGAAACCGGCAGAGCTCGCGCTGATTTCGCTCCCGCGTCTGCTGTGTCCGAATCGACATCGTGATTCCACACCCCCACAACTCAAGATGGCCGACACCGAGGATGCAGGCGCATCTGTCTCAGAACCATTGGACCTTGTGCGCCTCTCACTCGACGAGATTGTCTTCGTGAAGCTGCGCGGCGACCGTGAACTCAAGGGCCGCCTCCACGTGAGCCCACCCTGTCACGCAATTGCCTGAATTGTCCACTGACCACGATGATAATCTAGGCATATGATAGCCACTGCAACCTTGTCCTCGGCGACGTGGAAGAGACCATCTACGTGGTCGAGGAGGATGAGAACGAACAGGAAACTACAAGGGTAAGGATCATTGGGCGGTTTCCGGGTTATGTACGCTAACCAGGATTGTATGGGAGCAGACAATTAAGAAGCAAGAGGAAATGCTTTTTGTGCGAGGTGAGTCATGCGTCAGGGTTCTCCACGATCTGAAGATGTTTACTGATACTGCCCAGGTGATTCCGTCGTTTTGATCTCCCCCCAGGCCTGATCGGCCCACGAAATGATAGAGAAACCGGAGTCTGGCGAGCAGCTACTGCGAAGGAAAAATGAGATACCATCCAATACCAGTCGCATAGATATGAGACCATGAAACGGCGATGAACCCATCTACCAAGGCTCCCAGGCTTTCCCGTAGCCCCTCCTTGGCAGAGCCGCAAGGCGGATCCCAGGACAGGACTAGTACTCTACTGAGTCATAGCGCTTCTTATGGTCTCTAGGTGTTTCTAGAGCGAGATATTCGGGGCGCAGCATGATCGGGGCAGATGATGGGCAGTTGAGTGAAGCGTAGCGTAGCTATGACTCAAGCAAGTGACTCGACCCCGAGCTAAGGTTATCGATAAAGCTGGCCCCGGTCTCCCTTCTTTGTACATCCTCAGTTCAAATTTCAACTTCACTTTCCATATTCAGTTCTGTCTCTCACCCGACAGAGTAAGAAATGATCACTCGAATACAGTTTTGAGTTGCGCCGAAACGAAGGCGATCCAATCTATCCTCATCCGTAACGTCACTACCCCAAGAACGCGACTCATCGTTCTTCGACCCTGGAACCTTCCACCACACCAAAACATGCCGAACAACACGAGACTGAGCGTCGAAGAGAGAAAACGAGGCGAGATCGTATGTGTTCATTGCGTCGGATTACCTTCCTCACTCACCTCTCCAGGCTCTCAGCGAGTTCGCCGAGTACGCCGATAAGCAGCAAACGCAGCGCTCCGCCTACACCACGCCGCACGACGGCGGACCTTCTAACGGCGCCGCTGAAGCGTCGCAAGATGTCGAGGATCATGCTGAACTCGATATCTTGGATTCTCTCGGTCTGTCCGATACCCCGCGCACTGTCAAGTTAAAAGACCTCCTGCTCGGGACGGGGGACGCCCCCAAAGATAGCCTGAAGGAGCTGGCCGAAACAATACAGCTACGAATGGACGAGGGCCACGGAGAGACGCTTTTCGATCTCGGATTGGAGGATAGCGGAGACTCAATGGGCTTCGACATTCCCCAATGGGAAACGGCACTCCGGCGCTTGAATGAGGCCACCGAGACTCTCCCCGCACACTGCCGCATTCTCATGACATACAACGTCGGCGGCGAGAAAGAGGCGCCCGTGAACAATGATCGAATAACTGGCGCTTGGGGCAAGATCCTAGTCCGCCAGGATGCTACCAATGTGGAGGAGGTGGGGGAGGTTCGCATCGCGGTCGTGGGCAATGTCGATGCGGGGAAGAGTACCATGCTTGGAGTCCTAGTCAAAGGCGGACTTGACGATGGACGTGGTCGTGCTCGAGTGAACCTGTTCCGACACAAGCACGAAATCGAGAGCGGCCGGACCAGCTCCGTGGGCATGGAAATCATGGGCTTCGATAGCCATGGCGAGATCGTCACCAATGCCCAAGGGCGGAAACTCTCCTGGGAGGAAATTGGGAAACGCTCGGCCAAAGTCATTTCCTTCTCCGATTTAGCAGGCCACGAGCGCTACTTGCGCACCACTGTCTTCGGCATGCTTAGCAGCAGCCCCAACTACTGCTTACTGATGGTGGCTGCCAACAATGGGCTAATTGGGATGAGCCGTGAGCATCTAGGGATTGCGCTGGCTCTGAACGTCCCTGTCATGGTGATTGTTACTAAGATTGACATCTGCCCGCCGCAGATTCTCCAGGAGACTCTATCCCAGCTGTCCAAAATCCTCAAGTCTCCAGGTGCGCGCAAGATTCCTATCTTCGTGAAGGACATGGAGGAAACCATCAACACGGCCACTCAATTCGTCAGCCAGCGGATATGCCCAATATTCCAAGTCTCTAACGTAACGGGCGAGAACTTGGAACTCGTCCGAACATTCTTGAACATTCTTCCTCACCGCGGACACTACGATCAAGACGGTCCCTTTGAGTTCCTGATCAACGACACCTTTTCCGTCCCGCACGTGGGTACGGTCGTGTCGGGTGTGGTCAAGTCAGGCGTCATTCATGCCGGCGACTCGGTCGTCGTTGGACCCGACTCCCTTGGCCAGTTCACCACCACGACGATCAAATCCATCGAACGAAAACGAATCCAGGTAAATGCCTGCTCTGCGGGTCAGTCTGGCTCCTTTGCGCTGAAGCGCGTCCGTCGAAAAGAAGTTCGCAAGGGTATGGTGGTCTTGAGAAAGATGGAAAACCCTCCAAAGGTGTACCGGGAGTTTGTCGCTGAAGGTAAAACTAAACGTTCTCATTTCTATGTGAAGGGATGATGGTTGTTGACATGGATGTAGTCTTGATTCTCTCGCACGCAACTACGATCAAGCCTAGATACCAGGCCATGCTCCACGTGGGGGCCGTCAGCCAAACTTGTGCTGTGATCGACATAGACCGCCCTTTCATTCGAACTGGCGATCGGGCTCTTGTCGCCTTCCGGTTTATACAACGCCCCGAGTTCCTGGCGCCGGGCGACCGAGTACTGTTCCGAGAGGGTAAGACGAAAGGGCTTGGAATCGTGAAGAGCATTGGCTACGACCCCGCACATCCCCTGAACGCCACCAAAGGTGAGACTACGTGACACTGCGTGGCCTGGTGTTTCTATTTATTGCACGGCTATACTGTATGCAGTGGACGCAGTGGACGCAGTACGACACTTGGGAGCGGTCTCGCACGTGAGGTGACGTCAGATGATGCCATGATCGACCAGGTTGTTGCACGTCTGCTTCAATCCTGCAGTTATCAGCCGTTTAGCTCCAATGATTCATTTCCACCGCTGGGACCCGTGAGGCCGTGTGTTCCACTGACGTAGTTCATCGATCGGCTCTTAAAGAAGCTCGACCTCCGTAAGGCACTCTCTTCTTCCACTTTAGTACAACTTCTTTATCTTGACCCAAGGAACCAACCTTCTTCCCCTACTTCCGTGACCTCATCGATTTCTTATCCCCCTTCCCCGCTCTCTATATCTGTTTCTACTATCCCACCACATACTACAACACACCACACACAGTTGGACATTATGGAGTCTGTCAACAAGGTTATCTCTACCGCATCCCACGCCATCTGGGGCGACAATGATGCTCAATCTCAGCAGGCTCAATCTCAGCAGGCCCAGCAATCGCACGAAGAGCCTATCTCCGGTGTGCAGGGCAAGGGCTTTGCCAGTGACCCTTTCGATGCCGGCAATCGAGACGGTAAGTTCACCTTCAATACCTCTTGCTCTAGCCCAGCCACATACGCATGCCTGCAACATGAACCCCCGCATTTAGTGACAGGAGTGCGTAAATGGTACATCTTGGTCCCACTGTGCATTTGAAACACTCCTGTCATCGAGACTACAGGCTACCGTGCTCATATCCTGAAAGTTAAGGAGCTAATAGCCCAATTTTCCAGAACAACCCGATGCCCCCGTCTCAGACGCCAACACTGCCCAACAGGAGCCCAAGCTAGACGGAGAGGTCCAGAAGAGTGTGCCCCAGCCCGCCGCTAGCTCCACTCTCGACAAGCCCTCTACCGTATCTTCTGCCGATGCTGCCTCATCCACCGCTGCTGCCGATACTGCTCCATCCACCGCTACCGCCGATGCTCCATCAAGCGCCGCCACAACTGGTGCCCCCTCCTCTACCGCTGCTGCTCATTCCACTTCGAGCACTGCTGCCGGCGACTCATCCTCCACTCCGGCCGAAGACAGCGGGGTTGCCTCCAAGGCCCCAGAAAAGGAGCAAAAGGAGCAGCGCGAGCCCGAGGACTCCGAGAAGACCAAGGAGCAACAGGAGGCGGGCCGCCGCGGGACGGCTGTGATCATGCAGGATCACGGCGTTAGCAAGGAGGCGCTGAAGGGACCTCAGGATGGTTCGGCGGGAAAAACTGCCGCGGAGTTCGAGAAGGAGGGTAAGCATGGGGCGAAGACCACCAAGTCTAATGAGTCAAGTGAGTTCCTTTCTCCTGTAGATCAACCCGGGTATATGAACGGCACTAATACTGGCATAGAGGGAGAGTCTGGTAAATCTGACTCGTCCAAGGGTAGTGACGACAAGTCCTCTGGAAATGGAAAGCCTGGTGCTATGTCGAAGATGAAGGACGGTTTCAAGAAGGTCGTTCACCCTCACAGCAGCAAGCAGTCGAACTAGGCCACCCAGTAGGCATGTGCCTGGATGGGTGGTTGATTAATGTTTCACCTCAGGCTTCTGTGATCTCTTTTTATGAATTATGTTCAATTCCCTCGCGGTGTCATTTTGTAATGTATTAGTACCCAATGCAGATTTGATTATATCAAACATTCAGTGTCACCATTTCCAATTAAAGAAGGACAAACATTGAAGTTGTCCCACATAGGCCTAAGCCTGAAGGCTACCGTACGCAGCGTCCAGCGCAATTCGAGCGGTCGACGAGCGATGGACAAAACAAGCAAGCGTATGGTTATGGTCCACCAAATTCGAACTCTAGAGCCATGCACCAGGGCTAATTTTATGCTAAACTAGCTGCACATGCACATATAAAGGGGCCGTCAGCATTTTCATCCCAGGACAGCGACGCTCTGGCTAGCCAAAGAAGCCTAGCCGTAATGTTGCGTGTAAATTATGGTAGCTTTGGATTCTAGGTTGCACCCACAGTAACCACAATTGCTAAAAACGGTCCTGAAAGCGAAGAAATAGGCGGCTCAGCCGTGCGTTATCTTCTTGGTAAGTAGACCGTCCGAAGGATAATAGATGCAGGAGTTCAACAACCATCCCACAATTGGCTAGCTCAACTAGGATTGTCTTGCGGGCTTTGAGAGTTGGAAAAAAATCATCATCCTTGACAGGTACAACATGATTGCAAAAGTCAACCCCGTTCGGAGTCATCTATTCTCTGCAACAAAACATATGGACGTAGGTCTAGAACTCATGACAGAAAGCCATATACATTGCGCCGGCGCAGTCCCAATCCCACCATATCACCAGGTATTAAACCAAAGATGACATCCAATCGATATCCGAAATACATTACTCTTATTCGAAGAGCAACTTCAGCTCTGCGATTCTGTCCTTCTTCTTATCCTCTTCGGGTTCATCGCCACCAACGCGGAGGCCGAGCGAGCCGGCGATATTCATCTTGCGCTCCTGGATACGGAGCATTCGACCCTCAATAGAGTCTTTCACGACAAATCTCGTGACTTGTACGTCACGCATTTGGCCCATTCGATGGACGCGGTCGATTGCTTGGGCCTCGATGGCGAAGCTCCACCAGGGGTCCATAAGGAAAACATTGCTTGCCGTTGTCAAATTAAGACCGACACCGCCAGCGCGAAGAGATATCAGGAGGACTGTAGGGCGGGGCTCAGGAGCCTTTGCAGTTGAGGGGCCCTTCCTAGTCTGTCGTTCATCCTCGTCATCAATTATATCGTCCGCATATGTCTCTTCGGCCTTGGTAAATTCCGCAAGGACAGCGGCGCGTGCCTTCTGCTGCATTGTACCATCGAGTCGAACGTGATTTATTCCCACTTTGGTCAACTGAGGACCGATGAGGTCGAGGAAAGAGGTAAATTGAGAGAAGACAACTGTCTTTGTCCCAGCAGGTACGCGGGACAGACCATTGATCAACGCATGGATTTTTGCAGAGGTGTGCGCCGATGGAGATAAAGGGTTGATACGACGCAGTGAGATACGAGGCGCCGCATTGGAGCTGCTTGTCATGTCATCATGCTCCTCGAGAGGAAGAGCGTGTGCCATAGGGTGCTTCACGACTTCGAATATGTCCTTAGCATGGATATCAGCACGGCACGAAAAGCATCGCGGCTGATTGCCCTTGTTGATATGGTGCCGGACAAAGTCGTTGAGGCATTTCTTACATGCACTGTGCCAGCATGCTGTCACTGCGGGATCAATCATCGGCTCCTCACAGCAGATTGGACATTCTCCACTAGAGTCAGTCTGAATTTGCCTAAGAGCATGAGCGGTGAATTTGACAGAGCGGTCTTCCGTCTCTGCATCCTCATTTGCGGCGGTGAACTGATTGATGAGGTCTTGAAGATCCATGTCGTCTTTCATTTCGTTGGCTGCGTCGAGCGCAGCTGCCGCAGTCTCCTCGTCCGCAACGATTTCTTTCTTCCGGGTAAGTATTGGGTGACAGCACGTCTGCCGAAGACGTAGAAGTTGGGCAAAAATAGTTGAATACGACGAGAGAAGGGTGCCAGCCTCGACATTGTCATTGTATGCCCTCTTAGCCCGAGTATAGATACAGTCGTAAATTTCTCGCTCTTGTTGGGAAAGTTCGACCTCTTCGATGGTTACCGTTTTCTTTGGCAAGGGAACTAGAGGCTCGCCTTCTGGAGTTTTCATCGTTTTGGTTCGTCGAAGGACAAGTGGCTCTAGAACACTCTGCACCACATTGAGAGCGCGCACAAATTCCTTTGACTCGAATGGCACTGTGATGAAAGTCTTCCAGAAAGAGAAGTTGCTCCATGGCTCAACCTTCAAGAATCGTACCAAGCTGAACAGATCTTCCAGTCGGTTGACGATAGGCGTACCTGTGAGGACCCAGCGATGTTGTGCCTTCAACTCGTAACATGCCCTGGCGGACTTGGAACGACGATTTTTGATGAGATGTGCTTCGTCGAGGATTATGCGGAAGAAGTCAACGGAAAACAGCCCATTGTGGTTTGCCATTACACTTGATTGAGCAAATTGACGGAATTCGGACAGAACGACACCGTAGCTGGTCACGATTACATTTGGTGCTGTTGCATGCTTCGCCTCGCAGCAAATGTCTCGAAGATTTACTGCCTTGTCCGCTCCATAGTAAAGGAGGGTCCGCAACGTTCCAGGTTCAGATGCCTTCAACGCTTCACTCTCCCACTGTGAAAGCAACGAGGTTGGGGCGACAACCAGCGTGGTGTAAGGAGCAGGGACAATACCAGCAGAGCTGGGTAGTCTGGTCAGGTCGTTGACAGAACTGATTCCATTCATCACTTCGGGACTAGGCTCGGTCTTGTGAGAGTGTATGAGACTCATCATTTCGATTGTCTTTCCCAGCCCCATTTCATCTGCTAGAATACCGCCTAGGCAATGTTGCTCCTGAGCAGGGAAGTCAACACTGAGATCACCGGAGTATGGGTTGACATAGAATTTGTCAATCCCCTCAACTATGGGTAGATCCTTGTCGTCGACATCCTTGGTCGGCCAGTTGTACTCCTCCCAGAGCGGATGCATCGAGCGTTCTCGAGCTTGTTTCTTGTCTTTCTCTTTCGACAGCATCCAATGGAGAGCTTGCTTTTGATATTTTCGCAAGTCCATCGTGAAGCTAGAAGGTGGCTGTGCCTCGGGCATGTTGAAATCAAAGGATTGCGCCTTGCGATAAAGTGTATCCAGTTGGTCCTCTTCAAGCTCAGCTCCTTCATCTTCTTCAGAGGAGTCATTCGGGTCTTTGCTCGAGTCTTTGCTGGATTTCGTTTTCTCCTTCTTGACACCGTCGTACTGCTCGGCCATCTCGGCGGCCCGGAGCAGCCCGTCCTTCTTATGTTTTTCTGTGGTCGGGTTGATCGAAGTTGGTTCGAGGCCGATTTCTGCGAACAGCTTAACAAGAGCAACCTGTCGAAGTCTGAGGTTTTTCTCTTCTGTGCTTTCCTTTTCCTCAAACAAACCCATTGATCTGTTATCATCACCGACAGCGTCAATGAAAGCGCCACGTTGAAATGCTTCTCGCCGGAACATGCATCGCAATTGGAGGTATATGGTATCGTTGACTCGGACTCTGTCGGGGATATACACGCAGACACCTTCAAACTCGCACATTTTCTGATCAAGCAGAGTCGAGACCCATCCAGCATATTCGTGTGGTAGTCGTCCAATTTCCTGACCATCGACGGTTGTGAATCGTGTCAAAACATCGCTTTTGTTGTTGGTAAACACCTTTCCATTTCGACCACGCTTCGTTACTGGCTGTGACCTGGCACGTTCAATTTTGACTATGTCTCCATGTTTTAGGATGGCTGGTCCACTGCGCGTTGCCCATGCTCCAACGCCAAAGGCCCCGATATATCTCGAGGCTGGTTGCTTTCGTAGGAGAGTCTGTTGCTCGACCGGTGTACTTTCATTGTCTCTCTGGGAGGCCAA
Organism: Penicillium corylophilum; assembly: GCA_018410145.1. Classification (NCBI taxonomy): domain Eukaryota; kingdom Fungi; phylum Ascomycota; class Eurotiomycetes; order Eurotiales; family Aspergillaceae; genus Penicillium; species Penicillium corylophilum. The sequence goes on from JAGUQL010000001.1 coordinate 1,878,315, forward strand.
ACCGGACGCTACTCCACCTGCTTCAGATTTGATTGGAATACTGGCGCGGAAGGGAGATGATTTTGAGCGAACGGGGGCCTTTACTGGCCTCTTCCATGATCCATCGAAGTAAATGTTGACAGCACGTTCGACGTTGCTAGAAGAAGCAATCTGGATGGCCTTGAGAGACTCGAGAGGTAGCTGTTCCCCGACGATACCGGTGAATAATTCGACATCGAAGCCGTTCAAGGTTGGAAGTCGGGTCGGCGTATCTGGGACTGCTGGTTCGGCCGTTTCATTCTGGGGGGAGGTTACGGCTGGACCCTCCGGGGGAATAGGGTCTGTGCTCTCCGTCGTCAATGGAGGTATCTCAGGCTGGAACGGGGTGTACTGGGGCGTCTTTATATCATCGATAGGAGGGGTGTCTGGGAAGTCGCCATTTCCATCCTGAGGACCGTGTTCTAAACCAGGACAGTGGCGAGGTAAAGACGCGTCGAGAGTCCCCGCATTCGAATCCGAGGGAGTCGCAGAATCTTCGGCAAAGAACCGTTGACGCTTGGTTGGCCGCTGATCCAGATCCTCGCTCATACTCGTGGTTGCAACATGAGGGTTCTTTGAAGAGAAGGAAAAGTGAGTTGGGGAGACGCGCCGGGAAACGCGAAATCTGACCGATCGACGTCAGCGATCGAAAAAAAGTAAAAGTACGAATTCTACATCTTTTCTGATTTATTTTCTGATTTGAACAACTCACGTCTCATTAACGCCTAAACTCCAACTTCATAATAATATTTCTAGCTAAACCCTAAGTATTTAGCTCTGTATTGCGTTAGTTGAAGGCGCTGACACAGCACAAGCTATCGGCCAACGAGATTAAGTGGATTACATCCGCACTCACTTACAACTTGCCCTCCTCCGCATCCTTCAACATCCTCATGTCCTTCCTCAATAAGGCCGTTCGCCCATGCCGGGCTTCACCAGCATGGCACTCATATTTGCGACAATGCCAGCGACAAATGCAGCCTGCGAAAAGGCTTTTCAGTCAGAGTCGAGCCGTCTCCTCTGCTGCATCCGCCGAGGAAATCAACGGCGCGCATAAATACTGTGTCGATTTACTCTCGTACGTCTCCTGGTCTCGTACACACCAACCCACTTGAGCATTTCCCGTCAATATGTCTCCGCAACATTTACTAACCACATAACTCTCTACAGAAAATACGACCGACCCTCCTACACCCTGAGCACCTTCATTCCACAGCACGCCAGATCCTTCTACATCGCCCTCCGCGCCCTAAACGTCTCCCTCTCACTAATTCCCGACACAACCTCCTCCCCAACAGTCGGCCTTATGCGCCTCCAATTCTGGCGTGACTCCATCACCAAAGTCCTAGCCGGCTCGCCACCAAAAGAACCCGTCGCCATCCTCCTCGCATCCTCCATCTCCGAGCTAAACGAACGCACACAGGGCCGAGCACGCATTAGCAAAGGCTGGCTGACCCGCCTGGTCAATGCCCGGGAACAAACGCTCACGAATGATCCGTACCCGGACATCGCGGCGCTGGAACAATATGCGGAGAATACGTATTCCACACTTATGTATTTGACGCTTTCTGCGCTGCCGATGGCCTCTGTTACGGCTGATCATGTCGCTTCGCATATTGGAAAGGCGGCGGGAATAGCGGCTGTTTTGCGCGGGTTGCCGATTGTTGCGTTTCCGGCGCCGGCGGCGAAGTCGCCGGCTGGGAGCTCGGTTAGCGCGGGTCCTAAGCAGGGCGCTGTCATGTTGCCGTTGGACATTATGGCGCAGGCGGGTGTTAAGGAGGAGGAGGTTTTGAGGCGTGGAGCTGATGCTGAGGGTTTGCGGGATGCGGTTTTCACTGTGGCTACCCGGGCGAGTGATCATTTGATTACTGTCGAGCAGATGCTGAGCAATCTCCGGGCCGGTCAAGATGTCGGACATGACTTCGAGCACGAGGGTGAAGAGGGTCATGAGTATGAGCATGATGTGCTGGGTGCTCAGACTCGTGAGTCGCCTATTGATGAGATCAATCGGGCCTTCGGTGTCTTTATGCCGGCTGTCTCTACGCGCATGTGGCTGGATCGGCTGCAGCAGTATGATTTTGATGTCTTCCGTCCGGAGCTGCTTCGCTCGGATTGGAAATTCCCGTGGAAGGCTTACATGGCTTACAACCGGAAGAGTATTTAAAAACAGATAAGGGGCCCGTGTATGATAAACCTGTATAATAGATGCAAGACATGATGGTGGATGGTATAATATGTACAAAAAACAATGTCCACACTCCAAAGTGCCTTAAATATGCAATGATGATATACACCCAGCTACGGTCAGTTGGTCTTTCTTTCCCGTCTCTGCTTTCTTGAACTAGTAATGAGACGTCTCTGTGCAAGCATAACAGCATAGCGCTGAATTTTGTCACGCCTGAGATATAATTGTTAGCAATGGGTTCATTAGAGGTGAGAGAGTACTAGAACTCACATCAGCAAAAGAGTGGTTACGACCACAAATGGAACTGCAATCTTCCAGAAATATGAATCACTGTGGTTGATACCAGCAAAATCTGTGAAATTCATTCCAAAGTAACCCTGTGATGTTGTTAGAAGCTGCAATACAAAACAACAAGGACCGGACATACCGTCAAGAACGTCATCGGGAGATACAAACAAGTGACGATCGTGAGCTGCTTCATACTCTCGTTCTGATATGCTCCTGCGTGATGTTAGTCGTGGATCACGAAAGTACTTCCCCTTCCGTCCACTTACCAATAGTGTTGAAAATGAGATCAATCATGTTATCCGCGGCGCGTCGCATCTGATCGTACCCTTCCACGATAGTAATACAATGATCCAGCACATCACCAAGATATGTATGACACATGGTACTGATGGTGACGCTTGAGCCTCCTAGGCTCTTCAGGTTGGGTGCCGTAGTTCCGATGTGAGCGTTTAAGTCGAACTCCATCGGATTGGCAGATGGACTCAATGCGCCAGTTCGCAAAGCCCCGAAACCAGGTGTGCCGACAGGCGCAGATCGGTGGTCGCGGAGAGCATTAATTACAGCCACCATTGGTTGCATCGAATTTCGAAGAACTGCGATCTCCGAGGTCAGGATGTACAGACTCTTTGACTGATCAATGTCTGGGTCCGTCAAGACTTCTAGCTCCAGGTCGCCAATTGCATCTTGGTAGGCCATGGTGACAGGAATCGCAAGATCAATGACGGCATCGATGATAGCTTGCAGAAGCATGCTGGCATCGCATGATTGTCGAAGAATTGTCTCGGGTGAGCTCAGGCGTCGCACGATAGGTGCTTCTATGTCATCTGCGCTGGTCTCGAAGAAGGATGTGACGGTGTTGTCGGCATGAAGGAAGAGTGACACCTGTTCCAAGGTAACACACAGTCCTTTGCCCGCGAGTGCAGCATGTCGTTCCATGAACTCAATGCGATCCTCGTTCGGTCCACCACGATATCGCTGGAGGGTTCGAGCCGTGGCACTTGATGCATTGGCCACATCTCCAAATTGAGAGGCCCGGTTTGAGGTAAACCGGCCTGGGCCAGGGCGGACACTTGCTCCCAGGGTAGCCTTTTCTTTCTTTTGCCGTCTTGTTGGCCGTTTGGAACGGAAAATGTCTTTGACTGCTTCCCAGATGATATGCCGTTGGGTAGGTCGTTTCATAGAGATTGAGCTTTTGTCACTGACGATAGAGCCCTTTCTATCCTTTGTATCAAGAGCAGCTGGCCCATCTTCATCTTCGGAGTCAGAGTCGCTGCTCTCTTGTAGCTGTTTCACCAATTTCTGCAGGGTCAGAACGATAAAAGCATGGTCTGAATACCAATCGGCCTTGGTGCGATTTGTTGTGTGTACGACGTCCTCGATCGCCAGACGGTGGAGTCTCTTGTGATTTCCAAGAATCTTGATCACATCCCAGCTCAGCCCATTGACATTAATCCATCGACATTGTACCCAGGGTTCTCGTTCTCGACTCAAAAACTGTTCAAGAGTGTCATTATCGAGCTCGTATTGGCGCATTTCATTCTGCGAGAAGTCCACCACGGTGATTTCGCATTGTCTCTGTAGGTCACCAGGTACATTGGACGCCCATTCGGAGCTATATGGAGGGAGGGGTTTGGTTGGATCGATACCAGGTTCTGTACCAGGCTGCCAGTGGGGCTCTCCAAAGCCATCTGGGTGGTAGGAGCGGGCGGTATTCGAACGTCGCCTGCGACGTTTGGCGGTATCGGTGGAGTTAACTCTTGCCGCGGTGGTGAACGCGTCAGGGACGGAGTCCTCTCGCTGCTTTGGAGAGAGCGGAGGAGAAGTTGGCGATGCGCGTCCAGCCTCTAGGTCTGGAAGGTCATTAGGATTGGATCGAGTCGCGTCGGGCTGCGCGTAGTCCATTTCGTGGACGCTCATAATGAAGACCAAACGGCTGCGGGCGCCGTGCTTTGTTTGCTAGACGGCGTACGATCATTGACAATGGAGAGTCACCAATCTCAAAGAGGTTAGGGCCAAGCTGAGAAGCGATTCTCAGCCCTTCTAAAGGCAAGGAGCGCATGAGCGAGCGATATCAAGCAAAATGCTTATCATGGCAACGCCGACATGCTGCACCCTGCGGGGAAATGACGTGAAGGGATGATCATCGGCCAACACAGCAATACAGGTGGGACAATGCGCATAAGAGCAAGGCTTGACTGGACAATTTCGGAAGATATGAAAAGCCGAGAGACAGGCGAGAGGAGGGGGGTGGTGGGTGGTGCTGGATCGGACCAAGAAGTGCAGGCGCACGGGGCACGGCTTGTACCAACACAGCCACAGGCTACTTGATCTTCAACTTTACTCTCTACTATGTACTGCGACACTAAAACAGATAAAGTTGTGTCGTCTCGACGCCCACGTGGGTCATCTACGGCATCTTATTCTTCCACGGTCAGGTTTCCCTTGATTGGTTATATGTCTGCCTGGGAAGACTGGAACGATAAGCGGGTCAACATCTCCTCCACCAATACGATCCCCTTAGCCGGACTACCAGAGTGCATGCCGCGGAAAATCTCAAGGCTTTTTGAGCACAGATCTAACAGGCTAGCCATTTCTTCCCCAGAGCTATCGAAAGCACTTGTGATTACCACAAGCGTGGCAGCCAACACTCGATGATAGTAGCATGACCACTGGTCGCACCGATTCTCCAGCACCTTGTGAACAAGCAGAATTGTCTCTCGCGCAGCACCAATGCAGACACTTCTGGCCATCGCCGACGAGTAAAATGGCTTTGAGAAGCTTGCATCTGTAAAGAAGGGACGATGCATGACAAGCATCACATGGTTGAATCCTATCGAAATGAGACAATTGTCCTTGCAATAGTAACGAATAACTTACTGAGCTCAATTTCACAACACTGCCGCTGCACCCAGGGGACTTGACCCCAGGCTTGCAGTCCTTCGACTGTCACATTATCTCTGGGCGCTAAGTGCACAGGGAGCTCCGCTCTCCAGGTCATGAGTTCAGCCTGAAGGTTCATCATTCGGCCCACGTAAGACGACAAGGCATCTGTTCTCTCACTGATATTTGAGGCTAAATCAATAATCTTGCGGACAATTCTCGCAAACTTGGCCATCACGATGATGAAAGTGACTTGGCTAGTCGTGTTTGGCTTCGGATTCTGCTTTTTGATAAGCCAAGGATAAATTTCAAGTGACTTGAATGGACTCACTGGGTACTCTACCGGATAAGATGCCTTGGCATCGGTCTCGCGGATGCTGAGGGGTCTGCCGTACTCAAGACAGAGTTCTGATTCCATGCTATAGAGAGTCCACCAGGTTCTTAGTGATGCCTGGTGATCAAGGGTAAGATCCTCCAGGAGATAGACATTCTCATTGAGGCCAATAGAGTATGCCATTCGAATCGCGATTCCCAGGTAGTTATATGCCACTGAAAGTTGTTAGCGCTGGGATCAGCGCGGAATTGGCCAATGAACGGTGATCATACAGTGAGGTTGAGCTGTGTGATGGGCGTAAATGGCCTGTTTATGTCAGTGCAGTTCGAGTCTGTGTTTACAATGACAATCATACCATAAACAAGGCGGCCTGAACTAAATCCAGGCAATCATGTCCAAGCAAGCGCCCCAAAAGACTCTGCGCCCCAAAGAAATGATTGGCAGCCCGGTCAGAGATGGAGGAGCCCGCCTCTGAGTAAAGAGCTCCCAAAGCCAGAACTGAATATACCAAACACTGTTTCCGAAGGATCCCAGGCTCTCTGGTCGTGGGATTTAGCATAGAAGGCGGCAGAAACGAACAGTAGGTAGACGAAAAACCTGAACTGTCCAGTACAGGGACAATGTGAGAGACCTTGTCGAAAAAGCACTTGATGTGCTCTGCTGCCATATCGTCCCGAGGTTCCTGCCCTTCTACGATAGTAGCAGCACTTGCGTAGATAGTTTCTGGTGTGTATTGAATCGATGAATGCTCGGCTCCTCGTCGTCTCTTAGCGGGCCTTTCATGGCCACTATCACTGTCTTCTGCTCGAGAGACGTACGTGCTTAGCGACTTTAGTAGATTCCATGTCGATGTATTGCCGTAGAACGCCAGACATCCATGGTCCATTTTGAACACCTCTACTCCAGCTTGAGCTCGGGCTGATTGCCGGGTATCATCTTTCTCATATCAGCTTTGAATCACAGACACAAGAATTGGACCACAAACTTGCGGTATTTGGGGTAAGCCTGGGCTGATATGTTCTCTCGCCGAAGACGGCACGCTCTAATTCAATCACCCTAGCATTGATGATATCCAGTTCACTAGAACATGAATCAACTTTTGTACCTCAAATGGCTATCTGACGCTTACCCGGTCGCTCTATGAGCCGCTGTAGATGGATCGTAAGAGCATTGGGACTTGCTCGTCTCACAAGTTTTACAAGGCAAAAGCCCATCGCACTTCCTCGTAGACGGATATCAGTACCTATGGACGGGTCCCGCTTCTCGAAAGCCGCGATTTTACCTTCGATTTTCGAGCTCGACAAGGACCACAGGCCTCGGTAGTTTTCCTGCGAGGTCCAATAGACGCGCGGGGCGCCTGGCTCGGGGATTCCGCCATCTTTTCTCGTGATTAAGAGTGGATGTTCATGTCTAGTCTACGCTCACCAAGCAGCGTCCGCGTTGCGATTAGTCATGTAAGCCGCTGGTTCGGGATTTCCCCGAGCGGAATTTGAGGATCCACTGAATCATCTATACAACCTGAAACCTTGCCAGGACTTAAGAAGAGGAGGATCCAACTAAGAATTTCTATTGAGATCCAAATCCGTGCCAATCCTATACCTAGCCTTGAAACCCATGTGTGAGAGCTCCGTTTACTCGAAAATGTCAGAATTGGACCAGATCCTTCACCTGCACCACCTGCCTGGTACGAATTGCCTTGTTGGCTGCAATTCCTGTCAAAATCGACATAGCTCCATCAACATGCGACGCAGCGCGATTCAATCTATCCCGAACAGGTTTTCTAAAGAGATCATTCAGCAGCACGGGATCCCCACCACCATGTCCACCTTCCCCCTCCACGACGGGAACCTCATAAGGCGGTGCGAACATGGGATTGACCGTGCTTTTCGTGTGCGCCACGGCGCCTTCTTTCGCCTGCTCTCCACCTGCGTTAACATATGACTCCTCAAGGACATCCATCTCCAGTCGACCATTGGTCCCATTGAAGCAGACACGGAATCCCTCCCACGGGCAGTAGGCGACCAGACTGTATGTCAAAATTGCACCGGATTGGTAGGTTACCAGGGCACCCATGGTGTCTTCGATGTTGATTCCGTCTCCAAAAACGCTCTGGTCCCGGAAGTAGCCATCCTCATGCTCAGTATCGAGATACATGGCCTTAAGCTGGGGGTGTTCCTCCACGTGAAGAGCAAATGGGTCGTTGGTGTGTTCATCGCGAGGTATCTAGTGCCAAAAGTCGGTCGACGCACCTTACTCCTCTACGGTACAGCATTCATGACTGTGACAACGTTTGTCATCGGTTTCATGGGTTTCCCGAGCATCGTGACACATCCAAATATTGGGTATGGAATTGGTACCATTCTGCTGGTTGGGTATTTTGTCTTCTTCATCACAATCGGTCTGATCATATACACTATTGTCACCGAGATACCATTCAACTACCTTGGCAACAAAACAGTCGTGCTTGCTCGCGCAGTCTACAACGTGGCCGTCCTGGTGTATGGCCAACTGGTTCCTCGCATGGTGTCAACGGTTGCTTGGAAATGGGGAGCAAAGTCTGGTTTCTTCTACGGCGGTATCATGTGGCTCGGTCTCATCTGGGCAAACTTGCGACTCCCCGAGACCAAGAATCGGACTTTTGCTGAGATGGATATTCTATTCAAGAATGACGTTAAGGCCCACGATTTTAATAAGACCAAGATATCGAGACCAAAACCGTTTCTCAGGAGTAAATTTCTTGCCTGGGCGATAAATAAATTCAATTACCTTCCTTTCGTCCCTTACTACCATCTTTCGTAAAAGTACCTCGGTAATCTTTCAACTACATGTCTCTGAGACAAGGCTAAGAGAGAAAGGCACTGGGAACCTTCCCAATCTTCTCAACCGCGGACCTAAGCGCCCCAGTGATACCAAATTGGCTCGTCACCCCTTCCACGCGGTGAGTCGAATTGATGTTCTTAACAAGAACGATCTGGTAGCAAGTAGCGCTGCCCTGTCGGGAAACAATGGTAGACCATGCGAGGAATATTTCCCAGATCTAAGTTATGTTAGCATTATATTCATGTTATTGAATAGATCTGCTTACCCGGTACCACTTTGCCCCATACTTTGCCTCCACATTCTCTCGGTTGGCAAGCCAGTTGCGATACCAACGCCACAGCGTTGCCGAATAGTGCACTCCAACAGTGTCAATACCTTTGATCTCAAAGCCAGTTCCCTCGAGTTTATCAACAACCCATCCCAGAGGGGTGCTTGCATCAGCACCAGGGAAAACATATTTGTTCATGAACAAACCCCAAATGAGATCTTCATATTGCCAATATTTCCGAAGCCCGGAATATTGCAAATAGAAGACACCATCATCGTCCAGCATATCATGAACTTGGTGAAGAAATCCACTAAAGTGACGAACACCAACATGCTCCGACATTTCAAGACTTGTAATCTTCTTGTAACCTCCAGCAATTCTCGGAGAATCGCGGTAGTCCATGCGAAGAATTCGACTTTGAGACTGGGAGATTCCGGCGTTTTCAAGGGTAGTATTACCCCATTTAGTCTGATTGCGTCCAAGTGTGACTCCAGTGACATGGGCCTTATAATGGACGCTGGCAAAGGTTGCCAGAGTTCCCCAGCCGCAACCGATATCCAGCATGGTATCGCCAGGCTGCAGCCCAATCTTCTCGCACACCACCGCCAACTTGTTGTCTTGTAGCTGCTCCAAAGATTCTTCTTTGGTGATATCGCCGATAAGGCCGGAGGTGTATACCATGCGAGGGCCCAAAAACCATGCATAGAAGTCGTCTCCGCGATCATAGTTGCCACTGACCTGTTCCTCGTCTGCGGTTAATTAGCTTCGTCATGCTTTAACATTCCTCAATCACAACACAGATTAATACTCACCTTGAGAGCGAGAGTGTACAATAAGTTCAGGAACAAATCCAAAGAGAAAGTGCTTAAAGACTCCCCAAGTAAAACTGAAGCTCGCCCAATCGTGTCGATACTCCAGATTCTCCAGACAATCTCCACTTTTGAAAGTGACATCACCCCGGAAATACTTTTCGTAGAATATTTCAATCGGGATCTTCCTCTTTCCTCGATATTTTGCGCGGTCGCCCTCAGAGCGAAAGTTAAGATAATGTTCTACCGGCCGGCCTGGGAACCTTGCCTTTCCATTCATGCGTGGGGACATGGAGGAAAAGACAGTCCAGAATACCATCAGAATTGGGATAGCGGTGAATATTGCGACAAAGACTGTGAAGTAGAAACCACCGCCGAGTTGAAAAGATATGAACCATGGGATGGATATCAGCAGGAAGAAGAGGAGAGTGTTGGACCAGGAATCATTTCCTGCACCATCAGCAGGCAACGGAGCATTTTTGATAGCAGGAGACTACAAAGTCACATTGGTGTGTTAGCATTCTCATACGCGAGACTGCTTAAGATCAAAGGAAAGTTCTCACAGTTGTTGTTCGAACTCCGTAATTCTCCTTGGGTGGATTCTGCGAAGCGTCTGGAGTCACGATGAAGTCGAAGAAAGGTGGCGACTCGGGGTGTTTCTGGGATGCCATTGAGTGGGTGTGGAGTTGTTCCCTCTTAAACAGATTAATAGATTGGAGGCTAAGCTGAACTTGAGCTCAATCTGTCGCAGGTATGAGAAGTGGGAAAATCGATGTTTATATATTGCGGACGAATATAAGCCCTTGGGCATAATTTTGACGGAGTCCACTTATCCTGAGGGAGAAGGGCAGGCCCAATCGTCAATGTTTCATATTGGTGTGGATCAAGGCCAGGAAAACTGCATAGATGAGAGGATATCCAGGAGACTCTGGAAGGACATACATCCGCATTTCCTATTCGGGATTAAGGCGCTATGCCGAAAAAGGATAACCGACCTTATCAGTGGGTCCATAGTCTGGCGAAGCATGAACACTGAGTCTGAACCCTGCAATTCCAAGGGCGTATTCCTTTTCTCTTGCTTGGTCCTTCGACGCTGAATAATGGCAGGTCATTACGATGCTTGGGGTGTTGGAGTTTAAAGCCACTCAGCGCGATGGAGCTTTCCGTCCTTACAGACGAAGTGCCAAGAGAACAAAATCCGGATGCCTGGGTTGTCGCACCCGTCGCACAAAGTGTGATGAACTCAAGCCAATTTGTGGTGGCTGCGTCCGAAACCATCTTCTCTGTTCCTGGCCTGGAAAAGCGGAGACAATCAGGTCTTCATGCTCCGCAAGAGCCAAAGGCCCAACCCTTGCTCGGCAGATCTCTTCGTCACATCCGCTCCGGTCCTCCAGTCCGGAATATGCACTCTCACATTGGCCTCGTCTCCAGGGGAGACCCACAGAGCAAAGGCTTCTCCATCATTACATTGAGAGATCGGTCAAACGACTCGTGGTCAAAAATGATATGAAGAATCCGTTTCTCGTCTATGTATTACCTCTGGCCCAGCAAAATGAGGGCTTTCTCCATGCTGTCTTTGCCATAAGCGCTTCTCATCTGTCTTACGATGACCCTAGATCACACGAGACTGCCCTCACACACTACGGGGTTGCTTTGAGATCCGCAAAATACCTGGTCACGGAGTTTGGAAATGGACTTAGAACCGATCCTCTGGAGATCATCATATTGCTGTTGATTCTCTCTAACTACGAGGTATGTTGCCAATCGATGACACATCGTCCTGCATGTACTAAATGGAAACTCATTGAGTCAGGTTGTCGACGGAAACATGCAAGGTGCAGTGATGCAACACATGTTGCCATGCTCTACTCTACTGGTCTCACACAACGATCTTCTGAGCAAGCTCGATGAAAACTGTGCATGCTTTATTGCAGAGCAGTACACGTTCATCCATATTGCGAACAATCACTTTGGGCTTGATTCCGATGAGTCGGCAAACGATTTTGCGGATCTGTCGTCATACTATCATGGCCGATCCTCTTCATGTGCATATGGTTTATTCGAAATGATTCCGCGAATATATTGCTTTGCGCAAATGGAAGCTATGTCTCAACCCAGGCATCTTGATCCAGTTATTACGGCTGAATTCCATGCTATTGAGCAAGAAATTTTGTCATGGGAGGTGCCTGATTCATTGGGTACCGAGACTTGTGCTTGGCCAGCACCAGATAATGATGAAATAATAGCGGCCCTCTTTGCACAGATGGCACTCATAATCACACTTCAGTGTGCGCTCAATGGCCCTGGAAATCCCGAGCCCCGCATCCGAAAGCAAGTTGATACGAGCTTATGCGAAGCCATGCAATTACTCAAGGGGATATCGCCATCAAGTATGGCATGGGCAATGCTACTTTGGCCTCTTGCTCATATCGGGTCTTGTATAACATCACAGAAGAACCAAGAAGACTTTGTCTCAACAATACTCAACATGGAAAACAAAGTCCGCAGCTGCACAGTGTCTATCTCAATTCTGTCTAGGCTGTGGGAAGCCGCCCGCGAAGATGACAGGTACTATGGACCTTACGGGATTCGGGCATACATGAAAAGAGAAGGAATCAAGCCTTGTATGGGATAGTATTGCTTCTATATCTAATTCGCCAATTGGACTTTACTAAACCCTACACTAAACGTTATCTTTTTCTCGAGTTTCTGTAGCAGCTTCTTAAAATAGACTATCTCCCGTATAACTCTTATTCACAAAAAGGCTAGCTTCATGAAAAGGAAATAGCAATGTTAAGTTTAATGGTCTATAGCTCTTTCTAGTCTTATAAGTCTCTAGGGTATGCGTGCTTATTACATAGCTCTGGTGCGAGTAGGAATTTGCAAATTCGAAGGATACACAATTGCATTCATCTTTTTATTTATATATAATGGGCTGTTTGGTGACATCACACGCCGTTGGAGAACCCTTATTCAAACATGGTCGATGTAGAGAGCACTGATACCATGCCTAGTGGCAAAATCGAAGCATTACCTGTAATGGGCAGGGGTTACACACGATGCCATCCAGTAATAATACGTCACTCTGATGCGTTGAGGTAAATGCACCTATCCAACCAATCGCGGAGATCCCGAGGCTCCCAATAAATCAGAATAAATCAGATAGCGGGGTGGAGCCGGATTGGGGAAATGATTGGCTCGCGGGCATCCCGAGCGTCTTCAATTCCATCTACTCCTCTCCAAACCGCCCCCGGGCTCATGTTTAAATACCCACTGTCTCTCGTCTCAATATTCCCAATCGATTGAGAACACAAATAAAGCACAAAGATGACTCGACCTACCAATGGAAGATCTGCGAAGCGAGCCCGTCTGGATGAAGATGTGGTAACCAACGGGGGTGAACTAACCTCGGCGGCCGAAGGCTTTTTCGAAGCTCTAGGTAAGTGAAGCGCTTAACATGCTGTTGCTGTCTTTAACATCTATTCAAGGTGAGGCTGGGGTCACTCATTGCTTCGTCAATCTGTATGTCTCCTCGCAGACCCCCAAAGGGCCCTTTTAACAAAATGAAGTGGGAGTGACCATCCAGCCATGCTCGAAGCCATGATCAAAGCAAAACAAGGTAGGCCCCTCTTCAACTCATATCGAATGACTCTCACAATTAGTCAGAAAAACTGGAAAAGTTCCCAAATATTATCACTTGTCCTTCAGAGCTAGTTGCTCTGTCAGCCGCATTGGGATTTGCCCAAGTTACAGGTTTTCCGGTATGGTGATCGCGATTAAACTTGTCCTGCTAGGCTGAATTGAATCTAGCAATGCGTCCTTGTCCATGTTGATTGTGGTACCCTGGCTATGGGCCAATCGATTCATAATGCCTCTATCAGCAGAGTGCCCGTTCTGTGCTTCGCCGGCCTTAGCCCCTTCACTCAAAGAGGTGAGCTTTTGGGATCAAGAACCGAGTATGAGAACTCAATAATGCATCACAAGCTCCTTACTGACTATTTTTAGGTTCATTCATTGGGTCCAAGACGTTCCCGATCAGGCCGCAATTGTTCGTCAGTATTGCAGATATTCGGGAGAAATCAAAAGTGGCCGCAATATCAAACAAATGGTCAATCGCGCCTTGGAAATGGCAATGTCTGATCCCAAGGGACCTTCATATCTTATGGCTGCGCGAGAGGTTCTCGAAGAAGTAAGATTATTTCTGGCGTCTAATTATAAGATACTGCTGACGGAATGCTTTCCTAGCGCGTGGAAAGAAAATGGCTTGAGGAAGAGCTACTGAGTCCAATTGCACCAAGTGCATTGGCCGAAGCAGGTAACTGTCATCTATTTCTCCGTTTCTTTGACTCAATCACATTAACATGAACAGATGTTGAACTGATCGCGACAACCCTCATGGGCGCTAAAAGACCACTCATCGTCACTGGCTATCTCGGTCGGAACCCACAAGCTCCAGCTCTACTAGAAGAGCTCTGCGACAAACTACCCATCAGCGTTGTGGAAACGGTCGGATCTGATGTTTCTATTCGAAGTGATCACGAAGCCTACAGTGGCGTCACTATCACTACGCACCAGGATGTTCTGGAAGCCGATGTGATCCTTGTTATGGACTGCGATGTACCCTGGATTCCCACTCAGGGTGAACCTAAGAAGGGTAAGTCTTTCCATTTGGCATAGCCAATTTCTTGCTGACGACTTAGGAACGAAAATCTTCCATCTTGACGTTGATCCTCTCAAGCAACAAATGCCACGTATGTGAACACGTCAAATTCACCCATGTGTCATGCTAATCAGAAGAAGTATTCTCCATCAAGGCCCTCCGAAGGCTCAAAGTTCATTGCGGGATTGCACTGAAGCAGCTGAACGCCTTCTTAGACAACCAAAAGCTGAGCAAGAGCCTCTATACATCAGGGTTTGAAGCTCGGGAAACTCGTCACGCAAGCTGGCGAGAGACTCTGAAGAGTCCCGAGTCACCTTCAGAGGGTGACATCATTACCGTTCCATATCTTACTTCTAGACTTAGGCAACTTGTTCCAGACGATACTATCTTCGTGTTGGAGGCAGTGACAAATGCGGGCCCTATCATTCATCATCTCAATCTCACCAAGGTACGTAATATCCCTGTCAACCAAGCGAGTGCATTGCTGATTCATGGTAACAGCCGGGCACTCTTTTCGGCAGTGGAGCTGGTGGTCTAGGTTGGGGAGGTGGTGCTGCCCTAGGAGTGAAGCTCGCGAAGCCCGACTCCTTCATTTGCGCGATGTAAGCCAAACTGATTTCTCCGGTATCACATATCGATATTCGGATGCTAATGAGCCATAGTGTGGGAGATGGAACGTATCTTTACTCTCAGATGGAGAGCGTCTACTGGATTGCCAGGAGATATGACATTCCATTTTTGCTTATTGTTCTGAACAATGGCGGGTGGAATGCACCCAAGGTGTCGGCTCTACTTGTCCACAAGGATGGACTTTCGTCAAAGTCTAATAGACGCGGTAAGTGGGGGGATTTCGAAAACGTTCTAGTGACAAATAATGCAATTACTGAGAACCAGATTTCATCAGATCTCAATCTCTCATTTGAGCCATCTCCGGATTATCCAGGCATTGCGACGGCAGCTGGTAATGCATGGGGCGCCACGGTCACGCAGCAGAGCGAAGTCGATTCGGCGATCAAAGAGGGAACCCGAATCGTCCAGGATGGAAAGTGTGCGGTTATCGAGGTGGCGTGAGTGAATTCATGAAATTCGACATTTCATTGCCATTGTGCTAATCTCAACAGAGTTCCATCCATGTGGAAAGAGACTTGAGGCTTCCCTTCGTTCAGCGGTACAAGCCAGCATTTCAAGACCCACCTTGGCCTTATTCATTATGCTAAATGTTCTCGTAGTCAAACGTGAATGGTTGGGATAATGAATCAGATAGTTGGAGTAAATTTGATGTTAGTACACTATAATCACAGTGCTACTTCGACGCCGTCCCAATGCTGTGCCGTGATCACTCCTCGTAAGACATACAGCTGCCCGATTATTCGAACAAGATAGCAAGGTAATTAGATACAGAGAATAGAAGACAGGAAAGGAAATGTGAAGGAGGCAGGGTGGGGGAGATTTATCGAGTTAAGCCCGAGCGGTAGGTCGAGGTTTCCAGGTGGATTTGTTGTAGAAGCCTCCTTGAGATTGTTTGTTTCCATTCGAAGTAGGGCGGGGTAGGGTGCGGAAGTCAGGGTACAGTCCGGATTCCATGTCCATGAGGACTGCCCGTTGAGCCTCTGCGGATGCCCAGCCTGTGGATTTCCCCCGAGGTTTGGTCGAGGTAGAGCGTGACGGAGACGGCTTAGAGGCAATGACGGATGCAGTCTTTTCTTTGATGATTTCCCGGAGCTCCTTGTCGTCCTTGGTGATCTGGGCTTTGATGAAAGCCGGGTCATTGGAAGCCTGAAGAGTAGACATGACTGATTCCCGCGGGGTGTAAGAGTATTTCTCCGGAGTTGGTTGAGATGTGGGTGTAATGGAGGGATCCAGGAAGGCCTTTTCCTCCATGTCGAGGAGCTTGGAAATGTCTAACGTTTCGCCATGTGGGATCTTGTGAGGATGCGAAGGGGTGACACAGTCCATGTCAACCTCTTTCCGAAGAACGTGGTCGATGTCAACAGCCGAGAAATAGGCGCAAGATTGAGGGAGGTCATCAATGCCCACTTGCTGTGAGAAGATGGCCCGAGTCCAGACATTGGCGATCTGCAAAGCCATCGCTGCACGGTACTTGTCTTCATCCTTGACCAAGTATCGGATTTCATCGTGAACAGTGATAGCAAGACGAGCTTGAATGTTGAATCGCCGGATGAGATAGTCCATGCTGACAATTAGCAGATGGAGATAATCGACACCAGATGATTGAATAGCCCAGTTGATGCGAGACGTCATGAAGCTACCTTTATTGATGAAGCGCCTCATCAGCGCCTCGGTAATTCCAGCACCAAGAGCGGGAGTTCTAGGTCTTTCCTGGTCTGCAAATTCTTCCAGCTTATTGAAGACAAAGGACTCCGTGCCACCGCGCCAGAACGGAGTTTCGCTCAAAAGACGACGTGTAGTCCGAGTGCCCTTGGTCTCCTTGTAGAGGTTGGCGGCTGTTTGCTGGGTTTCCTTTTCAGACAAAGACGGGTTAAATTGTCGAAGAAGAGTCGCGGCGAACTTGACACCGGCTCCATAGATACGTCCGTAATTGAACACCTTGGCATCGTTGCGGGAAATTCCCAGAATCTGCGCACTTCGGGAGTGTAGGTCGGTCCCTTCAGCTTTAGAGCCTTCCAATGTCATGAAACCAATTGCATTTCCTCCGTGGATCTGGAAGGGGGCGTCTCCAAGAAGACTCGCAATCCATAGCTCCTGAGAGTCTACGTCAGCGCCAACGAATGCGTAGCCCGGGGGCGCCTTGATCATAGCCTTAAGCTCGGAGCCAACGCGGTTCGCTTTCGCATTGCTCGCGGTAAGCCATGTGTTCTCCACAGCACGGCGAGTGATAGTACCCATGGGAATGATTTGAGGCAAAATAAAGCCCACCCGATTCTCAGTCTGTTCATTTGCCCGGCCGCTCTTTTGAACTTGGTCCTCGTACACCACCATCTGGCTCATGATGCGGTCTCGGGCACTGATCCAGTATGAGCATGAGGCATTCATGTCCAACGCTTCCTTGGCAAGTTCGAACTGGGACGACAAGATTCCGCGCTCAAAATATCCCATATAGCCCTTGGCTAAAGGATTCGTGCACCTGGCTTGCGGTCCGTCTTTGTGAGGAATTTTGAAGTATGTGTTCTTCCTGTCATTTTGCAGCTGCTCATTCTTCTCTTCGGTCATATCGCAAAGAACCACGGGTTGATTCTCAAATTGTTGGACCTGGTCGCGGGGAACACGGAAAGTCCATCCATACCTATCAGACCAGACGAGAGGATACCCAGCCCATGATAATTTCAGCAGGATGGGCGCAATTCGAGTGCGAACTGTGAGGTTGATGTCCGAAGTACTCGTGGGGAAGAGATCCTTGTACCATTTCGGCATGCCAGGTTTCTTCTGCCGTGCCGCGGGACGTGGGGGGTCTCCCTTCTTCTTCCCTTTCACCATTTTGATCTCCTGGCCGGACCAGTCCAGCTGCCGTAGCCAAGGGTCATTTTCGTACACGTCGGGTTGCTCTTTTACTTTCAAAGCTTCGTTGCACAATTCAACTAACTTCCGTTGCACATCGTCAAGCCGTTTGTGATAGGTTTCTTCAGCCATAGTCAAGTACTCCTGCCAGCTTTGATTCACTGGAAGGATGACAGAGGATAGGTGTCGGAGTGCGCCAAAGCTGACGGGATGCGGACAAGTCTCGAGGAAATTGGGAAAGACTTTTCGATAGACACGATGGGTGATAGCAACATCCGCAGCACAGTAATCAAGGAGCTCATCGAGTTTCGATAAAAGGGTCTCCCGGTCTAGCTCGCCAAAGAAGTCTCTCTGCGCCTTGTCGATTGTGACATCGCAGTGGAATTTGGCCACATCTCGCAAGGAATTCACAGAGCTTCTTCCTACCCATAGCTCTTCTTCCTCTTCTCTCAACATATTGTTCTCGAGCAGCGAGGCCAGTTCCACGGAGTCATGCTCACTCGCGATTTTATCCCGAAGATCCTTATTCTTTTTGTGTCGCATCCAAGTCGGTCTTTGCTGAGAGCACATGCCGTTCACGGCAACATGAAGCGACATTGTATCCACAAAGAAGTTGTGAGTTTGTTCCATATCGTACTCCTCTCGCACTCGAGCTCGATCGTATCCGATATTGTGGCCCACAACGATGCGTGGTTGGGAGGGATCTCCCAGCGGTATGAGATGACATTGGTTTTCCGTTTCCCCCAAAAGCCAAGGCGATATCCAGGCATACCACGCAGTCGGGCTCACTGCGCAAGCCATGACGGCATATGGATGTTCCTTGTACATGACCTCGGTGTCGAAAGTGATCATCTCCTCATTCGGAGCGTCCACTGGCTCAGATGAGCCGTCGGGGTAGTATTTGGTCCACCCACTGCGTCTGGCCCATTTGCGCGGTTTCGTCGGAGAGGTCACTGCGGCGTATGACTTGGCGTAAGTCAGATACGGTTCGGATGCATCCATGCCAAGCTTGAAGAAATGCTCGTCTAATGTCTTGCCCTGGAGTGGCGGCAGGTCAAAAGCGATCGGCTCGGCGCCACTCTGGGATTTCCCAAGCAGATCGTGTCGAGCAAGGTGGTCTCGTGATAAGGCGACGAGCTCCGGCTCTGGGGTCCGGATCTTGCCCGGAAAGACTTGAGGGTGAACATAGTCGCTCAGCTGTTGGACTCCGATGTCGTTAAACCTAGAGGAAGCGGGAACTGTGAAGAATGAGCAATTGCCAATTTTTGGTTTGCGCCAGGGCATCGTCGTGTTGAGCGTACCTGAAATTGACCGTTTAGGGGCGAGTGTATCGTTAGCTGCTGTTGAGTAGCATTGTGTCCGGCCTATTGCAGGAAGTTGCCATGATTGCGCGTGCACGATGAGTGCTGGTCGCAGGCGCAGGCGCGCAGACCTCACGACACCCCTGGAACAAGGAGTGCAGGAGGATTTCCAAGATAGCATCATATAGTTGATAATTGTTGCAGGATCAGGTCATGGTAGCGTATACGTTTGCAGCCAGACAGGGGCTGCGCACTTTTCGGACGGACAAGGCGAGGGGGACTGATTATCACAGGAGTATTTCCATATCATTGCCTATCGCAGCTCGCCGTCATGCCGGTGCTCGGGAAAGCTGTTTGTCCGGCGGCGTTGACCGCCTTCCGTAAATGCTTCTTATCGGTGGCAATCAGTCTATCGAGTCGTAGACTCTTTACGTTGTTCGCTTTCTCACCGTTTGCGTTTTCTGGCTTCAACTTACTTAGGGTGTCGCTTGTGAATATACACTGCTTTCTATTACCGTCAAGCAAACGACCCAGGTGTATTCAGAAAGTCCCAGTACGGAAAATCGCTCCGACAACTTCATTTCCCGGCCCCGCAAGCTATGCGCCTGTCAACTACCAGGCTCTGATTCTTTACGCATTTCAGGAATCCCAGCTTCTACCATGAGCCGTAGGCTCTCTGTCGTCGATCTTACCTCCTCGCATCTGAGATCTGAGCGCCGCTCGTCTACCTCGTCTCAACACAATCAACAACTTACGCCACATCAAGCGGGGAGCCCTGCAACGCCACGCGGGGTTAAGCGTCGGCGAGAAGATGATGGATTCTGGAGCCCAGATACATCGGAAAGTGCTCAAGGTGGGGATCAGGAATCCGAAGACACCATTGAGTCTATTGACTTGACGGAGCCTGAGAGCTTGCTTGCCAAAGCGCTTGCCAAACAACGGGAGGATGCGATCAAGGCCCAGAAGTCAACGGAGGGCGAGAAAGAGAGTGGTTCTATTCTAATTGCATACAAGTGCCCGGTGTGTATGGACACTCCGGAGGATGCAACAAGCACTTCTTGTGGTCAGTTCGGTCCCAAGCAGCAACATATGCCCCTTCGAATTATTCGTCATCATCTAATCAGACATCTCTCTCTAGGCCATCTCTTCTGCCACCGTTGTATTATCGAATACCTAAACTCCGCCGACCAAACACTAGACTCGAGCAAGCAGGCTCGGGGAACCTGCCCGATATGCCGCAAGCCCATTACGAAGGTCGACGTGAGCGGGCCTAAGAGGAGTCTCATTCCTCTGGCACTCAAATTGACAACAAAGAAGCGGAGCCTTCTTCAAGCTTCAAAGGCATGAGTGTCAAACATTGGCTTTTTCTTTTCATGCATATTCCCCTGTTTCAAGCATGGCATATCGGAGCATTCATAAGGTGGCGTTCGCATTGCATCAGGGGTAGTCTAGTTTTTTTCTAAATGCTTATCTTACGAATGAAATGATTTCCTAGTGTTTATTCTGAAGTCTGAATTCAATGTGACGTATTTACATGATCTTGATGCTGACTATGACTCGCAAGCCGAGCCTGTGCTACACCCCGTGTCTCTTCTCTCGCCGAGGGTCAAGCGTATTCCTCCGACCGAGACTGATCATCGCATCACCTTTCTTTCCCAAAACAACCTCGAGAGCCTGGGTCAGGGCATTGGAATCGTATCTCATGCCGAGGACAACTTCCTTATCGCCATCCATGGCAGTGATCTTTCGTCCGTACAAACGAAGGGTCTCAATACCCATCTCAGCCAAACGTTCCCGGTCTACATGAGGCGTGCCAGGTCCATCAAGATGCAAAATGTGAGTCACATATGCAGTGTAAGGAAGAGTTGTATGTGGTTTGATAGTCTCTGGTGACGACGGTGTGGAACTTGAGCCGTGGTGATGACTGGTTCTACGATGATGACGTTCCCGGCTTTCTTCCCCAGCGCGTGCAATCGCTTCAACAAAGTCAGAAGCAGAAAAGGGCTCAGATGGAGGCCCAGTCTCACGATCCAATGATCCGTTGAGGATAAGAATCTTGTGGCGTGCTGGACTCTTCGTAATGCTCTTACCGACTCCACGGAGAACGACTGCTGGGATGATTGAGGTATAAAGCGAGCCAATACTGTAGATAATGACCTGAGCATCATTAAGAGCTTCTAGAACGCGTGGGTTGGCGGCTGGGCTGATCTCTTGGCCGTAAGGGTTGATGTACCAAATGCGATCAATTCGGCTAGGCAAATCTTCGTTATCGGTTTTGCTAAATGATATGTTCTTATTTCGGAGAGTTGCAAGAGAACCAGGGAGATGGTCCTCCTCGTATGAGACGGCATCCGACACATCGGACGGATCTGTCTCGTCCAAGTCATCGCCGTCGGCAAGCAGTAGACTAGCACGTCTGGGGCGCGGGCCGCGGTCCGGTTGCAATGCTGTGATTTCGCTGGGATGCGAAATGCTGTTCTGGCCGACAATGACGGTTCCATCGGCGAGGGTGGCGGAGATATGATGGGAGAAATTAGAGTTGATGGCTGGAATAACGCGCACAGCATCTGATTGTACGCCGCAAATGCTGCCTAGTAGGTAGATGGCGCTTTCGAAGGACCCGCTGAAGAGTCGCGCTCCTGTCAAGAACAGGTTTCCCACGCTGGCGGAAGTAAAATCGAAGGTTGATGATGGTGGTCGAGCGCGTTTCAAGATTTCTAAGTTGAGCATGTTGAAGAATGAGCGGATTAACTCTTTTTTGGCTGGGGCAATGGACTTCCAAAGGCCCGAAGTGCCGTCCACGATGGACTGCCATTCATTCGACGCGGCTACTGCCTCAGCAGGCAGGCGATGGTTGAATAGTGTCTTGATCGCCGTGCGCTCTGAGTTGACGGGTGAGTCAGGTATCAACCGGACCAGTCGACCTATGGCGATAGTCAGCATAAAATGTCGTTAATGATCAAGGGACTCGCTCACTTCGAACATCACCGATTCCGGGGCCTCCAAATATTCTAATCAGCTCCGAGGAAGAACCTCCGTTATCGCTAATAGGGATGATGTAGCTGAGCAGGCAATCTTTGCTCTCTCGCAGGGCGTCAAACACTTCGACAAGATTGTTGGCGGCACTTCCACCGGAGATGACCACAATCCCCCGGTTAGCCGCAGTCTCCATGATAGAAATCTCTGTCGCCGCCACAAGTTTGTGTTGGTACTGCTAATTGGTAGATTGAGGATATCTTCTTCGCAAAGGCTTATCGAAGGTCACAACAGATGTTTTTCACGCTTGGATGTCGGCCCGCACCCGCCACAATGCAACTCTGGAAATGCCACGAAAGCCAAAACAACCAAACGTGGAAACTCCGCTCTGCTAGATAGCTTAGGAAGTACCGAGTCACTAGATAACACCTGGCAAGAATGGTCTGGACGAGAAAGAGAAGGGAGACATGATGGGCTGTGCAAGAGTCCCTGGTGTGACCCGGAAGTACGTCAGAAGTCATGATGACTTGACAGCAATCGATCTGAAAACAAGCATGAACTCGACTATTCTTGAGTAGAAACTAGCCACTTTTCATTCTATCATCTTTGTTACTTCCAGTCTCAATATTCACGATATCTCTAACTGTCTCATATTCGCTATGTACGGGCCGACCGTGAAGTATGATCACCGCAACGGTTTCTATGCCCGGCGCCTAGTCTCTATGAAATCAAAAAATAGACCCAAAATCAACAGGAATAAACTACACGTCCTCACCTCCTCCGTACCACAGACGTCCCCTGCGAATCACCAGCTTGTCTTGCCCAACAATCCACTCACCCTTTTCAGGCAGGGTACTATCCGCCTGAGGCCAGTACGTACTTTCCAGCTTCTTGTTGATATCACGAATTCTATCGATAAGCAGCTTCACGCGCGAATGGTCAACATGTTTTGCGGAGTTTGTTCCGTCGACCTGGAACCCGTCCTGGGTGATGAAGCGCGCGATGGTGATATGCGCCGACGGAACCATATAGCGTGAAGAAACAGGAATACCAGTCTGCCGAACCATATCAAAGATATCGCGTCGGAGATGATGGTAAGTGTATTCGTCAGCATGGCCATTTGATTGTGCTGTCAAGCATTCCCCTGCAGCGGGA
This sequence comes from Penicillium corylophilum, assembly GCA_018410145.1. Lineage (NCBI taxonomy): Eukaryota > Fungi > Ascomycota > Eurotiomycetes > Eurotiales > Aspergillaceae > Penicillium > Penicillium corylophilum. The sequence goes on from JAGUQL010000001.1 coordinate 1,901,486, forward strand.
GCAAAGCTAAGCGCCATTGCAGAATCGTCGAAGCTCACCATAGGCTTCAAAAGGCGTGACTGATGAGTGATCGGGTGTTCTGCAATCTGTGCATCGGTGGTCCCCGTAGAAGACTTGAGCGTCTGAACGAGATAGTCGATTTGGTCTGCAGTCAACGAATGGGCCACTTCCAAGACTGTTGTGTGCAGGTTTTCAAGTGGCATAAGCCAAAGCGCTGTTGGGATTAAGTCAGTGGACTGATGCTGCAAAAACAACCTTTCATTTGTTCGTCGGCTTACATGGAGCAACATTCTTCAATTCACTTTGGATAAAAGATATCAGAGCCCGGATGTGCGACGGGGGCCTGGCCCAGATGACAAGGCAATTCCGAGGATCGAGAAATCCTTCTTCTTTCGCAGGACCATCGAGTCGCATGAGAATCTCATCTAAATTCCAGCCGGGGAAGTCTTCCGCTAGAATCTTCGCACTCTGCTGGTCATTTCGACTCGTTCGGTGTTTCTCATAGCGCAATTGCAATTTAGTCTGGTGGGATTAGGCATTTGGTATGCAGCATGGAAATGTGCTTTGAATCATCTGTTCACTTACTGGATTTTCATCGGATTCTGCAATCAAAACTTGGAAAGGATTGTCTTCTGATATGGTGAGAGACATGATGACTGTCTTAGAGATGGAAGTTTGACGTATAGCCTGAATAGAAGTATATACATCTGGTGCCAAGGCTAATTTCCCGGAACTAAAAAAGTGACTCATTACGGCGGTGATTAGCGTCACTAGCTCATGTTTCAGGACCGAAACCTTAGAATATTTACGAAGCTAAGAACACCCCCGGGTAGGAATCTAAATATACTTCGATTCGCTCCACTTTCACGAAACGTAGGTGCCTACTTCAGCTAAGCCTTGAGAACATGAGCTGTGCAGAGTCGCCTGGAACGCGCTAATGTCAACAACAAACAGGAACAATAGGGAAGTTAAAGCGAGAATCATGTTTCTAGCGCGTGTAGTGATCTACGGCCGTGGTGTTCGGCCTCACTGAAAAACTGAGGTGATGCATAGGATACATGCAATCCTTCTTATGTACATTGATGCAAGATATATATGAAGAAATAGGGAAAGTAAAGACTATGCATAGGATGCCCAACCTGTGATAACATTAGCCTTCTAGCATATCTGAACGTTGATCGAAAGCACGTACCACAATACAGAACAGCAAGGTTCTTCTCATCAGTCGCCTGCTGAATGAGCTCATTGACAGTAGCAGTGACACTCAGCGTTTTGCTCAGTTTCTTAGCCACCACCGTCAAAGCTCGATCAGCTTCACTGGGTTCGTTCTTCGAGGATTTAATTGCCGCTCCAGGCAACACGGGTGGCCCTTCGTTCGTTTCCTGGTCGTCTTGCATCTTCTTCATTCGCAAAGGGGAAACAGTCCAGCTGTACAGCGGATCATAGCGAAGCACGTCAAGAATGGTCATGATACTGTACGACTCTTGTCGAAGTGCCTCCAGAGTGAACTCACAACAGCGGCGAAACACGCCCTCGGTCTTCGTAATTCCGAATCCGTCAACGAGGTCTCGTGTAAGTCGGAATGGCACCACTTCTGGAACTGGCAAGATGCGACCCTGCTCAAAGGCAACACCCAGATCTATGTGCACAACTTCTCCCGTTCTCTCGTCCAGCAAGATGTTATGGCCATGTCGGTCACCAAGGCCGAGAACATGGCCGAGAATGGAGATGGCTGCAGTACTGCGGGTGTACGACAGTCTCTTGCTGAACCAGTCATCTGGATTGTTGAACTTCTCCATAAAGAAGTACTTCATCACAGGATGGAAATGCTCAGTCACTTGGCGATAGGTCCTGACTCGTTGTTCGAACGATCTGGTCTGCACATCGGCGATGTGTTTTCGGCAGGCATTGGGCTTCATATCCTTGGGGAAGTATCGCTGATGTGCCGGCATCAGATAGTCGTGAAGAGGGATGGTATTGGGAACAAATTCAATGATTCCTGCATTGAGCGTCAAGGGAAGAACTTTGTACGTTCTGATCCCCAGGTTTCGTTGTCGAGTAGGTTGGTGGTCTTTGAGAAGACTGCTGACCTGTTCAAAGACTTGCTCCATGATTGCGTCCTGACGTAGATCATCATTTCCACCTTTGTACTGTAAATGCGTGAGCAAATGTTTTTCCAGACAGGATAGAATATCTTACCAGCTGCTTGTAGCGCTCACCATTGGTGGCAATGCAAGTCACGATTTTAGGAGCGCTAACACCCGATGCGATTGTAAACTCGGAAAGGAATTTTTGAATTGAGGGAACTTGACTGTAGTCACAGTCGACACGCAGGTCGATTTTCATGGTCGGCGGAGGAAGCTTGTAGATCTCCACATCTTTTGAAAGACGATCTCCGGTTGAGAGCTTCGTCAACTGAATCTTCGCGCCCGTTTTGTATTTGCTGTCCGGCTTATCAATTGCGAAGCGAACATAAGTTATGTTCATATTGTGAACAGAAATCCACTTTATCCCTATGTCCTTGTCATTCCTCAACTTGTCGACAAGCTTGTTGGCAGCTCGATATCGAGAATGGGATGAAGGATCTTTGCCTCCTTTGGACTTGCTGCTGGCAAAGATTTGATACATGCCATGGTATGGATGCTCTACACAAATCCTGAACACCAATTCTGTGAGTAGCGACTGAAAATCATCTGAGACGTCGAGCAGACGCGAGGAAAGCTGGTTCATGAGAGGTGCAAATTTCCGACTTGGGACATCATGCAGATATCGCTTGACAGCCATATTTGCAGTGTTGCTGTCTGATTTATCAAGCCAGAGTGCGCAGAATCGCAGAGTGTCATTGTTGTAAGTATCACTCTCCCTCAATGCCAGGAGATAGTTTTCGAGACACTGTTGCAGGAAGGCTTCTCGACTCCGGAGCAAACGTTGATATTCGCGATCGTCAAGATCAAACCACTGCTTGGTCTTTGCACGGAAATTCTTCAAAGATTCTCTTTCTCGGCCTTCGGCAGTCTTCATCATATCTTCCAAGCCCTGCATTTCTTTCTCTTTTCGGTCTCGAAGCTGTTCAACTCGTTTGAAGTCTTCGAGCCCATCTGGGTTCAGAAGCTGTTGATCGCAGAATGTAGCAAATCCGTGATAGACTCTTCCAGCTTCTTCTCCCTTCGAAGCCCCCTTTAGCTCTTTGACGGCCGGGTACAGATAGTCTTGGAGGATCGAATCGGGTTTCTCCAGGCGTGCTTCGGCCACATGATCACCCTGGAAAATAGGTCGTCAGTTCTTAGAATACGAGTCAAGAATAATCTTTGGCTTACCAAGGTAATGAGTAGCTCTGCACGGCTAATTGGGATCGCTTGCTTGTGCAAGTCACCTTGTCCTTTGAGATGCTGAAGCATCCGAATCGATGCTGTCATCTCGCCTTGGTCCCAGAGAACATTGGCAAGATCAAACTTCGCAGCCCCTTCAATATTCATGCCTAATTCCGCGCACGATTCCGCGAGCTTCGATAGTGTGATTGCAGATTTGAGCGATGCTTGGGAGACACCATGATTCCTCGTAATCTCCAGCGATTGTCGGAAAACATTTGCTTCAAGGAGTTGCGACTCGCTGAGGCTCAAGTTTGGCTTTGATTTGAGGAAGTCATGTTTTCTGATGGAGGAGAACAGAGCCTCGTGCCAGCTCAGGATTTCGCCAACTTCATGAAAACTAGTTCAATTAGTTTTGCGTTAAAGATTTAGACTATGCGGTCGGTGCATACCTTTCCGTCTTCAACCAACTGCTCCTTGCCGTGATAGTCTCCCATGCTTCTTGCATTGCTTCGGGCGACGATGACTGAAGGACATCACTCATTTCAGTCATGATTCCCAATGCCCGCATAGAAGTCCGTAGCTTGATAGTCGACTGGCCGGTCCCAACAATATTATTGAGGGTGCTTAGCAAGCAATCATCGATGCAGCAGTTAACCTCTGACAGGGAAGACGATTTATCCAAGCTTTGAAACGCGCGGAAGACTGTCGCCGACGGTGAAGAGTATAATGGCGACATGGGAACATCCCACTGCTGAAGACTCGTTGCCGCCTGCAAAGTGCTATCAAAAGAAAGTGGTGTTTCGCCAGAGTTACCTACAGCGGATAGCATCGTATTCGCAATTCCTTGCAGATTAGTCGAGTTCAGGGCCTTTAAGACTCCGTGGGGGTTCGCTCTTTCAGACATCTGGACCTCACTGTCATATTGGGCGCTCTGAAAGAGAAGATTCTTGAAGCCAGAGCTCTCGTACTCCAGCCTCTCCATCACGGTGGTCAAAGACGAACTTTGCTGAATGCCGTAGAATAGATCCGGGTCATCAATATTCTTGAAAACGTCATGGAGGAGCCCAAGGGGTGGCTCATATTTGACAACAGACGAGCGACGAGATCCCGAAACGACTCGAGACGCCTCTATCTCGAGAAATAAAAGCGAGGTTTTCTGTAAGCCACAACGATGTGCAGCTGAAGATGCTTCTCCGTAGTCGATATCGAGCCATCGGTCACGTTCGACGATTGTCGATTCCTCAAGCCTGGGCTGGTTGCGCAGGTACAGGATGCAGCTGATAACAAGTCGAGCATGTGGAATCGTGTCTCCATTGACATCGGAGAGAATTTCCTTAAAGACATCGGAGATTGATTGTCTAATCTGACCCTCTTTGTCACTCTCAACCAGCAAAGCGTCATGGACTATGTAAGGCATCATTTGTACCGCCAAATCTGGAATGGCAGCAAGAACCTTGCGCAATGCGCCAAGAACAGGATCATCCAAGGTAGCACTCGACAAAGATAGAGAAACATCACGAGCCCATTCAGTGACAGGCAAGCCAATCGCTTCAAATTTGGTCTTGTTGGATAGTTCAAGTTCAGTTGCTGAAAGTGGAATTTGAGGGCATGTGTAGGGGTGCCATATGAAAGCCGGTAGTAACGATTCAGGAATGATTTCAGCGCATCCTTGAATGTCTGGAGAATCGGTGATATTGCTGAGAATAACTTGCAGAGTACGTTCAATGAGACCCGTCTCGAGGTGATCTTGAATTTGCAGTTTCTGACAGAGTACTTGTAGGATGTTTGACTTGGAGAAACAAAACGCATCATGTGGGGCAATTGAAGCTGGATCGTTGAACAACGAAAGGTCCTGCTCTCGAAGCAAGCTTTTGTTGATCTTGCCTGAACACGCAAAAGAGCGCCCAATGACTCTAGCAGCCCATAAGCGGTACTCGGATCCGCCATTGAACTTGTGCAGTGTACGCCACAACGAAACGGTAAGAGAGCTTGAGTCAAAAGCAGTAACAGAGGATCTGGCATCGTCATCGGCTATATATTTGAACTCCGGGCACAGCAACGAGAGCACAAGATCCGCTATAGGCTTTTGAAGCAAAGTAACTTTGGCGTCCTGGTCTTTGAGAACTTGAAAAACCAAATCCTTCTCGCTTGGACCACTTCTTGACCGAGTGGGTGCTGATAACTGTTGAGCAAGGTCTAGCATTCGAGAGAAGGGCTCTTGGATATCATTGTCCCAGTCCGGACTGCGGCATTCTTCAGCAAATTGCCGGAGCCACTGGTGAAATTTTTGCGCATTCGTAAGGGCCGATTCGAACTGGCTCTGCTGTGTGGTACTTGAGGGCGATAACGAAAACAGCTTGCGAAGCGTCAAAAATGTCGCAAGACAAACTCCTGCGACTAAATCAGGCTTGTCCTTCAAATACCCCTGGCCGGCTTCTAGTAAGTACCAGAAAACCCCCAAGGTATCTTCCGAGCAATGAACATCACTTAGGAATGGCCGAAGGGCATGAAGCAGCATTTCGAAAGGATATCCCTCCAGCATTACAGGACCACACAGACATACAAGGATTCTGATTTTCCGGATCACAGAGCACGTATGAAGAGATCCCAGGGCTGGATGTATTGTTTCCAACAGCGACCGAGAAACAAATGAGGCCAGTACAGGAGTCCAGATTGACTCCAGTTCGAACCCTACTCGTTTGCAAAGGAAATCCAGCTCATCCAGAAGATAGCGGGCCCGAAATGAGGGCTGTTGATTCACGGGCAGCGAACTTTGAGCCGCGCTTTTGCCAGCAATTTTGTTCTGGATGTCCAATGCATATTGAAAATTTGGTCGTTTTGAAAATGCTCGTTCAATCTGATCACAACGATCCAATGACTTGAAGAAGGTGGCAATTGTTTCAGGGAAGCGTTTTTCAGCTTGTGTCATAAAGCTGTCGGCACCCAGAAGCTTTCTTATCCGAACTTCCACGCCCTTAGGCTGGCTACCAGGCTCGGGTGGAGTGGTGATGTCCCGTGCAATGCAGTAAGCTTCAGCTTTGTGGAAGGATTTTTCCAAAAGTTCAGTAGGCGGAATCTCAAGATAACTGGCAAGCTCCTGCATTTCCGACTCTTTAGCCCGCATCATCATTTGTCCAACGACCTCGTCCTTCACATCGAGCAGCATCTCTTTGAGATTTCCATATTCAAAGATACTGAATGGTATAGAGGTTACCGGCTGTGTTTCCGTCCAAGTGTAGAGTATCTGAGATGCGAAAAGCCGGAACAGTTCCCTTGCGTCTCGCAAGCCTAGTGCTTTCGATACGGATTTCATACACTTCTGCGCATATTCGAGAGAGACTGGCACCTGAGCTGGCGTTTCGAACATGTGGTAGATGCATCTTCGAAGTAGAGTATGCCAGTCAGAAGCTAGTCTGGATAAGACAAAGAGGCGAAGAGCAATGCCTTCAGCCCATTCTGGATCCCTGGGTAAGCTTCCCAGGACATCGTCAAAGATAGCATCATGGTCCTTGAGAAGGAACCGCTCGAACAAAGAAGGTATGAAGCCTGCAACACTAAACTTGACCTGGACATCGCCTTCCTGGAGAATTGTGAAGAGGCTTGTACGGGGCGATAGGAGTGACTGTTCGCTGCCGTATGAGGGACGAGCATCAAGCACAGCTTGAATCATTTCGGACAAGATGACGTAGATTTTCGGCGAGGCTCTCTTTCTAACCAGTAGAGCTTCCATGAACCAGCTGTACAGATCCATGGCCGATTCACTCAAAGCTTCGTTGTGTTCATCTGTCCAGGAGGCAACAAATCCAGTCATCATGCTGATGCAGATGCCGTGAGAAGCCTCGCATCGCTCCATTTCATATGACTGGAGACACTTTTCGCCCAGGTCTTCTAGAACACGAAGCAGGCTGTTACAATCCATCCTTGAAACAGTGCGATAGACATCGGGTAATACGCGTTGGGCTGATAAGAGGTCCGCTTCATCCATGCTTGTCAGGTAATCGACGAGGCCTGAAGAACAATTTTCCTGCGGGCTATCCAGTGCTTGTGTCATTAGCAAGATGGAGAGCTGAATGGTGATGCACCGCTGAAATGTTACTGTGTCTCGAAATAGACTAATCGACTCCCGGTTCAGTGAAACGATCTCCTGATCGGCGAATAACTGATCGCCCTGAGCTGTCAGCCGATCATCCAAATCCATCATATCATGCATCTCGGCGCGGTCTTGCTTGGAATCTTGGCGGAACTTCTCGAGTACTTTGGCCAGTGGAGCCACGAGCGACGAAATCTCCGTCCACGCGACAACGCAGGTGTTTGGTGCCGAGGGAATAAAAGGCAATATCGTCTCAAGACAAGGCTGGAGGAAACTTGATCCGTGGACGGCCAAGAACTCACAGATTCCAATCCATATGATATGGCAATTCTTGTGGATTTCTTGCATCCGTGGTTCCAGTTGCTGGGGAAGAGTTGCCCCAAACAGAGCAGACACGGTACAGAAGGAAATGAGTATTTGCAGGATGTCTGCAGTGATATGAAGTGATTTGTCTTCTGTCAAAGTCTTCCAGGTTTGGGCAAAAACCTCTGACTTTGATCGCAATAACTCTATGATCACCAAATCATCAGCGTCTTGCCGTGTCGATGGCTCTAGGCTCCATGAGTTTTGCCGACTCCACGGATCGGAGTTGCGAAGGTCAGGTGTGATGTTGAACAAATACTCTAAAAGGCCTTGGTTTTCATGGAAGAAAAGCCATGCTCTTGCTACGCCTCCTGTAGGTCCCGTCTCTAGAAGACGAGGAGGGGTGAAAGGTCGATTGGTGCAAGCCAAGAAAAGATTGAGTAAGTCGAACGGACGCGCAAAGAGAGCGACTTGAGCTGTTTGAATACGATCGGTGACAGAGCCTGCAAATTACATGATCAGCAACTAGAAGCACCGGATAGGAGATGTTGGAAGGTGATACCAATGGTCCAGGCTTCCCTCAGCCAACTACACATCTGCTTTGAAGCATTCTGTGCTGCTCCGGGGCTTATTAGGGGTCTTTTCCGTGCTATCAATGCCCAAAGGCTCAGGGATGTATCTGAGATTGCAGAGGGACCGTTCAGGTTTGCGGAAGACAGCATGGACCGTATGGTTTCGGTCAAATTGGAATACTCCAGTAGTTCACCCTCTATTACCGCACCCATGAGCTTACAGGCGGCTCTGGAAGTGGTTGAAGAAGAGAATGCTCGGACTGTCAGATCCACAGCCCTTGGCCAGTGGCCTTTGAACGCAGTCACTTTCGAGTCAGAGCCGGTCGCGATGCTAAATAGATGGATTAGCTCAACTTCACGGCCCAGGAGCGCATTCAACGAACCTTGCTAAGGCAATCATGGTCCAGGAGGAAATAGCGCCATTGTCATCAATTATGGTCGGTGTAAGTCGCCGGAGGAAAGACTCTTTTCTTTCCACTTGCATTGTGCATTCAAGAAAGGGTATCAGCTGCAAGGCACAGATTCTCCGTGCTCCTATAGCTGAAACTGCATCTCGAAAGATATCTTCAATACCGGAATTCAAACGTTGCCTTTTGCCTGAGGCCTCCCGAAGTGAGTCCCGGTCTGTTCGGTGAGTTGAAATGTCTGCCGATAGCTTCAGCAAGCTTGCGATAACCCATAGCAAAGACCAGTTGTGCTCTGATCGAGAGTTTCCCAGGCGAGGTCCATATAGCGGTCGACGTTCCATTTCCGCTGCCTCGTGAAAGATCACCTCGTCGACCTGCAGCAGCTCTTTCTCGGGACGTTTCATATACTCTGAAAGAAGGGAATTGGTAAGCCCCTCGACAGAGCGCTCCAACGACTCGGGTGGATCTTTTCGAGCTGCATCGGCGAGGACAACGGTGCAGTGCATCAAAGTGACGAGTAACTCATCCTTGAAACTTTGGAGCTTAGTGACCCAAAGGCGTCGAATTACTGGAATGAGGCGCAAAAGAGCTGATCGAACCACTTCAGACTGATCAAACAACACTTTTGAAACGACTGTATTGATGCTATTGAATGCAAGCTGGTGTGCATTCCCAGCCACCATTGAAGAGGATTTGACGAATTCCACAAGCCCATGCAGGATACTTTCGGCAGCAATTTGAACCGGGGCGCTTGGGCTTGCAGTCAGCAGCTGAATACACACTACAACCTCTCCAATGGCATTCCTATGGCCCATGTATTTTTCTCTAGCTGCTGGAGCGGAAGTCGTCCTTGCCGGGGTCGAGCGGCCATCGCTTGCATCTTCGGCAGCAGATCGATACCCGCTGCGGATACTGAGTTGACTCTCATCACCCTCTTGGAGACTCAATGCCATCAGGCAGAACTCAATGAGCCTCTCCCATTCTCCATCTCCAAGGTGCTCCGTGTGGGGTGGGTAGCGAAGCAGAGATGTCAAGCATTTCGTATAATCGACGCTCATGACATCCCAGAGGCCTTCTCCGGGAGTGGGTATAGTCTCGATGATATGTTCTATGGTGGCGCGAACGGTCTTAGTTCTGATATTTCGCAAGAAGGTGTCGACCGCAATCCGAATCACCGACGCGCATGCGGACAGACGTGTAAAAGAAGGGCTCTTAGAATTCGATCGTTGAGCTCGTGCGTAAGCTGCTTTTTCCGAGGCGACCAGTCGGAAAAGAGACTCAAAAATCTTGAAGCAGGCTTTATCAGTGAGATCTAAGCTAGAATGACCCAGTCAGACGTCAGCTGTTGGCGGTCATCGACGAAGCGGCCTTCTTACAGCTTAGAGCTCTGTCTGTTTTGTTGCAAGATATGTTTCAGATCTAATATTCCATTTAGTACTGGCGTCTCAAGTAAGACACCATCAACTAACCTGCTAGCCCATCACTTCGATCCTTTTGCTTCTCCGAGGCCAGAAGCCCGAGTGCTCGGTCAAGAAAGATCTCTCCCATTGCGGTGAGCGAAGCGAAAGCTCTGGTCAAGCTCCCACGAAAATGACAGTTCAACCATCCGTAGATTCAGGACTTTAGTCAGCCATACTTAGGTGGGCAAAGTCGCGGATTGACCGTTGTTGACGCAGTTGTTTTGTGGAGCGGCAGTATTGCCGAGATGATGACCGCCCGGAATTTTGATCGCGCTCCGCCTTTCTGGAACAAACAGAGCTCAGAGCTTCCCTTCCCACCTCTCTCACCCCGCGCCGACATGGCAGAGCTCCACGATAACCTGGCAGGCCTGCGTGGCCTGTACCAGGATCTCTCTGCCATCACGGACTCTCCTTTTCCGAGCATTGAACGGCTCTGTGTCGAATTGGAGACCCATATTCACGACTTCCGAAAACTCCTAGACAAATCCCCAAAGGCCAACGACAGTCGCCAGAAGGTACTCTCAGGTGCGTATTTACTGAACTGACTGTAGCTTTAGTCGTTGCGCATACAGAGCATGCTGACCTAGGACGCAATAATCTAGGGAAGATTACGGTCGAGGATGTCGAATATGAGATCAATCAGGATTTCCAGCAAGGCGCGTTACAGCTAGCCGATGCGCTAAATCTTAACGAATTGGATGCTGCAATGATGTTTTTTGCAGCTCAAGAAGATTCACAGGTGCTGGACAGACCTCCCGTGATAACCGCCATCATGCGATTCCATGAACGCCGCCATTTCCTTCTCGAGTGTTTGCGCCTCATTTTCCGCGAGTCCTACGAACTTGAACGCGAAGATACCCAAGACATCATGCTCAAAACAATCGCCCTCGTTCTGGACATCAAGGATAGTCCTCTGCGAAATGCATCGGAGTTCGCGAGGAAGGGCCTCAAATCAATGGAAGAAATCGAGAAATGGCTGTCGCTCCTTGGTGACCAGGTTCAGAAAGCTTCAATCGTCGGTGAAGAAGGAGACCGCGACATCATGGAGGCCATCGAGTATCAACGCCAGAGTCTGCAGCAACAGCATGAGTCACTTGGCGCTATTCTTTTCTACATGTTCAAAGGCACATACACAAGTCAGGAGGATTTACGGGTTCTCATCACCCAGTTGAAAAAGCTGGAGCGCTTTGATGGTTTATTGATGCACTATCTGCCCGTCACGATCGCTTCCTTTGTTCAGCACGGTTCCCCGGAGGGCAATAGCTCGCAGAAGGATGCGAGGGACCTAGATTCCGTCATCACCACCGGCAAAGATGGTTTAACCTGGAAGCTCCCAACCTTTCATGCTGCCATTATTGCCCTGTGGCTGTCTGTATACAGCGGATGGTATTTCGATGACGGCCCGATTCCCGGAGTCGATCTCGAGAAAGAGGCTGACGAACGGACAAAATCATTCATGACCGCCCTCGATGATGGGGCTCTTGACTTCATGCTCGCTGTTTGCTCTTGTGTGAACAGTGAAGAATGGGCTGATCCCGCTCGAAGTGAACTTGTGGCGCTTCTCCTAAGAGATAGCGTCATCTCGCTACCCGAGGTGAACGCATGCGCTCTTTATATGAAGGAGCTCTTGATGGAAAGCTTCGAGGTCTTTGTGGAATCCTGCATTGCAAATATGCCTGACGCGGTTCGGAAGCTCAAGTCTGAAGAGGACACTCAACGATTGGAACAAATCACTGCTCTCAGAGATGGTCTGACAGCTAATGTCCACCGCGGCCTGGTGGAAGCTCGAACTCATCTTGAGTCCCTCTTGATGATCATTTCGTTCGCTTTTGAGCGTCGGCAAGAAGCCGCACAGGAATTCTGGGCCGATCCGGATGGGAATCTCTACGGATTCCTCCAATGGGCTTCGAAGCGTCAAACGGTCCCTCGGGTCAGTGCCTTTTGTGAAATGCTCTGCTCGATCTCGGAGGGTGAAGAAAACGCTGCGGCTGCCAACAGATTCCTGTCTGAGGAAGACAAATTCATGGGCTCCAAGCTAAAGCGCTCCACAACCATGAACTGGACACAGATGTTTGCCGAACTTAGACTCTATGCAGGCCGTGTCACTGCTGAGAAATCCACCACAAGCAGTACCTCTCAAGGCATGATGCGCACACGAAAGCCAGAGCCTGTAGATATGAGCGAGCCAGAGAGCCCGGTCATGCTGACATGCTATCTTCGCCTCATGGGGCATCTCTGTAAACAAAGTGCGGCCATCAGAGAATGGATGTTGCAGAATGAATCTTTCAAGGTGGTTGAAAACCTCTTGACATTGTGCAAGGGACCGATACCCACTCATCTCCGAGCCACCACGTTTGCCGCGCTTTCAGCCTTGGTGAGCGAGAAGACCTCTGCTCACGGCAACGAGATGTGGAACTCTATTGATCAGTACCTGTCTGGTGCACTGGTTCCTGTTCAGGGCAATAATAAAACGCCATCTCCACAACAAATGGTATGGCACGAGCAGCAAACCCTGCAGAAGATTGGGGAGAGTTTCGATCAATCCAATGCGTTCATTCTACTGATCAATACTCTGATCACGCCTGCTTCTGATATTGCTAGCAACAACCTGGCTCTGCCATTCCCAGAGACCTTGGGGGCAACGTATCGCATGCCCGGCATCGAGCCTTATGTCGACTTCGTTCTGGGTCACGCATTGTCTCGCAAGGTCCAGGACCTCAATGAATTTCAGTCTCGCCGTCTGACATTCAACTGCTTAGAGTTCATTGTGACAAGCTTGAGAAGCTTTAGTGAAGATCTTGTCGCTGTTCTTAGCCAGCCTTCCCTTGCTGAAACCTCGCCGGCTACGTCAGTACTCGTTGGATACGTTCGTCTCCATGCATTTGCTCGTGTGATGGAGTGGCTATTCAACGAGGATGTTTTAAAGGCTTTGTTTGCAATCAGTCAGCAGGATATCTCCGAGGTCGCTCAGGCACCGTCCGATTCCGTCCTGGTCCTGACTTTGCTTCGAAGTATTGAAGTGATGAACCTAGTCATGGATCTTCAGTCGACATATTTCAACGTTGTCAAGCCTTTGATCAAGGCTCATGCAGGACCCAACAGAACTAATGTCGCAAACTCATCACTTGCTTCTTTTGAAGACAGTGTGCTGAACAACCTGACATTGGTGCCTGCTCTTTGCTTGTACTGTGGTACTGGTCACGAACAATTGACTGTCACCTCCATGGCTTTGCTGGAGAAGCTTACGAGCTCTCGCAAGTTGAACAAAATGTCGTCGCCGGAGCTGCTCAAATGGCAATCCTCGAACAAAATCGTGGAAGTGCTTGCCAGTGAGGTGGATGTTGACAGCGTATCTCGCTCCCTTGTTTCCCAAATGGACCCAGATCCGAGAGAGCTGGAGTACGGTGCTGACGCAGCGGGTTATGTTATCAGGGAAAGCCTTCTAGCTCTCTTGAACAGCTGTCTGTCGATGATCACAGATCGTCCTACCGTGGCTCATCTCCTTCTTGGCTTCAGCTGTGTGGGTAATATTCTCGATATTCCATCCGAGGGATTGTTTGCGAACCAGATGTCTTTGTTGCACGCCATCGTCGGATTCTTACAGCGATATCCCGATGAAATTGGGGGTAGCATAACATCATGGACTGTGCACCTCAAACGCATGGCTTTCGAGGTTTTGAAGCATCTTTGGTCCTCAAAGCTGGCGACTTATTTCACCCTTGGGGAAATGCGTTCTCAGGGTTTCTTGATGCATATGTTTGCAGGACAGCCCATCGTGGGTCCGAATACCGCCTGGAACGGTCTTTCCATTGCATCGGAGAGTTTCTGGTTTTGTGATGCTACCTCGGCATTGGCAGAATTCCTACTCTACCGTAGTCATTTGTTTGCATACGCTGCGACCGAGATCCGATCAGCAGCCAAGATCGGCTCTCCAACACTTCAGACGGAAGTCCTGTCGACTTTACTCGGAAACTCCATCCTGGACAATGGGGAATCCATCAACAACCCGTCTGTATTTGACCTGTTTGACTTTGCAGATCTAGATGTTGGTCGCGAAATTCCTGTGCCTGAGTTTGCGCTGCTGGATCAAATCGCCGTAGAGGCATGTGCCAAGGAAGAAGGCGACTCATTGATTCTTTACAGTATCCCCGAGATCGAAGAGTTAATCAAGATTCGGAGACAAGAGCTGTCGGTCAACGGCCCACTCCGCCCTCAGGACGAGGAGCAGTTCCTGGTAGAGGCAGAGAACTTGAAGGTGCTCCTTCTCGCCACGAACCAAAGCCGGCAAATCCAACGCAACCGGTACCTTGCCCTGCGATCCTGGGCTGAGCTCATCACGACAATAATCACCTGTTCCATCATTGATGACGCAAGCCGACCGACCTTTATCCTTCACGCCATTCAAATGGTTCTTCCCAAGATCGAGACTGCTATCGAGAACGACTCGCCAGAAGCCATCGAATTGGCACGATTGGCCGAGACATTGGTTGGGAAGCTTGCATCCGACATATCCACAATTCCTGCTTCTCGGAGCGGAGATGTCATTGATGAGAAACTTCATCAACTTTTCCAAGTCTCTTCTCGTGGCATCATGCTAGCCACAGGCAACGTGGCATTGAGAGAAATTCTCTACAGCATTTGCTCTCTCTACGTTACTCGCATTACGTCCTCGGATGAGACCCACGACGGTATGCGACGTCATAGTCAACAAGTTGTCAAGGCATCCGGGCCTGGTCTCGTTGAGATCATCTGCGATGATGCATACACTGGTCAAGAAACCTGCCGGGCTGCGGCTCTACTATTGCTGAATTGTTTTGCGATTCTGGACAGTCGAACTGACTGCATCTTGGCCGAGGTGATCTCACAGTCCAACTATCTCAGTCTCTTCTTGGATGCCGTCAGATCACTACCCCTTGAATTGCGAAATGCCGAGGCAGCAGGTATGTCAAAGCTTATGCCATTCCTGGTTTCAACATTGCTAACTTGCCTTCCATCTAGACACAGTCGTTCTGTTGGCTTACTACGAGTCTCTGCTTGCCCTTCTTCAGCAGCTGTGCCAGACCAAGAATGGAGCCATCTCAGTCCTCAAGTCTGGTCTCTTCGAGTCAGTTCGTGACTCGCAGCTTTTTGCTGCTGATCCAGACATTGGCATCGGTCCGTTTCCCCCTGCTTAATCCCATGCTGCTGGGAGACACTTTGCTGATATAAATAGACATTGACAATCCTGATGCCCTGCGAAAGTATTACGATCTTCTTCTGTCCGTGATCCGCGTCATCGTCTCTGCGGTCTTTTCCCGTGGGATCCACAATGAACAGATCAAGGCTCAGACAGTGACTTTCATTGCTGAGAACCGGCCATGCATGGTGGGAGTGTTCAAGCGATTTGCAAAGATTGGAGGCAGCGCCCCCGCCGATCATCAAGTCACTCTGTGCGAACTCGTCAAGTCGTTCATGGCCCTTGTAGCCGCTACCGATTACCTGGATGTATGTTGTCTCTACGTTTCTTTATCAGGTTATGTCCCACTAACTTTGGCATAGTTCGAGGATCAGGAAGTGCAACAAAGCTCTCGGCCCACGCTATTCTCATGAGCTTTGGGGTTCGGGGTTGATCGGGCGATATGGCGTGTAACATAAATGCGGGGTGTAGGCTTCTTTCAGGAGGTTGAGCGATTTCCAGTCTCTTATGATAAATGCATACCAGGTTAGGCTATGACCTTGCAATTTCGAATGTTCTAAGTTCCGTTCGATAATTTCACGTAAAAACATCTAGATGTCTAGGTTAGATGCGACCTCGGCAATTGACTCCTGAGATCATCTCAGGGTGTACATACCTAACATCCAAATGTCCGGGATACCTTCAATTTTTGGTATGTTTTTCTCGAAAAGTACCTATTACCCGTGGACTGTTAGACGGTTTAGTACCTGGCCACCCTGCCGTAGGGGTGCCTAGGCGGGTTTTTATTAACGTCAGGGTGTCTTCCAAGAATCAAAGGGCTTTCAAGCCCCCTTATGTCTTGCAATCACTCGCAAATATTAATGCAAGCCACATAAGCCATATAATTGACCTTGGGTCCTAGACTTGTTGCACTCGCCCTTTACCTAGATAAAATAGCCTTTGCTATAGGAGCCCAGGAGAGTGTGTCAGCATAGTCGTTAAGAGCCGAAGTTCCGATCTTATCGCCGTGCGGAGCCAAGGTCGAAGGGAGAGCAACGTCAATTCCCCTCAACAACACCCGAACGCCGCCGCCCTTCACCCGCCCTGGTGGTGATGCTCGATCAATACTTGCGATTTATTCCTTGCTAAGAGCTCCTCTATTAGCGTCGGACTGAACCGGGTAGATGCAGCAGCACTCGAGCGGCGACACCGAGAGGAGCGGTAAGCGCAAATCGATCGGCAAGAGGAAGCTTTCTGATCACGGAGAGCCATCGCAGCCGCAGTCTCAGAGGACCATCTCTGACCTCCTGTCGAAGAATCGCTCTCGGGATAGTTTGCCGCCAACTACCTCCCCGACCTCCAAACGCTCCCGTTTCTCCCTCTCTCCCTCGCGCTCCTCTTCAGCTCATCCAGTCTCGCCAACTAAGATGTATAACTTCTCCGGTTCGCCACCCAAAAACGGCGCTGCCTTCGGGCGAAGCGTACCTGCGTCGAACCCTCCATCAGCCAAGTCACAGGCCTTGAATCCGAATGCGAGACAGAACAACTTTAGTCCCCATGCCGGTGCCAAGAAGCTCGTCGTCAAGAACCTACGCACCGGACCTCGGGCTAACCAGGAGCCATATTTTGACAAGATCTGGACGCAGCTCGACGCAGCTTTGTCAGCCATATTCGAGGGCAGGAAGCCGGATGTCTCGTTGGAGGAACTGTACAAGGGCGCCGAGAATATTTGTCGACAAGAGCGGGCTGCATTACTGGCCAAAAGAGTCCAGGAAAGGTGCAAAGAATACGTGGCTGGAAAATTACGCGACAATCTGGTAAAAAGAACAGGTGGTGGGACCAACGTCGATACATTGCGGGCGGTGATCGAAGCATGGTCGGCGTGGCATTCAAGACTGGTGAGAGATTCGCAGTTGTCAAACACATCGCCCGAGAGCTAATGGATGAACAGGTTACGGTCAGATGGGTGTTCTACTATCTAGACCAGTCCTTCTTGCTGCATTCCAAGGAGTTTCCCGTGATTCAGGAAATGGGACTCATCCAATTCCGTTCCTACATCTTCGCCGACCAGAGTCTCAAGCCCAAGGTATTACAAGGTGCTTGCGATCTCATTGCCGCGGATAGAGGCATGGAAGGATGTGGAATGCCTGATCCGGCTTTACTACGGGCTTCCATTGATCTTTTCCACAATCTCGATGTCTACAACAGTGATTTCGAGCCTTTGTTTATCAACGAAACCGAAAAGTTCGTTGCTGCTTGGGCTCAGCGGGAAACTGCAGGATACCTGGCATCATATGTTGAAAATAGCCACAGGTTGATTGAGCGTGAGATCGAGCGCTGTGCGCTATTTTCTCTCAACCAAAGCACAAAGCAGAAGCTATCGGAACTTCTGGACCGGATCCTGGTTTCAGAGCAGGAGGATGATCTTCTTGCCAAGGATGATGTCCTTGGCTTGATGCGAACCAGTAACAAGAGCGCCTTGAAGCAGCTCTACTCCCTTCTCAACCGGAGAGGCCTCACTAACAAATTGAAACCGGCTTTCAATACTTTTATCGTGGAAGAGGGATCTAGCATCGTGTTTGACGAAGCCCATGAATCTGAAATGGTCGTACGTTTACTTCAGTTTAAAAAACAGCTTGATGCTACCTGGGCGGAAGCGTTCAATCGAGATGATGACCTCAGCCACGCCCTTCGTGAAGCCTTTGCCAAGTTCATGAACCTCAGCAAGAAGTCCGACTCGAGCGCTAACACGGACAATACGAAGACTGGCGAGATGATTGCCAAGCACGTTGACCGACTGCTCAAAGGCGGGTTGAAGGTAATGACAACCGGGGTAGTCGGCCAAGAAGATGTTACAATGGCGGATGAAGATGCTGAGATCAACCGGCAACTCGACCAAGTCCTGGATTTGTTCCGGTTCGTGCAAGGAAAGGCAGTGTTCGAAGCATTTTACAAGAACGACCTTGCTCGACGTTTGTTAATGGGCAAAAGCGCCAATGACGATGCCGAGAAGAGCATGCTCGTGCGACTCAAGAAAGGTTAGTGCATTACAGTATCCCTTTCAGTTGCTATGATTCTAACTGTTCCAGAATGCGGTTCAAGCTTCACACATAACCTGGAATCGATGTTCAAGGACATGGATGTCGCGCGTGATGAGATGGCAGCTTACAACGAGGATAAGAATACGAGAGGCCGTTCGTCCGTGGATTTGCACGTCAGCGTAATTTCTGCTGCGGCGTGGCCATCGTATCCCGATGTCACTGTGACAATCCCACCGATTGTCGCATCGGCTATCGGCGACTTTGAGAAGTTCTACAGCAAAAAGCACACAGGCCGCAAGCTTCAATGGAAGCACCAGTTGGCGCATTGTCAACTGCGTGCTCGCTTTCCCAAGGAGAATGTTCCAAAAGATCTGGTCGTCAGTTCCTTCCAGGCTATCGTTCTTTTGCTGTTCAACGACGTTGTCGAGGGCGAAAGCATGAGCTACAATGACATCAAGGAAGCGGTTGGACTCTGTAAGTCTATTTGATATGCCTTTAAACCAAACAGCGCTAAACTCATCGATAGCGGATCCGGAGTTGAAGAGAACTCTGCAATCGCTCGCCTGCGCCAAGTACCGGGTCCTGACCAAGAACCCCAAGGGCAAAGAAGTCAACACGACAGACCAGTTCTTGTGGAATGCAGGGTTTACCGATGAGAAACGGCGCATCAAGATCAACCAAATTCAGCTGAAGGAAACCAAAGAGGAGAACAAGACGACGCACGAGCGGGTAGCGGCAGACCGACACTACGAGACGCAAGCGGCCATTGTGCGGATCATGAAGGGTACCAAGGAGCCGATCACACACCCACAGCTAATTGCAGACGTTATTAAGGCGACTCAGCACCGCGGCGCGCTCCAACCCGCCGATATCAAGACCAATATCGAGAAGTATGTCTACCTGTTTCCGCGTTTGGCGAGCTTCCCTAACCCCATTTCCCCGCAGACTCATCGAGAAGGACTACATGGAACGGGTCGAGGGCAACAAATACAGCTATGTGGCATAGACCTAGTGAATTTAATGAATTTAGCATTCCATATTTACCGATTAATTCCCGAGGAATTTGTGTGGAATTGCTGTCGGATCAGGACATCCGCAGCCATTACCGCCACCGGCCAGTCCTAATTGGATTATGATGTTCATTCTTCCAGCACTTGTGTCTAGTGCCTCAGTTCGTATCTTTTCAAATAATGCTCTCCGCCGACCTCCGGAAAGAAAAGGACTATCGGCGTAGCCCACAGCGATGGGCATTCATGCCGCGGCGCCCCCAAGACATTCATGTTACGGTTTAACCTGTTTAGTCACTTGGGCACAAGGTGTACTAATCTGGCCTCCGACGTTTCATACATTAAATGTATGTTCTTGCCAGGTGGAATTACGTAGCACAAGTGATAGGTAGCTGAAGAGTACCCATCATGTAAAATATACATATAACACATGGGTCGAACCCTCCAGATTTCGATCATGAAAGCGTTGGAAGGCGTCGAGAACTATGGTGACCCCCTTAAAAGGAAAGATATGGCTAATTGCCATTGGGAAGCTACAAGATTCAGTGCAATGGACCCCCACGCCACGACCTGACAGCAGATCCATTGGGCCCCATAAGTTTGGGAGCACGGCTTTCCTGTTGGTCCCACGATGCTTCGATGCCTCCACTTCGCCCAGACACCCACCCCTGCTGTGTAGCTATCCTGGGGCACGATTCTCAATCCAAATTTCAGACGTGCAAGCTCTAGCAGTGTTTCTTTTTGCAGTGTATCTATCGGTAGCGAGGAACGGTAACGGGATTAAAGTGATGGTAGGT
This sequence comes from Penicillium corylophilum, assembly GCA_018410145.1. Taxonomy (NCBI): domain Eukaryota; kingdom Fungi; phylum Ascomycota; class Eurotiomycetes; order Eurotiales; family Aspergillaceae; genus Penicillium; species Penicillium corylophilum. Next base: position 1,921,629 of record JAGUQL010000001.1, read on the forward strand.
GCGCGGAATTCCCGGGTAGTTTTCGAGAAAATTGGCAGCCGTCTCTCGAATTCCGCATTCGGGGGGAATAAATAAAAAATGGGGACTTGGTCGAAAGAGAACCAGTTGAGATGACTTATCGAGTTAATGACATCGGCGGTGTGTGGCCACTCGGGCGACGAGACTGCGGTGCCTGGCGGGATGTCCGCACAAGGTAATCCGAGCTGCTCCCGTACCAGACCAACGAGGAAGCAGCACGATGGTGAATTGTGGTTCATGTGAGCAATGGAATCCAAATTGTGGGTTTATGAAATCATCCGCGGGCATTGCGGTACGAGTATAAAGTGAGAGTGCGCCCTCCTAGCTTCCAGCTCTGTCCTTTCTGTTGCTGTATACTTTGCGGGTTTATACTCCTCTAGACAGCTTTCAAGTGAGTTCAAGTCAACGTTCTCATCACCCTGGTGCTACCGAAGAGTGAGGTGCTACCAAGCTACCAAGCTACTTTGCTTTTCCTAAACTCCCATTTATGGCACCAATTCCAATCTCTTATGAGAGATACAAACCCAATGGTTAACTGACGAACCCCCCAGTCTGCGTCAAACCCGCCTCCCCCCACTTTTTTCCCCGCCGCCTCTCCAAATAAATCCGCAGCTCGCCACCCTGCACAAAGCGCATTCCAGATTTCTCTGGTTATTTAACTGGCGTCACTCTGTAGAATCAAAGATTCTACGTATCTAGTGAAATTTCTCAACCGAATCACTATACAAAAAAATTAACGATCTTCAAAATGCAGAGTATGTATTCCTGCAAAGCCCAGGCTCAATTAGGAGCTAGGAACAGCTTGCTAAAAATCAAAAGCCAAGCACTTCTTCACCGACCCGACCCATCTGGTCATGACCGCACTTAACTCCATTACTCTCACCAACCCGTCCCTTGCCTTCGACGCCGAACACAAGATCGTTTTCCGCCGCCCCGATGTGCCCCGCAAGGCTAAGAAAGTCTCCATCGTCACTGGTGGTGGATCCGGCCATGAACCCGCATTTGCCGGTTACGTCGGTCAAGGTCTCTGCGATGCTGCTGTCGCCGGTACCGTCTTCGCTTCTCCTTCCGCGGAGCAGATCCGCAGAGCTGCAATTGACCGTGTTCCCACGGATGCCGGTGTTTTAATTATTCCTAACAACTATACCGGTGATGTGCTTAACTTCGGTATGGCCACGGAGAAGTCTCGTGCTGCGGGTATTCGTACCGAGTTCTTTGCAATCAACGACGATGTGAGCGTTGGTCGTAAGAAGAGCGGCAAGGTCGGTCGTCGTGGTCTGAGTGGTGGTGTGCTTATTTTGAAGTCAATTGGTGCTTTGGCTGAAGCTGGGTAAATCTTGAGCTATACATATCCGGAGAGAATGTTCAGCGCTAACGGGATAACACAGCGGTTCTTTGGATGAAGTCTATGCTCTTGCGCAGTTGGTCAATGACAACATGCTCACCATTGGCTCTTCCTTGGAGCATGTCCACGTTCCTGGTCGTGGAGTGCCCGAGGATACTATCCCGCCTGGCCAGATCGAGGTCGGTATGGGTATTCACAACGAGCCTGGGTCTCACCGTGACAAGAATGAGCTGGTCGCAGTGATCTCGACCATGCTATCCCAGATGCTCGATGAGACTGACCCTGATCGCGCCTATGTGTCTCGCAAATCCGGAGATGACTTTGTTTTGCTGATCAACAACCTTGGTGGTGTCAGCCCGCTCGAGTTGTCCGGTATCCTTGACGAAGTCCACCGCCAGCTTGTCCGTGACTATAAGATCAAGCCCATTCGTGTGATCCAGGGCACTTTCTTGACCAGTCTGAACGGCCTAGGCTTCAGCATCTCGCTCCTGAAACTGGCTGATACCGGCCTTGGCCCTGGCAAGTCTATGCTCGAGCTCATTGATGCTCCCGCTGAGGCTCTGGGCTGGTCTGCCCCGATCCCCACATCCGTCTGGGAGAACCGCGTCGACACTTACCCCAAGGTTCAGAATTCTGATTTGGCTGAGAGTGCCCCCAGCAATGTGAAGTGTATGTTTCGTCCCAGCATTCTTAGCACGTAACCGGAGCTAACGTTACAACAGTGGATCCCGCTGTGATCAAGAAGGTCCTCGGCGCCGGCCTGGCGAGCGTGATCAAGGCTGAGCCCGAAGTGACCCGCTTCGACACTATCGTCGGTGACGGTGACTGTGGTGTGGGCTTGAAGCGCGGAGCTGAAGCCATTCAAGACCTGCTTCAGAAGCCTTTGACTGATGACGTCGTCACCACAGTGAACCGGATCGTGGATGTAGTGGAGAACGTGATGGACGGCACCTCGGGTGCAATTTACGCGATCTTCCTGAATGCGCTGGCCCACGGACTGCGCGAGCAGGATACAGGTTCCCCCCTCCAGGCTTCCACCGAGGTTTGGGCTAAGGCTCTCAAGCACTCCGTTACTGCCTTGGGCAAGTACACGCCGGCGAAGCCTGGTGACCGTACCCTTATGGATGCACTTGTGCCATTCTGCGACACTCTCTTTGAGACTCACGATGTTCGCGTCGCGGCTGCTGCTGCTCAGCAGGGTACCGAGTCCACTAAGAACATGAAAGCTAGCCTCGGTCGCTCGGTTTATGTTGGCGGCGAATCGGAGTGGATTGGAAAGGTGCCGGATCCTGGTGCTTATGGTCTCACTGAGTTCTTGACTGGAATTGCCGAGTCTTCTTAAGATCTTCTTAAGAACTGAATTCATTTCTATTCCTGTCTTATAAACAACCAGCGTGATACCTGACCTCGAGGTGGATGCTCGGCGGTCTCCTTGTTATTTAATTTGATGATGATGATGACAATAAAAATCGGTTATCTTTGGTCTGTTCAAAGCTTTGGAAGTGGAGCCTTAGAAACGGCGTCGGGGATTGAAATTGTGGTCTGCGGTTGATGTATCCATCCTAGAGATGGTAGGACCATCTGCCTGTGGGTCACAGTAAACCACAACCTTAGAATTACAACGACATACTGTACTCAAGATGCTACGCCGAATATAATGGAACCTGATTTGATGATCTCCCGAAAATCCATTGCTAACCACTCTGTCCAAGGTAAGACGCCGCCCGACGCTCCTTAACGAGCGAACTCATCGACCCTAATACTAAAACGCCTGAACAAATCTTTTTTATCGTCCACCAAAACGATGAGAAAACAAGACCGAAGATCAACGCACTCTCAGGGTCACCGTTGCATACGAATTTTACCTCACAGGAACAAGGGACGTGTACCCCGCGGCGGTGACGACCAGAAGCAAGGGCGAGACATATCGTGGAGCAAAAATCAAAAAGGGTATCGAGATCGATTACATGATGAATTTTTCGTCCCACCGATAGTTTAGTGGGTACGAATTGCGGTGCAAGCAGGGAGAGATCAACCATCCCGCAGGTCCAAGGATGAGAAACCTGGGCGGGATGGGGCGTGCGCGAGATAGATCGTGCGGTAAGAGCGCTCAGCTAAGCAGGACGAGAATAACGGAGTCGCCGCGCAGGAACCTAAGGCGATTAAGAATTAGTCTTAAAAAACACACGAAATGAAGAACCACCAGATGTGCGGTATCGATAGCAGATAGCAGTGGAGCCCGAACGTACATCTTGCTGATGAAGCGATCCTTGTTCACACCCTTGCCCTTGCTGCCCTTGGGCTTCTCGGTCCACATTTCCTTCACGTTCTCGAGAACCATGTTGCAGTGTCGGTCAAAGGCCTTGACGCGGGCCAAGAGCTTGCGGTTGTTACGGCAGGAAATCAGAACTTGGGTGTGTGTGCGGGTGGCGGTCTGCAGAAGAGATAGCGGGCCGGCGGTGAGCTCGTGCTCCTCAACCTGAGCGACCTCATATTCACTGTAATGCGCGATGCACGATTAGTTTTATGCTTCCCGTAGGGGTTTTGGTGGCATGCATGAGGAATGTTGAGGATTGTCGAAAGTGCGGGCTTTTTTCTTATTTCGAAACCCCACACTTCTAGGCAGAAAGATGACAGGGAAGGGGGTAATGATAGTCATTCGAGCGACCGGGGAATTTGGGTCGAGATGGGAGGATAAGGGTGACATACGTGAGCTCGTTCTTCGGCTTGTTGAGCAGGTCTCTGGACTTTGGGTCAGCTGGGGGAACCATTTTGTGAACGGATGAGTCATTGGAAACTTACTGAATCTTGGGTTCCGGGGCTGTCGACATGATGGGCGATAGGTGAGGATATAAAAGGGCCGTGGAGGCCCACCGAGCTTCGACGTCGCGCGAAGTTCGATGGGTCACGTGATCGCAAAATCGGGTGCCTTAGAAACCAGGTTCGGTGGAGCCGTCACGTCTCACGTCGCGTACACGCTTGTTTGGTGATCGTCGATAGCTTCACGCTCGCGCATGCAAGGCTTCTTAAACTCCCCACTCCAACCTCTCCCTCCTCCTACCCTCTTGCAGCTGCAGGCTCCCTCCCTCCCTCTCTTTTCCAATATTACCCTTTTTGGTCAATTCTAAGGTAAGAAGCGATCTATCTTTCTCCCCTGCGAAGATCCACGCCAATTGCCCGGCTAACATTCCAGAGCTGCAGAGCCTGCTCCACCACCCGGCTGCATAATTTAACCATTCCCCCGGTCGACCAGATATTCTATCGATATGCTTGGCTGGTAGATCGGCTACGTTGCTACCTCACCCCTGCCAAGTGCTACGTGAAGTGCATTCAAGTCGATTTATTTCCTAGTCCTGTCGGATCTCAAAATCCAGTCTTCCTCCCTTCGGATCGCCATCCTTGCCCCCTTATACCCTCGACCACCACCGCCATTTCTGTCTCATTCCCTTTCATGAATTTTTGATCCTGAATTTCCCGTGCATGAGGGTCAACCGAAGTGTGGTTCGAGATGGATGCTCAGGACGGAATCACTGTCCGCCCCATGAGGCGTATGGACTTTCCTGTGTTTGTTTATGAAGATTGAGGCTAAACTCGATCATCCTACAGTGAAGGTTTTATACACATTTGACAACGAAAACAAGACGAATTGCTTGGCTCGCTGGCCAAACGTTCTCGACATCCAGACTGCCTATTTGGATGAGCAAACTCCGGTCGGGGTGATCGAATTGAAGACATGTATTCAGGCAATTGTTTCCGCCAGGTTTGCGCCCTTTCCCCTCACCTCATCCATTGAATGCTTATCTTTCCTTTTTATGTAGTCCTGAATTGGTGGCACAGCTGGGAAAAGATTATACGGTTTACGCCTACGACTACTCTGAATACGAAACCCCCCTAGTCGGACAGGGAATGCTATCATGGGTCCTCGCTTCTGCTTCGCCGACACCGGATGCTCCGGCTCACCAGTCCAAGACGATGGTCACTGGTCGTGTGTGCAAAAACCCGCTCGGTCTTTTCTCGAGGGGTGGCGGTGCCCAAGAGACATTAGAGGTTAAACTACGACTAGTCCCCGTACCAACCGTCATGCAAAGCGAATATCTTGACAGCATGCAAAAATATCGAGAGCTAAGTAATGTCATTCCCCATGACTTTGACGCCCAGACATGGAGCAACTTCGTCCGCCAAAATCCCGCTCTGCTGGAGGCCGCTCGACAGAACGACCAAATTCCTTCCCCGATGACCCAGTCCGGAATTGAGCGATTCCACCAGCTCTTGAGTGAAGGTGCCACCCCGCGCGAGTTTTCCAACTATCACAGTGAATCTGTTCGTTCCTCGTCGCCGACACATTCATTCGGTCCTCCTAGCCGGATGTCAACACCTGCTGGACCCCGTCCTTCTGGTCAACACCAGCAATCTCAATCGAAGCATAACTTTGGCCAGAGCGACATGATCCGCCCATCCTCTAGTGCTTCTATGCAGGACAGTGATTTTCAGCATCAACCTTTCAATACTCGGCCTCGACGGGATTCCATGCACTCTGGTTACGGAAGCGGTGCCGATGATGTCGCAGAGCCCCAGCCTCGGAAGAGAGCCAAGCTTGTCCAAGCCGGCTGGCCCGGTAAATCCGACATGAATATCGAGCGGCAACCCAGCTCGTTGCGTGTCATGGCCAGCACTGCCGCCTCGGTTCGAATCCACCGCCCGACTCCAGTCAATCCTGCTCTTGCTGCAGAACAGTCCAATGAGGAACCTATCCGCCCTCCTACCCCCATCTCTCGGCCTGGAGATATGCAGCGTCGAGGACGGCTTCAATCTAGCTTGCTACGAGAATCTTCGATCAACAGCGTCTCTTCATACACATCACCATACTACAACAGTGACGATATGGCCACGACGGACCAAACTGCGCACTCGCCTGATGACTCCCATTACCAAGGTCTCTTTGAGCCTGGGTTCACTATGCCATCGTCCCCTCCTATTTTGGATGGTCACCGATTCGCGCAAAGATCCAGCCCAGTCCTACCTACTATGTCCCTGGACACTGATTCGGGCTTCATGAGCGGTGGCTTCGAAGACCTCATGGATGACGGAGCTCCTACCCCTGCGGCAGAAAGTCGCAGAATTGAGTCTCGCGAAGTCACCGCTGAGAAGCACTCCCGCCCTGTTCGACCTGCTGTCCAAGCCAGTTCCCCTGCCAGTGCTATTGGTATCATGTCGGAAAATACCAATGACCCAATCGTCGTGAACGACGGCGCGGCAGACCATAATTCGAATATGCCACCAACCCGTCCCGCCACATCTGCGGGTTCGAGGCCGTCTTCGCGTACTAGCGTTCGGCTTGCCCCGAAGCCGTTGGCACCAGCACGAATTTCACACAATGAGCTTGTGCACTTGATGAATGCCATTCCTGCTAGCGATCCCATCGCCCCTAGCCAACCTCCTCCCCTTCATCACTCTCATACATGGACTGGGCCAATGAGTGATTTCACTTTTGTTGAGACCCCAAGGCCGACTGCTGCGATTAGCAAGCCTCCTCGCAGTGGGACAGGCGCCAAACGATCTAAGCAGGTGCAGGTTCGCTTGGAGCAAGCCGTCAAGGCTGGTGAAGTGCCTCCTTACTGCGAGAACTGTGGCTCCGTAGAAACCCCGACATGGCGTCGAGCTTGGTCCATGGAGGTTTCTGGTGGTGAGCAACTTGCAACTGAGATGATGAACGGGTTCAACATGCTGTTCTGGGAAGTCCAAGAACGCAATGCCCAGGGCGAAGTCATTCGATTCAAGATTGTCAAGAAGAGTCTGGCTGACGAGGATAAGGGCTGGACACAGGACCTGCTTTGCAACCCCTGCGGTCTGTGGCTTCACAAGTTCAAGCAAATGCGCCCTGAGAACAAGTGGAACAAGCAGCCTGCAGACAAAACCGGTAACAACAAGAAGAAGCGCTCCTCAAGAAACCGCAAGCAGAGTGGTGGCCCGCTTTCTAAGCCTTCTACCCGGGCTCGCAGTAATGGCCCACCAACGTCTACTGCGGCTTCTTCTCCGGCTCCCACTGAAGCCTCTTCGGTACAAAACGAAGAAGGCAACACTCCTCAGGTTGCCAACGATCAGGACTATGCAGCCGACCATCCCAATAAGAAGCGTCGAGCAAACAGTGCCGAGCCCCCACGGTCTTCGGAATCCGCCAAGCAGCGCTGGGCTGACCAGGATGCTGTGGAGGCTCTTCGTCGAGCCATCCAGTCCAGTCCGGCCAGAAACATGGAAAACCGAGTCGTTCCCACACCCGAAGATACCACCCACCTTACTCCTAAGCCTGTGCGACGGGCTCTTTTCCCTTCTTCTCATAATGAGGGCGCGTTGAAAGAGCTGGATGCCTCGTTTATTAACAGCTGCTCTCCTCGGCGTAGCCCCCGCATCGCTTCGCGAGGAGACAAAGCGGCCCATGAGGAGAAGGAGAACCAACAGCCTACCCCTCATGATGATGTCGATGGCCTCTTCGAAAGCCCTTCCCTGGACTTCGATATGCCCGTTAGCCCAACCCCTCGCCGCCGCAATCACCGCATCAACGCAGTGCATGAGCGTCGTCATTCACTGCCTTGCAACTCGCCTACTGCTAATCGGCGCAAGGAGGTCGGCTCAAACATGAACCAGAGCCCGACCCGCCTGACTGCGGAGCGCCTGCAACGCATTCAGGAGGGTAATGGACGGACCACTCCCCGGCAGCATCGTTCACCCAACAAGCATGGTGCTCCCGCGCTCGCAGGCACGGGTCTGCACTCGGAAGCCTTCGAATCCCTTGATGGCATGATCCTCGACATCTTCGATGAGGCTCCAGGCCAGTCCAACTTCGACCTGGAGAATGCCAAGCTGGATGAGAACTGGGCTGACTGGCTTCCCAACGACTACGTCTCTCCTTCTGGCTCAGAAGAAGGTCCCGGCCCTTCAGAGGACCTAATCAACGCAATCCTCTCCGACCCCACCGTCATGAAAGACAACCTTCACAACTCCCAATTCCACCTCTTCAACTTCGGTGACTCGGAGATGCCCGACTCGGGCTTCTTCAGTTCTGATGCTCTCCACACAGACCCTGTGGGTCTGTCATCAAAAGCCCAGCCTGCCAAGGAGCAGAGCAACGGGCAACAGGTAACCTCTCCTACAGCTTGAGGCAATCTCTGATACCACTTCTCTTTCTTTGTTCCTATTCCTGTTTGATTTTGAGCGACGGCGTCTTGGTTGGGTGGCTTGTTCGATCTATTGCATCCCGACCTCAATATGCAGGAGCTTCTAATGCTCTTATTTGATGATATTCTCCTCGTGTTTCTACGAGGATCAGAAGTATCTTATTGGTCTTCTTCACATTACCTTACCATCTATGTGTATGCTTCTGGCTGCCCTCATATGGTAATTGCCGTCACCGAGCAGCAAGTTATGATAAGCGACCGACAAAATAAAACAAAATCTTGAATCCAAACACTTTATCCTAGATCTAACCCTTCAGATTCCCAGGGAGAGGGACTCGGGCGCATCTCCTCCTTCGTGCTCCTCACAAAATATGCGCACTAATCTATCGGGAGTCCCGTCAAGTGAAGTCCTTTGATCTGATAGAGTATAGTAGGACTACGTCAATAGAGAGCGAGGATCGTGGTGTATCAAAGGTTTAGAGGGAAGGAAACACAAGAAGTCTATAGGCCTTGTAAAAACAATCTTGATGGAGAGAAGTATGAGGACGAAACGACTAGTAAATAAATACAGTCATGCGGTTCGATCCCCCCCCCCCAATGCTCATGAATGATATGGTATGTCTATAGACTACCATCGACGAGCTTTGATCATAAAATCGTGCGAAGTATGCAAACTAACAGAAGAGGCACAATAATGAAAAACTTCCGAATGTCCCCTGGTAACCACACGGGATCACGCAGAGTAGAAAGAAAGAATCCACCAGAATAACTATGCGCCTTTTAAAACCGTCCCTGTTTCCATGGGTATCAATTACTCGGCATCGTAGAAGATGCTCTTGAAACGGTGCGTAGCCTCGACAACCTGCTCGTAGATCTTGTAATCTATATTTTAAACAAAAGGTGTTAGACACGTCATATATCCTGGGCTGATCAAAGAAAACATACCACAGTCGGCGGGGTTGCCCCAATCCGTTGTTCCAAGCACACGAATACCAAGACCCTATCACTATTGTCAGCCAACTGTTCAAACAAGATGGACTGAACCACGTTCCAGACCTAAGGGCAGTATCCCCACAGTCTGTCATAGTTCAGGTAGCTTGCGAATTATTCAATACATACCTGTCCACCCTCGAGATCAGCAACCTTCCCCACAACTTCAACAAGCTTCCCCATCTGGAGGTGCGAGTCAGGCTTCAAGATAAGAGTAACGTCGCCATTTCCGCCACATGTAATTGTCGCGGTGTCACCATGAAGAGCGGACACGGTGCCCAGCAGGCGAACAGTGTGTGTTGAGCGCGGGCCGGAGCTCGAGGGGTGGAAGGCGTGTAGGTGGGCGGGGAGGATGCGAGGGGTCTGAAGAGACATTTTGGTTTTTTTGTTTGTTGGCGGAGTTGAATCCCGTAGAAAAAGTAGGTTTAGGGAGCTGTTTGAAGCGTTCGATTTCGTCGAGCAGAACCGAAGATACTTGGAGACTTCTTTGGGTCGACGCGGTGCGCGGGACGCGTGGTCACGTGTGCCATTCAGAAAGAGCTTAAATGCTCGAGTTGACCGTGTGGCTATTGATCTGCACATAACTTACTATTTATTTTGAATCCTAGCTCGATTATCGACTAACAATTTCAGCCAGCAGTAGCTCAAACAAGTGGTGCAACTTTCCAAAGGAACTTACTTCAAATTAACGTCACGTGACATTATCAATTTCAACCCGGAGCTCTCTCGCTACGTCAACGCCTACAGCTCCAAGCCAGTGAAGCCCAGAGACCGGATCGATGGGTACGGCGCATTCTACTTGAGCCATCAGTGTACGCAATCCCACGACACGCCCTCGACCAACTCCTTCGAGAAGCAGGAAATCCTACCAAAATGCCTCCTCCGCTCCCCTCCCACCACCGGGGCATGACCGCGAACCCACTCAAGCCAGTGGGCCGGTACCGACCTGGAAAACCAGTCGCAGAAGAGCCTTCATCATCAGAAGAGGAAGAGGAAGATGACATTGAGACGCAAAAGGAACAAGAACGACTCCGACGTATCGAGGCGCAGCGCAAAAGACAACAAGCGCCCAAAGCGAGCTCATTCCCCGCTGCCGCAGTTCGCAAAGCTCAGGATGAGCCTGATGAGGACGAGGAGGGGTTCGAGACCGAGGAAGACGAGGATGAACCTGCGCCAGCTCCGAAAGCGAAGCCTGCGCAACTTCAGTCGGATGATTCAGAACCTACAGCACAAAAGCCTGCTCCGGTAGCAGCACCCGAAGAAAGTGAAGAAGAGAGCGAGGAGGAGAGTTCAGAAGAGGACAGCAGCTCCGAGGACGAAGCCCCCCGCAGGATGCTGATACGGCCTACTTTTATTAAGAAAGACAAGAGAGGTAACACCGCTGTGCAAGACGAAGCCCAAACAGAAGCAGCCGAAGAAGAAGCGCGCCGTGCGCAAAGACAAGAAAAAGCAGACCAATTAGTCCGTGACCAGCTCGAAAAAGAAGCAATTGCCCGCTCAGCTGGGAACCGAGCCTGGGACGACGACGAGCTAGTTGAAGCGGATGAAGAGGGCGACATCGACGACCGCGATGGTGTAGACCCAGAAGCAGAGTACGCAGCCTGGAAGTTGCGTGAGCTGAAGCGACTTAAGCGCGAGCGCGAAGCGATTGAAGAAGCGGAGAAGGAGCGCGAAGAAATCGAGCGTCGTCGCAATCTCACTGTGGAGGAACGAGACCGCGAGGATCGCGAGTTTATTGCGAATCAGAAGGAGGAGCGCGAGGCGACTCGTGGACAGACTGGGTTTATGCAGCGATACTTCCATAAGGGAGCGTTCTTCCGCGACGACTTGGAACGCGAGGGATTGGATCAGCGCAATCTTATGGGACGGCAGTTTGTGGATGAGACGTCGCGTGAGACGCTGCCTGAGTATATGCAGGTTCGCGATATGACCAAGCTCGGCAAAAAGGGTCGTACTCGCTATCGCGATCTTAAGACTGAGGATACAGGTCGTTTTGGTGAAGGGTATCAGAACCGACGACGTGATAATGCCCCGCCGGTTGGTATCACAGATGAGCGATTCATGCCTGATCGGAGGGATGATCAGCCTCAGGGACCTACGGGAGCCAATGCCAGTGCTGTCCAACCTCGACGGAGGGAAAGGACTCGGTCTCCACGACGAGACCGTCGCGATGAGCGAAGTCGGTCTCGAGAGCGTCGGAAACGCAGCCCTTCGCCTTATGAAGACCGGGACAAGCGCCGACGGGTGGACAGTTCATGATCAGCCTTACGACTAAAGCATAGCTTCTTTACATTCCTTCCTGGCGTTGGCGTGGAGTTTGAACAAAGGTTGCATGGGTGGAATTTCAACTCTATGTGATATACTGGCATTTCGAGCAACCGATACACCCTGTTCCAGAACCTGTACGGAATATAGCATATTCCCCTCACCTGGAGGGCGTGTAATTGTCTGAAAGTGACATCTGCGTACCCCATAACCGGAGACTTTGTACATAGAATTCCATAGAATGGGATTGGATTTGGTATCCCGGCCGAGATAACCTCATTAATTCGTGAAACAACCTCCGCCGGGATGGATTTGGATGATATTGGCGCACAAGCCGTTCCCAAAAGTAGTTCTGGGAACGACAAGATTCTCAGCGCGAGGTGTGATGTCTGCTTGACTGGCAAGTCTAGACTCAACCGTGGGGTGAATGATCGCAAGCTGTTCTTCCCTTATTTGACACCATTCCGCTCAAGGACCTTCTCGCGCTCCATCACGCTGTCGCCGAACCGAACGAGGAACACGGTGCGGCTGGGCCACATCTCCGTGGGCTGGTTATGGGCTGAGACCTTGGCTTCGAAGCCGCACCCATCGCACACGCCTTCGATAATACCGGCCACGAAGGCGGCGCAGTTGAGCATGCTCATCTCGCGCGGGACACTGATATATGTGTTGACCAAGGGGTCATTGTCGGTGATCATGTATTCATTGGGGGTATCCGGTGAAACGGAGTGCTCGAGAGCATCGGCTGAGCGCTGGAAGAGGAGGCGCCAGAGCGGGCCGTGGATGAGGTGGAGGAGAGTGATGATGCGTAGGGGACGATTTGGTGGGGATGAGGAGGTAGATGAGCCGGTGAGAGCTGAGGATGAGGTGGACGTGGAGCGATAGAAGAGGAGGTCGAGGAGGCGTAGACCTAGGGGATATCCTTGTTCGTTTAATCTGGATTATGTTAGTATGCTTGGACGGAGACCTTGAGTTGAATATGGCGTACCGTTTCTCTAGATCTTGGATCCCTGTCACGCGCCGCTGGGCATATGTGACCATCTCTCCGAATAGGTAGGCGAAGCTTGCCCGGCTGGACTCTGCATTGCGGCTCCGGTTGAGGTGTCGGTCGTAGATGGTCTTGCGATTCGAGGGTACTCGGAGACCCTGTGTTGGCTGTGGTGTCGACGGCTGTTGCGAAACCTGTTGCCTATCGCTGGCGCTCGCTTGAGGTATGCCTGCGTTGTTGGTGGGCATCATTGACTGCCTGGGCGGCGCGGCCATGATGTTTGTGTGGAGGGAAACGGGGGGATGAGATGACGGTGATTTGTTTAGGACAGCTGAGAGGAAATTAGAGAGGCGCCGAAGGGTTCAGGCAAAGCGGTGTCAACATCAGATGTTCATGATGTAGTTGGCGAACAATCCAGTCTGAGGGGGAAGGTGTTCGAAAGGTTGAGCTGTGGATGCGATCTACGGTGGAGCACATCACCCGCAGGTGCAGTCTCTGGGAAATTCTACTTTATATTCGTTTTTACATAGAATGTCATTCACAAGTCTTGAAGATATGATTATATTCATTATAAGTTCTAATTAAAAGTATGTAGTCCAACCCGGTCCAGCTTCCCTGAGGCGCCATAGACCCGACAGGCAAAATATTCCCACAGGTTGAGGACGAATCCGCAGAGTGAACTGAGGCGAGGCAAGCACAGCATACGCCTGATATATATAGGTATTCGAGAGCATAAAGAGCATCAAAGATGCTGAAAGAGCAAAGCCTGTTCTGAAACCATGCGATGTTAGCACAGGTTCTTCACCAAATGGCAAATGAGAAAGTCGTAAAAAAATAAGACCAGCGAAATAAATCAGACATCCAAGGAAGATATTGCGCACAGTGTCATCTTGATTTGGGTTCAAGCGATGACTAGCGTGGAAACTGCGAATGTAGGAGAAAATTTTCATCATAAAAGGCCGAAGCCTTTCGCTGGTGCTGGAGAAAAAAAAAAAGTCTGCGACTTACCAAGTTAGTTGGAAGAGAAACCGAAGTAGAAATGATGGCGACATTCCATATCCTGGACGAGAGAGCAGCATTAAGCTCGGAGCCCAGGTGAAGGGTAAAGAGGAAGTGAAGCGGAAGAAAAAAAAATTTGGGGCGGGAAGCCTTTTATAGGGCGGCCAAGAGCTGCCCGGGAAACAGAATCCAGACTAAATTGGACCCATACCAAGCTTCTAGCGATTACCCACTTGGAAAATTCGAGCAGCTACTTACCTTAAAAAGGCATTGTAAATAGTTGCTTTTGACTCAATAAAATTGCCTACTCGTTACAATAGTCGTAGAAATGACCAAGGACCACGGCGCGGCTTCAGCTAAGACATGATTCTGCCGTTAAGCAGGTTTAATCTCAATGCTGTGACTCGTGACACATTGACGCGTTCAAATAAATCATAGTTTTCCAGTGTATGGCCCCTCTATGTAGTCTCGAGCTCGGCCATCCAGCGGCCGTTGCCAGCCGAAAAAGAAACAGAAAAAGTTCACGTGTTCAACCGCGTCGTGTATGCTCCAATAACTTCTTTAACCTACTTGAACGCCTTCTGTTTTGTGCGTGAGTTCCAGTTCAAGGTCTTAGAGATGCTGTGCACCCAATCTTCACTGCGTCGTCCTTCAGGCAGCACATTGGCGAAAGGATATCGCGACGCTGACACAGTCACGTAGTCACCAGGGTGCAGTTCAACTCTGTAATGCAATGTCAGTCTTTCGTTCACTGAATCATAGATATCTCGGCTGATAAAGATTTCTTACCTCTCGCGGCCATCGAAACTGGCCCATGAACTCGTCCGCGCATCGTAGGGTACACCCATACGTAGCACAATGGTGTCTGGAAGAATAATCGGGCGGAAAGACAGAGTGTGCGCGCAAATAGCTGTTACAAGAATTACAGGATTCTCGGGGTGCGACAAGGATCCGCCAGCTGCAAGGTTGTACGCCGTCGAACCCGTCGGGGTCGCAACGCAGATGCCGTCTGCAAGCAGGGTAGTGAAATGCTCATCATCGCCAAACAGCTCAATTTGAGACATGGCTGGTGGGGATATTAGCTTTGCATGTGCAGGAAATCAATAGCAGGTACTTACTGGGGTTTGGCCCGCGGTCCAGAACCACATCGTTCAGGATCTCGTAGACTCGATCCGGGGTGTGCGTTAATGTGTCCTCGCCTTCTTCCCCGATTAGTTCTTCTACCAGGTCTCGGCGAGATAGGGATCGTGCATGCGGGTCTTTCAATCGCGCTTTGCTCCTCATTATGGTGCATTCGAATCGTAGGCGCAGGCTGATGGTGACGCCGTCTCGAAACGCAGTTTGGAGGATTTTCTGATGGTCGGAGAAATCGAAGTTGGTTAAGAACCCTAATGAGCCCAGTGAAAAGGATAGAACGGGTGGCACGATGCGCTGGAACAGCCAGCTGGTGTAGAGGACCGTTCCATCGCCGCCGAGAGTAACGATGAAATCGAACAGCTGTGGCTGCTCCTGGGCAAGCTTAGGATCCCAGAACTTCAGCCGATCCTTGGCAGTTGGCTCTTCTTGAAGCAGCTGCAGTGTTCCAAAGTCCGGATGTGTTTCCATGCGTCGTTCCACGTAGACAGTGTATGGCGTATCGCGATCTTTGGAGATCAGCCACTTTGTGACCTTCCGCGTCAAGCTGACGAGAGTTTCGTCGTATGCCTTGCTAACGACAAACACATTCTTGACGGTGAGCTTGAGCTTGATACTCCCCAATTTCTTGGACAACTTGCGCACGTTCCAAGCCATGTCCGACAGCTGTCGCTTCGTCAAGTGCCGCGATTGAAGAATTGTTGGCACAGGCTTCAAGATCTCGTTGTCACCGTCGACCACTGAGACCACATGGTCCTCGTCGAGAGACTTCGTGTCGACGTTGGGTTCATCTTCCTCGCTGCGGGTACGGATCTCATCTTGCGCTGCGTTGGGTTTGTTCAAGGGTGCTGCCCATTCACTAGCAATCAAAGCGTGAACATAACAGGCCGTACTCTTGTCATGCGATTCAAGATTAGACTTGACTCTGGGTTTCTCCATGGTAACAAGCGAAGACTTGCGGCGGTGGCTCGAATCGGGATAGAACACGACCTGAATGGAGATAATTATTAGCTGAGGCTCATCAATCAGAATCAATGAGCTGCCATACCTCTAGCCGGTCCCGGCCTTCGCCATCGCTGGACCCTCCATGGCTCTTTCAAACTGGTTAGTTCCGCCGTAATTGCCCCGCGCCGGTCCACGTACCTCGTCCACGGCGGCCAAGGATTCCTTCCGGTCATCTCGGTCCATAGCGCACAAAATCTGGCTTGATTTGTCTGCAAATCAAACAATCATGGCGGGTTATGGATTGTAATTCCGGCTTGGCCGCAGTGGGGGGGTTGACCGCTTGGAAATGGGAGAAGCGGGTATGACGTCGCTCCACTCCGTCCCCCGAGCGACCTCGACCTCCATCTTTCATGGTTTTTGTAAAAGTGTGTCTTTTCTTGGAAATCGCGTCCTTGACTGATTCTTTGTTTCAAAAACGCGACGATTTCCTTTGTCTTGGCCGGGACCGGCTTTTAATTTCGGGTGTAATAGGAAATTTATGGGGCAACGAAGATCCCTCGGAAAGGGCTTTGCACTTGTTTGTATTTGGCTATAACTACATGTTGTTCTTCATGGTTCGCAAAGCATCCATAACATCAACCGGGTCGGTCTTTCCAGTCACCTTCTGGACCTCGGGGTCCTGTAGTATTTGGGGTCAGTATTTGAGGACGGGAAATGCAACCGGGTAATACTTACGTGAACGCGCATGAACACATTGTGGAGCTAGAGTTCGAATCAGTCTTTGCCTCTCCAATACTACAAGGTCGGACATACCTTCTCGTCACCAATGGTGAACTTGCCCTGCGTCTCTTTGTTGGCTTCCGCGAAAGCCTCGAGCTTCTTGATAGGCTCCGTCTGGGACACATGCATGCAGAACTTCACGTTCGCCTTGGTGTACTCGTGGCCGGGCTTTAAGCAGTCAGTCAAGTCTTTGAGATCAAAGGATGATTAATCATACGTAGACCTTGGTGTCATCTGGCAAGGATGCCAGCGTCTCGTTCAATGCCCGGTGCATCTCCGCGGCATTGCCTTCGAAGAAACGGCCACAGCCTAGGTGAATCGATCAGACCCCGCTCGCAGTCGCAATAAGAGGGACTAGAAGTCAATTGCAAACATACCGCCAATGAACAGGGTATCGCCCGTGAAGACCACATGCTGGTCTCCATCTTGCATGTAATAGCAGATACTATCTTGAGTGTGGCAAGGGGTATGCAAAGCCTTGACGGAGATACGGTCTCCAATCTTGAACTCCTCGCCGTGTGCCGGCGTCCTGGTGACGGACTGACTCTCCTTGCCTCCGATCACGGGAAGCTTGCCAAATTGCTTCAACTGAGAAGAGTCAGTACCCAATGCAAACTTTCGAGCTGCAAGAAGCTTACCATCTCATCATTGCCTCCCGCGTGGTCCCAGTGGCTAGTCCGATATGTTAAAATGCAAGTTCTTAAGCTTGACAAAGATATATGGAGATTTACTGGTGAGTGTTGACAATGGCAGTCAAGTTGATCTTTCCAGCACTGATCTGGGACTTCAACTCGGGAGCGACCCTGATTCACAGTCAGCTTGGCATCTGATACCCAGTGATCCAACTGGAGAAACTTACTCCGGGGGGTTGGCGGGGTCAATGATGACTGACTTCTTAGTCGGCTCATCGGTGACGAGGTAGGCATAGTTATTGCCCTTCCCCGTCCCTGGAAAGGAACAAGGTAAGCTCAACACGGCCTCTATTATGATCGTCCACGCCAAGCCCACTTACACATAGGAATTGACTGGATATGCATGGTCCGGGCTTGTTGAGCGCGAAACTGTTGAAAACCAAAGGGTCGGATCGTTCTAATAAAATTCATCACAGAACGAAATGGAGGCCCGACTGCGGGGGAGGTAGCTGTGTATACCAGTGGCAGCTCCGGATTACATATCAGACGTCATGCGGAACATTGGTTTTCCCGAATTCCTTAGTAATGGCATCGTGTCTCACTGGATGCTCTCAAGTAGCTTGCTAGTCGATTTCATTTCATTCTTGTATTTTTTTTTTTTTTTAATGTGCTGCCAGCAGCACGGTGTCCATGGTATATTACAGTTTCTAAATAGACGCAATGCCCAAAGGCCGGCTGTCCCAGGTCTCAACGGGGCCCCATCCCTGTTCCCGGAGTTTCAGATCGACATCGGACAGATTTGCGCCATTCTGATATGTTCCGTTCTTCGACCGTTTCTGGGTTAAAGACTTTGTTTTAGAAGCAGCCTTCTTCGAAGTCTTCTTTTCCTTTAACCTATCACTCAAAAGCTTGGCCCAGTGGTTGGGGCTTTCACTGCACGCGGCGAGGATGTAGCTGCGCGGGAAGAATGATTGCTGTGACTCCCACTCGGGTGACGTCAATAGATGGAGAAGCCAGAGGAATAGTGCTTCGGCGTGTGCACTCTCCGAAGAATCGCTCCCGGGGTTGAAGACCAAGCTGTGTACCAGCTCCTCGGCCAGGTAAACGATGACGGAAGGATGGCTCTCTGCAATCTTCTGCAAGACAACATCCCATGTATCGAATTTCTCGTCGAGAGGCTCCCCAAGTCTGTGAATAGATATTAGTATTTTGCATCTGCAACCTAAGCCTAATCGAACTTACTCTCGCGCAGAATCAATCAACGTAGACCGCTCCAGTAAAGCAGCAGGCAAAGACCGAACGCCCTCACTCGACGCATCACAGATAGAAACAAGCTGAGCCGCAACAGATACCTCGTGGTCTCTCTTCCGCTTCTTTGAGGGCGTATCTGAGACAGACCCGGTCGAGCATTGCCGCAAAACGTCGCGGAAGGCCTTCTTAACCGAGTCACTGCTGTCGAGCTGGATTGCGGAGAAATCACCCAGGTCTTCGACACTGACCCAGTAATTATCCCAGAGCCACTCAAGAGACCGCTGAGAAGCTTTACGCAGCACAACTAAAGACGGAGGCTCGCGGTGAGTCGCCTCATGACGCAGCTCAACAAAGGACGCCGGCAGTCCCAAGTCCATTGCGCGCTGGAACATGGTCCTACGTTGTCCATGGATCTTGGTGTCAACGAGACCCGTCACGAAGCTGTGATGTTTGGTCAGTTGATGGTCAAATAGCTTGGCATGCGATGCCTGGGACAAAAGACACGTCATTCGCACCAGGAAAAACATGGGAGCCCAAAGCAAAAGCAAAATGCAAAAGAATCATACCGGCAAAAAGCAGCTGAGTAAGTCGCCCGGATAGAAAAAATAGAATTGTGCTGGGCGTCGTCGTGCAGAATGGCATCTGTCAACAAGGCAGTCGCCTCGACGTGATGCGGGAGATTACCGCGCAACTTCCAAGCCTCGACCTGTTCTATCTGTCAGATAGAAAATCCAAAAGCAATGCTGAAGGTTAACATACCGTAGCGCAGGCGTGAGAGCGCATGTCGGGGCCATCATAGGAGGGCGGCGGATAAAACTCGCTCCGCACCTCGAGCAACTGGTTCCTGGTTTTCCACGGAGTGAAAATGAGCTTAGACATCTTCACACGGGTTTGGAATTAAGTTGCTGGCAATTTGTGTTGCTACACTCGCCGTGTTGAATCGATCTCTTTGCGAGAAAGATTTTCGGGTGATGGTTGATCCATTAGGGTGGTTTTTCCGGGGAACTAATCCAGTGGCCAATCAGAGGCTCAGGCTGTTTACTGCGGTAAATTTAGAACTACAATTCTACAAATTTAGAAGCAAGATTTATATCGAGATGATTAGATTGTGGATTCGTGTCTATTGATATGCTATGCTAATGATGAAGGCTGTGTTAAGCACACCTCAATGTTCTGATTCCAGGGTATCCGTTCGTGTATCCTAACTCCGATCCAAAGAATAAGAATAAAATGAAAACTCCATGCTATGCGGTTGTAAATCCGGAAAAAGAAAATGTATGAGGCGACTGATTTATATCCAGCCATAGCCGTAGTTCATGCAGGGCTGGTTGAGGCTAGCGAAGGGCTGCGCTGCAGCCGTCGTCTGCTGGTTCATGTCGTCGTGGTCGAAGAAGAAAGACTTGTGAAGAAGGTTGAGAGCCTGCTTGGATGGCTGTCTGGGGAGAGAGAAGCTCGAGGGTTGAGCCATAAGCTCCAGTTCTTGGGGTGCAGGTTGAATTTGTTCGGTGTTGATCTCGTCTGCGTCCTCGTTTTCATCGTCGGATGGCGAAAATGTTTCTTCAAGCTTCAGACCCTTTCCAAGGCATCTCTGCTGTGCTTGAGCTCGCGAGCCGTCGGGTTGGCAGTAAAGGCCCATTCCAACAAGCTCTTCTTCACCCTTGACTTTCTTCTGCTCTTGGGGAGCCGGTGTATCAAATTGTTGAATAGGGAGAAAGTCGGGAGTAGATGGGCCACTCAGCTCGCCCGGTGAAGGGACACTCGCATAGCTGGGGCACGCTGTTGCTGCCGGAGGAATGTTTGCCATGGAGAGCATATCCAGCGACCACCCGTCAGAAGTAGCCTGGGTCATGTTGGACATTTCCATGTTGGTAGTGGCGGCATCCCATGCCATAGGCTCGACCTGCGAACCGGACATGGACAATGCCGGGTCCTGTTGGGGAAGAGGCATTGGGTTATGCATCTCGTGGTACATTGAAGGATAACTAGGCGAGTATGTTGGGCCAGCGGAAACAGGATACGACATCATGTTGTCATTGGTGTAGACTGGGTAGCTGTTCATCGATTGATCCGGGAGGGAACCCATGGTGGCATAGGTTTCCGAGGTAAAGTCAGGGACACATGTCGGGTTCGACAGGCCTCGAGCCCTGGCTGATGAAGGGTGCCAGCTGATCGGGCGTGAGTTCCGGGCGGCAGAGGCGAGAAGAGCTGCCTCCCAGGAAGACTGATACTGATTCGACGAGCCATGCACGGCACTTTGGGCAACGGTGGTCCTCCTCCTGGACATCGACGACGAGGGGCTGTTTCCCGCACTACGGGGTTTCATGACACGAGTGTGTCGGGGCGGAGGGAAAGCACGAGCCCAGTCTTGGAGATTCATGTTGTTGGGCTGGCTATAAGCATTTTCCGGAAGCCATTGAGAGCCTGTTGAAGAGGCGGGTTGTTGATAGCAATAATCGGCCATAAAAACAGAGCCGAGTACCTTAGAAACTAAGGTAAAAAGTAGAGTAAAGACTTGGGTTCCGGTTAGTGGGAAGCAGACGATGTTAAGGAAGGAGGACTGACAGCAAAGTGGGGGAAGGAACGACGGTAGTAGATATAGATTATTAAGTGGAAAGGGCTGATGCTCCAAAGGAACAGCAGCAGGGTGATTGAGGTGTTTGATATCCAGGGTCAGCAGGCAGGGACCTAATGTTATAAGGGAATCCAGGGAGCCTGGCGATCTACCACCCGCCCCAGCTCCACGATCCCACCGCACATGCTAAGATGACACGACGTTGACACTAGTGGACTACTATGGTAGAGAACCAAATAAAAGAATGATGAATCACTGGTCGGTAGCGGTCCCGCCGTTTTCGGGCAGGACCCAGAAGGGTACAGGGGAATCTTCCGAAGTACAGACCACGATGATCGGACCTATACGTCGTAGCGCGTCTGATGGAGACATGGAACATGCTTTTGGAGGCGAACATGGGGAAAGACGGCGATCCACAGTTGGGTCCGACCAACTGGACGTGGACCCTCACACGGGCCCAGTCTGGGGCTACTGTACACTTTCGTTTCTTTTTTTCTTTTTTCCTTTTTCTTTTTTTTTTCTTTTTTTCTTTTTTGGGAAGTTTGAATCATTTAATTCCATGTACAAGTACCATAACCACACATACTTTCGGACACATGTGGTCTAGCTCTGTTTTCCCGCGATCTAACCCTGCTAGGTACGCCCTTTGGTCCCCCCCTTCCACCAACAAGGACCCAAGAGTCAGGAACCTTGGCACTTTAACCGCCGGAATGTCATTTTCATCTTGATCGACGATCATAACTTCCTGCCTGGGAGATGTGTCCGCCCTAGCTGATTTTTTCTGTTGCTTTGGTTTCACGGAGACGATCAGCCCTGCAATTAGAATGCAGGCATTTCATACGTATCTTGTATTTTGCTTTCTTTGTTTGGGGAGGGGGCCCTGGTTCGAATTTGATGGAGACCCGGTTACGGGTTACGCAAGGGAATGTGATGGGCTCGAGATCGACTTTCCACCCACGTACAGTCATTTCCGTTCTTTCGGATCCTACATAAGTGGAGCTCTCCAAGGCTGCTATTGTCACGGCCTTCCCAAACTGGTCATGATAGTAAGATAGTCTTGGTCTAGACAAATTTGATTATCTGGGAAAGACCGTGCATAGCCGATAATTTCTATTCTCCGCTGCATGTACCCTACTCCATTCTGGAGTACATGATGCAGAAGATGCATCATCGCCACCGATCTTTATAATTTGTCGCTGGTTTTTCTTCCGATGAGCCCCCCTCATTTCGGCTCTTGATTGGACGAAGCAGACGCCCCGAGCGAATCAACTGGAACTATGTTCCGTAGGCTGCCTGCATTGCGCACTTTGCATGGCGCATTTCTGATCTGATCGGGAGTCCATTCTCCTCAATGGTCATTCTCTGTAGTATCACCTGAGCCGGGCTGCATTACCCGAGGAGGCGTTGTACGTGGTGGACCTGTTTCATTATCGAAAGTCTGGTAGGCCGTGTACAGCCACCGAGCGTTCGTGTTGAAATGACTTGGGCGGGAAGTTCGGCAAGTCAACGTGGAGCTTCATAATTTACCTAGGCACCGGGCACCCAGGCGTTTTCCTCATCAGCAGATTTGATTCCTTTATCATTTGATGATCTAAGCCGTCTTGAGAGTTCATCCGGCAAACAAGTATTTGAATGTGACCAGTCCCCTGCGCTGTCACCCGACAGGATTGCAAAGTACGGATGACATGCCTGGGTGAGTACATCGTATGTTCGGGAGCCAAAATAATAAACGTCGCCAGTTCCCAATGGATTGGCCACTAACGTGGAACTAAAGACGGGTGTTCAATAGATATGGCCCGTGTGGTCTGTGAAGCAGATTAAGACTTGAAAAAGAAAAAAGAGAAAAAAAAAAAGACAAACCGAAATACAATAAAAGTGGTCCCTAATTAGGAAAAGGGCGGTTGAGCCACCATTCACAACGTGGCCGGGCGGATCTAATCGTGCTTAGCGCTCTGCCAAAAAAACCAGCCCTGCCTCGACCGGGTTTTTGGAAGGACCGGGCCCCGCCGGGAGAACAGGTTTTAGATGATGCAATAGTCATACTCACTATTCGATATTAGCTATTTAGTACGTGCTACAGACTACAGTAGATTAATCCTTTATCTCCTCGCAGATCTTCCGTTACTGAAGGGCGCTTCGCCTAGAACAGGGGCTGCTGAATGGACCGGGCAAATCCCACACCTACAATCCACAGTCCACACCATTACACCGATCCAAGGCCTCTTAGTCTGTATTCGGAACGCATTTGCAGGGCCCCACTTCCTGCACTGCAGGGGCCACATTGAAAGTGAAAAATTGGAGATTGTATCCATCTCCCATTTCCAGAAGCTCAGGGGGCCACACGGAGCACATAACAGTTCCAGTTCCAGTTCCCCCCTGCCATCAGTAATGTGGATCTTCTGACACCGAGTGAAAATTTGCCGATCTCTGAAGTATGCGAGCTCACCGGTTCCAATGTCACTGTACTTCATGGGTCCGTAGGTCTCGTCCACCCCCCTTGGCCGAATCTCGACTCTCGTTGTACAAGGGCCTGTGAACTATGAACTTAACCTAGAACTCGGAACTTTGAAAGACATAACCTTGGAAGAGCCTAGACTGATAGCTGAGCTGAGCGTAGCGAAGCAAATTAAATGATAGTGCCTCTACAAGGACAATACCCAAGAAAGAAATCCTGCATAGTACGACGGTCACTCTCCGTAGCCCGCGTTCCCAGATCGGGGACGGATCAGCCCCCCTTTTGTTGCGAGCCTCTTTTTGCGTTGCGCCCACCCCACTCGACGCGAAGTTCCTGAACTCTGCCAACCCCGAGCTAGGCGGAGCTGATCCAGCCTTCCCTAGTCTTCCAGACGTTTCACTCGGCCTTTCTGACCTCCTGATTGCTTCGTGACCCAGCCCCATCGAGTGCAGCGGGAGCAACTGCGGGCCCTTCCAATTTGGCTTGCCTTTAGCGGCATGTCATCAACTTTTCACGGTGTAGCCTCGGCCTCGGATCCTGCCATTTGCGGTAGCCCCCATGATAATCCATGACAATCCATGACAATCCATGATAATCCACGATAATCCTTAGCCGTGCGCACGGTGATATAAACGCGAAGGTTAGATGATGGGAGGGGCACATTATTTTGCTTGGGTTGGATTGCCCTAGTCGCTTGGAATGGGCGCCCCCCTTCTTCCTCTTTGGTGCGGTTGACTTGGACGATCTGAGGCAATCCCAACAAGGATCCAGTTATCCTCCGTGGCATCTTTTCGCCTCCCCCTCCTAACGGTGTACCATCAGGATGAGTGGCTCCTCCCCCCCCCTTTCTCCGTGGATACCTGTCTCTGGGCACAAAGTACGACGTATAGCGAAAAGGTAAAATAAAAAATAGACTGAAATCAAGGAGCTTACCGTTTCCCGGCCGCAACGAGGCAACAGTCTTCTCTGCTCTGTTTTCTTTTTTGTCCACCGTCGAACCATCTATTCCAAGTCCAGACCCTCTATAACAGTGTGACACGACGCCCGGGTCTGATAGACACGTACACTAGTACAGCAGGCTGCAGGTGCCGATAAGAAGGGAGGTAGCTGCAGTGTCGTCATAGCTCATAGCTACCTGGGTATAGAGTTCCAAAACTAAAAAGTTTCGGCCGTGCTCTGCGTCGGGCGCAGTCCGGCCATCCTGCAGGCGACCGTCTTCAGGAGTTGATTACCAAGTAACAAAGTCCAGCTGGGTCCGCCTGAGGCGCGACGCCACAGAAGGTCCAGGTGCAAGTGGGTCGAGGGGGAACGAGCAATGGGGAGGGAAGAGTCATACAGTATACACGACGCCTAGTGGCGGAGCATAAGAAGGTGGCACGTCAGAAGAAAGAGGGGAACAGGAAGCGGTCAGGAGGAGGAGAGGGGCTTTGGATTACAAGGTACAAGGGGAGCCACCTCTAATAACAACACATAGAGTTTCCCCCCCGACAGCTGCATGTCACGGCGCCGGCCTCTCAGAGTGCTCAATCTACCTGTAACAGCGCTTCGGGCCCCCCAGCTTTATCCCGTTGCTTAATCGCTATTTTGGGGTTTCTGGTCCATGCGCTGCGCATTCCTGGTTTTTCTGCAGGGGCCGATCCTGTAGGGCATCACTGTGACACTCAGACATGCCTTCTCCCAGCCTCCACTCGTATAGACGATCAGTGCAGGGAGCAAGGGTATCTGCAGCGACGCAGTGAGATGGCACACCCTTCCGCAAGGCATCTGATAATTCGGTACTTGTCATGCGTGTGATGGAGCAAATTGACTTCCTAGCTTCTATACGGCAGACTCCGGAACCCGGGCTGCTTACAGGGTGCGCTTGAGTCAGCTGCAACAGGATGTTTCCAATAATCGACGCCTGGCAGGATCCGAGATTGTCCACGCAGTCAACTGTCAACACTAGCGAAAAAAACACGGATGCCTATCCCAGTATTAGGTCCTTGGAGAATACACCATTAGCCCCTTCACCCTACACCGTACATCCATTTCCATGGTGTAAGGCTCTAGGTCCACGGCTCACGGGTCCACGGCACGCCCAACGACTCAGCTAAGACGTCCCACATCAAACACGTACGCTCCTGCGAAAGAAAACGGAGTAGTGGTGCATCCTCAACCGCGTCAACAATCTATACATGGGACCCAACGGATCCAACGGAGATCTCTTTTCACCCCTCATGGCAGTTAGTCACGGCCGAGAACGCAAACGATCAACTCTGCAGCTAATTTTCTCTGGTGGAAATACCCTCCCGAGACTCCCCATCCACGGCTCCCATTTATGGCTCCACCTTGCCCATCACCTTCCCTTTTGCTCAAGTACAGCGTCTAAGCTGAATAGTGTATAACCCCCCCCCCTACTGCTCGTCCGCTCAACTCCGTCCGCTCCGTCTCCGTCCGCGCCCAGAATTAAAGGTGAAGCCCCCTCGTGCCATTTTTGCCAACTCGTATGCTTTGGGCCGCGATGGGGCCCTAAAGCTAATGCCCGATCAAAACTTTTTTCACCTCTAGTTTGTCCTTGCGGTAGATCATTTGTGGAGTTTGAACTCTTTTTTGCGCTGCCATGCACCGCTGTTTTTCGGCCTCGTAGACGAGTAGTGCGTCCATAGTGCCCCGTAGTCTATTGCGAGATCGGCCGCATCGGGTAATTAGTCGATTATCCGTGCAGCTTTATCGGTCGATCGTTGGGTCATGTGCTCTTCTTTTTAAGGTTGGACTTGCGCGGGATTTTGGCTCCGTGGGAAGTTTGTTCATGTCGGTAGGTAGAGTTTTTACACATCTTTGACTACTTGATTAATTTGCGGCATAGCGCGGAAGAGAATTTTAGTGGAGAGTAACGTACTGATGGTGGTGCTCCTCGGAAGTATACCGTGGAAGTCAACCACGGCCACAGGAAATTCTGCATTCAAACCTTGGAAAACATTCAAGTGAACCACCTTCTTGATATAATTGTTGTTATCATGCATGAAATGTACCAGTCGAGATATCAGTGTCATTCTTCTCTACTAATTCATGACAGATAGCAAAATGAACATCGCAATATGAACCATTTCTATCTGCTTCCATTTACATACATATATCTGTCCACAGGCTGTAGCTCATTTATTCAAATAATTCAAGCAAACAGTCACTGCGGAATCCTGTCTAATGGAACTTCAAGATGAGGAGACGCCCTGCCATGGAGACCACGGCAATGCCAGTTGACGTGATGGCCCAAACCTCATTCAGCCTGGTTTCCCGTTCCGCATATTCCATGACTGTTAACACTCACTCTGTAGTGATGCAGAGGTTCTGGGATATCAAGGTCCGACTTGAGATCCGACAACCCTCTCTCCCTGCTCCGGGACAGCCTTTTACATAAGCTTCATCTAATCCGGATGGAATTCACTTCAGTCGTTCAAGAGCCATACTCATAAAGACGCATCAATTGATAATTGGGTAGGATGATTGTAGGCCGTGCGAAGTATTGTCGACGCAAGCCACTGACTTAATGTGATGATCTATCTAACTGAACTCATAACTTCTCTAAAACACAATTCCAAGTCCCAGTGCCACCAGAGCCAGCCAGCTACCAGATGCCTTCCCTATAGCAGCGCCGTTAGACGGCTTCGCGGTTTCTTCAGCCTTGTTCATTGTCGAGGTCGCAGTGGCAGTCGCAGTCGCAGTTGGGTGAACTTGAGCTGCCGACTCGGTCTCTCCAGGAATGGAGACATCTGCCGGAGTAACCGTGGCGGTTTGGGGACCTGGAGTGGTCCAAGTCTGTGGCACGTCTGTAATACCCTTATCGTAGTGATTTGCGGTGGCGCAGTCTTTTTCGCTCGCTAGCTGGGCTGAGAAGGCATCTGGCACAGTGGGGCAATCGACGTAGCAGCTATTTCGTCAAGTTAGTTTTCAGATGCCAGAAGCGTGTGTATGGGTTTGAGATTCGGGATGAGCAAGGTGTAAAGTGACAGATATACTCACTTGGCAATGTTTGCCTGGCCCGAGCACTTGCAGTCCCAGTTATCGTCCGAACACTTCGCAAGTCCCATTTTCATGGCGGCGACGCATGAATCGACGACACTATCGATCGTGAGAACAGAATTATTATCATGGAGATTCTCAGTATCTTACCGCTGGTCAGCGCACTGGCCATTGGCTACTGCACTTGAGGAGGGAGTGGGTGATAGATCTTCAGCAACGACCAGACTAGCCGATGCAGCGAGCAGAAGAGAAAGCTTTGTGGAAATGGAGCGCATTTGGGCGATGAAAGTGATCGGTTTAAAGGGTTCAAAGTTGGCACAATGTGAACATCATGCGCTCCAAGACGTAAAAAGATCAAAGAAAAAAGAAGGACATTTCAGATGGACCAGAAAGCAAGAATATATGGCGAGGGTCTAGACAAATCAAAGCTTGAACGTTACATCTATCTGGAGGTAAGTAGGGTACCTTGAAAGGTTCCAAGGTTCATATTCCCTTCTAGGTGAGCCGTGTCTATTCCCGGATAGCACAATGGCAGGAGAGGGCTTAACAGGGAGTGACAAAGTCCCCCGGGATCTTCAAATCAGGGGATGAGCGCCTAGGTACCATAGATGGCTTAGATTCGATCCAAGGTTGACCACGTTTAGGATGGGTAAGTTGCTGAAGATTCCGGAAACGGACATAGTGTAGGTCAACTATACAATTGATAGCCATTGCGTGTGACGGGCAACGATATCCGGTTGCATCCCTTCCTCTGCAATAGAAATCAAATAAAAAGACTCTCGGCTGTTATCATCTCTTCTTCCTCATAACTCATCTCTGTGAGCTACAATATGAGTAGAAGGCGAGACACTGCTTCTAGATCATCGGCCTTCCGGGGTCGCATTCCAACGAGAGGGGTTACATTCCTCGGTCGATTCCGCTGCATCAGTCAACCAATGACGGAAACTCATGGCCGCTTCAGGAATGTGAGCTCTTATCTCGCTCTTGTTTTTGGGATCAGGACATGATTCAAGTCGGGTACCTGCATGGGGATGGTTCTGCCATCTCCAAAACTTGGGTCTATCAACGCCACGCGCATTATATCCGGCCATGGACATACTGCAAAAGGCTGGACATTGTTTCTTGTCACGAATAGGTTCCTGCAGCAAGAAAACAGACTGATTGAAATGTCCGAGAAAATAACCTAGATAGGTCATGCACGAAAAATCATAGTGACGTCAATTGCCATGGGTACAAGAGCTCAAGAAACTTGGATACCGATGCAATCTCAATACATTGCATACACCTGACACTGGTCTGTCCAGCTTCGTCTATTCTCTATTCTCTATTCAACATATCATCGGTCGAAGATCGCGCATTGAAGAGAACATCTCAAAATGTCACATTGCTCGAAAAACGCAGACACTGAAGGTGGGATCGCAGGTAGTCCCCGTACGACGAAGAGTCGAGTCCTCGAAACTGGTGCTTCAATGGTCCAAGACTTTACACCAATCAAGCAGATATGTGCTCATCTCAATGCGTTCCACGTCTACGCCAGCGATCCAACTCGATGTGTCGAAGCCAATCATTACTGCACCCATCTAACAGAGGGTATGTACAATCCCAATCATATTGTATTACTGACAATACTCAATTGACTGAACTTTGCAACAGATGTCCGACAATGCCTGATCTATGACTCCCCCAAATCCAACGCTCGTTTGATAGGCGTCGAGTACATGGTGTCGCCCCGCGTATTCGAAACTCTCCCAACAGAAGAGCGCAAGCTATGGCATACGCACGAGTTTGAAGTCAAGAGCGGCATGCTCGTTATGCCAGCCCCAGCAGGCGTACCTACCACCGCGTGGGAAGCTGCGGAGACCGCCGAGATGGCGGATGTTGCCCCCCTTTATGGAAAGACCTATCATTTCTGGCAGGTAGATCGTGGAGACCCAGTGCCAATGGGTCCACCGCAGTTGATGGGTAGCTTTGGTACGCCTGAAAGCGTGAAGCTCGCGCATGAGGGAGGATTGGATGGATTGCTTAAAGATCGGAATGAGAGATTTGGTGTCGACCATCATCACAAGGCGAAGAAGCGCGAGGATATTCCGGCTGTTGAAAAACATCCTGGTAAGTCTCTTGATGCATTATTGAACTAAGCTAACTGTGTCGTCGTCGATAGACGCCGATCAAATGATGAAGTAGGTAGCCCTTAACATAAGATATATATTTACTGGATTACAATGGAATGAAGATTAGGGTTTTATGTATTCATCAGAGATCTTTCAATTGCAAATATGTACTTTTCTTTACGAGATTTATCCCCACTATACCAGCCTCAAAATCCCAGTCTCATAATTAAATGAGGTCAAGATCGAGTCTGGATGGGGGACCAGCCTGGGAGAAGGCCCAGACTGGCATGATTAATCTTGCTTCACTGTCCACACTTGCTCGTCCTGGTGTTTAATTTCGGCGACGGCAAGCTCTAGCAATATTAGAAGCGAGTTTTCCTAGCAACTATAGGCTGCAAGGAGGGGTAAAGTATGCCAATTGGCATACGGGATGCGAGGCTGCGGTGACTCCAAGTTTGCAGCGATAGACTGCTGGTGCAACTTGACCTGGTACCCACACATTAATGGGTGGTCGAGCTGACCAGGAGAGTCATTGCAATGCAACTGGAATCCTGCAGGTATGTGTCTTTGCCTCAGAGAAGAGGGTGGTAGACTTTGACGCGGCGGAAAGAGAAGATGGGGAACGAGGAAAAATCAGACGGGTTATAAACGGGTCGCAGGTCACGTGTCACGGGCGATACACGATAGCAAACAACTTCTCGAAGCTAAGCATGCGATCGGGGAATTCTCCATGGACCGTCTATTACGATCAGCGCTGAGGCTTCGGCGGGGCACTATTGCCCGATATGCTCTCAATGGTACAAGCTTGTTCTGCGCCATCTCTTTGTTCTGGGAGCACGTCGTGACCGTGCAGCTCAGCGAGGGACCCTCAATGTACCCGACCTTCAATCCTCGGGGCGATTGGCTCGTTATCTCACGACTACACACCAATGGCAAAGGAATCAAAGTCGGCGATGTGGTACGGTTCAATCATCCGTCGTTCCTCGGCTCACACGCAGCCAAGCGGGTAGTGGGAATGCCCGGGGACTTCGTCTGTCGTGACCCAGCGTTGAGTGAGGAAGCTGGGAAACAACTGGACATGATTCGGGTGTGTATCTTTCTAAAGCCCTACGTTGAACACATTTGCTAATCCTGCGACTAGGTTCCTGAGGGTCACGCATTCCTTGTCGGCGACAACCTTCCCTGGTCAAGAGATTCGCGACAATTCGGCCCGGTGCCTCTGGGACTTATCAATGGCAAAGTTGTTGCACGACTTTGGCCGAAGTTAGAATGGGTGGAAAATACCTTGCAGCCGGCACAATTGGAGTAGAGCTGCCGCGAGTGATTCGGAAATTTGCGATCAATACGAGCATCTATACGGAGTTTGGGACTTCAAAGGAATTTGGTCTGCTGTGCATATTCATACATATTCAATTGTACAATACAAATCTTTACTCGAACGACGCCTGGGAGAGACTGAAAGGATCTATCGGAAAGAAGAGGGGTTTCTCCGCTTGTAGGGGAGAGGCTCGACCTTCTTCCGGCGCAGCTCCACGTCGGCTTCACTGAATCCGATCTGCTTCATAACCTCCAAAGTGGTCTCGTCCCACTGGGTACGGAACAGATGCGCACCAATGGCCTTCAGGTGATAGCGGGCCTGCAGGGTGCGGAGAAGGGTGTTGTCACGGTCGGTCTCCTTGGCCTTCACGGCCGCGAAGTCAAGCGGCTTGGAATCCTTCTGCTCCATAATGAAGACGGAGAGACGGTGGTAAGGGCTGCCCTTCTGGGCAACAGGAGGAAGCCATGGAAGAATAACCTGAGAGTCGGCCGAAAGCTGAGAAAGATCGACCTTGGTGTTGACCGCCGAAATGGGCACGTTGATGGCCAGGTAGTGTGTCTTATAATCGAAGCTATCCACCTCAACATTAGGAACATCGGAGTCGACAACTGCGATGGTAACCAGCTTCTCTCCCCGCTCGAAAAGCTGCACGTCCAGCTTGGGTGCGCTGGTGCTGTTCTTCGCCAGAACGAAATCTCCGGGCTGGACTTGGCGATAGTTGAAGTACAGCTTGGTATCGACGGTGGGTTCGCAGTGGGGCAAGACGTCAGGAACAACATTCATCTGTGTAATACGCTGCACCAAGATCTTGCGGCGGTACTCGCGCCACTTGCGGTCAGCCAGGAATCGGTAGATGGGCTTGCTCATGTCGCCTATCGAACGAGATGTTAGCGTCAATCCACAATCCTCGAACTTGAAAGGTTGACCGTACCTTGACCATCCTCAAATTTACGCTTGACCAACGGGTCATTGATATCGGCATGAATCTTGAGGCGCTCCAAGTGCTGTTGCATCGCGTGGACGCGGGACTTCTGCGAAATCTCGCCTCCAGCCTCTTCAGGAGACAAAGCCTCCACTCGCGCAATTCTTTGCCTCATCTTCTCAATCTCTTCCAACTTCTCTGCCCGGTCGGCAAGCAGAACCTGCCGCGCTTCCTGGAAACATTGGTAGGGCAATTGCTCGAACGGGAGGTTGGCGGAACCCTGCAGCGCAGCACGCCGACGGCGAGATCCGATGGGTGTGGTTCCCTGTCGCATCAACCTTCTCTCCAGTCGGGGACTTGAAACGAGCTCCGGGTCAGGGGACTTGTGGAATGGTTGGCTGTCTGTTTGAGCCTCTCCGACGGCTGCCGTGGAGTGGAAGCCGCGTGCCGAGAGCTGGACGGCCGGCAGGCCTCTAGTATATGTGTTGCGAAGGCATTGTAACAGCGGCTTGGATGCCCGCTCGCAGTGAGCCATGTTGAAGGATTCCCGGGGGATTGAGTTGGGGTTGAGGGTCTAAGGTGATGTTGTTGTCCTCGGGGGAACTTTTTCTGCTCCAAGCCAAGACTTTTGCTAGCGCCCACCGCCTCCCCGGAATCAACTTTTGCTCTTCCCATTTCAACGCCAGCACATCATATTAGAAGCACTCAACCTACGCATTGCAGTGCTTATTGAAGATGCCTGGAAGCGAGACTCTCCGGGCGCTGAGACTGCTGTCACGCACCTCTGGCGGACTCTTGTCGGGGTCACAAAAAGTCACGGTACGAACCTTTCGTCTGTTCGGGCTGATCCGTGTTAAGCCCCAATTACAAGGACGGAAATACTGACAATACTTTGAAATAGCAACGATGCCTTGCACGCTCAATGGCTACTGAGGCCCAGGCCACCGACTTCTCCGCGGACATCACGCGAGCGGCGCCCGCACCCTGGGATGCCCCCGTCACAGTCATGACCTACAACTTCCCTACGATGGAACCCGCTCGCTTCGTGGAATACTCGCCAAAACACCTTTCAATGCCTCTGCGACGGGACCTTCTCCACCGCGCTATTGTATACGAGGGTGATAACACCCGACAGGGAACGGCCAGCACGAAGTGGAGGGACGACGTGCACGGTAGCCACCGGAAGCTCTATGCGCAGAAGGGTTCCGGTCGTGCTCGTGCCGGTGACAAGCAATCGCCAGTTCGGAAGGGTGGTGGTGTTGCTCATGGTCCTCACCCTCGCGACTTTTCGACCGATCTGCCCAAGAAGATCTACGATCAAGCTTGGCGCATTGCCCTCAGCTACCGCTACCAGCGCGGTGAATTGATCGTCATCGATAACAGAATCTCACTTCCTTCCGGCTCGACACCGTTTATGCTCGAGAGCATTTTCCGCCAGAACGGATGGGATACCAAGAAGGGCCGGTCGACATTGATCACGGAGCAGGTGAACGAGGAGCTGTTTGACAAGGTGGAGAAGATGCACCGATATGCGACAATCATGGACCGCAGCGACGTGGATGTCAAGAACCTGCTCGAGACCCAGAGGTTGATTATTGAACGGGTTGCGCTGGACCGAATTTTGAGCCAACACTCGCGGGACCTGAAGAACCGACCTGCGAAGGCGACTTATTGAACGGACCCAAGAATTGGAGTCCATGGTGTATTGTGCATTGATATCTTTTTCTTCGTTGTATTCTGGCCATCTGTACAAATAGAACATGATCTACCTTTGACTTCTTGATATGCCTCGTCCGCAGGCACGCTAGATGTAATTTACCCGACATTTTGGGATAAATCCTATCGCAATTCGGTTTTCGAGATGAAAAAGAAGAGAAAAAGTAAGCGCCTGAAGGCTTTTTACGTAAATCATGGTCGATCCCAATGCAATGTTCCTGTTACAAAAACATCTGGCTATCGTCGGGCGGAGAAGCTGCGGCGCCCTCGGACCGGAGAAAACCCAGAAAAACTCCCGAGGTTGACAATTAAGCGGAGAATGAACATCTGATTGTCCTTCCTAATCCTGTTTCCCCTCACTCTTTTTCTCTCCACCTGTCTTCATGTTGCTCCGGCATTCATTTTCACGGTTACCATCGCCGCCGAGCTGGATCTCGCGGTTCCCTTCAGCCACCATGCCTCTGCGCGCCAAAGTGACCAACCCTGCCTTCCGGGCAACTGCTTCAGTACGACACCATTGGAGAGGAATTAAGTTCGGGGAATATGCTGACCTTTAGTAGATGTCTACCTCCCCCGAAATCCCAAAGGAACTCCCCGGCGACGAGCCTGATGACGTCCTTTTCAACTCTATCTACGGTCTTCGCAGCGTTGAGCTTAACCGTCCGAAGAAGCTCAACTCTCTCAATGGCTCGATGGCACGCAAGATTTTCCCCCGCCTGAAGGTTAGTCTATACGACACGTGTGGACAACGCAGGATACTAAAGAGTTGGTGAAACAGGAATGGGAAAAATCGCATCTCGCAAACATCGTCCTCATCTCTGGCGCCGGCGAAAAAGCTCTGTGTGCTGGAGGTGATGTCGCCGCTCTGGCACTCCAGAACGAGCAGGGAGAGGAAGGTCAACGCGCATCCACAGATTTCTTCGGACTCGAATACCGTCTCGACCACACGATCGCTACATACTCGAAGCCCGTTATTTCCTTCATGGATGGTATCACCATGGGCGGCGGTGTCGGCCTCAGCATGCACGCTCCCTTCCGTATTGCGACCGAGAAGACCGTTTTCGCCATGCCCGAGACTACAATCGGTTTCTTCCCCGACGTTGGTGGCTCATTCTTCTTGCCCCGGTTGGACGGCGAGGTTGGCACATACCTGGCCCTGACCTCGGAGCGTTTGAACGGTGTCCAGGCTCTGTATACCGGTATTGCTACTCACTTCCTGCACTCGAGTGTTCTCTCTAGCGTCACCCAGCGTCTTTCGGAGCTGGTGTTCCCTGACGACGTCGGTCTTCCCGAGCGCCTCGATACCGTGAACAAGACTATGGCGGAGTTCTCGCTCGGCCTGCCTTCTCTCAAGGAAGAGCCCATTCTTTTGGCTGGTGAAATGCGCAAGGCCATTGACCGCTGCTTCAACTTCAACACCGTGGAGGAGATCTTCCAGGCTCTTGAGGCCGAGGCCCAGAACCAAGAGTCCACCCAGCAGGAGTGGGCTAAGAAGACCCTGGAGACTCTTTCCGTCCGCTCCCCTACCTCGCTCAAGGTTACACTCCGCCAGCTGCGTCTTGGCAAGAAGTGGAGCATCTCAGAGACCTTCCAGCGCGAGCATGAGATCGCCGCTAACTTCATGCGCCACCCCGACTTCGTGGAGGGTGTCAAGGCCCGTCTGATGTCCAAGCCTCCTCGCCAGGCCGAGTGGCAACCCGCTACCCTGGCCGAGGTCACTCAGGAGACCATCGACCGCTTCTTCACCATCCCCGAGGGCGAGACCCGCTTGCCCCTCGAGAACAAACAGGATTATAACAGCTACCCACACCAGCGATTCGCCCTCCCTTCGGAGGCTGAGATTGAGAAGCTCGTGCGTAACGGTGTCAAGGATCGCAAGCAGGTCCTTAAGCATTTCGTGAAGCGGTCGAAGCAGAAGGAGGGTGTGGAGGAGAAGGTTTCCGAGGTCTTGGACAGACGGGCACGGGACGGTCCCACAGGCTACGAATGGGTATAAAGAGTGAGCTTCTATTAAGATACATGTAATTTTTTATTGTCCCGATAGCATTTGCTGTCCGTATGTACTAGAATTTACCACGGCTTTGGATTGATCTAACTATTTGCCACTTTCTCTTGCCGAGAACATATGGAGGCCTCAGAGTACTACATGTAGACTGTATTACACCTAGAATATGGGGACCGGTGAAATCGACGCCGAAAATGACAGCACGAGATAGGTCTTGTACCATACGTGCAAGGTTTCAATAAGTGATTGCAATATCCGGCTTCAGCCACGTTATGAATATGTGTAAATGGCACTTAAGACAGTAAAGGATAGGCATTGATCTTTTAAACCGGAGAACTGAGAATGACAAGATGCGATTAGCGTATCTATTACTTCACCGAGTATCGGGGCTCCAGGTTGATGATATGGTATTGCAGGTATTTTAATTTTCTGCGGGCCTCGAAGACGGTTTTCTCCGCTGCCCAGGTGCCCAGGTCCACGGGGTCTCCTATAAACGGGGGCTGCCGCTCCAGCGCTGCACAATCATACTCTTCTCTCTGTCTCTCAGCGCAGAAAACTAGTCTTGATTTCGCTTTCTCGTCAAAGGGAACCGGGAGCCCTGGATATTGAGCCCGATTACTTCCCCTTTCTGCAAATAACAAACTGAGCTTCAAGGGTTCCCATTGTTCTTTTTCTCAACCTTAAAACGCCACACACGCAGCCAAAATGTCCATTGCATCTCTTCCCGTGGAATTGATCTCAAAGATATGTAACCATCTAGATCCCCAGCAATGGGTCGCTCTGAGGTTATCATGCCGCGCATTGTACGAAAACTCACTTGAGAATTTCGCCGAAACCTATTACAAAAACATCCGTTTCATTGTGACAAACGAAAGTCTCCACGAATTGGAAGAACTATCTAAGTCAAATGGTCTCCGCGAACACGTCCAAGAGCTTTGGATGATACTAACTGTGTTCAGTGGCACCGAAAAGCCCATCGGCATGGTATCTATATCATCAAAAAGCTGCCGACAAGTGAAAGGCGACGAGCTGAATACCCGACATGCCAGTCACAAAGCGATGATCGCGGATAATTCCAACCTGCTGGAATCAGAAACATTCAGTGTTCGACTTCGGGAATGCATGGATCGATTTCAAAACCTCCAAACAATAGGACTCGCACATTACAGCACGGAATTTTTGCTTGATCCACGGCAGCAGACGGTTTCATTCCTAGGAAGGCGACAAATGATGAGCCAACTTGATTTTCGATTCGATGTTTACAGCCTGCAATCCTTAACCCACACCAATAAGAACTGTCAGATAAGGAAACTGAACTCCTTAGCATTATCGAAGCTTTTTCTTGCGTTATGTGGCTCAAGCTGCAAACCCCGAAAGCTATATACCTGCGATTCTAATTTCTGTGGTGATATCGGCCCCAAAATTGCCCTCTCTGAAGAACAATTTGACTCTCTACTGTCTGCTTTAAACAGCCTAGAGGATCTTCATTTATGTATTAATCTTAATAAGGCCGCCTGGCTGAAGCTTATCACGAACCTTGCACCTTAGTTAGAAAGACTGACTTTGTCGCAGGATCATATGCCTGGCTATCTTCCACAAGATGAGATGCCTGCCTATCCTGCAAAAAGCTACGTTGGGAACATATTCTATGGAATTAACTTCACTCGACTCCGGGAGCTTCATATTCATGAGCTAGATATCTATTTCAACTCTTTAAAATCACTATTGCTTAGTGTAAAGAAAAGTCTGGTCAATCTTACACTTGAGCGAGTGACATTACGCAGTGAGGAGTTAAGAGCTGCAGATGATTCTGCTTCGCAACACAGGGAATCTCCCAATCACCAAGAAAATCAAAGCTCTACCCCGTTAATGCCCACCTACACACCTGACGGCCCTGGATTTGTTCCCACTTCACCAGGCTTTCATCCAACATCGCCATCGTATGGACCAACCTCGCCGTCGTTTGTACCAACATTGCCATCCATTCAACCAACACTGCCATTATTTTCACCAACGTCGCCATCATTTCAACCAACATCGCCATCATTTCAACCAACATCGCCATCGTACACACCAGCTCCGCCAGCAGCCGAACCGGAACTA
Organism: Penicillium corylophilum; assembly: GCA_018410145.1. Lineage (NCBI taxonomy): Eukaryota > Fungi > Ascomycota > Eurotiomycetes > Eurotiales > Aspergillaceae > Penicillium > Penicillium corylophilum. The sequence goes on from JAGUQL010000001.1 coordinate 1,959,349, forward strand.
CCAGAAAGCGCTCCCCCATCCCCACAACATTCCTCGATTTCCGAATCATCTGAGCCAATAACAAATGAATATCTGATAGCAAACTGGTCATCCATTTATCACCCATATTCTCCACCTGAATTTGCTGGTTCAGTCTGCCCGACCTTGGAAACCCGAATGGCATGGAAACGCAACGAACAAAAGGTGACTTGTGTGTCTAGTCTTTTAGATACTTTACAGAACGAGCTATCTCTAGAAACACTCTCATTGGAAGATATTATCTGTGACGGCAATTATTATTATTTCAAAAGAGTCAACGATGGAATCAAACAAAGTGGCCGAGTGGATTTTGACATTCGCAGCGCTGGTATTCTGTTAAGAGAATGGATTTCCGATTTGAGGCCAGAGGCTTCCTGTCCGGGATATCGCATTCTAGGCCTAAAAGAATACGAAGGTTAGTTGTGCTTCTCTATTTAGTCCCTGCGTTTACTGATAGAATCTAGAAATGGAGGATTGGTTCGACAAAATGATAGGAAAGGACAGCGGGCCATTCAATAAGTTGGACTGTGACTGCAGAAAAAAGGAGAAGCCGTTGTGGGGATGTCCATTTGGATGTCATCGATATTAGGAACATTCGAATAAGACATATTACATGTACCACACCGACTGTACATTGTGACACACTTCCAGATTCTCAATTTCTTGAACATTGAATCTTAAACTAGTATTGAGAGTACGGAAAACAAAATGTTCCTCATGCATGAGAGGATATATCTCAATTTCAAAGCAAGTAAATAGTTGACATCGATAGTCCTATACGTAAATAGTACCCAAGTACATATCCACAATCCATGATTATTGCGAGAACTGCATGTGGAGCCCGCATCTTTTCCAGTTCCAAGTTCAAAGCATGTAGTGCATGTAGCAGAGAGGAGACGGACGTATATGCCAAAAGGAACTTGAAGAACGTGAAATGTTAAATGTTGAAGCCTTGGAAGAACCCTGGCTAATACGGCCCATATCACAATTCCCCTCCAGTGGAAAGTATCTCCACCGGTATTTTAATTGCAGGAAATGCAACCCTTTTCGCACCCCCACCCTGGGCACGAAGTGGGTATACTCTCAATTGCAAGCGAAGGGGCCAGATTGTGGAGGGAAAAGACCCTCAGCTACTCGAAATATCGTATGTGAAGTGGATAAAAAGGATGAGTACTCACTCGGTCAGCCCACCCGCGGCAGTGCGCACCCGCTGTCCCCACCGATTTTTCTTCAACACTCGACGCTGACATTTTGGAGAATCCCATATCACGCTGACCTTGCAATGCTATCAAGCATCAAGTAGCGAAAAGAGCAACATGTTTCCCGAAGAGGGGCCCTCAGAGGCAATTCAGATATCCGAGGACTGCTCTCATGCCTCCGAGGTACTTTTGTCGTCTGCAGATGATGCTGCACCAGAACTGAATGGCCGAGCTGCAGGGTCTCGGTCCGTGCTAATGCGACTGTATGTCTCGCATACCCTTTCAGCATGGAACTCACGAATGTTTGAGTTCGGTGCGGTGCTGTTCCTGGCTTCAATCTTCCCTGGCACCCTGCTTTATGCGTCGATATATGCCCTCGTGCGGGCTTTGTCGGCTGTTGCGCTGTCTTCTTGGCTTGGTGCACAAGTAGACGTTTTGGATCGCTTGGTTGCTGTGAGACATTCAATTGGTATGTGCTGTGTTATATGGCGGTAGACGAAGTCGCTAAACGATTACAGTCTGGCAAAGAGTCCCAGTTGCGGCCTCTTGCTTGTGCTTTGTCGCTCTTTTAAAATCCGCAGATTCATTACCTATTACCTCAGTTCTATTCGTCGTGGTCGGCTTCTTGGCCTGCTTGGAAAAGTTGGCTTCCACTGCTAATACGGTGGCCGTGGAGAGAGACTGGGTACGTGAACACGGTCCGGAGCTATCGATTCTTGCTAATGCCAACCCTTGAGTAGGCTATTGTCATTTCCGAGAGTATCAATGTGCCTCGCCAAGGTGAGTTAAATTGAAATTATTCATGCTCTTTCTCTTCTAACTGCAATAACTACAGATCTCAATGCATCGATGAGACGAATTGATCTCTTCTGCAAGTTAATTGGCCCCCTGTTCATTTCTTTTGTCGATAGCTACTCGACTCGAGTCGCTATTTGGACAGTTTTTGGTCTGAACATGGCATCGGTGTTGATCGAGTATATGGCCATTGCGCAGGTGTATCGATCTGTCCCCGCCTTGAAGAGGGCCACGCCCGCTCTTCACCAAGATGGTACAGACGAGCCTACACGGGCCAACACCCGGCAATGCCAGGGCTTTGTGGACCACTTGCAGAGGACTCTCGCACCCTGGCAGGAATACGTGAGCAGCCCTGTGTTCTTAGCTTCGTTTGCGTTGAGCCTGCTTTATCTTACAGTGCTCTCATTCGGCGCCACGATGGTCACATACCTCCTCGAAAGCGGTTTAAATTCACTTGAGGTCAGCTTTATGCGAATTGGGTCAGTGGTGGCAGAACTGTCAGGCACCTGGACAGCACCGATCATCATGAACCGAATTGGACCCATCCGATCTGGCCTATGGTTCCTCAACTGGCAGTTCTGCTGCGTCGCTGGTGCGACTGCTTCTTTTGTCATTTGGGACTCGAACTCCAAGTTGGTAGCAGGTAGCCTGATTGTAGGCGTCGCCTTGAGTCGCATTGGCCTATGGGGATTTGATTTGTCGGCCCAGTTTTTAGTGCAAGAAGTAAGTCATGTTCATTGACTATTTGCTGCCGATGCTAACCTAAGACCGATAGAATGTCCAAGAGCATGCTCGGGCGCGTTTCTCTGGTACCGAAATGGCTCTGCAAAATATCTTCGAGATGCTCTCTTTTGCGTCTACCATTGTGTTCCATCTGCCGAGCCAATTCCAGTATCCAGTGATGATTAGCAACGGTGCAGTTGCCGTGGCTGCGGTATGCTTCGCAATATACGTTCGAAAGGAACGTGGTCACCTATTGCACAGATCCAAGTGCCTAGGAGGCGACAAGGTCTTATACCGAGAAGTTGCGTCAGTAGCATAAAGTACCTGGGCGTACCTGAATGGTACCTGGCTCGATAATGGGCCAACCATTGTATATAGTTGCCAAGATAGATTTCAGAACTAGATAGACGATCAGCCGCATGCAGTCTGAGCGTCATGCATATCTCAGAAATTAGACGAAGTACCGAGTTCATGCAGAATTATTGCCTTAGAAGCCGAGCTCCGAGCTCTCCACTATTCGCAGTCCGTGGGCCGCAATTGCGGGGAAAGTTAGCCACACGTTAAGAAGTCACTGTTGACTATGCCCCTAGGCCCCCAGGGACCAGTTCCATCATGGAGGTATCTAATGACCGATCACCCAGTACATAATGCTCACCGCGACTAACGCATGCGCTGCGCATACAGGTGCCCAAAGCTCGGGGATCAGGTCGGTCAGGCCCACGTCGCCGCACCGGCTGCTTAACATGCAGGGCTCGCAAAGTGCGCTGCGACGAGGTCAAACCAAGCTGCGCAAACTGCGACCGATTGCGCCTGCGATGCGTCTACAAACCGCCTATAGCCTTCGGATCTTTGACTTCGTCTCGCCGCTCTATTGACTCGACTGCTGCACATGTGCATCCTGTGACACAGACAGCTCCCACGCCTGCCATGGGTCCTGCGTTGGCAGCGGCGTCGCAGCGCTCGCCGGATCTTAATTTCTTCGGAACTGTGCTTCGGTCAGACGACCACCATCGGACCATCCCCGCACCGAGTTCGCTGATGCGACGACTGCCCGACGACGCAGAGTCATACCCGCCGGAATTGGGGGGCCCGTTTGATATGCTCGGGTTTATGGGAGGAATAACATCAGAGTTGGAGCAGAAACATCAAGATTTGACGAGTGGGCTGTCGGCGTTCACGGCCAGTCCGTCCGCGCAGTCATTATCTGCGGGTATGGCTGCGAGTGTTACAGAGGATGGGCAGCTTCTTGCTGAAAGACGCACGCCACTCAGTCCCGATGGTACGTCGTCGCTAGTTGATGGAATGTCAATCGGCAGCGCATCAGATGCTGCGACTACACGTGGGAGTTGGTCTGATCCGGGTAGTACCACGTATGAAGAGCAGTTGCTACAGCATTTTATAGCCATTGATCCTCCGGCGGCTATTTTTGGACCCGTCTCGATGGAATGGAAGTTTGTTCGGCCATCGGTCCTCGCTTATGCGCGGGACTTTACCCCCCTTCTGAACGCCTTGTATTGCTATTCAGATGTTCATAAAGCTCTGCAAGAGGGAAAGCGTTGGCGCTGGGCTCCTACATACTACCGAGTTGCCAGTTCTGAAATGCAGGCTTGTCTACTTGGAGATGTGACAGACTCAACATTGGTCAAGACGTTTGCGGCTGTGTTCTTTTTGATGTTATCCGAGGTAGGTTTGCTTCTTCGGTTCGATTTGCTATCAACTCACAAACATTCGGTCTAAGCTCTATTCTTCACCCGAATTATCTTCGCCAGGCACATCCTATCTTCATTCCTCTTACCTCCTATTGCAACGATTTAACAACCGCACTCGATATTGGACAGGACTTGGACATCTGCTAGTGGCATGGATTTCTCTGCTTGATGTTAAATCATTAATTGCAGGTCGTGACGGAGACCCTCTGACTGAACTGGGCAACTTGCCGGACAACAAACCATCGGTATCCAATCCTCCGGAGACGCTCAGCTCTCATCCGTCTCGAACCTCTTCAACCGAGGACGACGGAAGCGAAGATCCATTCCGCAGCCCTAGCTATCTTGTCTACGAGGCAATAGTGGGCCCTGCTTTCCGCTTCTTTGTACAGGCACAGCAAGTTGTGCGGCGAATCGTCTGCATTGACTTACATCACCGCAGCCGCGGAACACTCAGCGACGAGTTCGAAGTGCTCCAGATAGCACACAAAGTTGGTGCAGATCTCGAAGCATTATGGCACCGACGGCCATCCGTCATTGACGTGTACGAACAACCAGAAGCTTTGACTGACACTCTCTGTGCACCCGTGGCCATCGACATATGCCGCACCTTCAGGCAATACGTGGCCAACTTCCTCGCAAACTTCATCTACCTGCATCGCGTTGCATTTGCTATTTACCCACGCACGGATCGCGTCAACGGTGCCGTCGATCAAATCATCCAACTAGCTACCGTTGAGTCTGCAGGTGCAGGCGCAAGTCATCTCCCCGTTAGCTTTCTATGGCCTTTATTCGTCGCCGGTCTAGAAGGTTCGACGGAACAACGCCAATGGATTGTACAAGAGATGCAGCGCATGGCAGCTGCTGAGGATACTGAACCCTCTGCGTCAATGACTCGTCACCCAGCCGCTGACAAGGTCATATTATTGCTAGAGGAGATGACACGACGACAAGATGCGTCGCGCACATGGGCGGACTCGCGTTTTGTCCGGCGAGAACTCTTTCCTGACTTCTTTGTCATGATTTGAAGTCAATGTTATTGGTGAAGTGTATATATGAATCATGATTTAGCATTTCCTCTTTAGCGAGTATTCTGCTGTGACTGGTGTTGATAGATGTTGTTTTGCATGATATAATGAGGACAGTGTAACGAACATACCCAAGCACGCTGCTGCCATCAAACGATTCACTTTTGCTAGCTGAAACTCGTCGAACGTTAGGGTAACAAATACTTACATCAAATCAATGCTTCTCATCTAATCCAGGAACGAAAAGGGTCCCATCGACACTTCCTAAGGCTTAAGGCCCGAAAGGCTGCATCGGCAGAAGGCTTACTTCCCAAAAACATGTATTCTATTTTCTCATGATATCATAAACTGTGCAAGGTATCATTACATCTCAACATCAGCAATATGAGCAAGTGCCCAGACTCTATAAATCTAGAACGGCCGCTCCGTACGCTGGAAGCGCGGCGGCTCGCGTGTGAACTTCTCAGGTGTATCTCTCGCCCCGTTCTTCCAGTAATCAAACTCCATCCAAGCATTCTCCGGCATCTGCGCCTCAGTAGCTTCCAAGAAATCACCAAGATCAGGACACAGGGGAATAACACCAGTCTCTAGAACATACTGATCCCAAAGCTTGAGGAGTCTCTTGAGATGTTCGGGGTGGGCATCAGCCTGGTCATGTACCTCGCCGGGATCCTTGACTAGATTGTACAGCTGCCACTTCTCGGGACCCTTAGGCTTAGGGATGAAGACGATTTTCCAGTCGCCGCAGCGGAGTGCGGCGCGGCCGCATGTTTCCCAGCCTTGGATGAACTCTTTCGGGTGGATGCGCTCTGCTTCGCCGGTGGCCCAGGGGTGGAAGCTGACACCGCGCATGGAGACGACTTCACGTCCTTGGTAATTTGGTGCCGGGTGCTTGACGCCGGCCATGTCTAGGATGGAGGGAGCCAGGTCCATCACGGTGGAGAATTGATCCGTGATGCCGCCGGCAGCGGCAGTTGCGTCGCCGGGCTTGACGTTCATGTTCTTGGGGAAGCGGCAGGTGAAGGGGACACGGACACCACCTTCGGTGGTGTATGCTTTGTATAGACGGGAGGGAGCGGTTGCGGCCTGCGCCCAGCGCGGACCGTACCAGATGAAGGAGTTACCGGCGCCTAGGTTCTCTAGGCTGTTGTCGTAGTACTTTTGCAGATGGGGCATCACGCCATTCTGAACCATGGGGTAGGCCTCGTAGGCAGCGCCCTCGGCACCGTTGTCAGACATGAAGCAGACGAATGTGTTATCCAGCTCGTCGATTGATCGCAGGTACTCGACCACTTTCCCGACGTTGGTATCAATGCACTCGACCATACCGGCAAAGACTTCCATGGCTGTGGATGACTTCTTCTTCTCCTCGGGAGTAAACTCATCCCACGGCTTGACTTCCTCGGCGTTTACATCGTGGGGCTCGACGTCTTCCCTGATCATACCCAGCTCCTTCAGACGCTGCAGGCGTTTCTGGCGCAAGACATCGGGACCCTCGTCGTAGACACCACGATAGTGATCAATGTATTCCTTAGGAGCCTGGAGAGGCCAGTGGGGAGCCGTGAAGGGCAGATATCCAAAAAAGGGACGGTCCCCCTTACCATCAGGACCCTCACTACCGCCACTCTCCTTCCACTCCTTCAAGTAATCGACCATCTTATCGCCATATCCATCAGACGAGTACCAGCCCTCGGGCAGCTTGCGCACGTACTCACCATCCTCCATATGCAGAGCAATGTAAGAAGCCTCAATGAAGGTAGGAATCTGGTCCTTATCACGCAGCTCCGGCTCATAAGCGTAGTGGTTGGAGCAGGCAGGCAAATGAGCGAATGAGCGCACGAATCCACGCTTGTGAGGTGATCGCTCCGGCGTCAATCCCAAGTGCCACTTACCCGACATCACGGTGTGGTAGCCCGCGTCGCGCAGCACCTCGGGCAGAGCGACCACGCGCTCATTCAGATATCCCTCATAACCGGGCATACCACGCTGGGGAGCGGTGCTCATGGCAGAGCCCTTGGGGCCATTCTGGCCGGAGATGTTGGTCCATTCGATCAGGTTACCTAGGCCGGCGATGTGGTGGTCTGTACCGGTCATGATCATGGCGCGGGTGGGCCTAGATAAGAATTGGATGGTAAGCTTTATGCTCCAAGCTCTGTTGGTTCCAATGCGACTCACGAGCATGCCGCCGCGGCGTGGAAATCCGTAAATCGCAAGCCCTCCTTCGCAATGTTGTCAATGTTGGGCGTGCGAATCTCGCCGCCGAAGCAGCCCACATCGGAGAAACCAAGGTCATCGGCGACGACAACGAGGAAGTTAGGGCGTTTGGCCATGGTCAGCACGGGCAAAGTATGATAGAAAAAATATAGAGAAAGTAGAATAAAAGGAAACCAAAGAGGGGTAGCTGCAGGCGAGTCTTATATGCCCCGCCGATCAACATCGGAGTTACTCCCGATTTCCTATAGCTACAGCGCCACCACGGCACCTCATTTCGTGCTCGGCTGGCATCAATCGTCTGTCGGCTGTCGGCTACAAAGGAGAGCTATACATAGTTGAATCCATTCCGAAGTGGGTAAAGAAGGGCGTGCAACTTGCGCCATGTGGATTCAATGGGGCCTGTAATCGGCTGTAATATTACATGCGGGGAAGCTGTCACTGCGTGCCTTGACTGCCGGTATTGTTGTTCTGCGGTGTACGGACCCCTCAGCCGGTCGCGGGAGCCCTGGATTCCACGTCTAAAAAGGCCACAAATATCTTACGAGGCAAAGCCGAGCAGTTATCCGGTCCACAATGGCAGATACAGGACCATGTTTCAAGTCTCCGACTACACGTACGCAACAATAAAATGACATTGCGTGATCTCCCCACTCAGTTGCGCATCGGCTATCGGCAGTCCATGACATAATACATGCAGATCCGGAGAATCAACACGCCAGAAGCAGCGCAAACCACACGTTCGAAGCCCGCTACATTTCGGCACCGTCTAATCATTCCTCAGATGAGCTAGTCTGTCTCCCTCCCCTTCTCCGCAACTATGTCGGACCATGCGAGCGGTATATCAAGAACCTCCACCCTCGCCCCGACTCCTGAATCCATTGTCTCTTCGTGGCGGGCCCGTTTGGACAGCTGGTGGAACCATACTTCTACTTTGTCTACTTCATACTCCCAGCTCCCTCAGAACCAAGACGGGGATCAATTGGACCAGCTAGATTCCGGAATGGAGGCATTACGCCTCTCCAAGGCCCGATGGCGCACGTACTGGCTCGCCGTCGTCCTATGCTGCGGCGGTGCTCTATTCGGATATGATTCAGGTGTCATCGGTACAGTCCCCTCTAATCCAATGCATCAATTGACTCCATGCTAACCCAATCCAGGCGGTGTCCTCACCTTCGAATCATTTCAATCATCATTCGCCTTCAGCAGCGCCAACGAAACAAGCGTAAGCTCCATTGCAGTCGGCATCCAACAAGCCGGCGCCCTAGCCGGCTGCTTCATCATCTGGCCCGTAACCAACCGCTGGGGCCGCAAGATCGCAATGATGGCCTGCTCAGTGGTCTTCTGCATCGGCGTCGTACTGGAGATCATAGACGCCCACTCTCTACCACTCTTCTACGTCGGAAGAGTAGTCTGCGGCCTCGGCGTCGGCGGCTCAGCAACCGTCATCCCAATCTACATGTCCGAGATGAGCCCGAAAGAAATCCGCGGCCAACTAGGTAGCTGCTACCAGCTCACCTACACCATCGGCATCCTGGTCTCTTACTGGATAGACTACGGCGTTAAATCCATGCCTTCGACCGCTACCCAATGGCAGCTCCCAATCGGGCTGCAACTCGTCCCAGGCGCGTTGATGGGGTTGGGAATGTTCACGCTCGACGAATCCGTCCGCTGGCTCTTAGCACACGGTAGAACAGACGAAGCATGGCGCAGTCTAGTCTGGATCCGCGCCGGCGACGGTCCCGCCGTAATGGACGAATTTGCTGATATGTGCCGCGGTCTAGAAGAGGAACGCCACGCCACAGCGGGCTTCAGACCGCGCGAGCTTCTCGAGTGGCCGAATATGCACCGCCTCCTTATCGGCGCCGGTCTCTTCCTAGCGCAGCAGTCAACCGGCTCGACGGCGCTAGCTTATTTCGGTCCGCAGTTCTTTTCTCTGCTCGTTGGGCCGGGAGACCAAAACCTGCTGCTGACGGGTATTTTTGGCGCTATCAAGGTGGCGGCTTGCCTTATCTTTGTGCTGTTCATGTCCGACCGGTTTGGGCGTCGCCCGGTATTGGCTGCCGGTGCCTCGTTTATGGCCGTTTGCATGCTTGCGACAGCGGGCGTGGTGAAGAATTATCCACCGCAGGATGGGGTGGTTAGTTCGGCGGGCATTGCGACCATTGCGCTGATTTATCTTGATATTATCGCGTACAACTTTAGTTGGGGGCCGCTGCCGTGGCCGTGCACCAGTGAGATATTCCCGACGCGAATCCGTGAGCCGGGTGTTGCGTTCGGTGTTGGGTCGCAGTGGTTATTCAATTTTGTGTGGAGTTTCTCGACGCCTTATATCATGGCTGGGATTGGGTGGGGCACGTTCCTTCTGTTCGGTGTGCTGGACATTCTGATCGTGGCGTTTACTTTCTTCTGTCTTAAGGAGACGGCTGGAAAGACGCTTGAGGAGATCAATGATATGTTCGATGGCATTGACCCGGATACTGAACATGGTTGGAAGGGCGATGGTCTGGATGAGACTACAGGCCAGAGGCCAGAGTACCTGGACCGCACGGAGACTGCAGACACTGCAGATACCGCGGATAAGCATACCGCTCATCTCGAGTCGACCGCTGGACGGACTTGACTCCGGAGTCTGGATTAGACCCCGAAACACTACATTGTACAGAGAACTGGGAGGTGTATTACAGGATATAGAGGCATGAATAAGACAATAGTCCGCGCATGAGCACAGCATCATCAAGTCATTGCAGAACAAGATACATGATCCCGCCCCTAGAGAGCTGAGAAAACTCTTCCAAAGACAGCAAAATAACCTCCCCCTGGGGAATTCACGCACGGAAGCAAATAAAGAACGGAAGACGACTTGGCCGGCCGAGCCCGCATTAGCCATCAATTGCCACCTTGTAAACTCCAGACACCCTCCAGCCATCCAGACTGGATCGCAAATAAAAGCTGCAACAAGAAAGAAAGATCCTATCCGGGTAAGCTTTTTTTTTTCTTTCGTGGTTTTGTCCGACAGAACCTGTCTCCATCACACGAGAGAATTCGCGTGCAATTCCACATTCATTATCACGTTAAACGTTGATTAAGTCGTCAAAGGTATCGTCCGCCGAAAAAGTATACGAGGACTCGGAAACCAGCGAAGCCTCTGAATCGCGACGAAGCTGCTGCTCAAAGGCCTCTGCCGCAGCCACGGCGGCCGGTTCCAGCTGTAGCGGGTCATCGAATCCGAAAGAAAGGCTCGAAGTCGTTGCAGCCTGGCTCGTAATAACCGGCGGCTTGGTGGGAATAGGTAGGGGGGCTCGAGGCGGCGAGATGGGTAGGTGCGTCACGATATTGATCGGTGGGTCCACTGGGGCCGGGGTCGGCCCGTCAATGTCGGTTATCTTCTTCACCATCTGCGCAAGATGAAGCTTGATGGGCTCATCCCCACACTGTGCATGTTTCAGGACCTCGTTCTTGAGGCTTAGGATCTGTGAGCGCAAAGTAGCGATTTCTCCTTGCAGGCGCTCTTTTTTCTCCGACTGTTCTTTGAAGCGATACTCCAGTTTCTGTGTATGCTCCTTCTTCTTCTGTCGGCATTTGCTCGCTGCCAGACGGTTGCGCTCTAGGAATTTGGCCCGTTTAGCTCGCTCTTGGGGCGGGCTGTCATCGAGGTCTGGGCTCAGACTGTCTGCTGCGGTTTTGGACTCGCGCAAACGACGCCGCTTGCTGGCGCTCTCAACTTCGAGGCTGGATGAGTCGCGGGTGTGTTCATCGTAGGGTGGTGGCGTGGGCTGGCCATTGCGGACCTGGGCATTTCTCAAATCTCGTTCGAGTGCTGAGCCGGCAAAGGCCGCTGCGTCTGCTTTGGCGTCCCAGCCCATGCCCATTGTTGGTGAGATGGGACTCAGGCCCCAATATTGTGATTCGTCTTCGTTAATTGGCAAAGCCAGAAACTCGCCCGAGAAGGCGTTTGGCACAGTGAAAGGGGATGGCCCGACGGTGTTTCCGTTATCTGGGAGGTGAAGGCCGCTAGGCAGGTTCAAGTTCCCTGTTGACATGACACTGTTTCAATCAAGGAAGGTGCACAGTCGCAATGCTGGGAACTGTGTCGTTGGTCGTCTTGTTTCGTATTGAGTAGCTTCCCAGGTAGCTTGGGGAGGTCTTTGTTTCAGAGGTCAGGTCAGGTACAGTAAGCCCACCACCCCCAATCACAGATTCTCATTCAGACCTGACTTTTTGGCTCAGAGTATGGGCAACAGAAGATGGGAACCGCGGTCGATGAGCCGGCCGGTGCCTGAAGAAGCATGGGCCCAGGTGTCGGTCGGCCGGTTGGAGCCACGGTCGGACAGAACTTCCAGCGGTCCAGCAGATCCGAGCGAATGCCCGTGCAGAACGCCGTTGAATGTGGGTGGGACAATGCCCGGATGGCTGAGCTGTTGTACAAGACAATTGGTATACCAAGCAACACACGCAGCCACGACCTTCCACCCCAGCACCAAGGCACACCTTTAAGAGTCTAATTTGCTTGACATCACGGACTGAAGAGATAAGTATACGGGATCCGAAGCCACCAGTCACGAAGGCCTGGACGATCATCTAAACAGGGTTTGGACCTTAAGAGGGGGAAAGTGGAGAAAGAAGGACACAGACGGGTCTGGAAGTATGTATACACTGCGCTGCAGAAAGCTCGAGCATTTTCCATCTCGATAGCTTGCATTCCACCCCAATAAGAATTCTTGTATAATCCCTGCCTTCACTGTCAGACTCAGCGCGGATTACCTGATCCGCTGGCCCATTCACGCATCTTTCGGCTTACGCCGCACCAATGTTTCAGTAGCAGCCCCGCCACACGTTGCTCCTCAACCTCCCGTTCCACCTTGTCCACCTTGTTAAGCTTGTCCCCCATGTCCCCCATGTCCCCCTTGTCTACCTTGCCCTGTCTACTATCTCCATCACTTGTTCCTACCAGCAGCGGACCAAACACCCGGGCCAGCTGATCGGCATCAGTCACGCTTGCCACCGGTCGGAAGGCATTCCCGGACAGTTCCTGCTGTTCGAGATGCTCCAGGTCTTGCAATATGCCAGTGAGCAGTCCGAAAATAGCGCAGATGAGCGCACATTGCATCTCGCTGGTCAGCGCGATGATGGCAAGCGAGATGAGCCGGACTCGAGGACTCGTGTCGGTTTCGGAAAAATAAATGGATCTTAGAGCCTCGTAAAGTCGCGTGGAGCCAAGAATGCCGCCGGGCAGTCCTTCCAGCAAGGCCTTGAGTGTCCACGCCACGATAAGTGCACGACGAGGTGTGGCTTCGACTTCGCTTTCAGGCATGGCGATCACACGCATGGTCCGGGTGATCTTGCCCTTGGTTTTCTCGGCAGACAGAACGTGGTCGGCAAATTCGTTGTACATGTGCACAACCCCCTTCATCTGGCCCGGGTCGATGAAAAGTCTGGCGGGAGTACTAGCACCTGCAGGAACCCGGGGTCAATGATTCATGTCATGACGTAGATCTGTAGATCAGTAGATCACATACCTTGTTTTCTCAAGTACATCACGCACACCACGATGCATGCCGGTAGCTGCAATGGAGAAGGTGCCAGCTCTGCAGGCAGGACAATAAAGCTATAGCCTCCAAGGCGAGCCAGAGTTTCGACAGACCTGCCTTGCAGGGAACTCAATGGAGCTGCCCGGCGTCCAAGGCTAGCGAATGTTCTCGCTCGCCGTAGTCTCGGGGCCGGTGATTGAGAATTAGCTCCCAGGGTCAGGCTAGACTGCACGGGGTGAACCCGACGGAATAATCGGCGTCCTCGGGATGCGCTCTCCTCCTCCGCATTTGGCTTCTCATCCGCGTCAGCTGTAGGGATACGTCAGTTTGGGGCTCGCAATGAAAGGTTGAACAGACTTACACCCAGGAGCAATATCCTCGGCAACAGCGGGATGAATGTGAACAAGGAGATTCAACTTCGCGCTCAGTGCATTGAATGCCACGCTGGCTTTGGTTGGATCGAGGTGACTCAGTCGACTGACTCGACTGGCTTGGGTTGCAGCGGAGGCATGGCTTTGCATCGAAACCTGACGTGAGCCAGTATGCGACTTGGTAGATGAGTTCCCCGTACTCTTGGTCTTCACGCGTTCCAGTTGTTCCTGCGAGTTCCCCGACGGCCTTTTCCCATGCCTGTCGCTGTACTTGGAGGATTCACGGGTTATGAGTGGCGAGTCTGCAGCCTTACCATCAGAGAAAGGATCCGATGCTGCGAGGGGGTACCCTGAAGGTGGGTGCTGCGGGTGTTGTTCCAAGATGGGGTTGTCTGAGAGAGGGAGCTCCGAAGAGGGATGCTCTGAGGAGGAATGCTTTGAGGCATGTTCTGACCTGTCAGAGTGCTGGTGAAAGTTCAACATGTTCGTCAGCCAGCCGTCTTCCAGCTCCTGGAGAGGCAACTGGGATGGGTGTCGACGAACGGTCATGGCGGTGTCCTTGGATTCATGAGACCCAGCTGTCTGGGCACTGACATTGCGGTTCAGTTCCGCGCTCTCGGGATCAAAAGGTGCATTCGGAGGATTGGCATCTCTCTTGACAGGGTCGGTGCTCGCCTGCGGGTGGTTGTCATCAGGTGCAGTCCGCTGAAGAGCTTCTCTCAATAGCATAGAATCTCGTTCTTGGGATTTGCTTCCGCGCAGGCGGTGCACAAAGTTCCTCAAGCGCTTGGAGCCATGCTGGGACCGAGCAGGTTCCGCACGAATGGAAGTTTGCGGGCCATGTTCAGAAGGCGAGATATGATCGTCAGGGTAGATGTGATCGTCAGGCAAGTTCGACGATACATTCACAGCAAGAGAAGTGGTTGTCTCCCTGTCGTCAATCAGATCCCAGTCTTGGTCGTCAGTGTTAGGGTCATTTGAATTGGGTGCAGCTTGGTTTGGCAACGGGTCGCTTCTCGAAAGACGCAGTATAGGCCAGGTGCGACGCGTCGGACGGGCAGGTCGGGCACTGGAAGGACGGAAGAGATCTTTAAGAAACGGCATGATGGTAATAAGTACCTAAGAATGGAGCAACGATTTCTCAGTTCAAGTCATTGCAGGTAGAGAAACAGAAACCAAAGCACGAGGACACTTGCGAGTTGCGTAGGAAAGTGCATTGGAAAGCGGAAGCTGCGGTCTACGCGCAGCTTCCACATTGGCGCATTGGAGTTCATGGAAATACAAGGGTACTCTGAAGTTATCCAATACTTGATCAAGCGAATAGATGGCTAAAGAGTATCAAATTGAAAGTCCAAGGAGATCTATTTGTGCCGTTCGCCCAACGAGGCCGAGGCTTTAAAAGGCCATGTCATTACCTTTGTACAGTCAACAACCCACAAAGTATCAGAGCCCCGCTGACGGGTATTCAGCTTTGGGGCGAGCAAGAACAGAATCGCAAACGCCGGTATCATGCAAATTTCGGGGATATGTATAGTGATAGAAGACCCAAGCCGGACTTGATCATACTTCGTCATTTTCTTCGCAGGGGGACCACCCAGTCCCATCTATGCGCAAGAGCAATGCTATCGCAAGATGCTCATTCGTCGGTTTCTCCCTCGAGCAGGATGTAGTGGAGGATGTCGCTCAGGGTGAGAACACCCTTCAGCTTGAAGTGCTCATCCACTACCACCAAACGGTGAACGCGAGACTTGCGAATGGTGTCGAAGATAGTGTCCAGTCCATCGTTCAGCGAGCAGGTGTAGATGCCCGGGAAATCCTACCGTTATAGTCAGTTACATGTATTGCACGAAAGACACGGACCCATGCAACTTACCGGAGAACGCTTCTTGAGAACCTCTCCCACTGTAAGGCTCAAGTCATCGTAGACACCGCCCCGAATCAACGCAATAACGTCGACTGACTCGAACACATTGTACACAACGCCTAGAACGGACGAAAATCAGTAGCCATCCCAGCAATCTTGAAGCAGAGAATGTCGCATACCCTCAGAGTTCAGGATCGGCACGCTGGATATGCTGCGCTCGACTAGAATGTGAATCACGTCAATGACAGGCGTATCCATGGAGGCCGTGGCGATATTATCGTAAGTTCCAATCAACAGCTCCCCCAGCGGGCGGCGCAGCTTCTGCGTATCGCCCACATTGACAGCGACGAACTTGAGAATGCGGTACTGCGTAATGACACTGAGCACATGGGATCGATCGGTCTGACTATCGCTCGTAACGAGGGGGATTCTGCGCGCGCGAGACTCGAGCATACGTCGACAGGCTTCGTACAGGGGTCTCTCAGGGTCAATGGAGATGGTCTCGGGAGGCGCAACACCTAGGGCTTTTTCGACCTCTGTTCACACCGAATCTCGGGTCAGCATTTCATTGAGTAGCGCCTGCGCAGAGGGGAAATCGGAACGCACCTCGGAGACTGTCGAGCCGAAATTGGTCGATTTGATCCAGGGCAGCGGGATTCTGGAAATAGTATTGGATGACGTTAATGTAATCGGAGGTGGTCAGAAGACCCGCGAATTTGGACGCTTTGGAGTCCCATAATGGGGCTGAAACGATGCCTGTACTCCCCGATTGCCAGTCAGCCTATGGTCTCTGTGTTTTCTCTGCCGTTATTTGGGGGGTGGGAGGGAAGTCGTGCCATTTTGGATGAGAATGTTCAAGCTTTCCTTGACGGAGAGCGAGGTGTCGAAGATGATGAGTCGGAAACTGAGAGGGAGAACGTCGTAACTGGTGCGAACCTTCAGGAAGTTGCGAATGGCACGCTGCGAGGCTGAGTTAGTCGGAATCTGGATATGAGCCACGAGCCACGAGCCACGACGGGATGGTTCTCCCCTCTAGACAGAAACGGGGCGGTCAAGGAAGCAAACTCACCAGGCCCTGTCGCTCTTCCCGGTCGATTGGTCTCTCGGATTGGGAGGCCATTGGATGGCGAAGGTACGAAGAGGGCTGCACAAAAGGCGCGTGACCGAGGGAGGTGAAAGACCCGGAGAGGTGAGGCCGGCTGTCCGCCTTCGTCATGTCGTGGTGGGGGTCGAGGAGTGGAGTCCGGAATGGGGGAGCAGGAGGCACTTAAAGCATCTAGGAGACTTCGAAACTCGTGTACGGGCTACTTCCGCACTATATATCTTTCTCTCTTAGCAGTTTTGGAAAAGATGCCAATCATTGCATCTCTGCCCCTCTTCTCCCTACCTTCCGACGGGCCAATGCTGCTGCCGCCCGATCATTAAGGCATGCATCTAGACTTTTATGGTTCACACCACATCTACCCGTGCTACAAGTGATCTAGATCTTTAATACATATCCTGATTAGAACTATTACTCCTATCCCAGTATCAATGGTCCCTCAAACGCCACCGCAACTCGCTAAATGCAAGGTATCTCCGAAACAAAGCCCATCTCCCTAAAGCGCATAGATAAGAACAGATCCTCACTCGCCTTCGTCGACCCTCTCAAAGATGCCCGTGCAGCCGAACCCGATAAAGACAGGTTATATCCGAGCCCCAATTCGACTTGATTCTAAAAACCACTTTGTCCACACGGACAGTCGGGATATCGATGATGGCGTTGAGTGCGAACCGCTGGATATTGTTCTCCTTGTGAATGTCATACTCCATCTTCCCAACACGGTAGAAATTTGCACCGAGCACAGGGTCATCTGAATAACTGCTTTCCGCTTCCAAGGCGTTCGAGACTCGAAGGGAGCTCATGAGCACATCGTGCAGTGATTTTTCGCCGGGAATATTGTAGCCGCCGAGCCCTTCCTCTCGTGCGGATGGGGGGTCATCTGGTCGGGTTTCCTTCTTCGAAGACCAGGACGACCAGGACCGCTTGGCATTATTCTCTTCGCCGATGGGGACGACGCGGAAGCGCGCCCACATTTCGACTTCCTTTGGTGCTGAATCTGGATGGAGGGTTGTGCTGGCGGGGACGTGTTCGATTATCACCTCCTCCGGGACAATGTCACGACCAAGCAAGACTGCGAGCTGGGATTCTCCTTCGCGAGGTGTACTGCACCAGCAGTCTCCCGTTTCTTCCCATGGTGATAGGGCAGCCACGGGGGGCAGGGGACCCTTTCCAAAATTGGCTCCGATGCGGAACATTCTCCGCACGACACGCAAAAAGTAGAATGGATGATTTTTGCTAGCTGTGGGGGCTGTGTTGGACGGGTCGACAATTGCGCCCATGGCTGGGGATAAGAAGTTGATTCTGGGCGGGTAGTATGGGCTTACGACAACGGGGACTTGAACATCGGTAGGACGAGGGGCGTTGGCATGTTCTGATCGAACGCTGCTCAGCTCGCGTGACATGGACGACATTTGAGAGTTCATTTTCGACACTTGGTTCGTAAAGCCGTTGAAGATTTCGGCTTCGGTGATGTTTGGGGGTAGATTGATTTGGGGTTGGCCGAAAGGCATAGACCGGCGAATTCTGGACAGCATGTCATTTGGTAGCGCAGCCCAAAGACCCCCTTGGAGTGCAAATGCAAGAGCTACGGAGAGCAACACGATGAGACCGGCTTTGATCCAGTTGGTGCGGTTTGGCTTTGGCCTTGGCGTTGAGGGCAGATCATCGGGACTTGTCGGTCTGGTAGAGGGGAACCATTGTCGGAATAGACTCTCCTTAGGCGGGTGAGGAGATTTAGGCAATTCCATCTCGGACCTGGCCTCGGCAGATTGAGAACGTCGGAAGATTGAAGGGATGATCGTCCGCACCGGTGCGGTCCATGAGGCCGAAACAGGCTCGGCCTCAGCCTCTTCTCCTATCTCGACTCCCTCAACCTCTTCGATTTTTTCTTCCTCTTCTCCCTCTTCTTCTTCCGAAGTTGGCTCTTCCCCCTCTTCGATTGTCTCCTGGGTCATCGCTAGACCAAGACCAGAGGGACGACGAGGAGGTTTAGTGATATTCTTCCCGTGGCGTTCACCACGGTATTTGCTTGGTCGTGTTCGTTGCAAATCATCCCCGTGAATATCACGCTCTAGATCCCACGACACTTCAGACGCATTGTCTACCGAACTTTCGCGATCAGGGCTGCTCCTAACAGAAGCACCATTGAGACGGTCTCCAGCGCGCTGAAGTGGTGACGGATACAATGGCTCGGTTGACATGACTGACAAGCGCCGTTGGCGAGGAGGTTCCTCGTCAGAGCTTGAATCCGTAGAAACTGAGTTCCGCACAGGAGGCGACGGAGTAGGTGATGCAATTCCGTCAAGATCCTGCTGGAGCTGAGTTTGATCAGGAGTGGGCTCCCTTTTCCGCCGAGTTCGCCTCTCGGGATTTTTTCTTTGCTTGCTAGGCGAGTCGCGTCTCTGTGCAACCTCGATACCTGCCTCGATCCTCTCGGCGATGTGGACTGAACTGATATTTGGGTCTACTGGAGTCTGGGTGGGCAAAGCTGATGTTGTTTGGGCACCATAATTCCACGAGTTTGCGATTGGAACAGCTGGTAAGGCTACACCTGGTGAGTTGCCAAGTAATGTGTCGACAAACCCCTCTCCAGAGGAGGCATAAGCATACCCCTTACCAAGTTTGGATGCGGATTTGGGAGGCATCTGCGCGTGTCAGTCTTGGCTCTTCTGGTTCCTCTCACTTCGCGCTGGAGTGCATCGTCCCGACACATAGAAACTCCGAGTAAAAAGACAGACTCGATGAGATGGAATGATCACAAAATGACAAAAGCAGTTGTTAGAGAGCGGGACGATGAGCAAATCAATCGGAGTGAAGTGATCAGTGACCCGAGGATGGCGGGAGGTTTGCAGACAGGAATGTTGGAGGGGATACAAGGGCTGTTTAGGATGTTCCACACACGACGGGGGTATATCATGGCATTTTATAGGTGCGTCAAAGAGTCAAAGACAGAATGTTTGGGCCGTTCAAGGTTCATAGACGAAATGATAGGAATCAACACTTACACCGGTCTGTCGCAAAGAGTCGATCCTTGGAACAGGCCACCCTGGTCACCAGGGGCAAGTCTCTCCTCAGGTGTACAACTTGACGAAATATAGTAGCGCTGTAAACATATTAGACACGGTTTAAACAACAGCTTGAACAAGCTGCATGGTAGCGACGAGGTATAGGTCAAGCCAGGGGACCGGCACCAGAGACGGTCCTGGGCAGGGAAGATCGAGTTCCCGAGGAGCTGAACATGACACAACATGACAAAGACTTACAGTCGAAGCAAAAGGCGTGTCAAAAGTGAGACTGAATCAATCGCGAACTCCAGACTTCTTGGTTTGTCGAAACGCGCAGACGCGTGAAACGTGAGCAGAAAAGATGTGGAGCCGCGATCGCGAATCAGAGCCTTAAATGGTCAACATCCAACGTCCAACTTCAAATACGCAGTATGAGCTTGCACATTTGCTTGAGAAAGATGAAGCTAGGCTCAACTGCAACGGTCGCGTTTTTGAGAAATATGAGTAACTTGAGTGTTGCCTTCGGGTTCGGTCTTTTTCGCTTTGTCCTTTAACCCTTCCAGGCCTTCTACGGAGTATTCTTTGTCGCTTTGTCGAGTTTCTTTTTCCAGCTATTTTTGATTCTCCTAGGATCCTTCTTTGAAGTCATTTACAAATACACTTAGACACTCTTTTTCAAGCGAATGAATTGCGCATGAACAATGCTGAGTACATACAAGAATCGCGGTATCATCGTCCTGCCACTCCGTTGCGCCAGCGTGCTACATCCAGCTCTCTAGACACGGAATGGAATACTATACATCGGGCACAGGTGAGGGGGGAAAGGAGGCGGGAGTCCAAAGCAAGGATGTATTGGGGGCGGGAGAATGGCTATATCGTATTCAGCACGTCCAGGCGGCCAGTGTGCCGTCCTTGCGACCTTCTACAAGATATCCGTCCTTCAGACGCACACGTTCGACAGTCGCAGGGGCTGGACCCTCGTTATCATCGATACCAACGCCGGGCCCACAGTCCCAGTGGTGGGCGTCGGCCTTGTCGTAGACCTTGACCACGTTCTCGCCCGCGGCAGCAACGATGCGCTTGGAGTCGAACATCATGCTCGTGATGGGCTTGTCGTAGGCGTAGGCATCGTAGATGGAGCCCATGCGCAGATCCCAAATACGGATGCTGCGGTCGAGACTGCCTGTTACCAGGTGCATGTCGTCGAACTGCAGGCAGGTTACAGGGCCGGTGTGGCCCACGAGACTGCGGTGGACCTGGCCACTGCGGAGATCCCATAGGCGGACCATGCCATCAGCTGTTCCGCAGGCCAGGGCAGCGTCGAAGCATTGGACTGCTCCAACAAAGTCGGCAGATGCGTCGGGAAGACGGCCCGACGGGCGCCAGGTCCCATCGGTGGTTGCTGTAGACGAGGCTTGGGTCGCGGCCCATAGAATATCGAGTGTTTGAACGCAACGCCCCTTGACCAGATCCCATTGTCGCAGTGTCTTGTCTGCGGAGCCTGAGATGAGTGTGTTGCCCTTGAAGTGGAGGGCAGTGACTTCGTCGACGTGTGCGTCGAGGGTGAACACATGGCAATCCTCCAAGTTGGAAGAGGGAGGCACAGGTGAAGCATGCTCCATTGTATCCTCCTGTTCGCCACGCTCGTGCTTGTTCAGGCGGCCGTCGCGAGTCGCGGGCCGAGCGCGACTCAAATCCCACAGCCTGACGGACGCATCCATGGATCCCGTCGCCACGATGTTATCTTCCACTTGCAAACATCGAACCGAGGCGTGGTGTCCCTCGAGCAATCCCGAGCATCGGCCAACGTTCATGTCCCATACTCGCACTGTGTCGTCCAACGCGGCGCTGATCATGGTGCCGAAGGGGAAGTCGAAGTCAATCGCTGTAATCATATCGGTATGCGCTTCGATTTCCTTGATTAATGATCCCGGGGCGAAATGCTCGTGCAGAATCGGCATGGAACGTTTCCCTAGAGTCCTTTGTAAGCCATTGTCCACTGCTTGCAAAATGCATGAGTTCCATACGTATAGATCTATGTCTTAAGCTCTTTGGTGACGCGGTTGGCAGTTTCTCGTATATCGACTCGGACATGAACGATGCATCCATAGCAGGGTCGCCAGAAGAGGCGATCGAACCGTCCGGGGCTTCTGAAGACTTTGGTGTCTCAGCCGCGGCAGATGTGTCGGGTGTCTCCTCTGGTAGCAGGTCTTCAAGCTTGTTGTCAAGTTCCGTCACTGTACCGCGCAAGTCAGAAATGCTTTTCTCTTGTCAATGGAGTGTTTGCCAGGGTAACCCACGATCATGCTCCAATGCGGCTTCGTCCATCTCCAAGCCCGCTAGTCGATCAAGGACGATTTGACGCATCTTGTGCAAGTTGGCGATTTTGTTATCAATCTCATGGATCTCGGCGCTGCACATGTTCTTGCGAACGCCCATCAGATCCAACTTCCGGCTGAGCGTTTTCCGCTCCTCCTTGAGCCCGGCCGGTCCAGCCGTCAAAGCTCCAGCCTTCTCACTGTCCTTGAGTAACTTTCCACCCTTGGACGACCGCCTCCGGTGCTTCTTATGACCATGCTCCTCTTCTGGAATGGAGGCCTGGAAGCCTTGGAATAGGGAGTAGGAGCTGTTGTCTTCGGGGAGGTCGGCGAGGAGGTCATCAGGGAGAGAGGATATGGCACGAGACTTGATCTCAGTGGTCGAAAGTTTGGATCGCATCAGATCGGTCGGAGTCGTCTGGGTCAAGGAGAACACCTTGCGCTGCGCCGCCGGCCGGCGCAGTTCGCGGTGGATGTCGGTCATGGCATTATGATAATGGGCAGGCTGCGCCTGGTCGGGCGGTCCTATCAAGTGTCCAGCCGTTGATGTGACCGTTCGGCCGAATGCTTCTAGATGACGGGTCTATACCAAGTGTGTTAGTTCGCGGCGTTGAGGGGCATGTCGCGGGCGAAAAAAGCGTACCGTGATGCCGGTGCCCAGCAGGCCATCGCCCTCGGCGTAATCGGACAGACCGGAAGGCGAATCATCGCGACGGTGATTCTCCATAGCCTGGAGTTGTGGGGGGGCTCAACCAAGACCCATGTGTTGGAGAGAAGGAAGCTCGGTAGGTGCAGAGAGGCAATCGTCATGTGTTCACGCGATGATTTACCGCGTCCCCGGGTACGTACGGTTCTTTCCGATACAGTCTGAGACCCGGTCTCGCCTTCAATTGACATGTCATGATTTCCTGTTTTCTGGAAAATCGACTGGAGACATGCAAGGTGCATCTTCTCTTTGTATCGCTACTTGTTCAGTACCCCAGCTTGTGCAGTAGCCCATCAGAAAGCTCGGTACTGGTCAAGTACCACATACCTAATCTATTGCACGGACGATTCTATAGATAGTGACTAGGTCTCTTACAAGCGAGAAAAGTAGCAGATAGCCTCGATTAGAGAAAAAAAAAGGCAACAGAAGCACTCCCTATATGCTTCCTTGTCGGTGTGCAACATGAATAGCCGCCGTGCTGGAGCGCCCGAGAAGTCGATTCCGACATCGCAGACCCGCTACTTCTCTTCTCTTAACTTCACACCGCAGCCATGGACACAGCCATTGACCTGTCCGATGCCTCCAAGGCACTGGACCTTGCCAACATCCGCTTCCAGCTTATGTGAGCTCCTTCCAGTCTTCAATCCCCGGGGCGACAATCCTTTTCCTTGTTATGCCCCGCGGTCCCGCCATAGAGTCACCGCAAGATAATCACATCAAGCACCAGAGCTTGCGGACTCAAATCACGTATCTCATAAGAACCGCTACTGATATACCAGACTTCCAGTCGGCTCGAGGACACAATCACCTTCCACCTGATCGAACGAGTCCAGTTCCCCCTCAACAAGACCATCTACATCCCCGGCGGAGTCACAATCCCTTCCAGCGAGCTCAGTCTTGCCGACTACCTCCTTCGCGAACAAGAACGCCTGCAGTCACGCGTGCGCCGCTACGAGTCCCCCGACGAATACCCATTCTTCCCCGATGTTCTCGAGAAGCCAGTCCTGCAGCCCTTGAAGTACCCGCGCATTCTGCACCCCAACGACGTGAACGTCAACGATGTGATCAAGCAGCGCTACATCAACGAGGTCCTGCCCGCCGTATGCCCGCAGTTCGGTCGTGAAGACCGCGGCGAGACGCAGGAGAACTATGGCTCGGCGGCGACGTGCGATGTTGCTTGTTTGCAGGCGCTGTCGCGTCGGATCCACTTTGGCAAGTTCGTTGCAGAGTCGAAGTTCCAGAAGGACCCTGAAACCTTTGTGCGTTTGATCAAGGCTGAGGATCGGGAGGGTATCGATGCTGCTATTACGGATGCCAAGGTTGAGCAGAAGGTTTTGGAGCGTCTGGGTCTTAAGGCCAAGACTTATGGCACTGATCCTGCGTTCCCTGAGGAGAAGGGTCAGAAGATTAATATCGATGCTGTGGTGGCGATGTACAAGGTAAGAATTGATTGTCTGGGGTTGGTCCTTTCGAAGCAGCAAGAACTGACATGCGCCAACTGTAGGAATGCGTCATCCCTCTGACCAAGGTCGTCGAGGTCGAGTATCTTATGCAGCGCCTCAAGGGTACTCAATGGGAGTGAATAGCGGCTATATCATGAAGTAATGAACTTTTGGTTCTTTTGGGGATCTATAGAATCATGCCGCTGGTTTGAAGGGTACTGAAGCAAGAAGACAAAAGACACCAACGTATAGAAAAAAAAGATTCTCGTAAACGGGACATAAAGTGAAACGAGAATTATCCCTTCACTGCGGGTTCAAGTACTCCGTAACCGCCTTAACAGCAGCCTCGAACTTGGATCCATCGATCAGGGTCAAACTACCGTTAGTACGGATACCAACTTCCTGGAACGCACGCTTGGAGTCGGAGTGTCCGTCATCCTGCTGGTGCGTGTACTCCAGGGTACCTGTGCACATGGCATTACGCTGGAGCACCTCGTCCTCCGGGTGGAAGAAGAATTGCTGGGCGTTTTCGCCGGCCTTCTTCTTTTTCTTCTGAGGGCGTGCCTCCTCAAGGTCGAGCTTGGACTCAACTTCCTGGTAGTTCTTGGAGATGATCACGTAGTGCGAGAAATTGTATGGCTCCTTGTCCTGGATGGCCCAGGCCATTTCCTCCAGCAGCATGTTGTACATGGGCGGGATGACTTCGGAGGGCATGTTAATCAATCGTTCGGTCAGAATCAGGCCAATCGGGGGCACTGGTGTCTGGGAGATGAGCTCGTGGAGGGCAGAGAGGGCGGGGTTGGCGGCGGCTTTGGTCTTGATGTACTTGGTCAATTCCTGGATGACGGGCTTGTCCTAGTGGGTTGTTAGCTTCTGGGCAATTGAGATTGTAGAGTTAAACAGTTGTTACCTTGTGCTCCTGGAGGTTTAACACGGTCAGGAAAGCGTAAGGATCCGACTCATTGCCGTCGGTCTTGACGGTCGAGCCGAGCGTGGGCTGCGACAGAATCAGGTCGGCCAGAGCGGACATATCAAACATCTGGGCGTCATTGTCGAACAGCTGGCGGAGGAGGTTCTTAAGGCCGTGGAAATCGATAGCGGGCTGCGGGTCGAACCATTCGAAGTCGACATTGACCATTTCAACGTCCTGCTGCGGGTTAAAAGTTGTCCAGTAGAGTGCGGCGCGGGGTGCTCACGTCGTCGGACTCATCGTCTCCCTTGGTGCCGCCCATGGGCACATCACCGAGATCCTGCTTGCGCTTTCCCATGATTGTATGAATCCTGATGTCCCTGAATGGTGGAGCGAAAAGACACTTTTGACGGCGCTCCGCCCCTCGGCCGCTTTGCGAACTTTTTCCTTATCGCCTGTTATCGGCCCGATCTATGATGTCGGGCTTCTGCTCATTTTGAACAACTTGAGTTGACCAGGTACATGTTGTTGAAAATAGGCGATTCACTAATACACTGAAGCTGTCCTAGCCTCTTGGCGTGGTTATCATCTCAATGCGATGTATATCTTTGAGCAGGCTAAGTTGTCAAGTCGTCAACCTGAACATATATCCGTTGAGGCTCGCTAGGCTAAGATTGTTTCCGATCTAAAGAGCTACCGAAGTATTGTAGCATATTGAACCATTTGAAATGCCCATTGTAAAGCTAGTTGCCACCTGTAGGTAGTTATCACAACATATATGCTACGCTCCATGCCAAATGCTACCAGTGCAAATGCTAAACATCATACTCCACCTGCTCAACAGTAGGCACCTTGTGCAACTTCACATCAAAGAACTGCGCCACAAGCTGCACACAGTCCCAAATAACCTGCACCTCCTCCTTAGGGAGCCCCAACCGCCTGGTCCCACGAATATGCCAATGCGTCTCATTCGGCAGATTCTGGCTCATGATACCCGGCAGTACAACAAGCTGAGTATCCACATCATCCAGCACCTGACGATCCGACAAGAACAACCCATAAGTGATCTCCTCAGAAATCCAAGAGAAGTCCTTATGCGCAGCAAATAGATTCAAGGTACTGCCGGTATTACGTGAGTACAGCTTCTGCATCCACCCTGTGCCGCGGTCATGGTTATCCTGGTCGCATTGCCAGCCCTCGCGCGTGAATGTGTAATCCTTGTCTTCGTCGCGCTCGACTTTGCTAATGGATAAAATGGCTTCAATGGGCTTGCAGACGCCGACGATCGGGACGGCTTTGATGAGTGCTTCGCGGAGACGGCGGACTAGTGCCTGGCGGGCGGGCGAGG
The DNA here is from genome assembly GCA_018410145.1 of Penicillium corylophilum. NCBI lineage: Eukaryota > Fungi > Ascomycota > Eurotiomycetes > Eurotiales > Aspergillaceae > Penicillium > Penicillium corylophilum. The sequence continues at coordinate 1,985,626 of JAGUQL010000001.1, forward strand.
TCGCGTACTCTGGCTGGCTGCAGAGGTGCAAGTATAGCTGGTCTGCGCGCTCAGGGTCCTGGCTTGCGGCTAGAGTGGCTGTAGCGAGAATGTACCATTTGTCGCTGCCCAGGGTCGTGGTTTTGAAGCGGTTCTCCAATTCTGTAAACAGCTGTTGGAAGCGGGGCTGGATTTCCGGCACGGGAGCGGGCGGACTCATTGTGCTATAGGAGACAAATGATGTATGATTAAAGGGGTGGATGCGTCGGAGGACTGGTCTCCTACTGAAACCGGGAGACTTGGTTGGGGAAACAGGTACACTCTCAATTGATTGCAGTGTGCATAATAGTCGTAATCGACTCCGATGGCCGGAGTGGGTCGTGCGTAAGAATGTCATGGTGTGCATGTTGAAGGGAAGCTATTATTCGAACCCATTCGAATCCGGCGGTATTCGGTGCTATATCGGAATTGCGTCGAATATGAAGGAAGTGAAGACTAGTCCAGTGGAACATCTACTCCTGCTCCACGATAGCTCTCACCGATCCTCAATGCGGCTAAGCACTCACCCTACATACCGACGACGAAAGTCGTAATATCACACACACACACACATGTAGCTAAGAAAAGAGAATAAATCAATTGTCCACGCTATATTGACAAATGAATTGAGCCCATTGACCACGAAATTCAGCTGCCACTGATGAAATGGAAGGCGAGTGGAGTTATACAAAGTGGAGCGCCATAATAAAAGTCTTGCATCAACGATGTCACCGCAGCCAAGCTACCCTGATTAAAGGGGAGCACTGACGCAAACCCAAAGAGAAAAAAAAAGGGTCCAACAGAGCACACGAGCAAAGAGCAGCAGTTAGCGATTATCAATTCACTGCTTCTGGTTCTCGCCCCACAATATGATCTCAGTGACTTCACAGTGACATCATTAGCAATTTCCCCAAGTTCGTCGAGTATAAGTTCGAGCTTTTCTGCTTGAATCAAACATCATTAATTCCTCACTCCATCTCCAAACAAAACTATCTCTCTTCAATTCCTTCAATTCCTCAATACCTCCATACCTCCATACACAATGTCTTCCAGCGCTGCCCAGTCTAATGTCGGCTCCCGTGCCTTGTATGAGGCCGGTGACCAGCGCAACCCTCCCCAGTCCGAGCAGCATGCCACCGCCTACAAGGAGGGCCAGACGGGCAGCCACAAGAACCTCGACTCCAAGGACGAGCGTTCCATCGCCAACAAGCTTGCTTCCCAGGGCCGCAAGGATGATCCCTCCCACCACCACAACAACGATTACAACCCCGAGTCCGAGCTCAGCAAGCAGGACCCTACTAAGCCTGTATGTTTGCCTTCAATCTATATGGCTTTAACGAGTTGCTAATATGTTTACTACAGGCTAAGCTGCACGGTAACGCTCCCTCCAAGGGTGCCCAGATCGACGCAGAGCTCCAGGCTGAGGATGAGGAGCGTCTGCGCCAGAAGGGCATTAAGAAATAAATTGGTCATGATGTTATAAAATTATCATACCCCCGTTTAGCATGTCTGATCGGATCCGACCAGGAAGGCGTTTGGGGAAGTTATTTTTGTACGATATAACGATTTGAACCTCGCTTTGAGAGTTGAGGGCTTGAATGATATGATTGAAATGCACTTTGATCAGTTGTAGAACAAGAAAATTGTAGAAGCTTTTTCATTGTTCAAATGTTGGATATGTTGTGTCGTCACTAAATCTATATAGTCTGTGCATTTATGTTCAGCAAGACGAGGGACAATTGAATCGTTAATGTACAGGATTGGTTGAACCCATGTATATATGTAGCGTCCGTGGCTAGAGGACGGAATTAGGTGTGTATGGCCTGGTGTTTTCAGGACAAGTAAGAGATCGACAGTCAGAGAAATGGATAACTGTTTCCGCATCAGACCATCAAATGCGGCGCCCTTGAGGGCATTGCTGGGACTGAGCACTCCAACTCATTCATATAAACCTGGTGTTTGTGTTTCCTGGGGCCCGGCCTCAACCTTCCTGGGTGAACTTCGGGTCATCATCGTGTGGCTCAGCAAAGACGTTGTTCCAGTAGTCCTCAACCTTCTGACAAAGACCTGCCTTGTCTATCCACGATTCAAAAATTGTTTCATACGTGCAAGTGGCCCATTTGATCTCCTCCCAGAAGGCCTTTTCAACGTCAAAACCGAACCGGTTAAGAACATCTGGAGGACCCGACCATGCCCGCACATCCGAGCCATTATCGTCAATTGTGGGGGTGGTCTCCCAGCCCATGCCAAAGAGATTGTCTCCTGGGTTGAACTTGGGGAAGTTTGCATGGATGAAGAAGACAGCCGGAGGAGGGGCCACGGATGGGTCGTTGACCCTCCATTTGCCTTGCGAGGTAAGGCCGTAATCTTCTCGTGGATCCGCCTGGACCATGGCAGATCCTGAATTTTTGATCGAAGAGTAATGCCCGATCGGTTGCACCTTCTCACTCACCGTATAGTAGGGAGCTTTGAGTGCTGCGGCGGCGGCAGTGAAGGTCTCCTTGTCCCCTTCTCCGGGGCCACCCTGGCTCAGCAGTCGGAAGTACAATGAGGGGCCGTGGAAGTTGTAATAGGCGGCGAGCAAGAGGGGCTGGAAATGTGTCTTCTTGGACACGAGGATCTCACCAGCTTCCGTAGACTGACGGCTCGTCATAGGTGGGACCGGTTGCTTCGAAATCTGGTAATACAGAGGGGATGCCGAGGAGAACCAGAAGTCTGGCCAAGTGACCATGCCGGTTGATGTGTATGGCTCCGAATCCAAAAGGTCTTCGGGTTTATGCAGCGGGAAACAATCCGCATCCATCCAAATGACTTCTTCGAAGGAGGAGAAGAGCATGGCGAAGATTTTGAGTTGATAGTGCGCGATGGGCTCCTTTCCCACGACATCACTGATCATAAAGCATCGCGCATTCATCTCGGGAAGCACCTTTTCGCAGATATGTTTCTCCCACTCATCCCCGTCTTTCATATATACCTCGACGGGAAGCGTGGACCCGGAGCGACGAAGCATGCGCAGCGAGTTGATAAAGACGGGCATATACGTCGACCCAGCGGTGGTTACAACTCCTCGCGTGCCCGGGTAATGGCTATGGACCGGCTTCAAGTCTCGATCCTGTTTGGTGATCTCTTTCACAAACTGGTCATGCGCGCCTTCTAGTAACCACATACACTCCTCCGTCACTTGGGATAAATCGGGTCGTGGAATGCCCTCATTAGGATTGAAATGGACACCGAACGCACTGCCCAGGCTCTTCGGGGGAGGGCATCCGGGTTCAAATTTGGAAAGGAGAGGGTGGAAGACTTTCCAAAAGTCTTTTTGACGTTCGACGATAGGAACTTCAAAGGCCGTGCTCGGTACGACCGAGACGGTGGATGAGGCGGTGGCCGGGGTCCAGTAGAGATAAACCGTGCATACGAGCAGGGTAGCTAGTATGGCGAGGAAGACGGACCTTGCCCGGCCCGGCCTAAAGAAGCCCATGGTGGAAGGCGGCCGCAGCCGAGGCCTAGTAACAGGTGGGTGTGGCTGGGATTGGCGTAACGGAGCCGATGCAAGACGGAGAGGGGGGTCGATTTGAGCGAGCCGAGGGCGCACGGGCACCGGTCGACGATGTCCGGAATCAGGCAATCGGAGGCAGACTGTTGGGATTGATTCGAGGAGGTACAGCCAGAAGGCGGCCAGGTAGGCGGACTTAAGGGACGGATGAAGTTGAAGTTGGGTGTGCGCGGCCCGTTTGAGGCTTGGCGATGCGATCATGCCGTCTTGCGTGCTCCAAGCTACGAGGCGTTCGACTCAGGCAGCCACATGGACATTGTTCCCAGCACTTTTGCCTTGTGCTTTGTGCTTTGTGAGGGAATCGACACTGGGGCAATCGTCTATTGAAACCGACTACTGCAAACCCGATGCACTATGTGTATCGCACTGGACTCGGACCACCTCGGCCTCATTTTGGATCTGTCTATTAAAATGTTATGAATGCTCTGAGTCGACTCACTGCTCCGCAAAGGCTCGGCCTAGCGATCCCCGAACGGGACTTAGGTTGACGCAATGGTGTAGAAGCCCCGTAGAATATCACCCTAAGCGGCTAGGAGGAACCAGTCGATCCTGGATCATCCTGGGTTGGGTGGAGACTTTGAGCGATTTCCACGCCGCGTCCTGACTTCCTCGCATTTCGACCAGACTAAGGCGCGGATCATGTCCTCCACCGGGAAGATCTCATATCCACCCCCCATTTCTCCCTTTCTCCTTCCCTGAGCCCTCGTGTCCCGCTATATACCATATACCTTTCTCTCCTTCCCGAAGTGCCTCTTGACTCCTGGAATTTACTCCGCCCTTCCCGCCGTTTCAGGCCCACTTTTTTTTTTTGACCGGTGCCCCGACTATCTCACTCAGATCTTCCGGCTCGACACTTTCGCTCCGTGGCCAGTCAAGGCCCTCCCCAAGTCTCGCCTGATGGGAACCCCGTCTGCTGCCTGTCGCGATACTCGCACATAATGTCCGAGGCTGCAGGTCGCCCGCGGGAGCCGGCACGGGAGCCGGCCAAAAGCAAATCCCGCAAAACTGATCCGAATGCGCCGATTCGGAAACGACGGAAAAGAACGGTGGTGAGCGGTGCTCCAGATGACTGCTTCACCTGCTCCAAGCGAGGGGCTCGATGCGACCGACGACGCCCTTATTGTTCCCAGTGCCTCGAGCTTGGCCGCGAATGTTCCGGATACAAGACGACCCTCACATGGGGGGTGGGAGTCGCCAGCAGAGGCAAGCTGCGAGGCCAGACGCTCCCCGTCATGGACGAAGGGGCCGCTGAGTCTTCCAAGAAAGCTTCTAATGCACAGCAGCGATCACCTCCCCGCAGTCAGGGTCAAGCCCAATCTTCGTCACAATGGACCTCAACCACCCCGCCGGCTGCACCTTCCACTGGGATGGGCTTTTCTTCATTTGATACAGAGACCTACAACTCGTTCGACTCAACCTCTCGCAGGCCGCCAGTTGCGTCGAATATACCCGATATGTCGAATGGCGTGCCGTGGACAATGGACATGCCAGATCCCCAGACATGGTCCAGCATGTCTGCTGCACCACCGCAGATAGCCGGCCTTCCGTTACCAACCCGACCAGCGGTGGGGAGTCGCTCGAGCCCAAGCATATCCTCTGAGGTATCACTTGCATATGCACCTCTATTAAGCCCGGAGGCCAGTTTCGCGACACCAGTGTGGCCCGTTGCGAGAAATTGGCCGGCTTCAAATCCAACGCCCCCGCACGATGCAGATGAGGAGATTGACAGGAACAACCAGCAATATTCAATGCTGTGGGATGCTAGTCATTCGCCCTCGTATTCTCAGCTTCTTCTGGCAAGATCAGTAGGACGCACGCCTCGTCTGCGGTATCTGATTAGTTATTTCGCCGAAGTCATTGCCCCGATGATTGTTGCTTTTGATACCCCAACAAACCCGTTTCGCACACACGTTCTTCGCCTGGCACAAGGCAGTGAAGCCCTTCAAGAGGCAATCGCGACACTGGCCACAAGCAATTTACGACAGCGGCGAGAGAAGAACCATATGTCCACCGAGAGAACCCTGCCGGCACGTATGTCGTCCATGGCGCATCGTGCTCTAGCCGACGAGGACTTCCAAGACAGATACGGAATTTCAATGTCGGAGGGTTATCTACGGGAAGAAAATCACCACCGTGGAATGGCCGTGAAGGCTTTAAATGCCGATTTGGCAGACCCCCGTCGCAGATTGTCGGACTCGGTATTAGCCACCTTGCTGGTGCTTTGTTTGTTCCATGGCTGCGACACTGGTGTTGCCGAGTTCCGATCGCAATTTGCTGGTGTCACCAGGCTCCTCGCAATTCGAATGAAACATTCTCCAGTCTTGACAGATGACATAAAGTGGTTCATTCGCATGTTCTCATGGTTTGATACTCTGACTGCGACTACCAATGACCGAGACGTACAACTTCGTGGCAAATGTCTCGAAATCAGCTCGATTACTGATGGTGAATGGGGCTTGGAGAATCTGGCTGGCTGTGATGGACGTCTGTTCAAGATGATATCTCAGCTGGGTCGCCTAAACCTGCTCAGTCAAGACCAGGCGCCCAATGAGTCTCAACCAGCGGACGTGACAATTCCTACTGCCTCATTGCCTCCATCCATGATCTTCCCTGGCTGGGATAGTGTTCCTTCAGCTACTGGATCAGGGGTCATGATGGATGGATATGGATACTCCATGCCTACGCCACCCCAAAGCAGCGATCAGGCTCGAAGACCTTCATCTCCCGCATTCTGGACCGAGTGGTACTCATTACGGCAACGCCTCGAATCCTGGCGATTCGATCCACCTGTTGGTCCGCCCGTTGAGGCCTCGTTCCCCTCGCCACCTTTGACCGCATCCACACTATCCTTCCACCCCTCCAGCTTTACACAGGCTCCCCCGACTTCGCCATCATACCAGGTGGCCAGCGAGAATCTTCAAGATGTCTACCAAATCTCTGAATGCTTCCGCCACGCTGCTCTTCTTTACTGCGAACGACTTGCAGAGCCCAGCCTTCCATCCCAACATCCTCGCATCCAGCATCTGGTTCACCTTGCTATGCACTGCCTCTGCGCTGTGCAGTCAGATGTATACCTTCTGTGGCCACTGTTCATCGTGGGTTCGGAGTGTGTCCAAGAAGACCACCGTTCCACCATTCGAAATCGCTGCAAGGATATCTCCAAGGACTCTGGATTCGTGAACAACATCTCTTGTCTGGAACTGCTAGAGAAAATCTGGGCAGAGCATTCGGAAGAGTCCTCCTACCCCGTGTATCCCTCCGAATTAGGTCCTCCGCCCCCACTGGATGGAAGCGGAACGACCATGACTTCGCAAGCCTTCCGCTGGTCTCGGGTCATGCAGGCCAAACGTGGCGATGGAGAATACATGGTGGCGTAATTATAGCCTGGTCTCTGAATAATACTTCACAGTCATATGGCACACTACTTAGTGATGAATTCGTTTTGGGCATACATTAGTTATGGTGGGCGGAACGATTCTATTTTGATATTGGCGACTTGGATACCTGCACACTTGACGGATATGATACCATTCTTTGTGTCTTTATTTTGTTCTTTTGTTGATAGAATTTGCCCATCGGCTCTCATCCACGGATCAAGTGATACCTGTCAAATGAGCCGGGGGTTGCATTTGTACCTACACTCTACACTATCCACGTACATTGACCTATCACTCATCGCTCGGCTGGGCAACTTGCCCAGCGTGTCCTGAAGTAAAGCTATCCCAAAGACTGACACTGGGTACCTGAAGACATATCATTGCCCATGCTGTATCAGTAAGCACTACCAACATGCAACCCGGTGGAGCGCACGTTGTACCTTCGGCCCGTGGCGGAACGGGAAGCCGTCGCGGACCACTCAATCAAAAATGTCACAGCCACACCACCCAAAGTCCAGCCGCCAGAATCTAGCCCCTGAACATGGGAAATGTGAAGCATAGCCCCCATTCGCGAAGCATAGACAATAGGGTTCAGGGCAAGGGCAACCACAGAACCCCATGTGATCAGTGCGCGCACAACGCACCGCTTCAGAAACCCCAATAATCCCAGCAGCAACGAAGAGCAAAAAAAAAAAAAACAAAGAGAGAGATAACAAATGAGCCAGACCGTCTAGACGCACCTGAAGCTCCCTAGCACCCAGGTGCAGTCGCGAGCGCGTGTATGTTTTGATGCTCAGATCGGGCTTCAGCAAGGGGGTAAATGATCCATCAGATCGGCCTGCAAAGCACCGATTCATCTATTTGTTATTGGACTAGCCATCAGAGATTTTCCAATTAATTAAGGAGATAACCAATGAGTTAATTTTCACCGGCTGGATCATACTGTAACCAGGCCTTTTGCGAAAATTACAGGAAATGCTTGGAACGGGCGTGCAAGGACCATTTCGTGTATACGCACGCGCGACGAGAACCCCCCCCCTGAAATGGGGAGATTAGATGTAAAATATGCTAGGTTTTAGACTTGGTATTCATGGTAGACATGTAGAATGTGCACTAACAAACTCCATTCCTGTTATCCGATCATCGAAAAAAGAAGGCAGTGATAGAGTAGCAAAGGGTACAGATGATCCAGAGTGAGGCTGGTTGATATGCGCATGCACCCCGTGCCCCACTATCCAAGGTTCGGGGAGACCCCCTGTCTTCCGGTGCTGCTTCCTGTTGGCCCTAAGCCCGTTCCTTGTTTCCAGAAGGCGACCGCTACAGTACAGTACAGCCTCGGCTGGCCCTAGCTGAAGCTTTCAGCTCATACCAACCCCGTGAGGCAAAATTGATAAATTTAGGCTGATGTGAGTCATAGCTACAAGAATATAGGATAAGGCAGCTATATTATAACTGGGCCAGTCGATATCAGAAGATGCATGACACAAAACGAAGCAACGCCATGTGCGACGCTGAACGATCGGCGGTGCCTGCTGGTGGCGCAGGATTGTGCTCCGTTTGGCTGGGGCGAGAAGGGGCTTTCGAGAAAGGTGTTGACTCATCTAGAACCAGCCATTGTAAGCACTCCTGGATTCAAGGATTGGTCTTTTGGAATTCTCGGTGTATGCTCTGTAAGGATGCGCGCCTGGGTTTTATTTATTATCATTATTATTATTTCTTGTTTATTTCATCCCTGCGCTTGGTGCGTGAGCTTAGTGTTGGATGGTCGGGTTGTGGTATTTGCGGTCAGCAGAGCTCGTCTGACCTCGTCTTTACGTTTACGCTCTGGTATGGGGCGACTGGTTTCAGCGGATCCCGTTGGTGAGAAGCGGATTGGACGTCATAGTCTCTTCTGTGTGGATTCTAAGGTTCTGATGGAGCCTGTCTCCATTGGGGCATTAGGGCTTCAACAGTTCGGTCGCACTTGATATTCTTCACGGAACAATGTTCATTCATGTTGCTTGCCGTTGATGTTGCTGAGACTTGATCTCCGATCGTCGACCTTGAACTGGGTCTATTCTTGGCTTACTCTATTTCTTGTGCTCATTCTTCATCGCTTAGCTTAGTAGGGCTGCATCAACGCAGCCGGTCTTCGGCATTCACCAACATTTTGAAGGCTATTTTTGCAACCAGGCGGAGTATTTGGAACCCACAAAAAGACGCCCTTCGTGTTGTTCAGCCCTCCCAGCAGTCGCATGACTGGCGGAGGATGCAAGTTGCGGTCTGCGAAGCTCGTCTGCCTGTCTCCGTTTTGGCCCAATACGGCGGTTGCTGCCCAGCGACGCAGCGGTAAAGCCTATGCGTGGTCCGTGATGTTGCCCAACGAGCCGGATACAATCCGTGTAGGTTGGAGACCCTGATGGGGGCTTCTAGTTCTAGTTCGAGAACTAAAGAAAACTTGCCATGGCAACACAGGTAGGCTGGTCTGTTGAAATGGAGTCAGTGGAGTCGAACCGCTGGTAGAAACGGGATCATCCGTCCAAAAGTCCGGCGCAGCGATCGAATACCCGCGAGCCAACCATGGAACCGGACACTGGCATTATCACCGGGACTTGGAGTGTAGAACGGCATGCGTCGTCGGCAGCCCGTATCACAATGGATCCTCATCGCCAAATGAAGCGTGAGAGTACATGTCCACCCGGGTGTTCATGCAGATGAACTGTTCAAAGAGAACAAGATAGGGCTAATTCTCGAAGCCTAGCACATGGCGGCCCATCCAACAGAGGCTTGACACGCTGCGCAGATGCTGCTATCTACTTCTAAAATCAAATTCCCGGGCGATGCAGCCAGTCGCAGCCCAACTTGTACCAAATACACTCGTTGTGGCGACATCAGCCGCCCACCACCTTCCTAGATAGACGAGTCATCGCCGTTAGCAAGTGTCATACTAATCTACGGGATGAGGGTTGCAAAGGCAGTTGTCGCCCAACATTGAGGGGCCTGTCAGCGCAGTTGCAGATAGTGCAGAAGTTAGAGTCTCCATCCGGGCTAGTATGAGGGGTATAGTCTTTGGTGGAGGTACTTTGTGCTTGTCGGTTGTCTTTAGTTACCTTTGCCCTTGTGCTCAAAGAGAGTCAAGAGAGTAGGATATAGACAGACATAAATAAGAGTGAGTCAAAATAGGCATGGTTGATAAAAGAGCAACTTGAGTCATGCCTCAGTCAGAGGGAGTATAAGATCAGCAAGGGAAGGAGTACTAAAAGATGAAATCCGCATACCGCGTAATAAAACGAAACCCACATAAACGCCACGCTCCACCGCGCCAACTCGCACGCGCCCACATCAATTGGGTGTGTAATCTCTTCCCTTTCATCTTGGGTTGAATTTTTCCCATCTCCACCCCTTCTCGGCTCCATATACACAAGTCCCCCCCCCTGGGTCCTCTTCTCTCCTACACTTCTCTGGACATCCAGTCCTACACGGGTTCTTCAACTTCTTTGGCACCGCCAAACCCCCTTCGGGATACCGAATACCGACGTTCAAATGCACTCTCAGCACATTCAGTGTCAACCCTCTCCTCTCCGATCGGAAACCGTACCACGGTGACGGTCCTACTCGACCTCTTTTTGACCTCCAGTTTTCTCTGTCGGCGTCTCTTTTTTTCCCTTCTGCTATTGCGCACGATATCCTGTATAATATACTCGGGTCTTTTGTTTGTTTTTTCTTATCCGTTTAGTTCTGGTTATACCTCGCGACTCCTCTCCCCTCTCAAACTTCAAGTTGATATTCGGCTCATGCTCAGTCGATAATGTATCATTACACAAGTCCACCTCCGGGGTGGTCTGCCTACGACTACACCCAGTCGCCACCCACCTCTCCTCACTACGCCTACTACGCCTCCCAATATGCCAACACATATGCATCGCCTCGCACCGGAAGCACGCGTCGACACACTCGCAAGGCCAGCTATACAGCCACCAAAGACCCCAGCTACTACTCGGGTTACCCGCAGCCTTATTATGAGGCGACGCCAGAATATGGCATTCCGCGCAAGCACGATCATGTAAGTGCTTCTTTCGCGGGCTCGCCCAAACACCGTCGCACACATAAGAACGGTCATCCTGCGGGGGATGGTTTCGGCCCCGGTACCGGCACCGGATTTTACTCGCAATGGCAGCAGCAGCCCATCTTTGATGTGGTTGACGATGCATTCGATATTCCGCGCTACGCTTCGCGCGAGCAGCCCCGACGCCCTGGCCGTCCCCCGGCTACGAATCCCAAACGAGATGACCCCCAAGGCCATCGTCGCACCGCTTCGACGTCTCACCGCAAATCAAACGCTCCCGCTGATTCTCACTTTTACTTCAATCAGGTTCCCAACTCCGAGGATATCGAATCTGCCCGTCGCCAGCGTGCTCGTCGCCAGTCCACTTCCACCCGCACTCCCAAGCCCAAACCGCCTCCCGCCTCCAAGCCGCCGCCTGTCGCTACCGAAGAGGATGCCGAACGTGCTGGTGTCCCACCCGGCTATTCGATCAAGAATTGGGACCCGACCGAGGCCCCCATCATTCTCCTCGGCAGTGTATTCGACGCCAATTCCCTCGGCAAGTGGATCTACGACTGGACGGTTTTCCACCATGGCGCATCGACACCCATGGCCGACGTGGCAGGCGACCTCTGGCTTCTCCTGATCAAACTCGCCGGCAAAGTCAAGCGAGCCGACGAATGCCTCCCCCGCATTCAGCGCCAAGACGCAGCAGAGGTGGTCGAGGATTTCTTAGAAAGCGGCGATCGACTCTGGAACCGGTTCAAGAAGCTTCTCAAAGCATGTGAGATGTTCATGTGGAAGGCCGCCAAGCGGGAAGGTGGCAAGGGTCCGGTCTCCATGGGCCGCAACGCGGGCTGTGAATTTGTGGACTCGATTTTCGGCCGTGATCGAGAGCTTGAAAATACCGAAAAGTTGATGAACAGTATCCGGTTGTGGAATATGCGATTCGACGCCAACTGCGAAGATATCCTTCGCCGACCGTCTGCCAAATAGACGGTCACACACGAAAAAGAAAAGAAAAATACAGAAAGAGAGTGGAAGAATTGATATCCCACACCGAGAGGAGCTATCCCGACAGAGATTATACCATTTGATTTTTGATTTTATACCGGGAGCATTTTGATATGCATTTGCAGCGCGTTGGGTTTGGCTTCGGCTGGCTTTACTCGTTCCATGGTCACTCAGTTTTTGGATTCCCGTCGGCTTCGTGTTTTTTTTTTTCTCGTCCCACTATTATGTGCGAGACGAACCCCCAAAAGAATGTTGGTTTCGGTGCCTCTTTTTTTTATAGCTCTGATTTCGTTTCCATCTTGGGGCGTCTACTCTATTTTCGGCGTTGGCTGTGATGCCGGTTGTCGACTTATGTGCTTTTTCATGCGTCGTTGATGTTTGTGTCATTCTGCTTCGATGATACCATCCTGCGATTTCTTATATTACCATATTTCCTTTGTTCATCTCCTACTGTTTATTCTCTTTGATTGCCGAGTTCTGCATTTCTGTGCAACCAGTCTCAGTCGTGTCTGGATTCTAATGGTGGCCCGAGGAGGAACCCGGGTTGTAGATAGAACCACGACCTCAGCATTTGATAGAACCACATGTTACACTCGTTCATCTTTCATGTTCTTCTTTTTTCCCATGTCCTTTCGTTCTCAATTTCCTTTGATCTAGACTCTCAATACATCGTGTATCGTTGCCATTATTTCCACGTAGACCCTTCCACCCCGCTCTTACCATAGTTACCGAGATAGGCAGTGATGTGACATACGGGCTGCGGCGCGTAGCGCTGCACAGTACCTACGTCTGCATCCTAGATTATGCTTTCCTGTACGCCCGAAAAGCAGGTACCTCGCTGCAATGACGCCAAAGGCTGATGTCACTAACCAATGCGTTCATCCAGATAAGTGCCGGTGATCTATACGGTGCATATATGCAGGTGATAATGCTTGCCACTGGGTTTCCCACGCTAGCTCACACCTGGTGGGTTGGTGTGTGGCGACCCTATCATGTCGAGCGGGGTGATCTTAGTGTGTACTGTACTGTAGTGCGGGGCTGCGGTTACAGCTTATACGCAGTAGTTAACATGCAGGATTATACTTTGTGCGCGACTGTGACTGTGCTCGTGTTGGCCATGTGGCTTTTTTCTTAGCGCTTAGAGTAGTTGCCCTCTGTGGGCGGTTATGGTTGGTTTTGCCTTGGCGGGGTTATGGTTGGCACTTGGGAGGTGGTGATAGCCGTTGTCACACCATGGACATATTTTTAGGCTCCGTTTTCTTGTCATATTTGGACGACGGTGTTTCTAGAATAACAAGGCAGTATTTCGTTGTTCCATTTTGGTCTTTCTAAGTGATCTGTTTGCTTTGTCCTATCGCTGTCGGTCTTTGCGATGTTATTAACATCCATGCTCATATAGTATGTAGGAGCAAGCGACAAGGGCCAGCGCTAGCGCTAGAAAGGCAAGCTACAAGAGCCGAGGATTTCTTTAACAATGGTACCATCAGATAGTTGATTACTGATGACTGATGATTGGGTCCAGCGGAGATACCTCGCAACCCTGACTAAACTGTAAATCGTTAGCTAGCTCTCGGCCTAGCATCAACTCTGAACTACTCCCATCACTTCCAATACTGACAACCTCTTGACCCAACCCCCAGGTATACTTCCCATATACTTTTGTGCATGTTTATAACAATGGTCAACGCGCGTACTGTGGACTCAAGTGGGGGAGTCACGGGACCTGAACCGCAGATCGGAGGCCAAGGTTTTTGACACCATTGACATCATGGGAACAATGCGAGTTTACGCGTGATGCTAAGGACATCTTGTCTTCTTTCTCTGAATTTTTAATCTGTTCCAAGATCTATATTGTTACCTGAAGCCCAAGTCTTCAGAGCTTTATATGAAATTTAACGCATCTCCTCCAACCCGGGTCATATTGCGATCTGCTGTGTACCGGGGACGAAGCGGACCACTAGGAATGAGTCCTCACTTCTCTCCACCGAGATCAACTTGAATATTCACCTTTCGATCGGTACCCCCTTTTGACCTCTACCGCCTGCAGCATTCAAACCTCTCCGGGGACGAGGGATAGCCCGCGCCTCGCTCCTTCGATACCCGTGCATGGCTAGGCCGCATGAACCATGAAGAATGGATTTCCTTCGCATCAAACCCCCACGGGCGATCGCGCTACACGACCGTCCGCATGGGAGCGCTTCTGTGGCCATTTTCGCATGAGACCTCCGGAGGACGACGAACCACAGTCTTGGTGGATCGCGTCAACCGCTATTCCGCTGGTAGCGGCTGCGGCCGGACCGCTGGCTAACGTCATGTCTATTGTTGCGCTGGTCATGCCATGGAGGAGCGAAATCATTGCGAGGAAAGAAGGACCGGCTGGAACCTGGATCCAGGAGGGTTACGCTGATCCTCACTGGTAAGCATTCTCGGGTCATCAAGTCCTGTGGTCTTTGCTGACTGTTGATAGGATCACTGCCATGAACGCGGTTTCACTATTTTGCGGTGTGGTTGGCAATGTCTTTCTACTGTTTAACTTTACGACTACCGTGAGGTATATCATAGCGTTGCCGGTGACTATCGTTCTGTGGTTTCTTGCTACAGGAATGGTGAGTAAAGTGCTCGCATATTTTGAAATTTGGTCTAATATCAGCGGTTAGTTGTGTGGCCTGACGGCGTCACTGGCGATATATGATCCACCTATCGGGCCCGACCATGTCTATTCACAAGCCTACTGGAGTGCTGTTATCGCAGCGGGCCTTTATTTCCTTCTTGCTTTTCTCTTGATGATCAATATGCTCGGCTACTTTTTGGGAAGATACCCGCAACATTTCGCTCTGACAGATGATCAACGAACTCTCATTTTACAAATGACTGCCTTTGTGGTGTGGCTACTGATTGGTGCTGCCATATTCCAAAAGGTATTGGGGATATCGTTCGCAGATGCATTATACTTCTGCGACATTACAGTTTTGACTTTGGGTTTCGGTGATGTGGTTGCCACGACATCGGTGGGCAGAGGCCTGATTTGGCCATATGCCGTGATTGGCATCATCCAGCTGGGTTTAGTGGTTGGAAGTATCCATCAATTCGCGAAGGAGGTCCATTACGACAACGTCGTACGAAAACATATCGAACATAAGCGAGAGTCTACATATGCACGAACCATGACACAGCAGGAGCTCGATGGAGCCCGCGAAGAAGCGCATGCGCAAGGAAAGGAGCTAGCTTTTCCTCCGGTCACCCACCCTCATCACTATCCACACCAGCCGATTCGGAACACCATTCACGCCTTGGCTAATAGCCGTCAACCCAGACTTCTTGTGATGAGAGAAGAGAAGGATCGGTTTGATGCCATGCGAGCCATTCAATATGAGACCATGCGGTTCCGCCGTTGGAACGACCTGGTCATCAGCATCATCGCGTTTGGTATCGTGTGGAGTTGCGGAGCTGTCGTGTTCTGGAAACTGGAGGATGACATGGATTACTTTGAGAGTCTCTACTTTTGTTTCTGTTCTCTGATCACCATTGGCTACGGTGACTTTACACCCAAGTCGAACCCAGGAAGGCCTTTCTTCGTGATGTGGTCTCTCATTGCCATCCCAACGATGACAATGCTCATTTCACAAATGACCGACACCGTTGTTGCCAGCTTGAAGCATTCCACAGAGAAATTCGCTGACTACTTCGTCATGCCTGATTCAGAATCATACCGTTCATTTTTCTCTCGTTTCCCGCGCATTATGCGGATAATACAAAGACGAGAGGAAAACCAGCGGGTGAAGCTCGGGTTCCCAATTGGTGCTAAAGTAGGGGATGTTGCTGGACCAGAGGAGGGGCCGTTAGCAGCCGAAGATCCAGAGAAAACGGCGCCGACCGCAGCTCGCAGGCGTTCTTCGGCTACAGAGCACCCGACCAGAACAATTGAAGAACTCGCCCGTGAGACGGATCCGTCGCCATTTGAACTTGCAGAGCAGCTCGCTTTTGCCATCCGTCGCACCACACAAGATGTGCGTGAAGGTAAACGAAAACGCTACACCTACGAAGAATGGGTCGAGTTCACCCGTCTTATCCAGTTCACCGATCCAAGGTCGCGACCATCCTCGTCTGGAGCCCTAGCTTCACATCCCGAAGGCAGTACCTCACTCGACGCGGATGAATTTGGAGTTTTGAACTGGGACTGGATCGGAGAGAATAGTCCGATGTTAGCACATTCGACTGAACCCGAGTGGATTCTAGATCGGCTTTGCGAGAGCTTAATCCGCTACGTGTCTACTCAGGAGCAGGCTCGAGCTGCGGCGCAGGGTCAGGTTGATGACCAGATTGAGGAGCCGACACTGAAGAAGGAGAGAGATCTTGGCATTGACGAGTCTTGAAGATATCGGAAACATCTAGGTTTGCTGGTGGCCTGGTGGCCTTTTATTCTCTGAGATACCCCTCGTTTATTGTACATACTTTTACTCTAGAATTCATATACCGAAATTTGTTTGAAAGTAGCCTACTATTTGCCTCTATTGTACTCCAAAGCTGTTCAGTCATCTATCTTTCTCCCAACGGGGCTTGATTGATGGTGAATGAAGCGTTCATCTGCTTTCTAGTGCCTCCCATTCCATTCGTCAAAATCTCGATGTCTAGCCAGATAACTAGCTTTATGGCCTGATACACTGACAACGGGCAAAATCCGTCAAATACAGCTTGTTGCCATTTGGGGGCGGTGCATTAGCTCCACTTTCCAAGGTTCCTCGCGTCAGCCTAGAGCCAGAGCCTCCTCATCTTAAATTAATTCAACCCCCGCAAGGACCAAGCCATCTTTCCAGAGTCTTTAAAGAAAAGCTCAACAAGATGACAACCAGAATCCCCAAATTCATCATCCTGTGCCAGGACACGGCCTTCATAACAGCCTTCAACGAAGCCCTGCGTGACCTCTGGCCAAGGTACACCCCGGACAAGATCAAAATCACCACAATCAACGAACGCCTAAATAGCCTCCCACCCTCAACTAAATTCGATCTAATCGTCTCCCCAGCGAACTCTTACGGCCGCCTAGATGGCGCCTTCGACCACGCCATCTCAAAGACATTCAGCCCGCGTGATGATTACCATGCTCTTACTCGCACAGCGCAGTCCGTTCTTTACGACAAGTGGAGAGGCTTTGCACCACCCGGTTCATGCACTTTGGTTGAATTTCCAGAAGAGTTAAAGGCGAATTACCTCGGCTGTAATTGGGTCGCGCTTTGTCCGACCATGCGCGAGCCGCAGGATGTTAACTGGGATCGCGAGGTGGTGTATGAGTGTGTCTGGAGTTTGCTGTGTCAGGTTGAGGGTCATAATCGAAGATCTTCTGAGCAGATTCGCACGGTTCTTATGGCGCCGTTGGCGGCTGGTATTGGGAAAGTGAGTAAGGAACGCTGGGCGGCTCAGACTGTTACAGCGATGAGGCAGTTTGTTGATGCGGTTGAGAGGCCTGAGGTTTGGAGTTCGTTGCAGTGGGATACTATTGAGGAGATTTGTGATGATGTTTCGGCGACTTGGAAGGAAAGACAGAGTGCATAGTCATAGCAGCTTGTTGGGGGAGATTTTATTTCCCGAGGTCGTGATCATTTCAATGGAATTCTTGATTTTGCATTAATACGTTGCGTTTGAGAGTCCGACAGATTGCTGGTCAGCTGTATAAAGATTGTTCGGTCAAGTAGAAATAGAAAGCGTTGCCCGCTAAACCAAATCTCTTACTCTCCATGACAACAGCTATCATATTGGATCGTACGGCTCGGTAATATATACCAAGGCTAGTTGGTCGTCGTGGACGAGGGCAGCGGAGACTGCACCGTGGTATTTGACTTCGTGTAGCTGCAAGATGTTTATTAGAAAGACTGAAATAGTATGCGGAAGTCATATAGAGATAAACTCACAGATGCGCTTCTAGAAATCCTTCGTGCCCCGCTCGATCCTGCAAAGATTTGAAATCAACCTATACACACAAAAGAGTTATCTGATAGGCGATCTAGACCCAAAAGATGTTTCTTCGAGGCTTGTCACATTCTAGTACCGATCCGCCCCGGTCAATGGCTGTGGTTTACTGCATCGACAGACGATTTGATAAGCAGTATCTACTATAATAGCCGTGTAGCCAAGATGTCCGGTGGAATCCACGCTTGCCTTTCCTGGTTCTGAGAGTAATTTTGTAGCCTGCTTCCTAATGATGTCGGAAATGGGCTGACCAAGACGTATGCGTTCTTTTACCATTTTGCCATTTCGAAGCTAAATGATCCAAACCAAGGGTCGCGATTTTATTGTCATGTAGTGAAACCCGCAGATATTGAACTCTCAATGCAGCCACTGCTTGAACCAATAGACAGCCGCATTCTTCGCCCTCTCCAGCCCCTTCATCTCAGCCTCATCCGCCCGATTCCCTCTGACGGCAAACGTATGCACCAGACCAGGGAAATATTGATAGTCATAGTCCACACCGAGCGATGGAATCACTTGATTACTGAACTCCTTGAACTCAGGCGTGAAAGCGGGGTCGATCTCCGGCGCCATGATCTGCACCGGCACACCAACTGCCTGAATCTCCTCCTTGGTGAGCATAGATGGATGCGCAGTCGAAATGCAATCTACTAGACCATTATGTTCTTTCGCACCAAGGCGGAATACGGCCCACCCGCCATAGCAGAACCCGATCGCTCCAACGCGCCTGTGCTTTCCACGTAGGGACTTGGCGCAGGCTATAATCTCGGGCTCTCGAATCACTTTACTGTTGCGTGCCAGAAAGCCGGGAAGATCGAGTGATCCCCATTCTGAGGGATCCTTGCGGAGGATGTCGGAGGGGAGAATTTCGCCGCCGAAACTGGAGCTGGTTAAAAATCGATTACATAGATCAAGATTCTACTTACAAGTCTGGAACGTAGACAGTAGCGTTGGCTTCTGCGGCGTATGCATCTGCCAGAAGCCGTATGTTAGGAAATGTCCATCCGAATACATCGTGGATGACCATGATGGCAGCCTCGCTGTTGGAGCCTGTTACATAGGCTGCATTATCCGCGAGAGTTGTTTCGTGGCCGGTGGGCTCTCCGTCCCATTTGAAGCCTTTTGTGCAGCAGTCATTCATTTCGGTCCTCTTTCGTTAGATTCTTGGTGCTTTACATGAGTGTGAAAAGGAAAGGGAAATTCGCATCGGACTTATAAAGGGCCTTTTGCGAGTCGGATTTTAGTCGGATTTTGCCCTCTTGTAGGCGAATAATCTTGCGTTAGCTGGTGTTACATTACAAATCAGCACAGGCTTTGTATCGTCTACATCATTGCTGTACGTGACGTGACAATACATGCATGTGGTCTGAATGGACATGTATAGTGATCACCAAAAAGGCAATGACTGAGGCAGACGAAATCCACGAGGGAGTTAGAGAGCCTCATGTTACTTGGAAATAGCATATTAGCGAGCATGCAGGGACACAGAATGGGGTTCTGATGGAGTGTTAAAATGGTCAGCTTCTCTAATGGTCCTATACCCCGCGCGACACTGACATTTTTGCAGTAACCGTCTTTAATCACTCAGGTACTTTCTCTAAACATGGCCCAACCATACAAGGCAGAGGCTCTTCTAGTACCACATCTCTCAAAGGTTCCCGAGATCTAAAAACTGCTTGACAACATACGTTGTTGAGTTCGAGTGACGACTGGCTAGTCAGCGTCCAGAAGAAGAGCTCTTGAATCTAGCGAGGGAAAGAAGGTCTGGAGTACCGTGTCTCTCGATTATAACGAGGCAATCAACCTTCGACAAACCTTCGACAGAGTTGTCACTGCGGACCGTACCGAAGATTGCTGACCGAATAGCTCCAGCCCAAGGCCAATGCCTGGAAGGGTGTCCTCGATCGTACCAAGATATAAACAGAGCATATAAAGATCATGTACTCACTTGTGTCGTCACCTCAAAGCGTCGCCAGACCTTTTCGCACGTTCAAAACCAGGCTTGAATTGCTCCAAGTTCTTTGTGATGCCGTCAAAGCCCATCGATCCCTCTTTCATGATGCCGGGATCCTCTACCAGGACGTGTCTGCGCATAATAATATCATAAAAGATGGTCAAAGTCCGCAAAGCTCGAGGGAAATCATGATAGATCTGGACGTAGCACAGAATCTGACAGAAGGTCAAAGGACACCAGGGGAAGTGACCGACACTAGGCCCTTCATGTCTATTGACATCCTTAACTGCAGATTGCATGGATACCGCCAGGACCTGGAGTCCTTCCTCTACATATTACCATCATTGAAGTCGGTTGCTGAAGAGATGCGCCAGTGGTTGTTTCCAATACAAGATGGAGCTTTATGGACAAGGATAATAGCTCGCCGGAGGTTGTGAATGGGCTCTATGATGGCTTCATTGGCGCACTCGAAGCCGGTATCTCTTGGGAGCTAAAATGACCAGTCGCGAAAAGGGTCTAAGCTATGCTACCCTATCCAAACTTGCAAATAGTCTGTGCCTACCTAGAGTCAAACCACAACACCCAACAGGGCATCCCGCATCCCGGAAGTAAACCTGGACGGAAGCGTCACTGAGCGATTTAGTCACAGCCGTAGACTTCCATTGCCACTGAATGCTTGTTGCATACGAGTGCCATGCAAGGAAATGGCCGAATAGAGACCCAACACGAAAGCTAAGTGGCGAACATTACCCCATGATGCTTGTCGGGTCAACCACGGATCTCAAGCTGACCACCCAACCATCAATCAAGACAGTACACCTAACCAATTGCTTCTAGGCTAGTTTCGAGAACAAGACAGAACCAGTGGCACTCGAAAACTCACAACAATGGCCAGTGCGGAGAAGCGACCACAGTGGTGGTAAATGTTGTCGTCACCATCGAATCATCCCGCCACCCTCCCAACTCATAGATATAGGCATTGTGCACATGCCCCGTCCACTGTTTTTGTACATCTGGATAATCACAGTTACTAAACTATACTTGGTATGCCTTTTCTTGCAATCCTTTCTGTCCCGGAGAAGCATGAGAGAAGAAGAGGGTGGTGAGCTATCCGGGGTGTTAGATCTAATGCTAATCATAGCAGATAACGCTATACAATATGGCACCTACTTCAAAGACAGACACCTCGAGCTTCCCCCAAAGCCAAGACCCTAAGTCGACCACAGCCCAGGCTCAGACCTCGAGTCAAAAGTCTCAAGAGGAAGACTGGTCGCCCAACCAGACGTTGTCTACACATATGGACGCCGCCGGCCATCCAGTGCCCGACCCCGTCATGGATAGCAAGAACGGCAAAAAGGACGACGACGACGCTGACGTGTTCGAGGCTATGACAGCGGACTTCGATTAGGGAGAGTTGGAAGAAACTAGGTAGTTCTCAGATTGCAGTTTTAGGAAAACAACAAAACCAACCCAATCAATTGCACCAAGTGGATCACATCCGGTACAAATTGTTAATCGATAGAGTTAGTTCGCCGAGTGTAAGATAGTGCAAGTGAGTGCAAGTTAGTGCAAGTTAGTGCAGTCGGTGCAGTCGGTGCAGTCGGTGCTAGTGCTGGCATTGCCCTGGCAACGCCCATCACACCGCGATACTCCCAGCTCTAGTGTTGCGACCAAGGCACTGTGTCTCTGACCCAATTAATCGCTTTCTTTTCTATTGTATTTGCTTCAGTCCATCGTTTTGCATTGCATTGCACGAAATGCTCGCGTAATAAACCCCGCGCTCGA
This sequence comes from Penicillium corylophilum, assembly GCA_018410145.1. Classification (NCBI taxonomy): domain Eukaryota; kingdom Fungi; phylum Ascomycota; class Eurotiomycetes; order Eurotiales; family Aspergillaceae; genus Penicillium; species Penicillium corylophilum. The sequence continues at coordinate 2,007,315 of JAGUQL010000001.1, forward strand.
GTCTGTTTACATCCAGCAATTCCCCGCGGGGACGAACACGAACCATTGAACCACCCAACTTGAAACTTGAACTTCAAGGAAACAACGCGCAACAGTACCGACCCCCTTCCCTATTCACTCGTTACTCTTTTCTTTGAGTCAAAAATTGCAAATACCCCCTTGCCGATTCCCTTTTCCTGTATTTCATCAGTCCAGTGCATGTACAATCATCTTCTTCATCGACGACGCGAGGCCGTCAACGCTTGTGTGCAGCTATTGAAAGACCATAGCAGGGAAATGGCGCTGGACTCGCGCTTCTTTCAACACATCGGCCAGGGCACCGGCCCTGGCTCGATCTCTTCTGCGACCTCCTCCGAAGCCTCCGCCATCACCGGCATTACCTCCCCCAGTGTGGTCTCGACCTCCATCTCGACCTCCACCTCCGCCACCACCTTCGTTTCTACAGCCTCCAGTCCATCACTACGCGCTCGAGAAGGCGTATCGGTATCATTGCGCCAAGATGGCGCCGCGAGCCCGTCACCCGGCGGCAATGTGCGCGTCGTGGTGCGCGTTCGCAAGTTCCTCCCCAGAGGTACGTGTATAGACGGAATTGCGGAAGGAGTATTGGACATGCATCTAACGCCCTGTCACAGAGATTGAACGCAAGGCAGAGTGCCTCATTGCGATGGACCCACATACCCAAATGACGCAGCTAAAAGCACCGAAGCGAAGTCCTGGCGATCTGGGGAAACCAAAATCACAAGCCCGTGGCAAAGTACTCGATGACAAGTCCTTCACATTTGATAACTCGTTCTGGTCGCACGACGATGAGGACGGGCACTACGCCCACCAGGAGGATGTTTACAACAGTCTGGGTGAGGAGTTCCTCGATCACAACTTCGAGGGATACCACACCTGTATCTTTGCCTATGGACAGACTGGTTCGGGCAAGAGCTACACTATGATGGGTACACCTGAACAGCCGGGCTTGATTCCACGTACCTGCGAGGATCTCTTCCAGCGTATCGAGACCTCCCCTTCTCCTGATATCAGCTACAACGTCCGAGTGTCGTATTTCGAAGTATACAACGAGCATGTGCGCGATCTCTTGGTACCACGCACGGATCCTCCGCACTACCTGCGAATTCGGGAGTCTCCCTCTGAGGGTCCTTACGTCAAAGACCTGACGGAGGTTACTGCTAGAAATTACACAGAGCTGATGAAGTTCATGCGGAAGGGTGATGTTTCACGAACTACCGCCAGTACTAAGATGAACGATACTTCATCTCGTTCTCATGCCGTTTTCACGATTACTTTGAAACAGATTCATCACGATCTCTCTACAGACGAGACAACAGAGCGCACTGCTCGCATTCGACTGGTCGACCTTGCCGGTTCTGAACGCGCCAAATCTACAGAAGCGACAGGCGCTCGACTGCGCGAGGGCTCAAACATTAACAAATCGCTTACTACTCTCGGTCGAGTCATTGCGGCGTTGGCAGACCCGAAGAAGACGCGCGGGGGAAGAAAAGGCAAAGAACTAGTACCATACCGCGACTCGATCCTGACATGGCTCTTGAAAGACAGTCTTGGTGGAAACTCGAAGACAGCGATGATTGCATGCATTTCGCCAGCAGATTACGAAGAGACGCTCTCAACACTACGATACGCCGACCAGGCCAAACACATCCGCACCCGTGCTCGCGTCAACCAGGATCACGTCTCTGCAGCCGAACGTGATGCGGAAATCGCAGAAATGGCGGAGACCATCCGTACGTTGCAACTTAGCGTGAGCCAGGCCACTGTGCACCAGCGCGCAAGTGAGGCGCAGGACGAGAAGTTGGATGAGTACCAGCAAAAGGTGGAAAAGATGCAACGGCTGATGGAGGAGACCAAAATGGTCAGCGAGTGCAAGATCCGACAACTCCAGACTGAGAACGAGGCTCTGCGCATGCACTTGAAGCTCGCTCTGGAGAGTCTCAAAAACCCCATCCCGGCAATCACAATTGAGAAGCGACAACCCAGTTTGACCTCATTAGCGGAAGAGAGCTTGCCTCCTCCTGAGGATGATCAAGGAGATCGGGAGGGCTCACCCATTGATCCCTCTGACTCCGAAGCCGAGGTTTGGGAAGACGATGAAACTATCACGTCAGATGACGACGAGGACGATGAAGTACACCATCTGATGCAAGCTCGCATGCAAGATCTCCTCGGTGATCTCAGTATGTTCAAGCGCAAGCTTGCAACAGACCACGAACGGTTCCGACCTGCTGAAAAACTGAAAACGCGGAAACGTCGCGTCCTTGGGGCTATTCCAGGCAATATTCGCTAGTCCATATGGATTGGCTTCTTTTTCTTGTGCTTATTGGCGTATAGACTTGGTGTTTACGGCGATCTTTCAGCTCTTTGTTTGGGCTGAAGCCTCACTTTCGGGCAGTAGTCTGGAATAAGCTGTGTTCCAATCATCCCTGTCTCTTCTTTCTGTCTATTTCTATGGTAGCGCGATTACCCCCCTTGCGATGAATTATGAGAAACCTTACGAGTTCATGCTTCAAACTGGGCAACGGTTGTTGTCTCTTCCCTGCTAGTATCTGCCTCTACGGGGGTATTTATGTTCTTGTAGTATAAGGCCACCTGGACAGAGATATGTTCCAGATGTGCAAGTCGTTTCAAATCAGTGAAGAGACTTTGGTTTTGGTTTTCAGCCCCAGGTTCATTCACTTTCCGATGACTTTGCACTGGCGCCGATTAGGGCTGCGGGACCTGGTGTGCCGCTTATGGCATCACTTTTTCCGTGAGTCAACTCTCCCTCCCCACCAAGTTGAAGGTCCAGCAACAAGTCCCTCGCAACCCGAGATTGAGTCATACATTATGACCAACCCAGTTGACTCGGCACCAGCTTCTTCGGCCTCCGCGCCTGCCCCGGCCCCATCCCAGGCCACGACTCCCTCGCAAACCCTCCCGATCCGCGACTCGAAGTCCGCAACGGACCCCGCACAGCAAGACAAGAAAGCAAAGAGCAAGCCTGCTGCGCCTGCTGCCGCCTCTGGTGATGCCGCTGCTGCCGGTGGAGAAAAGGCCCTTACCCCGGCGGAATTGAAGAAGAAGGCCAAGGAGGAGAAGGCTGCCCGGCGCGCGAAAGAAAAACTTGAAAGAGAGAGTGGAGCTGGTGCTGCTGGCAGTGCGGCTCCCGGTGGTGCTCAAGGTCGTCCTCCGGCGACGCCAAAGAAGGACGCTGCTGGAGGCGCGTCCCAGAAGGGACAGAAGGCTCCTCCGCCGCGCCGTGGATCAGGACCTGGAACCGCTATTCATACGCCTGCCGTTGAGCAGAAGAAAAAGAAGGATGACAAGAAGGTCGCTGTTTTTGGACACTTGTATGGGCAGCAACGGAGGACTACTGTTGCTGGCGCTGCCAAGGAAGTTCACCCTGCAGTCCTGGCGTTGGGCTTGCAGTTGAGGGACTACGTTGTCTGCGGCAGCAGCGCGCGTTGCGTTGCGACACTGCTTGCTTTTAAGCGGGTGAGTTTTGGGCTTCTTCTACCTCTTGCTTGTCAGCGCATGCTAACCGAGACTCTTCTTAGGTCATTGAGTCCTACGATACTCCCCCAAACAACTCTTTGGCGCGCCACTTGACCACCGTCCTCTCCCACCAAATCACATACCTCTCCACATGCCGCCCACTCTCTATCAGTCAGGGTAACGCCATTCGTCAGTTGAAGCTGACCATCTCTTCCATCGACCCCTCTACCCCCGAAGCTTCCGCCAAGGCGACCCTCTGCGAATTTATCGACGGATATATCCGGGAGAAGATTACCGTTGCCGACCAGGTCATTGCTGCTAGTGCCGCGCAAAAGATTCAGAATGGCGACGTGATCGTCACTTTTGCCGGCAGCTCTATCGTCAAGCAGACGCTCCTGCTGGCACACAGTGAGGGAAAGCGCTTCCGCGTATCAATCATCGACTCGCGCCCGCTCTTCGAGGGTAAGAACCTCGCTCGTGCGCTCGCAAATGCCGGACTTGACGTGCAGTATTCGCTCATGCACGGCGTCAGCCACGCCATTAAGGATGCCACAAAGGTCTTCCTCGGTGCACACGCCATGACCAGTAACGGTCGATTGTACTCGCGCGTCGGAACCGCACTGGTCGCCATGTCTGCCAAAGAGCGTGCAGGCGGCGTCGAAGTCCCTGTCATCGTGTGCTGCGAGACAGTCAAGTTTACCGACCGCGTTGCTCTCGATAGTATTGTTGTCAACGAAATCGCCGATGCCGACGAGTTAGTCTCCAACCAGCTCCCCCAGCAAGTCACCGGCCTGGCAGATCCCGGTGCACACACTCCTGTGCCTGTCGACCCCAAGAAGGGTGGCAAGGCCACAGTCAAAGAGCCTACTCCAGCTCCTTCTGCCTCGTCCCGTGCCCCATCCACCTCGCCTCTCACCGAATGGAAGGATACTTCCAATTTGCAGCTGCTGAACATTATGTACGATGTCACCCCTGCCGAGTATGTTGATATGGTTGTTACGGAAATGGGCAGCTTGCCACCTAGCGCTGTTCCCATTGTGCATCGGATGAGCACAAACATGTGAGATACGAATTTTTGTTTCCTTTAGCATACTGCAAAAGTTGGGGATTCCTTGACTTCTTGATATCAAGGTTCTTTTTTTATTTTTCTGGGGTCCGTCTTTATCTCCCAATGGGAAGGTTTTTTTTTTTTTAGATTTCTCTTAGATCTACATTTGATCTGTTTCCTGAGATGTATTTGATAGGTAGCTCTGCGATGGTAGCCAGGAACATAATGGAAGATATTTGTTCGACACAGATTTCCTTATTCTATTCATACGCAGGCAAAAGAGGCCGTTCACGTCTTCAACTTTGCTTTGAATCAATGAGACGTCTTCCATTCAATCTGGTCGGGTTCGCGGGCGGTGTAGTCGCTATTGTTCATTCTGCCGCCCATATCAACAGCTTCAAGATCAGCTTCACCTCGACTCCAGTCCATTACAACCGGAGATCCACAATCTCCCTACTCACCAGAATACTACCGCCACAATCATTCACTCTCAAAATGGTAACCCCATCCCCAAACCTCACCACACCTACACTTCCAAACCAACCCCACTAAACACCACCCAGAGCAAAGACTCGTCCGCAACGCATTTACACATGCACCAACCCCGCCTAGCAGACTTCTTCGAAGAATTCACACGCCCCCACACTTCAACTGCCGCAGCAAACAACCCCGAAGCTCTGAACCAACCAACCCACGGCCCCAACGCCGTAACCTATGGCTCGTCCTCGCCCGCCTCAATCCCCTCCTTCCTCCCCATCGAAGACATCTATGTCGCTCCACAGTACCAGCCTCCGAACCCGGAAGATGAGGACGACGTCGTTCCCGACCAGCATGCTGCGTTTGGGATTACGCGCGCGATGGAGCGTAGACGGGATGCTGTTTGGAGGGATTTGGGCCTTGAGGCACTTGTGAGTGGACAGGGACATGGTGGGAGCTCTTTGACTGCGGCGGGACCTAATGTTGGGGCTGGGTCGGGGCCTGGAGCTACGCTCAGAGGGAGTGCCGGGGGTGCGGCTTCGGCGGCGGCTGCGGCTGTTAGGGTTAGAAGTGCTGGGGGGAAAATGGGTGGGAGGAGAGTTGTTTGTTTGCGATAATGGAATCTGGATATACTGAGGTTCCGCGAGTCAAATTGGGTTTGTATTACTGGGTTGCTTGGCGTTGCTGGGAATGATATCCACTAGGCTTTCATGTTTACTTTTTGGGTGCAAGTTTGTTTCCTTCGTTGATTCATTTCGTTGATGTCTTTCGAGAATTATCGAATCCTGTCTAGGCAGGTCCTCTGTTTCCAGCCTAAATGCGCCTCTAACGCCGTGCAAGTAAATGCGATAATGAATTGTACAAGGTGTTCATCCCTAGATCCTGTTGATGTCCACCCGGGCTCGCTCGTAGAGCTTGTGATCGAGCTGTTTCTGCTCGCGCTCGTCGTCTGTGATGCTTCGCTGGTGGATTGCCATCTGAGCGTAGGTTCCTGCGGCGCGGCGCTTGGACAGAGTGCCAGGGTTGATGACAAGCACACTGTCAACGACCTAAAAATAAGAATATAATGAGTATTGCTAGGAACAAGAGGGTCATGCAGCGAAAGACTGGGGTTTGGCTTACCTTGACAAAAGGCGGCAGCATGCTAGGAACAATCAGCACATCGGGTCGCACGTTCCACCACTCGCCCAGCTTCATATAAGGCAGGTCCAGCATGGCTCCCGTCGCTAGGCCACCCTCAGATCCGGGCTTGGGAAGATTCGCGCGTGCCGTGGGAGGGAAAAGAGGGAAGAAATGACGCTGCTCGACCAGATACTTGGGCAGTCGGCTGAGCAAATTACCCTCGGCCGGTCTGCCATGGAGAACCTCTTCGCGGCGAAGCTCGGAAAGTACATCATGAGTGCACATGCCGAAAACAGCCTCGTTGAAGGACAATGTCACGGGGTTGGAGACCATGCGGACTTGTTTGGGCAGACCAAGTTCCTTCCTGAGAAGTTGCTCCTGAGGCCATGAAACGTGCCGACTCACAGCATCACGCACGGAAGGCAACATCACTATTGTAATACTGGGAACAGCTGCTGCAAGGCGGCCTAGTGGCGCGGAGATGAAGTGGCGGAAGACTGTGGTAAGTGTCGCAGTGTCCGCGTCAAGACCCTTGATGTCTGGCAGGTCAAAGTCTCCAGATGCAAGCAGGGGGTGCTCGATATCCAAGAACGGGCCTAAAAGAACGAGGCCATCGGCATAACTGTCTGCGGCCTTCTGACACAGTTCTTGCAGAGGCTCAAAGTCCAAATTATCATCTGCTGTGAACGGACCCGCTGCCACCATGACATTGAGGGGGGAGCTGACGTCTCCGTTGTTGAGGCGTTCGTTTATATTATCGAGAGCTACCGCTGTAGATGCGGCAGGAGGCAAGAGAGGAATGGGGAGGATCTCTTTGACGGTGAAGTATTCCCCAGAGGGATTTATTCCTCGGAGAGCAACAATTTGACCGGGGAAGAAATTCAAGCCCGGAACAGAGTCGACCTTTAAAGGCACTCGTCTTCCAGCACCTGTTCGGCGCGAAGTCTCGAGAACAAGAGAAGCTGGGTTCAACTTTCCCTCCAAAGAGTCTGAAGCAATACGTCCAATCGCAATGACTTCACTTGTGCTTTGGGTGGCGGCGCTACCAAACGTGAGTTCGTCTGAGTCGTAGTGTTTCCGAAAGATTGTGGCAAATTCGTCGATTCGATCGTCCAGGATCTCCGAAGCCTCCGAAAGTCGCATTCCCATGGGCTTATACCCGAACTTCTTAAGATCTGTATTGGCCGTGGGCTTGATGCGCGCCTCGGAAAAAGGCGCCATTGGGGTTTCTGGCAGCGACAATTGAGAATTAAGCGATTCGATTGTTTGACCGGGGTTTTGGCGGTCAGAAAACGAAACAGATCTACCAACATTGTCAGCGTTCCAGGGTTCATTGCCGCGTTCTCACTCCAGACAGGCAAGTGTATCACGTACTGTGCGCCACCCCCATTTGCCTTGAAGGCAGGGCTCTTCGCCATAGGTGATCCATTCTGCTCAATCCGGCCCAGCTTGGGCGCGACAGGCGAGGAGAAATTATTCTTGCGCTTGACGGAGCCAGTAACACTGTGCAGGGACCGACCATTTGTGGCATTGGGTGTCAAATCGTCCAACCTGAGAGATAGAATCGCACAGTCAGCACAGTACTAACTGAACAGAAGCTTTTGATCCTTACATTCCGAACATATCAGCGCCCGCTGCAGCACGCGGGGTTGCAGTGACGGCGCTCCTCTTCTCATTTTGTCGGCCTGGTTTAGCCCGAGTTTCGCGCTCGAGGGCTTCTTGCACGTCTTGCTTGAAGCCGCGCACAGTGTCCATGCTCAACTTCACCTCATCACCCATCTTGATACTGTAGGACTCCCATTTGTAGAAGAGCTCCTCTGCGGTGATTGAGTGGACTCGGAGGATAGACTGTAGTTCGGCGAGAACATCTTTGGGCAGACCTTCCGGGAAGGTTGCGACAAATAGTTCATTGAGCTCCGCCGTGGCGTCCATTGTGTTGATGGAGCGGTCAACAGTCAAGTGTCAATTGTCGAGTTGCGAACAGTAAAGTCCCCGAAGACGCGACGCGTGGGACGTGTAGCTGACTCAGCGCCCAGAAAAGTAATATCGAATTCCCGAGATGGAAGGCGGGTCATCGATCGTCGATTGACTGAGTTCTCCTTTTGTACCCCGTGCATTGAGAATTCCGTGCATCATGACCGCCAATGACTTTGGCCAAGTGGCTGCTGCGGTACCTTGGACCGAAAATGGCGACTCTGTGAAGCCTGAGGCTCTCCTTGCCTCGACCTCCAAACAAATTGACAATGAATACCCAACATCCGCCGCCGATGGCCTTATCCAGAAGCCTTTCCCTAGGCCAGTCGATAGCGCTAAGCCCGTGAAACCCGCAGAGCTCACCGCGGATCAGAAAACTAAATATGAGGCTGTCCTCAAGACTGTCTCTTCATGGACCACTGTTCCCAACACCTCCGAGCGCAATGCCCCCACAGACCCAATCACCGATGATGAACGCATGTGGTTAACGCGCGAGTGCCTTCTTCGCTACCTCCGCGCATCCAAGTGGAATGTCGCTCAGGCCGAACAGCGCATTCAAGGTACCTTGACTTGGCGCCGTGAATACGGGATGGAGAAGTTGACACCGGACTACATCTCTATTGAGAACGAGACTGGAAAGCAGGTTATCTTGGGCTTTGACATCAACGGTCGCCCATGTCTTTACCTGATTCCCTCAAACCAGAACACAGAGAAGAGCGATCGCCAAATTCAGCACCTCGTCTTCATGCTTGAGCGGGTCATTGACCTTATGGGTCCGGATCAGGAGACACTGGCGCTTATTGTCGATTTCGCCTCGACCAAGTCTGGCCAGAGTGCAACCGTTGCACAGTCAAAGGAGACTTTGAACATTTTGCAAAACCACTACCCGGAGCGATTGGGACGTGCTCTTGTGCTCAATGGTAAGTGAATCATGATGTGGCTTGCTATTGCTTTTCTAATTAATTCTCTCCTCATAGTTCCTTGGCTCATTTCCGGTTTCTTCAAGTTGATCACTCCTTTCATTGACCCCCAGACTCGTGAGAAGTTGAAGTTCAACGAGGATCTATGCCAACATGTCCCTCCCAGCCAGCTCATGAAGTCCGTGGGTGGTGATGTCGAGTTCCGCTACGATCACTCCATCTACTGGCCAGCCTTGAACAAGTTGGCCGAAGATCGACGCAACTTGGCTCGCAAGCGCTGGATCCAAGGCGGCATGCAGATCGGCGAGTCTGAGAACTATCTCAAGGGCGAGGACCTCCCAAGCGTGTGATCCAGGGATCTGCCACCGCGCAGGCCTAAATTTAAAGCATTATTCGGTTTACTTTTTGGCAACATTAATATTCCCACTGTCATTTTTTTAGCATTTCGGCTCATACACACCACATCACCCCAGTTTGCATGAATCGACTATTGGGTAGAATTTGGCGTGATTTACATACCACTCTTTTTGCAACTTCGTCCAAGGCCGGTGAATCCCGATGCCGGAAATACCATTGATAGAATACAAAATTGATAGATCATATTGAATCAAATGATCAAGGACGCTAAAACTATAACTATAAAAAAGAGCACGGCTGAAGCGTATAATTAATTTTATCGGAGAGGATTTATTCTTTAACTTGTCAATACCTACTGAAAGAAAACATCCGGTATAATCTATCTAGGTTTTTCTAGTCGTCGCCAGCAATCTCAGGTCCAGCACCAGATTCGAGACTGCTATGACCATCCATCCGTTTGAACGCCATGCGAACTTCATTATCCCACCTTGTGAAGGCGACAAGAATCCATTCCAAAATACCGGCACAGTAGAGTGCAACGCACTGACCAACCCAAAGACCCTTCAGTCCCCAGCCATGGAAAGCAAGATAAACACCTAGTGGCAGAGCAAAGCAATAGTAGCTCACCAGGTTGATAGCGGCACCTACGTGCTGCCGGCCCATACCTCGAAGACTTCCGCCGCAGCTGCCATTCATACCATCCGCGATCTGGAACAGCGCGACGAACGGCATAATCTCTGCGGTGAGTGCAACGACATCTGGGTCGTTGTTGAAGATCTTCGCGAAGTGGTTCCTCGTGCCCATGAGGATAGCCAGCACAACAGCACCGAAGCCTACGGCAAGGATAGCAGATGAGTGAGCAGCACGTGAAGCACCCTTGGCATTTCGTGATCCGAGCAGGTTCCCGACACGAGAGGAAGTCGCAACGCCGAGGCCGAATGGAATGGTATTCATAATTTGATCGGCTGTCATGATCACACTTTGGGATGCTAGGGAGGTGGTGCCCAAGCGACCCGCCACCAAAGCCACGATCTCGAAGGCCCACCATTCGGTTCCGACGTGCAAGATTCCAAGAATTGCGAGGCGAGCGAAGGTCCATAGATTCGTGAGCGCGGCTCGAGACCAGCCGCCCCAGCATTCGGAGCCGGCGACGAATTTGGCGTACAGGACCAACAGGATGAAAGAGGTCCAGTATGAGATATCGGCTGCTAAGGGAGCACCTAGTAGGCCCATGTCCAGTGTGTAGCAGAACAGATAGCACAGTCCAGCATTGAGGGGTGAAGTGATGAGTAGAACATATGTTCCGGCTCGCATGATTCCTGCAATTTTGAGAGATTAGCAATTGTACAAAGCCGTGCAGTACAACTTCTTACCCTGAGCCTGTAGATACTTCTTCATGGTTTCAAAATAAATATATCCAAGTCCTCCAGGAATCAAGGCTGTCAAGAACTTGGAGCTCAAGTAAGAAAGCTCGGGATCCTGACCAAGAGCCAAGAAGATATGTTCGGAACAAGCCCAGATGACAGCGACTGGGACGAAGAAGGCCCCAAGGACCAAAAAAGCACGCTGAAGAAGGATGCCCAAGTCGTGCTTGTTTCCGCTCCCAGTGAAGGTCGACGATGCCAGAGTATCCATAGCCGTCGTTCCTCCCAATGCGATCATCCATCCAGTCACCAAAGCAAACATCAATGAGAAAGCGCTGGCGGCTAGGTACATTGAAGACAAATGACCGACAATGATCACTGGAATAGTCTGCAAGCTCATCTGCAGCATGTAAGCCAGAATGACTGGGATCGAACCTTTGAACAGCTCCCAGAATTCAGTCAAAATTCGCTTGCTCTGCAGAAGCTCCGAGGTATCCTTGTCAGCCTCATCCTCCCAGGGGAAGTCATCGCCGTTTCGCTCGGAGATAGGCTTGGGAAGAAGTCTGGTATACTCGTTCGGTGTCGAGGTGTTCGAGTCAGAGCAAGTCACAGAGGAATACGAGGTAGTGCCTTCACTACTGCTCACTTTGCTACTGACATGGCTACTGACATTCATTTTTGCAACAAAAGGGAAGCAAAAGAATGGAAACCGATTCTCGGAAAATCAGTCCGAGAGGGGTGAGAGTTATGTGGAGGTGTATGGAGTGTTTCTTACGAGACCCTCAATGTAGTGAAGTGGATTGCATTGCTAGCGGCAATGGCATCAAGAAAATCAGAAAATCAGAACCCGTACCGGGCTAAGTTGCGAGCTGAAAATTTCAAGGGTTGTAGGAATTGAAAGGCAGGGATCTACACCAAATCGATCTACACGGCGAAAGTACCATTTTTTATGACGAGATCGGATACCGCGGTGGAGCTGCCTACATGCAAGTTTACTCTAGTCGCTTCGGACACGTCAAAGCGCGTCTGTGATTAATGCCGACCTCGGAGCACGAGGCAACGATTGCTTACCGGCAACAGTACGATAATTGAAAGATAAGGAGTGGAAAAGAGCAGTCTAGGCACCACCGAAGGTAAATTGGAGATCTAAGCCCTCAAGAAATCGAGGGTCATGATCCGAAACTGGGGCGGGCTTCATTCTCGAGTCTCTACCCTAATTTGGAAGGTGGAAGGATGCATGACTTATGCGGCATTGGACTTATACATGCCGGCACTTGTGTAACTATTAGGTTGTGTGGAATGGTGAGGATGTTTCCAATAAAAGTTCAGTTTGTTCCGCTGAGCGGCGGTCTACCAATTAACACGATTCACCCCAATGCAAGAGCGTTGCACAGCATATGTTTGTAAGATCGCTAGGTCCAAATATGCCAGCCTGTTAGATTACACGAAGTCAATTCATGAAGTTTTTCTGTAAGCATTTTGTAACAATTGTCTTGTCGCCTCGGCGGCATGACATAGTAATAGACGTGAGAATGTTATACATAAGCTGATGCGTATTTGCTTTGGTATAAGAGAGCCCGATAGGCTTTTGGATTCAAATCTTGATCATATCGAAAAGGAGTTACGGTTCTTGGCTTCCTTGATACCACTTCAACCTATCGAGCCCTACCACAATCTCTTGAATCAAAGTCAGTGTCTGACTCAGACCAAGTATCCGGGTATGCATGGAGGCAAGAATGGCTATAAACTTTAAAGAAGATATCTTCTCGAGGCGTCTACAGACGCCGCAAGCCCAAGGACCTCTATCTTTTGCCCTCAAACACTTCAGCGTGGCGACCTACGGTAGCATCCAAACCCTACAGGGACAGCAAACCCTTGACAACCAAATCAATCTAAGCGCAAAACTCTGGTCAGCTGTCGACGCTAGTTCTGAAATAATCATATGCACATGATTAGCAATGTATAATGGTTGACCTCCCATCCCTACGATAGCCACACCCCTCTGGGGCCCCTATTAACGATGATTCCTTCGACGTATAACGACGACGCGTGGTCTCCGTCAATTGCAGTCCATGCAATCTGTCAGACTGTCCAATAAAATCCAAAAAGAAAGACGATAGCAAGCCGAACAGAATGAAAGAGAGAGAGGCTTTACTAACCCAAAAAGGAATTTGACAGGAGTGGGACCCTTGGTTGAAATTTAGATTGTCCAACTTGGGGTAGAAGTTACTAAGAAGTGCAAATTTCACATGGCTTGATGATTAGTGCGCGCGTCGTGATTCGTTTAGTTCTGTTTAATGTTTAGCGTGAAACGTGCGACTAATAGACGTCACTGATAAGGGACCTAACCTACATGGAGTGATCGGCTTCCATAACCCATCGAATGAAGACTTGAGATAAGGGCCATAGAAGTGTTTAAGTATTAAATGGGCTTAGATAATGGCAACATGCGACTTGAGGTTCTATAATAACTTGCTGCATTTAATGTTAGCCCCGACCGGCGTATTTTGAGGTCGCGAGTCAATCAACCATGGACGAAAAACAGATCCATAAAAGCTGTCAGGATCATAGTACCGAGGATTCAGCAGATGTTATACCTACATCTATTGAAAATGGTATTCAGCTAACTGGCGATGAAGCCGTCGACAAAAACGGGGTCAGGCTTCATCCACAACCTACCTCTGATCCGTTGGATCCTTTGAATTGGTCAACTTTCCAAAAACATGGAATTCTATCTATTGTCATGCTCAAGTGAGATCTATCAATTAATCGCTAGCACTCGATATGAAATGCTTACCTATGCACTTGCAAAATCTAGATATTTCCTATTTACGTACCTGACCACAACCACGGTTCCCTCCTTCACAGCGATCCAAACTCAATTTTCCATCACCTATTCCCAAGTCAATTGGACCGTTGCTATCCCGGCCCTTGGTCTAGCCGTTGGTCCTTTGATATGGACTTCACTAAGTGATATTTACGGTCGCCGAGTCATCTTCTTGATTGGCACTGTCATTGCGTTGGTCTCAACAATCGGAGCGGCAGTGGCGGACACATACGCAGGCTATATGGCTGCTCGGTTCTTTCAAGGATTTGGCGTGAGCCCTGCTTCAACTGTCGGCATGGCTGTCGGTATGTTTCAATTCTTTTCTAATCCTGGCGCATGGCTGATGTAGTATCAGTGAATGATCTATTTTTCGAATATGAGCGTGGTCAAAAGCTCGGCATGTGGGTGTTGGCAATTGACTCTGGACTTCTACTGGGACCAACCTGTGAGTTTGATCGACAGTAAGCGTTACTCAGAGATCTAATATGTTTGCCTTCTCAGTTGGTGGCTTTTTGAATCTCGTGAGTGCTGCGTGGATCAACTGGTTTAATGCCATCCTGTTTGCAGTTCTGTTGGTTCTGGAAATATTCTTCATGCCGGAGACATTATATCCCCGGCAAAAAATGCTACTTCAAACCCATGTTGTGGAGGGTAAACCGCCTCTTGCAGGGGACATTGAAAAGCAGTCGGCAGATCAAAGCTCCACGCCTCAACAGGCACTTTCTGGAGAGACTCTCTTAAAGGACCTACCCAGAACAAAGAAGCTTCCAATTGTGAACTTTATGCCAGTTCCTGGAATGCGCCATCCTAAGCCTTGGGACTCGATAACTAGATTTGTGCTTACGTTTCAATTTCCTGTGATTGTAATCGGAGTACTCGGTTTTTCATTCACCTGGTACTGGTGGATTCTGTCTATTATCACTATGGTGCCTGCAGCCTACGAAAACTACTCCCCCCTCATTCAAGGTTTACTTTTCTTGGGGTTGTTCTTGGGGACAATAGTCTCGGAAATTTGCTGCTCCGGGCGGCTTAGTGATTCCATTGTGGAAAGACTGGCCAAGAAGAATGGGGGTATTCGTGTCCCGGAAATGCGTCTATGGCTGGCGTATCCTGCCATTTTGCTTACTGCAGGTGAGTTCGTTCGATCGAAAAGATATGTTCTTTTCCAATTCTGATGAATAATAGTTGGGTCAATTCTTTGGGGCGTTAGTCTTGACAAGAACTATCATTGGATTGTCGGCCAGGTTGCATTCTTTCTCTGTAAGTACAATTCCATTTGAAAGGAAACTATGGTCAATGCTAACAAGTTCTTAGTTGCTGCAGGTGTCCAAGTTGGTAATACGGTCATCAGCAGCTACATTGTCGATTGCTACCCATTGCAATCAACAAGTGTAATCACTTTCTACGCCGTGTTTCTGAACCTGAGTGCCTTTATAAATCCGGTACGGTGTCTTCGGCAACAGCTTTCGAGAGTTGGATGGTATCGCTAATATCTCATTATTTTGTAGTTTTTCATTGCTTCTTGGGAAGCATCAATCGGCTGGACGTGGACATTTACCACTCAAGCCTTAATCGTTCTTGTTGGGGGTGGTCTGGTTTTCGGCGTTCTTCATAAATACGGCGCATATATGAGGGCAAAGACTCCACAGCCTTCATGGGTCAATCCAGAGTACGACACAGGGGTTTAGTTTTGAATATAGAGCTATCAGTACAATGACAACACGACCTCTGCAATGAAGCAAGAGATGTCACTCGACTTTGTGAAATCTTTCTCATTCGCGATCATATGCACAGTTCTGAAGGTAGAGAAACAATTCGGTAAGTGGACGTATCCATCGGGGAAAGAACGGGTTCACAGGGTAAAGAGCGGGTTATAGAGCTGCACGGAAGCCACGGAACCTTACGCCACTCCCGCCATTGGCTACTACTTGTCAATTACTTATTAAGCGGGAAGTGGAGATATTCTTTTTGAGCTCGCGCCGTCATGCCTTGAAACCCCTTTCTTGTGGTATTTATACTAGTTTCCTATCCGCCGAGAAATGAAATTGACCATAGTTTCTTGATTTTGTCAATCTTGCAAAGACACGGCGCATTAAGAAGGCACCGGATTGCCCGAACTTCTTTGGCTCACCTTTTTGAGGCCGTCAACCACTCCACTCAAAATCTGTCATTGTTCGAACGCTACGCATTCGCTTGCCAAAGATCCGATCGGACTTCGAGATTGGCTAGAGGTCATCTTTATGGCTGGCACTACGTTAAAACCGCTCTACGCGGACAAACCCTATAAATGGGTCAAGCAGGAGATCGAAGATTCAGATCCTGAAAAAGACTATGAAAAGATTTGGAGACTCTCAATTGAGTATACCGGAGGTGGTGACTTCATCCAGAATATGATCTACGCTTTGACATTTTCTAACTTCATCGCCAACGACTGGGGCTCTGAAACTGTTTGGCGTGAAGATGGAGGCAAAGTCCTACACGGAGCTACTGAAAGAGTCAACGAAACACAATATCATAACTCTGTGTGGTGGTATTACGGACCGCACCATCCCGAGACCAAGAAATCCGCCCACACGATCAATAAGCGACACGAGTATTACGCCAAAAAATATCCTGGAAACTTTACCCATGAAATCGACTATACATACGTTCTGTGTTTCTCCGCAATCTCAGTACACCGATTGCGAGAGAGACTGCGCCTTTCCGGGTTCACTGAGAAACAGAAGATCGCAGCTCACATTTTCTGGAAAGAAATGTCTCACCTGTTCTTCGTCGAAGTTCCTGGAAAGCCTCTCGAGGAATGGTTACCTATGACTGATTTCCCCGAAGACTGGGATGCGATGTATCGGTTCTGTGAAGACGTTGAAAACAATCACATGGAGCAGACAGAGAGAGGCCATCTGGTTGCTGAAGCTTTATTCGATCAATTTGCATATCGGTTCTTCCCACCTGGTCTTCGCACTCTTGGTCGAGCATTCCCGATCACTCTGTCATTACCACAAACACTGAATGCGCATCAAGTCCAACCGACAAATCCTATTCTCGCAAGAGTTATTATCTTTGTAGTGGGAACGTTTATGTGGTTCATGGAAACCTTCTTTCCCGATCCAAAGATCAGCTACCAGGAGTCCATTCAACTGAAGACCGCGAATGAGAAAGCGAAGTTTAATGCCGAGAAGAGGGACATTGATAAGAAGTTTCCTGCTGTTTTTGGCGAAAATCACCAGGCAGATGCTGCATTTTGTCCCTTCGCACTCAAAGCAAAAAAGGCAGCATGATGTTTTGAGGTTGGCATGTATATATTTTTCCTAGTCATATACCTACTATCATTAAGCGTGTTTGCCCTATCTTTGGATCACCTCTCAGATGCTCATTTTCACTGCGTTACAGTCTTCAATATCTCGATTTAACGTAATTCACAAGTGTTCCGCCACCCCATCAAATTCACGCGTCTCTGTCTCCACCCCTCTTCTTTAAACCATCACCATGGCCCCAAACTCGCGTCAGAGATAAGTAGGATTCTATCCGTCAAGAGGGTAGGATTTTGCTTACAATCGAGGCTATTCATAATAAGTCTATCGCTTCTGTTGCAGCCGCAGCACGCGTATATAATGTACCGCGTTCTACACTACGCGGTCGCGTTAACGGCGCACTTTCAAAGCCTATTACTCGCGGAAACAGACTAAAACTGTCACAGTTAGATGAAAGTCTTCTTACTAAGTGGATTCTATCTATAGATAACCGTGGTGCAGCCCCTCGGCCACTAATAGTTCGTCGTATAGCCAATCTACTACTTTCGGTAACTAGTACCGACACTGTTAGTGTTAACTTTATTAGAAACTATATCAAACGTACCCTAGAAGTTTAGACACGCTTTTCTCGTCGCTATAAATATTCACGTATATTATAAGAAGATCTACGTGTACTATAAGAGTGGTTTAAACGCGTGGAAGAGACTATCAGTCGCTACGGTATCCTACCGGACGATATATACGACTTCGATGAGATAGGCTTCGCGATAGGACTAGTCTCTACCGTAAAAGTGGTTACACGCGCAGAATACTACGGTCGCAGGTCTGTTAATCCTTGACGAATATAGTAGTCATCTGACGCCAGAATTCGACAAATTATGCACTAATAACGACATTATACCGCTCTCTATGCCGGCGCATAGCTCATATCTATTATAACCTCTAGATGTAGGCTGTTTCGCGGTATTAAAGCGGTTATATAGTGCGTTAGTCGATCGACAGACGCGGTATGGAATTAACCATATCGACAAGCTTGATTTTCTCACCGCATACCCAGACGCACGCGACCATCGAGCCGATCAAGCGTATATTGCCCTGAAGCACCAAAAAATTACAAACAGCTTGCCAAGCATGAAGCCTCAACCAAGTATATACTTCGCTTCCAATTAGCAAGTCCATCCCGGCTAGAAAAGGATCAAATACAACAAGTTTACAAAGCATGCGAGGTGTTTATTAAGTACAATATTATACTGCGTGATGAGAATCAGCGTCTACGCGCGGAAAATTATAAAAAGTCTAAAAAAAGGGACTACCAAAGCGACAGATAGAGAGAGAAGAAGGAATGTCTGTGGGTGAAGCACATGAGCAAGGGATTGGTGTATTAAATGGGATAGAAGGTGGTGTGGTGGTATCCGCAGCACCGACACGCAGAGGTGCGGAGACCAGTGATACGACCAAAAGACGTCAATATGCTTGCAGCGTATGTAGGAGACCAGGCCAGAGAGTAAATGTTTGTCCAGATAGGGTGTATATTGAATATACAGGCGTTGTGGTGGTTAAAAGCTTCATAAATAAATAAATAAGTGGTTGGGGTGGCGGAACACTTGTGGTAGCGGAACACCTGTGAATTACGTTAGTACTTAATTCCTGAATAAAGAAAAGGAATATGGCATGTAGGACGTACTCGGTATCCAAATACCGGCTTCCTAGTGGTTGGCGGAGCCTGACCACCCAAGTCCAAAGTCCATAGATGGCGAAGCTTCAGTCAATTCACCCGATGGAAATACCTAAGACGTATCATCCTCAGCATCTATGGATTCATCACGTAAAGTGATGTATAGACCTGTTGGCTGGGATATACAACAAGAGTACTCCGCTTTCGGAAGGTGTTTAGTGTACTGATAACAGATTAACAGATGGTTCGTCACCAACGACCACCGATAAGCCATGAACAACACACCAAACACACGTTATCTTATCCCCGGCCCCAGTCCTGTTCTTCTCCCCATTCCTTCCCTTTTCGTAAGTTGAATTGAGTTCCACGCTATCCATGTGTATGACGTCCGGCCTATCGGTAATTCCCCGCCATAGTTATTTCAATCTAGCGGGGGTTCTCAATTGGGAAGTAAGATAGAGTCGCATAGAAACCCCACAAAGCCCGTGCTGTGTAAATTTGCAAAACTGACGGTATTGAGGTATTGGGGCTTTGAATCGACACTTCTTGATCTGGGATCATCAGTCAGTCGCCGTATTTGGATATTGAGGGGAGTGGGGAGATGTCTGGATTGTGAAGTAATGTAAATCCGAGGTCGTACACGGGGACAAGGAATTCCCAGTCTACGAGTAGATGTTTTCCCGGGAAGAGCTGGGCTTGATCTACGAATCATACTTATAGTTCAAAGCACCCAGATAATCTGTCCCTGTCTACCTTGTTAGGATACTTTTGAACAATTTTCAATTTTCAAGTGTTGTATTGACCACAATGATTGCTTCCGCTGTTGGCTTGCTCGCTCTTTCAAGCCTGGTAACGGCACATGGAGACCATAGCCAGACCCCTTTGGCTGGACCACATCAAGGACTGTGGTACAACACTCTTCCAGGTGATGGAGGCACACAAGTATGCAAGATGTCAACCACGTTGCTTGGTAGATGACTGATTGCTTTCTTTACTTCTCTAGGCTGATTCGGTGTTTTCCGGTATCTCAACTTTTGGTCGCCTGCCCTACTTCCCGTGCCTCTCGAGCGAATCTGAGAAATACGACATTGCATTCCTCGGTAATCACAAGACCCATGACCTAGTTGCTGAGCGAAGAACTCATTGATCTACAGGTGCTCCTTTCGATACCGGTACTTCCTACCGACCTGGTGCACGCTTCGGACCAAGTGGTATCAGACAGGGCTCTCGCCGTCTCAACCTCTAGTACGTTTCAACCAAGCCCGAAATACATGTCAAGGTAGCGTCGATGATTCGTACTGACCATTACATAACAGTGGCGGTTACAATGTGCCCCTCGAGTCGAACCCGTTCACCAGCGATCTGAGAATCTTGGACTGCGGCGACGTCCCCGTGACATCCTATGACAACGAATGGGCGATTCAGCAGATCGAACGAGGACACAACAGCATCCTCATGCGCAAACCTTTTACCAACGCCGATAAGGCTGGGCTCTCGCGGGCTGGCAAGACGCTGCCTCGTGTTATTACTCTGGGAGGAGACCATACCATCACATTGCCTCTGCTGCGGAGCATCAACAAGGCCTATGGCCCTGTGACTGTGGTTCATTTCGATAGTCACTTGTGAGTTGCTAACACTCTTGGACGGTGTGATATGGAGACTGACTGTAATGCCTAGGGACTCGTGGAAGCCTAAGGTTTTCGGTGGCTCCCCGAGTCAGGTCGCCGCTATCAACCACGGAACTTATTTCTACCATGCGGCTATGGAGGGTCTGTTGAGGAATGATACCAACATCCACGCTGGTATTCGCACGACGTTGTCTGGTCCTTCGGACTATGAGAATGACGGGTATTGTGGATTTGAGATCGTCGAGGCTCGTGAGATTGACACAATTGGTATTTCAACTAGTTAACGTTTCTTTTTATGACCTGCTAACAGAGTGTCATAGGCACGGATGGCATCATCAAGAAGATCCGGGACCGCGTCGGAACTAAAAACCCGGTTTATCTCTCCATCGATATCGATACCTTGGACCCAGCTTGTAAGTTGCTCACCATAACCACCCCATGAGCCTCTTGATCGCTGATAGTGTGATCCAACAGTCGCCCCGGCTACTGGTACCCCCGAGACCGGCGGTTGGTCCACGCGCGAGCTACGAACCATCATCCGCGGTCTCGACGGACTGAACTTCATTGGTGCGGATATAGTGGAAGTCGCACCAGCCTATGACACTAATGCCGAGCTGTCAACTATGTAAGTGATCTCTTATCGTAGTGTGGAATGTGGTGGAGCTTGACTAACGGGCCGCAGGGCGGCTGCCGATGTTTTGTACGAGGTCCTCACCATGATGGTGAAGATGGGTCCACTTTCCATTGGTGAACGACATGAGCTTTAAGCCAGATTCTGTCCAAAATTGCCACAGGAATGTTATGGTATCCCCATTCCATGGCGCTTGGCGGTCACCGGGATGAGGTGGATGGTCCTGAGGCGTATGGCAGGGGGATGTTGAGAAATTATGAATAGCTTGAGCTAGGTTGGGGGTTCCGGATAATCGGTATTGAGATGATCGAATCAAAGCTGCACAGGTTCTCGCGTGGATTAGCTTACTGAGATAACCTTGAAATGTAGCGCAAGATCAATAAAAAATGTATTGAAATCGGGTGCGATGAAAAATGAGTACCCCCAAATTGCACAGATTACACATTCAGTGACTTTTGGTAATCTCTGGCATTTGGCAAGTGGAAAAAGAGACATGGCAGCCAAAAGAATCGAGCAATTGAGTACTGCAGGATATGAGACTCAAGATAGTCAGATCTTGAAAGAATGCGACATCTGAAAGAATGTGGCAATCAAGCCCCGCATCGCGAGATCTAGATGAAGCGTCGCCGAGTCCACATCCCAATCACAAACCAAGCCCCAATCGTCGATCTTATTAATATAAAGCACGTTCTCCATCAAAATGTGAGTCATAAAGCACTGACTGGTGTCCATCTACCCGAAACCCAATCACGAACTACCAGGCCGGGCCAAGGAACTTGAGAACGGCTTGCCAGGCACGTCTCAGCTTTGCAACCCAGCTCAACCCTGTCAATAACGTGGAGACATCAAACCCTGAAACAAACAGTGGGCCTCTGAGCATGCGGCTGCATCGGACGCAGTTCATCAGAGAGTCGGGACGAGTCTGGGCGCAGCTGGAGAAACCGGGTTCGATCGTATCAGATCAGCTGGCTGAGCTAGAGTGGGGCATCGCGTGGCGGCACAGGACGCTAGAGCGGTATCTGAGATGATGCAGGAGCTGAGAGATGTTCGGTATACAGTGTGGTTCACGAAGTCTGAACCGTGGAAAGCCATTCTGCCCGGTAACCTGGTAAATTGGTAGCATTGCGGAGAACCACATGTTTGATCCTTACGTCAAGGAAAGTTTCCAACGGTTTTGGACCTCGCTCGAGCCAAGGGTATTGCGGAGTGGAGACGCGTGGAATTGCGATCGTTACTTCATTCTTTCCCCCAAGAAATTGTAGGGAGTCACGGAGTGTAGAGCTGGGTCGCAAGGCACCCACTTTGCAGGTGATAGACCGAGAAATTACCAATACGAGCCATTTGACTTCCTACATCATGCATGGAGTCACGTTCAGGTGTCAATCTATTCGATCTACGGCCGTACGCGTACGGCCGTGAACAGAACCACCACAAAAATCGGGGGCGCGCAGTTCCCTAGGTAAGGTGTTCAATTTTGGGCCATATCAGACAATAAGGGGTCCCCCCCTTTTTGATGTGCAAACTAGCCGACAGGCAAATCTAGGCTGGATCGATAGTGACACGAGGACTCATTTAATCCAGTGAGTGGGTCTCAGGAGAAATTGCCAGTTTGGACAAACTGGCCCGTCCTGAATGTCTCCACGATCGACATGCGGGAGCCCAGCCTCTAGACCTGGAGGGTGAAATGAACACGACGACAGGCTATTTTGTAGCGGAGATCAGGGATCTATTGGACCGATCCACTCTGACAACCTAAATCGGCAAAACCTGAAACGAACGGTCTGAGCGGCTTTTGCGCTCTCGAAGAGAGAGCGGCTGGAACGCGTGGAGGTTCCGCAAGGATGGAATATTGTCCGAGTCGGACTTCGGCACGGACAATAGTCAGACAGAATTAGGCAGGTAGTCCATCTGGCGAACCGTGGAACGGTACAACAACAATAGTGAGAGCTAGCCGAAAGTATGGAGACTTTAAAGCAGACAGAGTCCAAAGAGTCAAAAAGGGACCCCTGAGCCCCTCGCTTGGCCCAATGGGCCCCCATCGGGTCCCACTGAGAACAGCGCGCGCACCGAATGCTCTTTCATCTTAATCGCTGCTAAACCAAACTTGGTTCTAGGGTGCACGGGCTCTACTCCGGACGTTGTTTCTCCCTTTTTCCCCTGGCTTCTTGTTCTTTGTTGTCACATCTTTACTTGTCGGAGAGTCTACTAATCTCCAGGTACGTCGATTCTCTTATCGGCGATGTGTGTTGTGCTTCAATGTTGATCACTTCACGGCCGAAAAAAAAATTTAAGGGGTTCGATAAAACTGACTATCGCACTCTCCACAATTCTAGACAATTGCTTCGCCATCGTCACACATGCGATTCTCGACCATTTCTCGATATCCCTACTGATCACCGTCCTTTTTTTCCCACTAGGCGTGGTTTCTCCTTGGGAGATGACCGTCTCACCGCCAGCGTCGCCCACGGGCCCTGCCCCGCGACCCATCAGCGCGGTGATGCGCACGCCGCGTAGTAATAGTCGATTGAGTATGAGCAGCAGACAGGGTGGCAGCCGAGCCTCTGATGAAGATGGCAAGACCGCGGTCAAAGTTGGTATGTGTCCGTTGCTTTTCCAATGCATCCGGGACTGGTTACCATGCCCGCGACACCGTGACACCGCGACACCGTCCGAGAGATAAAGAGGCATTGGCTCGCTTGCCGGATTACTGACATGCGCGATAGCTGTTCGAGTGCGACCACCCCTGAAGCCTACCGACCCCGGTTACGAATTGATTCCCCAGCGATTCCAGCGATCCATGGTTCACGTTACTGCCCCGACCAGCTTGGCTGTGGATGTTCCCCAGGGCCGGAAGCTGTTTGTGTTCGATCGAGTTTTCCCCGAGACTGTTGATCAAGATGGGGTTTGGGAATATTTGGACGATAGCGTCCAGTCATTCGTGCAAGGATACAATGTTTCGATTCTTGCGTACGGCCAATCCGGTGCCGGAAAATCGTACACCATGGGCACAGCTGGCCCTAACGAGCAGGGTCATTCGGAAGCAAATGGTGAGTTTGCTTTCGCATTGATTGAAGGATATGGGCTAACCGCAATGCACATTATATAGGTATCATTCCCCGCGCTGCACAGGCCTTGTTCGAAAAGCTCGACGGCCCCAAACATAATC
Organism: Penicillium corylophilum; assembly: GCA_018410145.1. Taxonomy (NCBI): domain Eukaryota; kingdom Fungi; phylum Ascomycota; class Eurotiomycetes; order Eurotiales; family Aspergillaceae; genus Penicillium; species Penicillium corylophilum. Next base: position 2,031,253 of record JAGUQL010000001.1, read on the forward strand.
GCAACGGGTCTACCTCGACCGGCCTCCGGACACCCCAGAGATATTCCATGAGTTCTACATCAAATTTCAGCAAACAGACCGCCGAAAAGAATTGGCAAATGAAGGCAAGCTATGTTGAGGTACGATGATCTCCAATTGCGGAGGTGACGGGAGATCTAACATTCTTCGTCCAGATCTATAACGAACAGCTTCGGGATTTGCTGCTTCCTGACTCTACCCCCACGAACGATCGCAGTACCGTCACCATTCGCGAAGACACCAAGGGACGTATCCTTTTGACCGGTCTCCACCAAGTCAACATCAACTCCTACGAGGACCTGATTGGCGCTCTCAACTTTGGTTCCGCCATCCGTCAAACTGATTCGACCGCTATCAACGCCAAGTCCTCTCGTTCCCATGCCGTCTTTAGCTTGAACCTCGTCCAGCGCAAATCCTCCGGGCCTGCAGCTTCTTCGCCCAGAGAAAAGCGCATGTCCATGCCTGTGGACTCGTTCTCTAGCGGCGACTCTTTTACCGTGGATAGCAAGTTGCACTTTGTCGACTTGGCCGGTAGCGAACGTATGAAGAACACTGGTGCTTCCGGTGAACGTGCGCGGGAGGGCATTTCTATTAACGCCGGTCTTGCGGCCCTCGGAAAAGTCATTTCACAGCTATCCTCCCGCCAGTCCGGTTCTCATGTTTCTTACCGCGACTCGAGACTCACTCGTCTGCTTCAGGATTCTCTGGGAGGCAATGCCATTACATATATGATTGCTTGTGTGACCCCTTCCGAGTTCCACTTGAGCGAGACTCTTAATACTGTTCAGTACGCCCAGCGAGCCCGAGCGATCCAGAGTAAGCCCCGAATTCAGCAAGTTGCAGACGAAGGCGATAAGCAAGCCTTGATTGAACGATTAAAGGCCGAAGTAGCCTTCCTCCGCCAGCAGATCCGCAATTCCGAAGCTTCAGAACGACGCGACGCCTCATCAGCCGAGCGCAATGAGCGCAAGAACGAACGAGAAATTCAGCTGCAGAACCAACTCTTAGACGTCCAGGAGAGCTACAATGCTCTCAGTCAGCGCCACACGAAGCTGATTTCGACCCTCGCCAACGACTCCGAGGCTGCTAATGGCGCGACCGACGATCCGGCCGCTGAAGTGGGCGTGAGCTCCATTGAGCGGATGCAGCGTTCCAAATCGTTTGCCGAGTCTGTAGAGCAGGTCGTTATTGAATATGAAAAGACTATCCAAAGCCTCGAGGCTTCACTGTCTGACACCCGCTCTTCCTTGGCCACCACAGAGAGCACCCTTTTGGAGCGTGAAACAAAGTGCACTTATGTGGAAGCTGTCAACCAGCAACTTCAGTCTCGTGTGCAGAAACTTTTGGACCGCGATGTCAGCAATGAGACCTACTTGCACGAGCTGGAGTCGAAGCTTGATGGTGCCTCTACCGGCGAGGAGAAGCATGCGGCCATCGTGACCGAATTGCGCAAGGAGCTCAGCCGTGCTCGCGAGAACGAGGTGGGCTGCGAGGAGTACATCTCTACATTAGAAGATCGACTTGCAGAGGCCGACCAGGACATGGAGCTGATGCAGCGTGAGGTCCTCCGGTTGGAGCATGTTATTCAGCGCCAGCGAGGACTTGGAACTCTTGATCACCTGCTTCATGACCTGGACCTGCGTCGCCAGAATGGCGAGGACCACGATGGCACCAACGGAGTCGATCCATCTTCCCCGACCCCCATCAAACCCCCGCAGTTCCACCGACACAACCCATCTTTAGATGTCCTCAACGAAGCTACCGAGACCGCCATCCCTGAATCGGACGAAGATATCGGAGAGCCGATCCCAGAAGAGGAAGATGAGGTCGTCGAAGCTGCCGAGAAGACAGCTGATCTGCCTGGTGATGATTTGCAGGTGCTGCAAAATGTGACCACCAAGCTTGAGGCTCGACGCTGCTCTCAAGCTATGTATGAGGAACCGCTTCACAGCCCGGCCCAGTCCAAGTTTGTTGCCGACAAACTTGAAACTGTTACCCAGGAGCTCTTTGATCTGCGCATGAACCATGAGACTACTCTTCACGAATATGAGACTCTAGAGTCCAAGTATGAAGAAGCGTTGAAGTCCTTGGCTGAGCTGCGCCAGGACAAATTCGATGAAGCCCGCCATCCGGCCCCTGATATGCAGAACAATGTTTCTCGTCCCGTGTCTTTTTTAGACCAAGGGATCGCTCTGAACACGAAGTCTGGAGCACAACACTCATTCTCGCAATCGCTCTCCTCGGAATTGTCCTCGGCCGGGGAATCAGCTGCATTGCACGACTCTTCTGAAATTAAGGCAGAGACTCCTATCACCCCTGTCGCTTCTTCCACTCCCTTCCAGTCTGACGAGGATACCGAGAAGATGCGCAGGGCCGTTGCTGAACACCAGGAAACCGCCGACCTTATGACCCAGAAGTACGCCGAGCTTCAAGCCGAGCACGAGGTTATTCTTGGAATTGTCGAGAAGCTCAAAGCCGAGGCCGAGGTCCAGCGCAGAAGGACTAGCTCTCCAACCACTCCCGGATTCAAGGTGATTCGCCGCATGACCAGCCAAAATCTCCTTTCCGGTGTCGACCGCGCCCACCGTTCGCTTACTGCTCTGCGCAACCTCGCAAATGAGGAGCTTGCTAGCCGTCCAGAAATTCTCCAGAACTTTGAAGTCCACCTCGACGCCACTATGCACGAATTGTCAACTCGCATGGAGCGCCTCCAAGCAATGGAGGCTGAGAATCAAGCTGTGAAGAAGGAAATGGAGATGAAGGCTACCATTATCTCGGGTCTCACTCGCGAACGATCCAGCATGCAGGGTGCCTCCTCTATGGACATGGCTATGGTGTCTCAGCTTCGTGACCAGGTTGTCGGTCAGGAGATCCAGCTTAACGAGCTTCGGGCGGCCCATGAGGCTCGCGAGGGCCAGCTCTTGGCTGCTATTGAGAATCTGAACAGTCTTTTGAAGACCCAAGAGGTCGCTACGAAGGCTATGGATGCTGGCGCCGAGGCGCAGGACATGAAGATCAATGCTTTAGAGGGCGAGCTTGACCAGTGGAAAAGCAAGCACCAGAGCGCTCTGGAGTCGGTCCAGACATCCGAGAAGCAGCTCACCACCACTCTTATTGAACTCGAAAGCGCGCTTGCGTCCGTTGAGACCATGCGCGCTGAGCGGGCTAACTCGGGTGATGCTTCGGCCGACAAGGAAGCCGCTGCAGAGGCCTTGGAGATTGAGCGCGCCAAGCAACAAGAGCTTGTTGATGGCCTGAAGAAGAACATTGATGAGCACAAGACGACAATTGCTGCCCAGCTCGCGACCATTGCTGGTCTCGAGAAGGCCCACTCCGATGCTCAAGAGCAGCTGTCTGCGCACCTTGCGTCCAAAGACGCTGGCAGCGACTCTGTTGACACCCACAGTGCCCGCATCGCTGAACTCGAGAAGGAAATCTCGGCCTACAAGGCTGCCATGGACTCCCAGGCGACAGACCTGGGCCCGCTCCAGGAAGCTCACAAGCGGGAGCTGGCTGAGTTGGAGGAGCGCACTAAGGCTGCTGCTCAAGCTGAGCACGAGTCTCGTCTCGCTGAGAAGGATGCCGAGCACGAGAAGTCGATGGCTGCTTTGCAGAAGGATATTGCCGAATCTCGCGATGAGTTAGTGAAGCTGCTTGGTGCAGTTTCGACTCTCCTCAACGCAGATGTATCTGCTGAGACGATGGCAGACCAGATCCAGGACGTTCTGGCCCAGAAGCAGCACTTCTCTGATAAGTATGCGGAGCTGATAGACACCAACGAGGATCTGCGCAAGCAACTCGAAAGTGCCAATGTGGAGGAATTGGCGAAGAAGAGCTCCGTCCAGGACGCCAAGGTTAATGAGCTGGCTCTCTTGGTCGCCACCTTGGAGGACTCTCTTCGCCAGAAGGATGAGCAGGTCAAGAAGAAGGAGGCCTTGGTGGAGGAAATCACCGTCGAGAAGGAGAAGAGCGTTCGTCTGGTTGAGGAGCTCGAGGAGCAAATTACCAGCAGCTTTGATCAGCACCACAACCGTCTCTCTGTCATCCAGCAAGAGCGCGACCAAGCACTTGAGGATGCGAAAGCCAGGATCATCGTCCTTGAGTCCGATATTGAGACCTACCAGATGCGCATTGAGCAACTTGAGCTTCAACTCAAGAACAGTGGAGGCCAAGATGGCTCCCACGACCGCAGCAGTTCGATGACATCGAACCTCCGCAAGAGCTCATCTGCCGCATCTCTTCCCTCGCCGCCCCCGGCCATTCCTCTTCCCCCCCTCCCGACCATCGCTTCCAATGGCAGTGTGTCTCCGCCCAGCTCTCGCCACGCTAGCAAGGAGCTGGTCAATGCTCAGATCGTCGAAGACCAGGAAGCTCGCATCCGCACTATTGAGAAGCACCTCTACGCTGAGAAGCAGCTGACCGCCACCCTCGAAGAGGCGCTTGGCGACCTTGAGGCCCAGAGCAGCAAGGTCAAGACCGACTGCGAGTCCTGGAAGAAGAAGGCCTGGCAATTCGAGGACGAACTGTCCACTCTTCGTAAGGAGCGCAACTCCGCCCGACTGTCTCTCCAGGCCGTCGAAGAGGAGCGCAGTGCCCGAAAGGAAGCCGAGGCCGCCCGTGCCCAGCTAGAAGAGCGTATGAACGCCCTCAACAAGAAAAAGAAGAAGAGCACACTCAACTGCTTCTGATTCTGTGTTCATTTGCGAACTCTCGCCTCTCCGTATAAAAAGCGTGTTGCTATCGGTACCCTTTCCCCTCGATATGTACACTTTTGTCCCTTGAATTTTTTTTTTCCCGTCTACTGTTTCATACCCTTTTTCCTTTTGATTTACGCCCACTACCCCGAAACTCCTGTATTATGACATACGCTTTTTACCCACCGTCGATTCTTCGATACCTCTTCTGCCTTTCTTCGCTTGTGCTATAGTCATACCTTGATGCACATTTGTTTCTTTCTCTTTTTACATATTCTGTTTCTTTTCTTGCCACAGCACGAACAACCCCTTTTATGACTGGTAGATTCAGAATCTCTCTCCTTGAATCTCCACTGTACATTTTCCCGTTGGCTTTCTCTAGATTGGTGCAAATGTCTACCCCCGTTGGAAGTCTTTCTTCACCTTTGATGAGCTCGTTCCATAGTTGACTATAATCTTGGGACATTTTCCGTCTTTCGAGTAGTGGGTCTAGTCGACTTGGATTACTCTCCTTGCATGTTCAAGAACCTGTACGAATTTATTGATATTGGACATTGATCGAGAGTTAACGATATCCTGGAATCGATATGCTCAATTTTATAACAAGAATTCCTCGCGCAAGGGCGTATCATAGCTTCCACGTCCAGGCCTTGCCAGCCGCACCGGTGATTCTGACCCAGAGGGTTGCCATGCTAGCTGCGAAGAGCAACACTCCAACGGTAATGGTTGCTCTCTCGTAGCTGAAAGGACTAGACAGCGCCGACTGTCCAGGCAACAACAACCCAGTCAATGGCGTTCCCAAAAGAGCACCCATACCTCGAATGAGATACAGCGCCCCATTCACCGAAGTGAAATGCTGGACACCAAACAGCTCAATCAGACTCGCTGGGAACAAAGCAATATAGGCACTCCCAAAACACCCATAAGCGATCGTAAACATAATAAACAACCCATCAGCAGAAGCCTGCGAAACAGAAGCCCCCGCAAAAGTAGCTGGCAGCCAAAACGCAAAGACCGCCACGGAACTCATTATAGTCGTGAAAAACAACACATTCAACCTCCCAAGCTTGTCAGCCGCATAGCCCACAGCAATTCGCGAGACAAAGTTCGACGCATTGCTTATCGTGATGAAATTGTCCCCCATTTTATCACTATACCCAAGCGACCTCGCGAACGCCGCATAAAAGAACAACGGCGTCGCATACCCAGCCGACTGCAAGAAACACCCCATCGCCTGCGCAACGAACTTCTTCGACCTGGCCACCTGCCAATTCACAAGCGGCACTTTGAGCCACCCCGTCTTCTTGGACAACCCAGCCACCTGGTGACGGACCTTGGCCTTGAAGTTTGGCTCCCATCTTAACGCAAAGCCTGCCAGCGGCACGAATAACACAACCAAACACCCTGAAATCCGCAACGCATTCCGGAACCCGATCGACGAGGTAATCGCCCGTAAAACAGGCGGCCAAATCATAGCTCCGCACGCAGAACCCGAAATGACAATCCCCATTGCCAGACCACGACGTTTATCAAACCACGTCGGTGCAACGGACATTGTGGGCACGTACGCCATGCACGTACCTAGTCCAACGAGAAGACCCTGTGTCAGGACGAATTCCCACACATACTCGCTTAAACTGGCGAGGATGCAGCCTAGTCCGAAGACCACGCCGCCAGCCATGATGACGGGTTGCGGACCGTAGAGTTTCGCCCAGGTCATGATGAAGGGTCCGCCCATGGACATGATTGCTATTGCTAGCGTGCCGATTAGACTGATGATTGAGGAGGAGGTGCCTGTGAATGGGGTGTTGGGTTCTTTGGCCATTTCTTCGTAGATGGCTTGATATACACCGTAGGTGAAGATTATGGCGCAGGTCATGAACATTGTCACGAAGCCTGCGGCGGCGATCAAAATCTGGCGGCTGCATTGGGTGTCAGTTCCTCGTTGTATGGCCCATGGTTGGACTTGGCGACGGGCTCGGCATCGTGCTGATCTTTGATGTTTGATCTTGGACTTACAGGACTGTTGGCTTTTGGAACTCATCTTCGGATGGTGGTGCTTGGGCGACTTCGCGTTCGCCCGGGCTAGGTTCGGGACTCTTTTCTTCGTCTCTCATTTTGTTGGACTCCAAGGGATTTGTATAAGAGAGAAACGACGAAATCTTCTTCGCGGGGACAAAAACCAACCCCCACGACGTTAACTGGGTTCTAGTCCGTTGAGCAGAGTAGATTGTCTAGTTCTTGCTTCTCCACAGCCTTTATCTGGAATTGCCCGGATTCTCACAGTCAAAAGTTGCGTGGCGCGCGTGGGGAAAGCTTGTTTCTCTTTTCCTTTTCGCGGCCTTTGGGTCTGGTCGTGACTCCTCATTGTATGCACAAGCGGCAGTTGGAGATCAGATGATTGGGGTAATCCGGCTCAGAGAATACCCACCGGCAAGTCTGTGCTGTGCCGGGATCCGAGTTGAATAAGCAGGCACAAGACAACTACGTACATTGTGGATGGATCTTTATCGGGCTTGTGGCATTGAAGCTACGAAGTATAGACCATGTTAGCATAAGGAGCATTACGATTCAGGCCTGAGGCTGTAATGCAACGGAGGCTCGTCATGTGATGACGTACCCCCACGTGTCTTTATCGGAGTCAACGACTGATTGTCGATTATTGTTATTGTCAACACATGCACCATGTCGGGTCTCGCGCCCTCCAATGTGGTCATTATCCACCCCGATCTGGGAATCGGTGGTGCAGAGCGATTGATCATTGACGTGGCCTTGGCGCTGCAGAAGCGCGGCCACCGTGTGACGATCTACACCTCCTACCGCGACAAAGCGCACTGCTTCGACGAGGCGCGCGATGGCACGCTTGACGTGCGTGTTCGCGGGAATACCGTCTTCCCTGCCCATATCTTCGGTCGTCTACACATTCTCATGGCATCTCTGCGCCAGTTGCATTTAACATGGTCGCTACTTTCTGAGCTCAGCTCGCGCGATAAGCCGAGTCAAGCCAAGGACCAATCGGAGGATGTTGGAGATGATATCTTCATTGTCGACCAATTGCCCGCATGCGTACCTATCCTCAAAACCTTTGGCCAGCCGCGAAAATCTCGAACCCAGCGAATCCTCTTCTACTGCCACTTCCCCGATCAGTTGCTCGCGCGCCGCAATGAAGGCGGCTCTCTCCTCCGGCTTGCGAAGCTACTATACCGATTTCCGTTTGATTGGTTCGAGGGATGGGCGATGAGTGCGTCGGATCGTGTAGTTGCGAACTCGAATTTCTCCAAAGGTGTCGTGAAATCGGTGTTTGGCACCGAGAAGCTCGGTGATGTGCAGGTCGTCTACCCATGTGTTGATACATGCACCGGACTTGCGGCGCCGGAGACCAAACCGGCGGAAGCACTTTGGGGTGGGAAGAAGATCTTGCTGAGTGTCAATCGCTTCGAGCGGAAGAAGGATATGGCATTGGCGATTCGCGCGTACAATGGGCTTGGCGCAAATAAGAGGACAGGGACACGATTGGTGATTGCTGGTAAGTGACTGATGCGCGATTGTGATTTGTCTATGGATTCTGACTGGATCTTGCACAGGCGGTTACGACAACCGAGTCCAAGAAAACGTCCAATACCACCAGGAGCTTGACAACCTTGCAAAGGGCTTCGGTCTGGAGACTGCAACCGCGAAAACGATTCCCTCGGCGCTTTCTATCCCCGATAGCATCGATGTCCTCTTCCTCCTTTCTGTCCCAACTACCTTCAAGAACACACTCTTGGCACAGTCCAAGCTCCTGCTTTATACTCCGATCAATGAGCATTTCGGTATCGTGCCTGTCGAAGCGATGCTTGCCGGTCTTCCTGTTCTAGCGTCCAATACCGGTGGTCCATTGGAGACAATTGTCGAAGGCGAAACGGGCTGGCTCCGTGACGCACACGCCGTTGACGAGTGGACGGCCGTTATGGACAAGGTGCTCTACGGAATGAGTCAAAAAGATGTTGACCGGATGGCTGCAGCCGGCAAGGAGAGGGCGGAGCAAGAATTCTCGCTCACTGCCATGGGCGACAGACTGGAGGAGGAGATCTCGACTATGTTGACAGCGGAGAGGCGTCCCTTCCACGGTTGGCAGCAGGTTCTAGTCATGCTGGCTCTCACTGGGGCCTTGCTGGCAGTAATTGCCGCTGTCGTACTTCGTGCACTGTGATCTAGATTCTAGATTCAATCAATATACCCACTTGACCTACTCACTTCATTCCGTCACTGTTTCCGCTTTCCAAGTTCACTTCCACTTCATTTTGTAGATTCGCGATAAGAGTCACCTGACTTCGTGACGTCGCGTTCCTCCCCGCGTCGCATCGTTTCTCTACAATTTCTCACCTTGGGCAAGATGCCCGATGTCATTGATCTGATCTCTTCAGATCCGCCGCTGCCTAATGAGTCGCGACCGCAGCTGCAGCCGGTGCGGCAGCCATCACGTCAGATTCAAACGCGACGACCATCGAATTTGGGGCTGTTCTCGTCTGATTCATTAGACGTGTCGTTCTTCAATCACGATAATATCTTCGACGAGCCTACAAAGAAGCGAAGGCGCAGCATTGAGAACCAATCGCCGCTCAGACAGACAACTACAACGAGCGAAGCAGCACTCCCCGGACGACGGCCGTCGTGGCTATTCTCCGACGATGACTTTGGTCTCCCACCTTCGAACCCTGCCGTGCTGAAACGACAAGCTGGACGCGATACGGAAGGCTCAGACCCCATTGTTTTCACTTCATCTGCTCCGCAGCCCGTTTCCCAGCCGAAGCCGCCTGCGCCGCGAAAACCAAACCTCGAGGACTACGATGTGATTGCGCTTGACGAAGAAGACGACGACCCTTTCTTGAAACCCCCCGAGAAGAACAATAGGTGGAGCAGGATCAGGAATACACAGGATACAATAGAGGAGTTTAGTGATCCGTTTACACTTCCCGGATTCACAGAATTCCTTGATGTTAATGATGCGTCGGAGTCTCCGGTCTCCAATACCGTGTTTTCTAGCAAAACTGTTGAGCTATTGTCCACTCTGAAAGCAGACAACGCCAAATCTAGATCAAAGAATACATCTCGGTCCCAGAAGCCCAAAGCGGGCGCAGTGGGAGGTATATCGCTTTCTGATATTCCTGACGGCGACGAAGTGGAGGAACCCGTGGCGCCACGACGAGCTCCCAAGAAATCGGGCAAGCTTCCGCCAGAAGAGAAAGAGGCAAGGGCAAGGGCACGAGCTGAGGCCAAGGTGCAGAAAGAGTTGGAAAAAGAGCAGGAGAAGAAGCGAAAGCAAAAACTCAAAGAAGAAAAGGCTAAGGAGAAGCAATTAGCGGCTGACATCACGGAAGTGAACAAGGCCAAGGTGGACAAGAAGGATTCTACGCCGGAGATGATCATTGACATGGGAAGCTCCATGGAAGAGACCAGCGTTGGCAATCAGGTCATGGAATACATGAAACGTCTAGGAGTTGATCACACTTTCGTCTCGGGGCCGATCTCCAATGTGGTCAAATGGCGCCGCAAGCGCAACGCCAGATACAACGAGGCTGCAGGTCACTGGGAACCGTGCGCATTCCACATCCAGGAAGAGAAACATGTCTTGTGTTTGGTCCCCGCACAAGACTTTGTTGATATGGTGATTCCAGCGCCAGATGGCGAGGCACGAGAATCTCTAGAAATGCATGTTCTCCGACTCAAAAGCGCCTATCCAGATCATACGATCATCTACTTGATCGAAGGTCTGACAGCCTGGATGCGCAAAAACCGGAACTCTCGCAACAGGGCCTACCAGGCGGAGGTATTGCGACAGTACGAGCAATCTGGTGCGGAAGGATCCACTACGTCCCGTGGTCGCAGCAGGAAGACCAAGAATAAACCTGAAAATACTCCACCTGTTGACGACGATACGATCGAAGACGCCCTTCTGGCCCTGCAGGTGACACACTCGTGTCTTATCCATCACAGCAACGCACCGGCCGAGTCGGCCGAGTGGATCAAGAACTTCACGGAACACATATCCACGATTCCATACCGCCGCGAACGCATGGAAGGCAACGACGCCGCATTTTGCATGGATGTGGGCCAGGTGAAATCTGGGGAGGACAAGCTCGATACATTTGTGAAGATGCTCCAGGAAGTGAACCGCGTCACAGCCTCAATGGCTTACGGAATTACGAATCAGTATCCTAGCGTTACAGATCTGGTCAGGGGCATGCGGATGCATGGGCCCACGATGCTAGAGGATGTCAAAGTACGTACATTATCTGCTATTCTCGCCATTCCTTGCCCTCTTATTTTCCTGTGCTATCTCTGAATGCAGCTAACGATGCTGATCTAGAAATCCGCGAACAAAAATGGCGCACTAACCGATTCTCGAGTTGGCCCCGCTGCCAGTAAACGTTTGTACAAGGTTTTTACAGGGCTGGACCCAGCATCCACTGATGTCTAGCTTTGGAGTTTGTGTTTGTTGGATTAAGTTGACTTCTGCCATCCATGGATGCGTTTGTGCATAGCAACATAAAGTCTCACTGAGATTCAGATATCTACTGCTCGCAACGAGCATTGTAGCTCCTACACAAAGTTTGCTGGGGATGTTAGTCTGTAATACTG